>JAAGEH010000046.1:5480795-5801206 GCA_011751065.1 Lasiurus cinereus
ATAAATAAATAAATAAATAAATAAATAAATAAATAAATAAATAAATAAAAGCTTATTTTTTAGAGTACAGTGTCATTCATTCACTCATTTAATACATATTTACTGAATACCTACTATGTGCTAATCTAGACATTGGAATATATCCGTAAACAAAACTGACAAATACTTCTATACGTGTGAAGGTTCCTTTGTAAGTAGCTAATTAACAGAACCAATTAACCAATGGCCCAGGGGAGGGCATGTCATGTGCAAGCTTGATATTCTTTCATATGGGACTGAATAAGAGAAGGAGTTGGAAAGAGGTCTGTCAGCAATGCCAGGAGCCTCTTAGCTTGGCAAACTGTCTCATGTTTTGGCATCAGCAAGATTTAGCCAGCCTATTATTTGGATATTTTCTAACCTGTTCATGCATGTTCTTCTTCTTCTTGTTATGATTAGAAGGAAAAACAATGCCTAAACAATAGAAAACAAATTATTACAAAATAGGAAGATCTCCTCATTTAGTACCTCTACTCTACCACCATAAACTTTTTTTTCATGTTTCAAAGTTGTTTCTGTGAAATATACTTTGTAATGGGATTTACAATCAAGGGCTTATAAGTGTATATAAAGTATTTGATAATATTACCGTCATTTTACAGTGCGAAGTAAAAATATCTCCACGCATTTTCAAAAGAAAACAGCCTTGCAGAAGGGATATGATATGAAATGTGGCATCTGCAGGCAGGTGTTATATCCATAACCTCAATCAGCCACAGAACTGCTAGTACTTTACAGAGAACTCTGATAAACTCAACTTCAGACACTTGTTTTCACAACCTCAGCATTTTTTTTGTCTCCTTTCTCTCTAAATGCAAATAAGTCGTATTTCCTTTGTATTCACTATACATCAAAGAACAATTTAATTGGATGATGTGTTGGAAATTTTTAGTAGGAGGCAGCCCGAACTACACAAGAAACTAAGGCAGACACAGGATTTACTACTGTGTTTTCCCAATTTGGTGATTTTGATAAATCTTCTCATTTCCCAGGTGTTGCAGGTTTTCAGAGTTAGCATTCTTTGTTTTCCGAGTTCCTTACCATTATTTGTTAGACAATCCTGTGTCCTAAACCTTCACAGTGTAGGGAGGTTTATGCTCACAGCAATCTCACATGTTAGTAATAATAACTGTCCTCTATTACAGAAAGAGAGTAAGTACAGAGACCTTATATAACTTTCTCAAGTTTGTAAGTGGCAGAGCTAGAGCTGAACTCAGAGCCATGTGGATCCAAGGAAGACTGTATCTAAACAGCACAGAGAGCAGTGTGAGCCTAGGGATATGAAGCCTATTTTTTCAAGATAGGCTTAATGATAATGGCAAAAGAAATAATATTCTGCAAGGGAACACTATTGAAATATACTCAACATTCATCACAAACTATTACATGGATATATTTATACTCAGACATATAACCCAAATTAGGCAATATAAAAATTGGGAGTCTGTTTTAGCTTCTGAAATGGAAATGTCTAAGGTATTCTTTTCTGGCCTTAATGAATCCATAAAACCTCAGATTTTGGTCCTCACTCCCTAGAGATTCCTGTTCAATAAATCTTGGGTGGGGAACAAGCATGTGCATTTTACAAACATTCCTCAGATGAAGCTGGTCCGTAGTCAGAGTTGAAAAATAAAGTTTTAAAGATGCTTAATATAGCCTCTGCCTAATTTGTCAGCAGTGTCTATATAAAAGGCTAGAAAGAACAAAATCTCCATGTGGAATGAATATTCAATAGATAGGGACACACACTCACATGCACACACATGCAGAGTGACAGGAGCGTAGGTAGGGGTCTTGTTTTCATCACCATTTAAAACTGTCATGTAGCAATGCAGCGTGCTGTTCTGAATTAGGTCCACGAACAGGAGAAGGATAATAGTGGAAAAACCAGGGAAATATGAATAAAGCCTGGAGTTAAACTAATAGTATTGCACCGATACTGATTTTCTAAAATTTGGACAAACGTACCATGGCAAAATACATTTTTAACATTAGGAGAAGCTGGGTGAAGAACATGTGGGAACTCTGTATATTCTTTGCAACTTTAATGCAAATCTAAGATCATTTGAAAATAAAATAAAATTACCTCCAAAACTATTGAAGTACTATTTCCATTTACCGGGTTATGAAAGTAGCCAATAGCATTATGTTTATTTCTTCCATAACCTGCACTGTGTCAATGGAAAAGGCAGAGAGAAGAAAGGAACTGAAAGTCAGGAGGGACAAAAAGATCAAGGGTAAGCAGGCGTGGTAGAGCCCAGCCCAAGAAAGGTGCTGGAGGCCATATAAATCTTCCCTAAATCACAGAAGATTATATGATCCTTCAGGAGACTTCCCTTTGCTGACTCTTCTACACTGTTGTAGACCAAGTGGTTGAATGAGTTTGGCACTTAGCAAAAGACATGGGGCAGAGCCCTGGCAGGACACGGGGACTCAAGATTTGAAGGTTGTTGAGAAAGGTACTGAGTAAAGTGGTACTTCAGGCAAGGACAAATTAACTGCAGAAATCAAGAGGGACTCATCGATGGTGCATTCAAAAAAGGAGAACTGGGCGTGAGATAACAATGGAGCGTGTCAGGCATGAAAGAACTGAGAACGAAGACATTTGGTATCTTTGATCCATGGGCTGCTCCTGTTAGGAGGTGAAGCATGGAATGATTGGCACAGCCAGGTGCTTTCTTCAAAGCTGCATATTCTGCCCATGACAACCTAAGCTAGTGGAATAAACTTCCATTAATACTCATAATTTCAAAATGATACAGGCTGTCACCTTCGGTGTTTTCAAAGGACTTTGCCCCAGAGAGATTTCGTCTTTCCCGCCCCCCACTTTTCTCTCGTGAGCTGTCCCGATGCGCCTTTCATAAGGGGAAGATATCTAGGTGTTTCAGCAATCCGCTTCCATCCGAACAAGTTCAGGCAGTTGGAGGTTACACACCCAGGCTTGGGGGTGCGCACGGCAATGGTGCCCCAGTATCACTCATTTTATCAAGTTGGGGCAGAGATGTACACATGAGTATGACATGGGTTACAACATGTTTGCATCTTACCAACCATCTAATTACCCAGTCCAAGATGCTATTCAATTGACAGTCAAGGCCCAGAACTCAAACATAAAAGGAAAAGGAAAAGGAGTAAAGGAAAAAACAATTCTTGCATAAAGTTGATTACAGAAAGAGAGATGTATGAAAAAAAAAATACACCCTCATAAAAGTCCACATAAAAACTTTGGAATGCTCTTTTATAAACTGGAAGAAGTTTTGCATTTGGAGAAAAAAGAAGTTTGATTTGTCTACCTTCCCTGATTATCTTTCTCTAATGTCCAGACACCTACTATTTGGTAGTCCTGCACTGATAAACTGATTAAAAAATCTTGTATGTTTGTGGTTTTCTGAGGGGGGTCATTTGGTTCTTGTAGGTTGGTGGTTTCACCCTGGAAGGTGAGCCATGTCTGAGGGTCTGCATGACCCCTACTTGGGTTCTGGAGAGGGACCATTGGGATCCACCAAATTTATAATCCAGAGCCAGATATTCCCAGGTCTCTTACTGATCACGGGGAACTAACAAGCTGTTGAGTTAACTTGCATTTCCTTTTGCACTTGCATTTGGATACTAATATCACTTATTAATTTTCCTCTCTAAAGAGGTAGTAGAATACAATAGTTAAGAGGCTAGACTTCAGAGCCTGATGGCCAGGATTTGAGTGTTAGCTCCATATCTCTATAGTTGTGTGATCTCAGTTTGTATCTATCTGTGTTCAGTTTTCTTGTCTGTGAAATGAGGACAACAGCATTTATCTCATGGGATCACAAGCATTAAATGAGTTTATAGATATAAAGTGTATGAAATGGTCCCTGGCACATATTAACTACAATACATATATAAATTACCTATTATCAGTATTATCATTTCTTGCAAGAGGGTCAAATACTTTACTTCCCCCCACCCCAACTCTGAAATGTTATTTCAGAATGGGAGTGGGGAAGAGATGATAAACAAAGAGACTAAGTCACATCTTCCTCTTGCCTTCATGCATAAATGTTCAAGGAAAGCCATAGGAGGCGAGTGCACATACATGAAGGTAAAACCTTGGCTCTGTGTCTTAAAATGAAGTTTCTCCAGAGCTCGATGCAGTCATCAGTTTGATTCTTGTATTTCTTATTCTGTTTTTATGTGTCCTGTATTGGAAAGCTACACTGGGCCAGAGTTTTCAACACTTCTTGGACTAGAGCTATTAAATCACTCTTCTGACTCTCATGCCGCACAAAATATGGTTATACTTAACACATGGTCACGGTTTTCTGCCTGACACAGGGTGCCAGAATCCATTAAACTAATCTTTCTTCTAAATGACCCTCAACATGACTATTTCTTATACAGTAGATTCCAGAGTGTGCTATCAATTTCAAATCACTTTTAGAAGTGAGACAAGAGACACTGGTCTCCGAGTCAGTGGCGGTTGGCCCTCCAGGATGTGGGTCTCCTTGGTCTCTTGTGTAGTCAGAGCCAGCCTGAGTCATCACCTCATGGCAGGGCGGGTGTGGAATCGATTTATCTAGCTTGTTCCAGACTTTCACATTTGCTAAGATGGGAAAATAACAATTTTACAAATTATGGACTGACACCAAGTTACCAAACTTATTTTTGAACTAAAACAAACAAAATTATTTAATAACACGACTTACTCATAAAAGAAAGAAAACTTAAACATTACAATATAGTAGAGGCCAGGTGCACGAAATTCATGCACTCTGGTGTGTGTGTGTGGGGGGGGGGGGTCCCTCAGCCCAACCTGCACTCTCTCGCAGTCCAGGAACCCTGAGGGGATGTCCAACTGATAGCTGCAGGGGCAGGAGGGGCTCCCACCACCACCACTGTGCTCGCCAGCCATGAGCAGCTTCTGGCTGAACGGCACTCCCCCTGTGGGAATGCACTGACCACCAGGGGCCAGCTCCTGCATTGAGTATCTGCCCCCTGGTAATCATAGTGACAGGACGTTTGGTCGATTTGCATATTAGCCTTTTATTATATAGTATAATGTACTATAGAAATGTGATATGATATAGAAATGTAATATAATAAACTTTTACTTTTTGACAGTGAAATAGAATATAATATATTAAAATATAATATAATAAAAAGGAAAAAGTCTGTATTTTTCAATAAAAGCAACTTGACAATTTTTTTTCTCTGTTAGGATGTAAGATTCATCTAGGCAGGAAATTTGCATTTCTTATTTATGTCCAATTACCTAGAATAATTATTAGAATCTAAGAAACACAGTACTTGCTGAATAAATAAATGACTATACATGCCTACAGACTATATTGTTGTAATTTCTCTCCATTTTTCATTACAGACAATTTTATAAAATGTCATCAGAGCCGTAATGTGGTACTAGATACTGCTGATCTATAAAAATATGTTTGAGAATATGACACATATTGTGTGGAAAAAGACTGAAGGCAACATATTTTTATCTTAACCGTCCCCCAAAATATATGAGTAGGAACATTTTTAAAGATTATTAAATTATTCTATCTAATAAAAAGAGTAATATGCAAATTAACCATTACTCTGCCACACCCACAAATCATGCCCACAAGCCAATTAGGAGTGAGTATGCAAATTAACCCAACCAAGATGACTGCGGCCGCGGAGTGAGCAGGAGGCTTGGGTTTCCCCCTTAATGGAGGAAGCCAAGCTTTCTGCACACCCTGGCTGGCCTAGGCCTCCACTCAAGGCTACAAAGTTTTGATTATAGAAGATAAATAAATCCCAACAAAAATGGCTGTGGCCACAGAACAAGCAGGAGGCTTTGCTCAAGGCTACAAAAGTTAAATTATAGAAGATAAATAAATCCCAGATAGCAGGGCCTCCATTTGGATCACTGGGGGGTATGGCCAGCTTGCAAACCACCACAGGCCTCTTGCCCAGACCACCCCATGCCCCAAGGGAACCCCCACCCTGATCTGGTATACCTTTCCATCTGGCCTTCACCTGTGCACCAAGCCTCTATCCTATCTAATAAAAGAGTAATATTCAAATTGACAATCACTCCAACACACAAGATGGTGTCCTCATGTGGTCAAAGATGGCTGCCCCTATGTGAACACAAGATGGCCACCACAAGATGGCCAGTGACAGTTGGGAGGGACCAGGCCTACAAGGGAGGGCAGTTGGGCAATGAAGCCTCAGGGGAGGGAAGTTAGAGGTGACCAGGCCGACAGAGGAGGGAAGTTGGGGATGACTGGGCCTGCAGGGAAGGGCAGTTAGGAGGTACCCAGGTCCGTAGGGGAGAGTGGTTGGGGGGGTCCAGGCCTGCAGGGGAGGGCAATTAGGGGTGACGAGACTAGAAGGGAAGAAGTTAGGCATCAATCAGGCTGGCAGGGGAATGGTTAGGGAGTGATCAGGCTGGCAGGCAGAAGCAGTTAAGGGCAGTCAGGAAGGCAGGCAGGCAAGCAGTTGGCAGCTAGCAGTCTTGGATTGTGAGAGGAATTTCTGACTGCCGGATTAGGCCTGATCCTACTGGGGTCCCAGATTGGAAAGGATGCAGGTTGGGCTGAGGTATACACCCTCATGAATGAATTTTGTGCACTGGGCCTCTAGTTTTTGAATAAAATAGTAACATGATATTCTAGTCATTCTATTCCAAACTGTGTTTTGCAATGCATTAGCAGAAAACAATTTTAATGAGTCACTACCAGCTTTAAAAAATAAAAAAGAAGAGAGAGTAGATAAAATATCACTATTTGTCATGTTTTCTGTTATGAAAATCATTAAAGTAGTCCTAGAGTTCAATAAATACCTACATAGGTAATGAAGCAGGGAGGTTATCAACATATAGACTATGCTAAAGCAGTGCCTTTCAAATTCTTTGTTTAAAACATGAAATGATTTTTGTAGGCAGTTTCAGAAAAGAAAGATAAAGCCACCTTCAATAATTACTCATAACTCAAAGAACACCCCATGCCATATTGCCTCTTCCAGTAATTTTAGTTCAGGGCTTAGCAAGATTGTAATTGCACCCAATGTATGTGGGTTTACTTCTGAAAACACAAGGTGGTAGCAAATAAGTGTCTTTTGCATCCTGTAGCAACACGATCCTGCTGTAACTGACTTCACATAGATTGTTATCCTCAATAGATTATGTTAACACTGCTGTGACATGGTTGTCCAAATCTGTATTTCACGCATTCAAATTACTGAGGCTGTGACTTACTCTCCAATTCCCAGCCCTACCCCACCCCATCCCCCACACACTATTCATTCTAGAATCCAATCACTTTGAGTGTTCTGGAGTTATATACTGTAGCTTCTTTGACCCAAGTCTATAAAAGTGAGACCCCAAAGTAAGGATAAGGTGCATAGACATTATTTTGAGTAACTTTTTCCTTTGTGGCCAATCTGTGTATGCTTTCAGAATTTGATAAATACTTTATTTTTGGCTGTGACAGTCTCCTGTCATTCATTTCTGTTGATAAGCTATTTGGATAGAGTGAGGAAGTTTGCCGTGTATCTTCTAGTGCTGACAGTACGCTCTAGTCAGGAGCCAGGTTTTATAAAATAAAGCACTTTATGACTTACAAAAAAAATAAAAATAAATAATGCATTTTGGACTGTAGATCTCAATGGCATAGAGTTTGTGATCCACTTCTGTAGACCTCTTCCTCACCATTAGTCAAATACCAGGCCATCTCCCAAGCATCTCACCTCATTGCTTTCCTGGAAGGAGAGAGCCTGAAAACTCCCTTGGGACAATGTTGCACAATAAGCTACTGAAATGTAGTGGAACTTGTTAGATGTTTCATGTCAACTCTTTTTATGGAATCAATCACAGAATAGAATAGTACACATAATTTCACATAGCCTCAACAACGAGGATTGTTAAAGATGAAAAAGAGGAGATAAAAGGCACTGGAAATGTTGAAATGTACCTGAGTCCTGTGCGCTAGAAAAACAGCACTAAGAAACCTCCCTGCAACCTCCCTGCAGACTCAGGCTACACATTACACTGAGTAACTCACGAACCATTTGTAACACTTTCAACACTACAGAGCGGCTCATATTCACCGACTTAATTGGAAATCCTGACCCTCCCTCAAGCAACCTCATGATTATGAAGATGCTTAAGACTTTTTGATGGCCCAATAGGGGCAATTAGTGAATGTATATTCTGTTCATTTTAAACAACATTTGCAATTAAAACGATGGCAATTTTATACACGCAGTCTTTTGTGAAAACTTCTGGAGTGTTAAATATGCAAGTTTTCAGGGTGATGTTAATTTATTTTGAGTTATTAATACCATAAAACTAATTTTCTGGGTGGGACTAGACTGAAGTAGTAGATTTTATATAAAATCCCCCACCTTTTCCCTGGACATAAACATTACATGTTTTTTTTTAATTATATTAAAAAGAAAATAATATGTCCAAATTACTAGGTGTATCATTTTCTTATATGAAATGTCCTCAAATTTAAATGTAATTCCCATGAAGTAATGAAATGCAAATCTCTGTACCGATTTTGACATCATGCTACCAATGGAAATGCATTGGAAAATAAACCAAAGGGTCACAGTATATTTTGTACTTTTGTAAACCATGTTTTGTAGATAACTTTTCAGTTTTCCCCTAAGGCTGATATATTTGAATATTTTTATTACATAGGTGTTAATTTTGACTTTGCAGAGGTAACCTAACAAACTACCATTATAATTTGGTACTAAGGAATATGCATTTCAATAAAATTACTGAAATGCAAAATATACAAAGAAATCTCTCTAGCTTTTTGTGTCTGAAAAATGACTAACTGCGTACTGAGATAAGAACTCTCTCCACCCTTCCTTATGACTCCCATAAAGCTTGCCGATGACTCCCTTTTTTTTTTTTAACCTGCCTCTATGAAACCCCAGGCATTTCTCCCTTTATTCAGGGCATTCACCATTAATCAATATTCTCTCTACTGCAATAGTTTTAAAAAAATAATCTTAATTGACTGGTGTTTCTTGTCTTTGACAGTTTGATGCCATGGCTTTCAGATCCTTGTTCATTTCAGCCAAGTAATGAGGCCTCTGAGGGCCTACTGTGCTCTGTTCCTGGTCTGGGAATCCAACGATGAGTCTAACTACTGGCCCTGTGATTTGAACTCCCAATGGTAGCATGCCAAGGATTTCATTTTTATTCCTGCTGAGCACTCACATGTTTTCTGCTGCTAGTTTCTTTTAGTTTTGTTGTTTGACCATTTGGTAATTTCTCTATAAATGGATTAATGGTTTATAAAGATGTTGTCTCTCTTGGGTGAAAATCTGATTTGTTACTCTTTTCTGTTTGTCTATTTTGAGTTCACATCAATTAAGATTCATACCCACAGGGAAATGAACAACTCTTTGATATGGATCAGTGGCTGCTTTTCTCTAATTCTCTAGCTCTAATTCTCTAGTTCTGTGTTTACTCTTTACTCATGGCTTAAATTTTATAATGGAAACTAACTTCTCTCTATTTCACCTTGCATTTCTATGTGTTTGTAAGTAGCACTTTACACCTCATTGTGTGAGTATGTATCACTTTTATATCTCAGGATAGCATTACCAAATCATATTGTAAAAATCTCTTAAAGAAGCTCTATTCTAACTGGCCCAGAAATAATTATCTACATAAAATTATTATTTCTAAAATGTCCAAAAGTTAAGGAAATTCATGTTACATTGCTTCAATTAACAGTGGATTGATACTAAATCGAGCTAATTAATGATCATCATATATCTAGATCATTCTAAGCAGGACAGGATTGAAATTGATCACCAAGCATAATTTTGAATTTCTATACATTTACCCTTTTATTTATTTAATACAGAGGCTAGATATAGTTGTGTCTGTTATAAATGTGTTATTTTTTGTTATTTTTTATTATTTTAAAATATATTTTATTAATATTTTCAGAGAGGAAGGGAGAGGAATAGAGAGTTAGAAACATTGATAGAAGAGAAACAACTATCAGCTGCCTCCTGCACACCTCCTACTGGGATATACCCGCAACTAAGGTACATGCCCTTGAGCTGAATCAAACCTGGGACCCTTCAGTCCGCAGGCCAATGCTCTATCCACTGAGCCAAACCAGTTAGGGCTAAATGAGTTCCTTTTAAACCAATTTGTAAAATTGTACTATTAAGGATATGAATGGCTCTATTAGTCTGCTACAAAATGCTGATGTATGACAGTTCATCATTATCCATCTCCCTTTGTCATTTGTGAAATAAAATTTATTTTAGTGAAAAATTATAACTGATACACGTGAATAAGACTCAACCATAATTAAATATGGCAGGGTGGTACAACTTTGTATGTAAGATTTGCAGGATGTCTTTTTGTTAAGGAAAAAAGAAATAACTTTATGTGAAAATACTACTTGTTAAAATGTAGGACATAATGTGAATGGATGCAGAAAGTTGTAGAAAGCTTGTGGAAAAGGAACTTTACTTGCTGTAGTCAAAACTGGTTAAGGCAGTGGTTCTCAACCTTCCTAATGCCACATCCCTTTAATGCACTTCCTCATGTTGTGGTGACCCCCAACCATAAAATTATTTTCGTTGTTACTTCGTAAATTTTATGGTTGGGGGTCACCACAACATAAGGAACTGCATTAAAGGGACGTGCATTAGGAAGGTTGAGAACCACTGGGTTAAGGTTTGATGGATTTATTTGTAGTATTTGCAAAATACTACAAATATTTAGCCCCAAATATTATACCAATGGGAAGAATTTGTTTTTCTCTCTGTTTTTAAAAGACATACTTTTTTTTGGATTATTGGTCTAACAAGAGGTTGTATTTTTTTTTAACTTTCTGAGTAATCTGCCTAAAAGCAAAAATTCTGTATCTTAGAATGTCCCATACTTTACGTTAACTTTATAATACCCTTGATTATTTAAAATAAAGTCTTCTCAATTTTTAAAAAGCTCAGTTACCTTACAATCAAGATATTATTTGTGTTTACTTTTTTAAGTATTTTATTGTCATTTGAGTTAGACAGGTAGCTAAGTATTATTTCTCAGGAACTCGTGATCTTATCTTAATTGGGTGTGAAACTCTTAAGACAACTTTAGATATTTTATTTTCCAAAACTGATTCCAAAGTGATAGCTTTTACATCTAAAATTGTATTTGTTATTTTCCAAAGAGTTCCTAGGAATCACAAATAATTTGTTATTTCAATTTGTAAAAAGAGAGCTGCTAATAACAATTAGGTTTATTTGATATGTTACTATTGAAGAGTCGCGTGGGAGTCGTAGTCAAATCAAAAGAGATGAGCAGCTTTCCCTAGCATAAATTTGTATGGGTACAATGTCATTACTATAAATATTTCAGAAATTGTATGCTATATGGGAAACCCCTAGAAAACTGCCAATGCTATTGCTACCCATAGCATAATTCTATGTATCTGAGTCCTGGTGGTGCTTTGCTTGATATTAGACAACAACCGTATAGTACTGTCAGTCATAGCTTCAATTATTTTAAAAATATTAACTTGGTCACAGTTCTTACACTTAAAACTAACTTATTTTAAGCAGTAATTTTCAAATATGGATTCTAGTAATGAACCCTCACCAGATCTTTGACATTTGAAAATTATCAATAAGTTAACCACAGTCATGTTAAGTATTTTTACTGTCATTTATAGATAGATTTTTCTTTATTTTGGTGATTTCCTAAAAGCTCTTGCAAAATCAGCTGCAGGCCAGAGTACTTTGTCTGAATGGTTGTCTCATAGCCCCATGACGGCATTGCTTAAACAACATTAAAACCACACCAGTGAACTGAGGGAGGATTTCCATAACCCTATAGAAGTATGTGTTTATGAGATTGCTAAGCAATGATGGAGTAGAATAAGAATTACATGGGACTAAATGAAGTAATAAGGAATGCCTGTGGGTTTTAGAATATTGTTGATATATTAGTAGTCTATTTTTTGGACATGGGGAACCTATTTGTCTTTCTCTTAAGCTATCTGTAACTCATAACAATTCAGTAGTGTATGATTTTGCCAAGAGAAATAAAACATTTGTAAAAGGTATCTTTCTCTTGCTAACTGATTTGCAGAATTCAGAAACTCTTATTGAGTCTTCTTATTTTCATGGCAAAATAATTATCTGCATTATTTGGCTCAATATGAGTCATCTTGTTTTTTAGCAAGCATATTGAAAACATTAGGTTGCAACCATGGGTTTGCCTGACATGCTTATTTAAGAATAATAGTCATTTAAGGAACTAAAGTTGACATTATGGAGCCATGCTTATAGAGACCTTTGGGGAAAACTGGCTTAATTCCTGGCACACAGGGTTCCCAGCCTTACAGGTGTGTGTGGAAGGTCACTTCCTGACAGGCCCAGGAAACTTGGAATATTGTGGGAAGGAGCCCTCCAGAAAAGAGGAGTTCACCCAAATTAATAAATACTACATGTGAAATCTGTTGGTTTAGCTTCCTAGCCTCAAGAGGCTTGTAAAAAACTAACCTGAGATTTCTTTATTAAAAAGATATATATATATTTATTGATTTCAGAGAGGAAGGGAGAGATAGAAATATCAATGATGAGAGAGAATCATTGATCAGCCGCTTCCTGCACACCCCTCACTGGGAATCAAGTCCACAACCCAGATATGTGCCCTAACAGGGAATGGAACCGTGACCTCCCGGTTCATAGGTTGACATTCAAACACTGAGCCAAGCTAGCCAGGCCACAGGCCTATTTTCAATGATTACAGAAAGTCACACACTGCCACAATCATTGCCTGCATATATGTTAAGAGGAGGAACATGACACATATCTAAACAGTCAGCAAAGAATATTACAGAGAAAGAACTAACTCCCATTAAGATACACCATATTGAATTAACGTGGACACCAGCCAGGCCAACCTGAGATTTCTTATGAAAACTTCCAGAAAAAAAAACATAGAAATTTTATATAGTAAATTATCATTCATGCTGTACTTTTGTAAATAATCAAGCCAAATGAGAAGATACCAACCTTATTTTGATCTTTCTTTGAGGATATCTTTGATAACAGAGAGATGACTGTAGAAAGGATTTTTTGTTTCAGTAGAAAACTACAGGACACTCTCCCAGTTTATCAAATTGCAGACATGTTTATTTTCCTTGACCTCTTTTGCACCTTTTTATAAATTACCTGTAACTGATGAAGAATATGTAAATGCTGACTTGACTGGAGAGATTTAAATGACTTCCTCCCATGTGGAAAAACTGGTTTGGGTGCCTACCTGTAAATTGAACTGGATTCTGTTACTTTAACCAAATAATTAATCCTTAACAAATTTTCAAATTTTCCAGTTTCCATCAATTTCTGGATGCAAACCTCTAAACTAGCATTTCCAAGTTTCCTTCCTTTTCCTGATTCAGCATCACTAAGAACTAAAGGCTGGTTGCCAAGATTCCTATTGGGATTCTCAGTTGCTTTGAAGCTGGCCCTTTCTCTAAAATCTGAAGATTTCAATTACTTAATATGAAATTTGAAGAACTCCCCACTGTAGCAAATCATTTATAGGTGGAATTTATCCTAAAACAAGCCACTGTTTGGCCCACTAACAAAAAAGCTTAGGTCATTCATTATTTTACTAGTGGCCTGGTGCACAAAATTCAAGCACATTAAAAGAGAATTAATTACAGGAAATATTTTAATATTGCTATTTGCCCTTTCTCTATAATAGAAATATCAGAGATGAAAGAAAATTAGTAAAATGTATATGATAATCTCCCTACTGTCAGAGTCTGGGACATGGCGAGGGACCCAGAATCAAGTCCCCACCCACCCACATGTGCCTTGAAATCATGGAGACCCAGACCTGGCCGGCCCCACCCCTGTCAATCCCTGCCAGGTGAGGGGCACAGCCTCAGGTCCCCTGTCAAGCCCTGTGGGAGGGGGGGGTACAGCCCCAGGTCCCCTGGCCCAGCCTCATGTCTCCCAGCCCCAACACTGAGGCAGGGGGCACAGCCTCAGGTTCTCTAGCCCAGCCTCAGATACCCTGGCCCCAGTGGGACGCGGGGCTTGGCCTCATGTCTCCCAGCCCGGCCTCAGGTCCCCCAGCCCTGATACGAGGGCACGAGGGTGTGAGGGCATGATGACCATTTGCATATTAGCTCTTTATTATATAGGATAGGAGAACTAAGACTAGACATCAGCAACATTCCTAGCCTCCTAAGTTCAAGAAACTCAATGAGTGGTGCTACATTATTGAAGGATTTTCCTCCACTAATCTCTTAGAAACCACTGGATGGGCACCCTCAATATTCAGACTTTGTACTAAAGGATTTCTAAAAATAAGCACACAGAGACCACTTCTCTTTAGCTTTAGAGTTCCCACAGAATGATCTGAAATGCCTTATTGGAGGGATCCTGCCAACAAGTGGAATCTTGCGACAGAAAATCTATGTTTTCTTGTAAGTTTTATGTATCTTATAAAAAGAGTTGGCAATAAATGAAGAAGCAACTCGTCTGTTGGGTGTGAGGATCAAATAAACCTGACTGCCAGTGTTGCCAGTAAGATTAATAATCCCCTTACACTCCAGGAGCAGGAGGCAATTCAGTCTATTGCCTATCACAGTCAGTTCTGGCTACTGTGACAAAATGCCACAGGCTGGATGCCTTAAACAGCAAACATTTCTCACAGTTCTGGAGGCTGAAAGTCCCAGATCAAGATGCTAGCAGATCCAGGGTCTGGTTAGAATCCTCATCTTGGTTTGCAAATGGCCACCTTTTTACTGACTCCTCACTTGCAGGAAGAAAGAAAGCTCTGATCTCTTCCTCTTCTTATAAGGACACTAATCCCTTGATGGAGGCTCTAGCCTGCATTGCCTTCAACATATGAATTTCAGGAGGACACAAACATTCAGTCCATAGCACAACCTCTGAAGTCAGTTTCAAATCTCAACTTGATGACCTGGCTGTTAGGGATTGAATCCTGTCTCCCTATAAAAGATATGTAAAGTCCTAAGCCTAGCACATCAGGCTGTGACCTTATTTGGAGATAGTGTTTTTACAGAGGTAATCAAATTAAAATGAATTCCTTGGGCTGGGCCCTTACCCAATAGGACTGTTATCCTTCAACTAACGGGGACATTTGAACACAGAAACAGAAAAGGATAGGGGGAAGATGATGTGAACAGCTGAAAGGAGAGCCGTCATCCATAGCCAAGAAGAGCAGCCTGGAACAGCCTTCCTCAGGGACTTGAGAATTAACCAACCCTGCTGACACCTAGCTTTCAGACTTTCTGACACCAGAACTGATATATAATAAAGTTATATTGCTTAAGACATCCAGTTTGTGGTACTTTGTTATGGAACCCTAGAAAATTAATACATCAGGTAATCTTTTAATTTTATTTTTTCTTTATTGATTAAGGTATTACATGTGTCCTTATCCCCACATTCCATTGTCCCTCCACTCCCACTCATGCCCTCACCCCCCTGGTGTCTGTGTCCATTGGTTAGGCTTATATGCATGCATACAAGTCCTTTGGTTGATCTCTCCCCTTTCCCCCCACTCTCCCCTGCCTTCTCTCTGAGGTTTGATGATCTGATCAACGCTTCTCTGTCTCTGGATCTGTTTTTGTTCATTATATTCTACAAATGAGTGAGATCATGTGATATTTATCTTTCTCTGACTGGCTTACTTCACTTAGCATTATGCTCTCTAGTTCCATCCATGCTATTGCAAATGATAAGAATTCCTTCTTTTTTTACTGCAGCGTAATATTCCATTGTGTAGATGTACCACAGTTTTTAATTCACTCATCTGCTGATGGGTACTTATTCATTCAGCTAACAACTGTTGTAATTTAGGCATTATTTTATTCTTTAGATATATGGGAAACTGAAGCTTACATTAGTTGTCTTGACCAAATTAAGAATGCAGTAAGTAGCAAAGGTAAACTGGGAAAAAATATGGGGCATTTGACTCCATAGCACAAGCAGCCTATCATTTTAATGCTCTGCCTAGGACAGCATTTCTATTCTAAAAACCCATTACAGAAGCCCATAAGAATGAACTCTTAATGGAGTCCCATATTTTACTATAGGATTTAACTTTTCTTTGCATTTTGATGTCTCGGTATAGATCACTTTTTGCATTTCACTGGTTTCTTTCACTCCCTTGCATGCCAATTGTGCAGTACATGTAGGGGCTTATGTGTTATGTTGATGGATTTTTTCTGGGATAATATTTTCTGAGAATGTGACAGATGTACAACCAGAGTCTTTGTAAATTAACTCAATGACATACTCTTGAGCCCACACAGGTAAAGAACCAAAAATAACATTTTTATCAGCCAACATATTGAGAGTTGGGAAGTCTGTACAAGTAAAGATATATAAATACAGAAAATTATTAATTTGTTTCATTACATCTACCTGGAAGTTTCTTGAGAGAATTTAACATTGCTACACTCAAGTGTTCTGCAGCAGGGGTTTTCAAAGTGCAGTCTTCTGACCAGCAGCATTAGTATGGGTATTCACATCACTGGGAACTGGTTAGAATGCAAATTCTTTTTAAAAATATATATGTATTTATTGATTTCAGAGAGGAAGGAAGAGGGAGAGAAAGAAACATCAATGATGACAGAGAATCATTGATCTGCTGCCTCCTGCATGCCTCACACTGGGGATTTGGGGATTGAGCCTGAAACCTAGGCATATGCCCTGAGTGGGAATTGAACCTCGACTTCCTGGTTCATAGGTCAATAACGCTCAACCACTGAGCCACACCAACCAGGCTAGAATGCAAATTCTTGAGCCCCTCCCTCCAAACCTACTCATGAGAAACTCTGGGCTAAGATCAGAAACTGGTGTTTTAACAAGTCATCTGGAGAATCTAATGTATACAAAAGTTTGAGAACCAAAGAATCACCTGAGGGTTCCCTTCTCCCTTTTCTGCCCACCACTATTGCCATAAAAGAACATCTGGGCACAGACTCTTTTTCAGTCTCAGGTGTCCTTTGTTACTTTTCTCTTCTAACACCTTCTTGTTGACTAAGCTTTGAATGGGAAGGAACCGGTGTCAGTGAAAGCTTAGTTTTCTCAGATAACTAATTAAATCACTAAAAGGAAGCCCTGGAGGGGTCCTTATAATTCTTACTGATATTTTAAGATATTTTTTATATCTTCAAATAATTATAGATTTCTAAGAAGTTGCCAAAAATGTTATAGGGAGGTCCCATGTAACCTTCACTTAATAGTTTCTCTCAAAAGTAACATCTTGCAAAATTACAGTTCATTACCATAACCAAGAAATTGACATTTATATAATCTACCAAACTTACTAACATTTTACCAGTTTTACCCTTTTGTATGTACATTTGAATTTAGTTCTATGCAATTTTATCACACGCATAGGTTCATGCGACTACACCAGACAAGATAGTTCTGCAGAACAAAAGTTTTAAATTATGACGAAGTCCAATTTATGAGATTTTCCTTTTACGGATCATGCTGCTCATGCCAAGTCTAACAATTCACCTAGCCCTAGGCCCTGATAATTTTCTCTTAAGTTTTTTTTTTTTACTTTATTTATTTATTTATTTATTTTTTAAATTAATTTTTATTAATTTTTTATACATATCTCCCCATTGCCCCCCCTCCCTCCCAGGCATACCCCAACCCCCCAGTGTCTGTGATCATTGGTTATGCTTATATGCATGCATACAAGTCCTTTGATTGATCACTTATCTACCTCACCTAACTTTAATCTTTCTGCTGTAATTTCACAGTGTTTGATGCTTTATGATTTTTGTCCTCCTGAGAATTATCAGTCTACTCCCTTTCTGTGCTCCTGATTCTATTATATTCATCAGTTTATTCTGTTGATCAAATTTTTAATTCACTTAATTTTTAGACTCACTTGTTGACAGATATGTATTTGTTGTTCATAATTTTTTGTCTTTTACCTTTTTCTTCTTCCTCTTCTAAAAGAGTACCTTTCAGCATTTCATATAATACTGGTTTGGAGTTGATGAACTCCTTTAGCTTTTTCTTCTCTGTGAAGGTCTTTATCTTCCCTTCAATTCTGAATGATAGCTTTGCTGGATAGATTATTCTTGGTTGTAGGTTCTTGCTGTTCATCACGTTGAATATTTTTTTGCCACTCCCGTCTGGCCTGCATCGTTTCTGTTGAGAAATCAGCTGACAGTCGTATGGGTGCTCCCTTGTAGGTAATGAACTGTTTTTCTCTTGCTGCTTTTAATATTCTCTCTTTGTCTTTTGCTCTTGGTATTTAAATTATGATGTGTCTTGGTGTGGTCCTCTTTGGATTCCTTTTATTTGGGGTCCTGTGTGCTTCCTGGACTTGTAAGTCCATTTCTTTTACCAGATGTGGGAAGTTTTCAGTCATTATTTCTTTAAATAGGTTTTCAGTATCTTGTTCTCTCTCTTCTTCTGGCAACCCCACAATTCTGATGTTGGTACGCTTGAAGCTGTCCCAGAGGCTCCTTACATTATCTTCACATTTTTGGATTCTTTTCTCTTCTTGCTTTTCCAGTTGAATGTTTTCTGCTTCTTTATATTTCAAATTTTTGACTTGATCCTTGCCTTTCTCTAGTCTGCTGTTAGGACTTTGTATAATATTTTTTATTTCAGTCAGTCTATGTTTAATTTCTATTTGGTCCTTTATCTTCTTTAGTCGGACCTTTTTCATCTCCTCTTGGGTCTCACTAAATTTATCCATCTTTTCTAGCATATTCTTGAAAAACCTTATAAGTGTGGTTTTGAACTCTATATCCAGTCGTTTTTTTCCCTCCATTTCTTTTGTTTGTGATCCCTTCCCTTGTCTCGGCATTTTCACTATGCTGGGAGAACTTCTGTGTTGGATTCAGCCTTATGATACCAGACGCAAAACTGAAGAAGCCTCTGCTGAGCTTGGGAGGGTGGAGTCTCAGGGCTTAAGGGACCGCCTTGCCTTCCAGTCGGCCCCGCCCTCCAATGCCCCTGAGCCTCACGTGACTGGGTAATGGCTGGAAAGGTCCTTGTGCCTCTAACCGCTGCCTTTCCAGCTCCCCTGCGCAGCAGGACCTCAGGAGTCTGGGTCCCCAGGGTTTCGTCCGAAACAGGGGCTTAATGGACTCAGAAGTGGCGCAGTTGGGAGGGTCTGTCCCCCACCCACTCGCGAAAGCCAGTGGCACACTTAGCAATCTGTCCTGTGCGCAGTGCCGTGCGCGGCACCAGGCCTTTGATCTTTTGCGACTCCCCTAAGTTTCCGTGCACCTCTCCCTTTTCACAGTCCAAACTCCCCCCGTATGAGTTTCGGCTGGATCTGGGGTTTAGTGTCGTAAGATAAGGGGTTCAATGCCGTTGGGAGTCTCCGTTTCCCTCCCGCCAGAGAAAGCCAGCCAGGTACTCCGGCACCCGCTCTCTCAGTGCACGCATCTCCGTACCTCAGCTTTTTGCAGCTCCTCTGGGTCTCCGCGAGCCCCTCTCTTTCCCTCTAGCTGTAGAATTTCCACTCAGCCAGCTTTCCTGTGGTTCTGGATGATGTCCGTTCTGTCTTTTAGTTGTAGTTTTGAAATTGTTTGCGAGGCAGCAGTGTAGGTGTTTACCTATGCCGCCATCTTGGATTCCCCCCTTAAGGTTTTTTTTTATTCTGACAGTTTTACAGTTTACATTTTAGTCTGTGATTGATTTTGAATTAATTTTTGTATAAAATGTGCCGATTAAGCAGAGTATGCATGTATGTATGCATGCATGCCTATGGATATCTATTAGCTCCAGCTCTGTTTTTTAAAAAGGCAATCTTTCCTCCACAGAATCACTTTTGCACCTTGGTTGAAACTCAGTGTATTTGGCTTTATATCTGAGTAATCTATTCTGTTCCAGTGTCACGCATTCCTGAATAACTATAGCTATCTAGTTAGCTTTCTCAGCAGTTTGAGTTGTTCCTCTTACTTTATTCATCTTTTTAAAAAAATTATCGTAGTGTTTGCATTAACCTATATCCTGAAAAATGCTTGGTATCTTTGACCAGATTTCCTGTGGTGAAGAAATCAAGCAGCAGAGAAGTTAAGAGATTTGTTTCGGCCACGTAGCTACCAAGTTGAAAAACAACTAGAACTGAAGTCTGCTAACATCCAAAATAGTCACCTTCTCCTTGCACCTTAGTGTCTTGCTCTGATGCCAAGATCATGGGTGGGAAGCTTGTCTCCATGAAGGTGTGAACAGCATGTTCCTATTCAGTTCAGGCACCTCTTCAGTCCAGTCACTGTTTTTGGCTATCAAGTTCTGTGATAAGATCTGTGATGAGTTGTACCAGGTTTAATAATAACCCCTTCTTAACATAATGATTTAAGACACTAAGTTTTTAAAAACTTGAAAAAGTGACAAAAGCTTCTGAAACATAACAAGTGAACCTACCACAACAGACAACTTTAGCATGTCTACAAGCACGTGATTCCTGGGAGTATAGACATGTCAACCGGAATGGTGCCCCTCAGCCTATCCAAGGATGTATCATCTCTCCCTGTAGTCAAGGATACCTGAGTTCTAAAACTTGACATTCCCATGTCTCTAATAAACAGTCCTATAATGATGAAGGAAATGAGGTTTTCCTTCTCTAAAGGGTTTTACATTTTTGAGTAAGCACAGATTATATTTATGTTTGCTCCCTCGCTTATTGAATCAGATAGCCATCTGAACAAAAACTGACAAGAAGCCTTTATGCTACTTTTTCAAATGAAAACTACAGTAACTGCAAAAAAGAGCCAGTTTGGCAACTGCTGTTATTTGTTTGCAGATCTGACAGATTTATTTTTTCCACAGGTATTTCCTTGGAAGTATGTCTCAGGTTCCCAAAGATGTTCGTAGTTAATGAATTGTTTCAATGGAAATAAATGCAGAGGGGAAATTCATGCAATAAACCACGAAAGCCAGTCGTTCCAAAAAAGCTAATAGACCCTGCTGAAAAGTCCAAGCCTAAGCCAAAAGCGAAACAATAATAACCTAAAAGAGGCCGATAGAACCATAAACTGCGGTTTCAACAGATATTTAAGTTGCAATGCAAATCTACTTATCAAGTCATAATTCAAGGCCAATTGTCTACTTAATAGACTACTAAAATAGAATCTCTGATAGGAGAAAGGACTTACATACTTATCTCCGGAACACACAGTTTTGAATCAGTTATATTCAAAACTGCCCAACTGGGAAAAATAAGCTAGTTATGTTATGTGGTTCTTTGGAGCCCAACAAAATGCAAGGAAAAACCCCGATGCACAAAGCATCAGAACGAAGATATCTGAAGTTGTGAAGTAAGATATATACAAAAAATGTAATAAAGGGGATCCATAAAAAAGGCAATTCTGTGGTGTTGCAGGGGATGTTGGAAGTTTTAGTCGTATAGTGCTGACACAGAAACTTCGAAGAATATGAACATGATCAAGTCACAAAACATACTTAACAGAAAACTCATTGAGCTTTTTGCAATGTTTTGCTCCCTCTCCAGAACTCAGGAAATTTGGGGAGCTTCACACTGTGTGAATACTCAGATAAGGAAAAAGATTAAGTATAGTCAAGAGAGAAAAAAAAAACACATCAAAAATAGGCAAGAAATCATGTTTGTAATCCATATACGTCTTCCATGCCTGAGATGAAGAGCTGAGAGATTTTACAAAACAATTTAAGGCCACGATCCCTGAAGGCTATAGTTACAGCATGGTTTGTTTTCAAAATGGTTTAGTTTTTGTTTTTGTAGTTTTCGCTCACACCCGTCTTAAGTGCGTGGTATATGTTATGCTGCACTGTGATAACAGCACAGTCACCTCTCAGTAAGTTGTACATTTAAACTAAGAATTGGAACGCATCCTTGGGATTTATAATAGATGTTGGTTGTCTCTCAGGGGACCGCAACTGACTGCCAAACTGTTCCGTTAGCTGAAGGCAGCAGCCAGATCATCCTGCAGGTTAGCTGTGATTCCCACGTCTCTCCTCCGTTTCCTTCCTGCCTCATCTTCTCAATCACCACACATGTTAAGACAGAAGTGTTCTGTTTGGTCTTACTCTCTTTGAGGAGGAGCTGAAATGCTTTTTTTTTTTTTGCAAGAAGTGAGCTGAGAAAAAGAAAACAAATTGAATTGCTGCTTGGAGAGGAAAGTGGACTGATGATCTAATAGCCTATTTCCACCCCTAATATCCACACTCCAATTTATGGCACGTGATCCAAAAGAACTCACTTGGCTCTATTGCCAGCTTACCTGCATCAGTCCTGAACGGTAATGAACGTACAATTTCTTTCTACTGTTCAATATTTATAATATTTGCCCTCTATTTCTAGAGCAGATATTTATTTACAGATAGAAAGAAATGGGAGGGAGCAGGAAATAAAGGAGAGGGATTTAGTAATTCTTCAAGATTTTCTTTAATCCCATTATTACTTGATTTTTTTTTTTTTATTCCAGGGCTAAACAGTCTCAAAGACAGATACAAACTATGAAGAGGGCCAAGATCTTTTCAACCACAAAAGGGAACTCATTTAAAAAAAAACCACCAACAATAGAAATTATTTCTTATTCTTTCTGGTGGAAGACAAGATTCTGATAGTAGAACCCTTTAGAAGTTTTAGAATAAATGCATCTTAGCTCAAAAAGCAACAGAGACAATTTCTAGCCCCGAGTCTCATTCAAAGAATCTAGTTTGGTAATTTCATTTATTCTCAAGGTAAGCAGCTCTGGTTCTGACACTCAATGACAGTAAGCATCAAACTTTAGTTGGCCTGTGAATCTTGTTAGCATGCAGGCATCTGGACTGTAGACATTCAGTAAATGAACCAAGATCCACATTGGGAAATGTGCTAATCTCCAAATCACCCGAAACTGATTGTCCTTTTTAGTCCTGAGTTGGACCAAACTCATGGAACTCAACCAAAATTACTGCAGTAGTTTAGAAAGTAAAACCTTGATCACCTGCATTGGGAACTGAGTGACCAATCATCCATTCCAACTGGCCTAAGACTGAAAGTCCTGTGTCCTGGAAATTGGACAGTCCTGGGCAAACCAGAACGGATGGTGACTCTAACTTCAGAATCATCTAAAAAGCTGATGAAAATCAGTCTTTTTGTTTTATCCTAGACTTACCTACTCTAATGGGGAATGTAGAGGGTGGCAGTCTGCATTTAATTTAAAAAATATATATATTTTATTGATATTTTACAGAAAGGAAGGGAGAGGGACAGAGAGTTAGAAACATGGATGAGAGAGAGACATCGATCAGCTGCCTCCTGCATGCCTCCTACTGGAGATGTGCCTGCAACCAAGGTACATGCCCCTGACTGGAATCGAACCCGGGACCCTTCGGTCCGCAGGCTGATGCTCTATCCACTTTGAGCCAAACCGGTTTTGGCGGCAGCCTGCATTTATTCACACAGGTGCTATTGGTGGAACCAGGAGTATGAGAATTCCTGCTATTGAGGCCCTCTCAGCCATGACCTTCAGTTGTCAGTGGGTCTCCAAACCTCTCAACAGTTTGTTTTATAGCCAGCAGTTCTTTATCAAGAACCAAAATGATATATCTTTCAACTCTCTTTGTCCTACTTCAAGGGCCCTGACAGGGTGTTGGGTTAACCAGGGAGTAAAGTACCCACTAGAACCAACTACTTGAAGGTACTCAGAGCATTCATTAATTCATACCTCTCAAGGAAATAAAGATGAAACGCTAAATGAATATCTCTTCTGTATGAGGTTAAGAATCAAACAAAATTTGAGTATGGAGAACGGGAAATTTGTTTGAGCGAGAATAATATAATTAGTGTCAGAAAGCCAAAATAATTATCAAAGCACAGAGTTGGTCAATGCTGACTCTGGGAACAAAACTACACTCTTTAACTTACTTGTTTCACAATGGGTAAATTCTACAATTAATGGAGAGTAATATCCATATTGTTTTATGGTTCTCAGTATTAGTATTTCAATGTGGTGTACGCTTTCTGCCATATCTAATATTTTACTCAATGTCATTGTCCTATTCCTTTTGCTAGATCAACTTTAGTACAAAGTCTTGTTCCATTAAATGGGAGGAACATAAAATGCAGAGCCCCAAATATGGATTTGATAAGATTATACCACTATTGAAAGTTGTAAACTTGGGCAAATCAGTATTGACGCCTCCATTTTATAAGCTAAAAACCAAGATAACAAAATATTATGAGGACTGAATATGACAATATATATGGAATGGTTGTGAGATTTGAATCTAATAATATAAATGAAATTTGGCTTATAAAATGCAGAGTATTTAGCCAATGTCAGTAATATACTCAATGAAAACCAAACATGGGGCTAAGAATGAAAAGGCAAGACTCATCAAGTTCTTTAGGAATTAAGGAAGTCTCTAGAATATTTTCCACTATTCCAAAGAGCTGTTCCTATTATAGTTTATCTTGGTTAAAATTAAGCCTTATAAATACCAGTACTTAGGGTGCAAATATACATAAAGGTAGCAAAATTACATAGAGAAATATGTTTGGTGACCTTCAGTCTGCCCACAAATTTTCAAACCATCCTCCTGACTTCCTCTGACACATAAATTTCAGTGGCAATTTAATATTTATGAATTTCTATTGCAAATATCAACATGTAGTTTCAACTCTTTCACAGTTAGGCCAATGCACACATTTCATTGTAGCAAAACTAAGGAACTAAAATAAAGATTTGGAAATCTTTCAAAATCTCCCTAATGAAACACATACATAATATAATGTTAATAATATAAGTAAGTTCTCCTGCTCTTATGGGCACAGTAGGGTTTATGGTCTTCTCTTGAGTTGTGGACAACACAATATCACTTTATTCCTTAATAAGATGTTGCCATAATATATTAGTATATATTTACAGTATATTTACATATAAAGATACAACATTACTGCTATTATTTTTTCCCCAAAGGAATTTAAGGTAGTATGCAATTTTAATAAATGGAGGCAATAAAGTAGTGTACATAGAAACACAATATTGTAAGTCATGACATGTGTGAGAGGAGCAAATATAGTTAGCATGAATGAGGACTGTCATTACTTTGAGTGATCTAGTTATTTGGAGAAAAGTAGAAATAGTGACAAATTTTATAATTTTAATTAAAGAGAAATGACAACTTTGAAGGTGAATAAAAACATTTTTTGTAAAAACGTATAGAAGAAATGTATCATACAGACCTTTATACCAAAAAAATCCTAAATAACATTTGTTATGTAGTATGTATTTTCAAACATGGTGTTACAAAAATATGGAAATGATTATTTTCATGTGATCCTTGCTAAAAGCCAGATATAAACTATAAAAAATAAAACTTAGTTAAGAATTTTTGTGGACAAGTTTAGATAAAACTTTCCCCCAAAAAGAATTTTTGATAATCCAACTAATATTAGATAAAACTATGTATGGGTCATCTTTTCCTTTTCTTTCATAGTGTGTGGAGCCAGGTTTCTTTCCCTATGATGAAGTACCAATAAGATCCCAGGTAACTCTGTACTGGGATCAATTCCATGTATATTCCATTCTACCCATAAAAGTTTCAGGGCACAATTATTCTTATTAATATCCCACAATATATAATGTTACATCTTCCTGTCTATGTATATATGCAAAACATTTTCTCTTTACAAAACAGAATCTTGACATAGTATGACTTTAATTTGTTTTTGTCACTCAAAAAATATATGCATTTTTAAAGTTAATATCATTCTATAAATATTTAAATGTGTAGCAGGCTTTATGATTGAGCCCCAAGATACATACAATACATAGATTTGGGAAATTCAATATATCTAAAGATATATTATTTTCTCATCCAAATTAATCTTATTTTCCAATGTCCTTATTTTGTTAGACCTACTCCTTCATGTATTTCCTAGGCAAGAAACATCAGAATCATGCCTTGCTTCTTCCTTTCCTTTGCCTCTTATGTCTATTCAATCAAAAATCCTGACATCTTTGACACATCCTTACTCTTATCCTCTCTTCTAGTTCTACTGCAGTGACATGAATCCAGGCATGTTTATCTTTCCTTAGACCCACTAACATCTTTTGTTCCTGTGTTCTTTGATTCATTTATTTTCTCTGCTCAAAAACTTTTTAGTGACTTTCTAGTTCTTCAGGATTAAGTCCCCTGAATTCCGCACTCTCCAATCTCTTCCACTCCAGCGGGTGGCCTCTATTCCCACTCCTTCAGAGTGCTTGGTCCTAGGAGCAGCAGCCTGCGAAGTGTAAGGAAGGGACAAAGAACGAGAAGGTAGTACTTTCTGTTGCAGATCCATGCAATACTAGCAATATATCAAGATGGAAATGTGTCTGTCCACTTCTCTTTTCTGCATTTTCCTTTCTGGTATCTTCCAGGAACCACTGGCTGCCCCAAACCCACCTCAGCACTTTTCTTTGGAGAATTAGAGAAAGAGGACCCTTTGCTCTCTTCCATGTTCTCTAGTTACAGTTCAAAGTGTCAGTACCATTGGTCTCAGCTAAAAATTAGAAGGAAAGGTATCAGACTTAAGTTCTCAAAGAGATGACCCTGAAGCCATGTAGAGTTTCTAATTAACAAAAGGAATATTTCAGAGAGTAAAGAGCAAGGTGTGAAAGCTTTCAGACACTGTGTGGGTTGAGAAATGTGTAGGGACAGGCTTGCAACCTTTCTGCTGAAGACTATTCTGAAGGCGGACAGCTATTTACTAGTGCTTGCAAGATGAGGCTACCCTCTACCTCCACACCCTCAGTATCTCTCTGTGTTCCACCAAGAGAACAGAAATGTGTCTACAGAGTCCAATATTGCATCTAACCCAAATCTGACATGGTAGGAATTACATGGCTGATGTCTTGACAACATTTTCCTCACTGACTCTGTTTCTTCTCTCTTGTTGGCCTATGGGCCGGTAGTCCTTTACACATCTTAGAAAGGTTGTAAGAAAGAGATTTTAGAACCTGGCAGAGGGTGATATTACAGACATGGCCTTGTCTGACTGTTTACCAGAGGAAAGATAGAAACTGCCTGCAAACCATTGGTTTTATCCCCATTCCCACACTGTAGAAGCTAAAGCAGAAATGCAATTTCCCACACCCCAAGCCTCCTCACGATATGGCTGTTTGCTTGTTCATCTTACCCACTCACCAGCACCCTGACTAACAATGTCCTTACAAATCCAAAAGCTGTCGATTTGTAACTGCTCCTGGTAAATGCGTATTCATATTCGTAGCAGAGACACAAAACCTCGCATTATTTGCTTCTTCCTGCAATTGCCATTTTCTTGGCATGAGCTATTTCACCTCCTTGCGTGATTTAGGGGCCTTGGCACGCAACGTTGGCAGTAGCCTTCCAATTCTCTCACTTTGAGGTTGCCAACAGGAAGTATTATGTGCCTTTCAGGTGCACTAATTGGCTTGGTGATGTAAGGTGCACTGCAGCATTTCCTATGGAAGATAATGAGCTTTTAAGGGAAGACTTTTCCTACCAAGTTGGCACAAGTTTGCTTTGAGATTTTCTGTGTTTCTTGGTGCAGAAAGAGCTATCAAACTGTCTTAAGTCTGAATCAGTCATCTGAATTAAATATCTACATTTCTTTGTAAGTATTTATTTGGTGGGAAATGCACTTCGGTTTCACAAACAGGGGATTTAAATTTATCCCTAAAGGGATAAGAGAGAATTTAACTTGGTGGAGAGTATATGTTCACATATACCTTGTACACATAAAATATGACACATACGTTCATATATTTATTCATGTGTCAATTATGGGAGATTTTTAATCCTTTCAAATGGGTCTGATAAAATTTAACTTTCTATAATGTAAATTGGAGCATAATGTTCTTGGTTTACAAACACCACAGTCATTGATAGGTAGTGAGGTAATGAGGAAAGTCAATCTAATGACTTGGCATACTGTACAATGTAAAGAAAAAAAACAGATGTGTTTTGTAACCCGCTTATATGTGAAAAGCTAAGTGAAAAAAAAAATCAACAACTCATGAATAATACCATCATGAGACTGAAAGTAGAATCATATCACAATGGGTATCATTTTTATACTGAAATTAACCAGAAACTCAGATTAATATTGAAAATTAGAACCAAAATGAAGTAGAACTATTAAAAAAAAAAACTAGAAACCATCAACTTTAATCCTAAAGTTGGGACTACTTAACTGTTAATTACATGGAATTGTTAAGTGTGAACTGTATTTGAATACTATTTTTTAAAATCAGAGCAGTAATCCTAATATCCATTTACATGACATACATTCATATCATTACACTGTATTCTTTACTCAGATTTTAGCAAAAATGAGCAAATGCGACTATTAATGTCAAGCAATTACAGTGTAATTACCACCAATCATAATGTAAATCTTCCAGGATATCTCCACTGAGGCAACTTCCCTAATGCTGAAAAGCTGAAAACAAGAGATGGGGGTTAAAAGCAAACCATAATTCCTAATATGCCAGAGAGACCAGAGTAAATATTTACAGAAATTATACTTGTGGATGTTGCTAATATCTTCTATATATGTATCATCACCATGCTTGTAATTTACGGAAATTTCTTATCTCCAAACAGTTTTTAGGGTGAAATAGATGGCCTAACCTCTTCTGGTTCACTGACACTCATTTTTCCTTTTGTCACCTAGAGGTGGCGATCAGGAATGCTGTGGTTGTTTGAGCACATTCCTAAGAACCACAGGGCCGGAAACAAGGGGTGAGGGCCCTGGCATGCGTCCCACTGATGGATTTGAGCTTAGTCACTCCTGGGGAATAGGATGTTAATGATTCAAGGTGCTTGTCCCATCTAACCTTTACTCCAGTGAGAAGCAAGACCAGTATCGTCCACTCTCTGCCCAAAAGACATTTAGAAAGGAGCAGAGAGTCTGAGAAATATTTCCCTTCACTCAGCCTGGTTCAAAAATGTTAATTTTCAAGTATTTTACTAGCTTACCTCTATCTCCCCTGGGCAGTTTGAGACTGAACCCTCCAGAGGTGACTAGTTTTTCCTTAAAATAATCCCCGTGACTGTGCCATTAAAAAACAAACGAACAAACAAACAAACACACAAAAAAAACCTTTACAACCCTTAGTGCATTATTATTGCTTTATATAACTGGTGTTCTACTTGCTTTTTGTAGTAGGACTCATGCATTCATCAAGAAAGAATGCTTATAGTGCAATTCATTGCTATGAATGTGTTAGTCTTTGACTAATGAATGAATTAAGCACTTTGACAGAGCTTGGAACATGTTACAAGGCTCAAGAGCATGTTCACCAGACCTCACTCCTGGAAGCAGAAGTTTGTGAAGGAAACACTCCCACAGTTGGAATTCATGAAATGTGTGTCTTTTGTCTGAACGACTCAGTTTAAGAAAACTCCAGCATAAAAGGAGAGAGGAAGTTCTTATCCTTGATAGAAATCCCCACAAGTACTAACAGTAACACTCTGCACATTCCAGAATATTTACTATTTTCTGAAAAGAAAAAAAAAAGTGTGCCAGGGACTCTGAGTTGCTGCATAGACATTTGCAGGGCACATTACATTTCTCTGCTGTGATATAAGAGTAGAATAAATGATACTCAGCACTCTAGTTACTGAGTTATTGTTCTACATTTATGAACTTCTTTCCTCATTCGATGTGAAAGGAAAACGACTTGACATTTTGATAGGGAAAATTTATCTCCCACAGAATGCAACCAGATGACAAAAAAAAATTTGCATTCAAAATTATCTCCCCAGTTCCCATGTTTGCTGTTTCGATACTTTAATCAGAAAACCTTTATAACCAAATAGCATGTCCCATGAAAATAGGGATGGGCCAAAAATGGAAAGCACTACTTATCACCCAATAAGGAGACAAACTTCCGAAATGTTACATTTACTAGTGTCATGCATTGATTTGGAATATTTTTTAAAAAGAAATGGCAATCAGAAACCAATAGTTTCTACCTTTACCCACCAGGTAAGTTCAAATGCCAGAAAAAGACAAACCTATTAAAGTAGTATTTCTATACATTTATATAAATATGATCTATTTTATATCGCATGAAAGCATTCTTCAACTTTCATCTTGAAACATGCATTGAAATGAAGTAGACACAACTGAGAACAGTAGTTACTCAAAAAATCTGCCAACCAGAACACACGTACTTATCAAGCCAGTAGCAGTCTCCAGAAAATGGGTAATGAATTGGTGGCCTATTTTTAGGCCAAATTTGAGTAATAGATGTTCTAGGTTTAAAATAGTAATATTCTGTCTGAAGGGTAAAAATAGCTTTCTCTTATTTCTCATCAAAGAGCCTGAAATATTGACAGAAAAAAAAATAGACTAAATTAGCTTTAATGTTTAGCCACGCCTTATAGAAAAGGGAATAAGAAGTGTTTCATTTTTAAAAAAACCTCACCCAAGGATAAGTTTATTGATTTTAGAAAGAGATGAAGGAAGAGAGAGAGAGAGAGAGAGAGAGATGAGAGATGAGAGAAATGTCTATTGGTTGCCTCCAGCATGTGTCCTGACTGAGGATAGAACTTGCAACCTAAGTATGTGCCCTGACATGGATTCAAATCCTCAACCTTTGGTGTGTGAGTGGAGGCTCCAACCAACGGAGCTACTGGGCTGGGCCATTGCTAATTTTGGCTCAGTGAATTTCTGTATGTAAACTCTCCAACTGACAGTTAGGACACCAGGGCCATATATTTAGTCTTTGGGTCAACAGGCTCCTGAACAGGTCTTCACACCAAGATTGCTTTTCTTTATAAAGGGAAGTAAACGTAGGGAATCTGAAAGCTAAGGAGAGACTCAAACTACAGAAGGAGAAAAATCAACTAGGAGAGACAAAAATGGTGGGGAGACCAAGAGGTGGGAGGTAGCTGAGAGGAAAAGTACTGGCTGTTAAATTCATCTAAAAACTCTTAAAATCCTTTGAGAAAGTCACTTTGCTAGCACATCCCACTCTTTCCCTAGCTTCAGCTTTAGACCTTGTGCTGCAGTGGAATGACATCTCATCGGGAGTTGAATTCACTCTGTGGCACTTTCTGGTTTTTCTGCATTAGGAAAGCTCCTCACTACCCGTGTCTCCTTATCTGCATCTGTTTAATGGCTGTATTTAACAGATGTTGCTGCGAGGACTGTGTGAGGTATTGGGTGTGAAAGCAGGGAGCCCATGTGCTCCATGACCTTCATACTTCCTGGGCTTACTTCTCCATCAGCAACCACCTGGCCTTCCCCCAAGGACACAGAGCAGAGAACAGAAAACCATTTGCCCTCTCTGCCACCTGGTGGCCCCATAAAATAGCTTCAGAATTCCTGGGCAGAACAGGGGTAGAAGAGGAGGCAACACTGGGTTTACCAGGGATATGACACTGAGACAACAGGGGCCATTTTCCTTCCTATTTTTGTGGAAAGGTGCTCGGAGCTACATGGCTAGATATCATGATGATATTTAAAGAATTTCAGTCTGCTCTATAGTAACCGCCTTGTCCACTTGCTAATGGAAAACCCTCTGGCAAAGCTAATAGTCCCTAAGGTGATAACAGGTTTTGGGTTTCGCCTGAAGGAAATGCTTAGTGAGAATGTCACTTCCAATGTTCCCATGGGTCACAGACTCCCAAATTCAGACTCAGTTTCAAATGCTGCTCTTCACAGGTGAAAAAAATCCTCCTGCTCCTCTCTCAATTAAAATTCTCGAGGTGACATTGGTTAACAAAATTATACAGGTATACAATTCTACAATACATCATCTATTTATTGTATTGTGTTCACCACCCCAAATCAAGTTTCCTTCCACCACCATTTATTCCCCCTTTACTGTCTTCTACCTCTCCCCTTTCCCCTGCCTCTGGCAATCACCATACTATTGTCTGTGTCCAGGAGTCTTTCTTTTTTTCATTATTTAATCCATTTACCCTTCTCACCTAGCCCACACCCCTCTCCCCTCTGACAACTGTCAGTCTGTTCACTGTATCCATGAGTCTGATTCCACTTGGTTAGTTTATTTTGTTCATTAGATTCCACATATAAATGAAATAATTTGGTACTTGTCTTTCTCTGACTGGCTTATTTCACTTAGCATGATACTCTCCAGGTCCCTCCATGATTTGAAAAAGCTAAGATTGCCTTTGTTTTTACGGCTGAGTACTATTTCATTGTGTAAATGTACCACAGGTTTTTTTAATCCACTCATCTACTGACGGCTACTTGGACTGCTTTCAAATCTTGGCTATTATAAATAATGCTGCAGTGAACAGAGAGGTGCATATATTCTTTCAAATTAGTGTTTCGGTTTTCTTTGGATATATTCCCAGAAGTGGAATTGCTGGATCATAAGGCAGTTCCGTTTTTAATTTTTGGAGGTAACTCCATACAAATGGGCACTAGACATATGAAAGGATGTTCAACATCACTAATCATCAGAGAAATTCAAATTAAAACCACAATGAGATATCACCTCATATCTGTCAGAATGGCTATCATTAATAAATAAACAAACAACAAATGTCGAGGATGTGGAGCAAAGGGAATCATCAAGCATTGTTAGTGGGAATGCAGACTGGTGCAGCCACTGTGGAAAACAGTATGGATTTCCCTCAGCACTCAGAATTTTAAAATACATCTGTCCAATCTTTATCATGACACAGGGTTTGTTCAATACTGCAGTCCTGGAGGTTAACACAATAGTTGGCACACTGTAAATAGCCTATAAACATGAATAAATGAAGTAATCCCCATTTCTCAGAGGAGAAAACTGATGTTTACAAAGTTTAGAATATTGCAGATCACGCAACTAGAAAATGCCAACATGAGAATTAAAGCCCACCCCTTCTGAAAACAATGCAGTCCTCCTTCCATTGAAGGGTGTCATCCTGTCTTTTAGTAAGATTATTTCAAATACTTACCAGGAGTGATCCTCTTTCCAGGGAGAGCAATGATAGAATCTCATGATTATTTGCACCATCATTATTTTAATCACACAGCTCTTGCGGAACAGATTCATTTCCTATAATATCCTCTTGGTTTAGGGAAAAGCACCTCCCCAGCCTAAAGCACACAGGACTGTAGTGGCTATCATTTGAAATGGGGAGAGCTGGACTTCTAAAACTTCCCACAGTAAGATCACTCAGTCCTCAGATGATTCTAACTAAAGACAGATTAATTTCCGAAAGAAGGAACGCTTCAGTGAGGTTTGTAGGTGTTCAGTCTCAGAGGATGTGACCTCACACAATCTTGGTCCCCCAGAGGGAGGTAACCACAGGACAAGACACACTTTGGTGACTATAGTCACGCCACGGACCAAATGCCCAAATTTGTTTGCATCATTCCTGCACTTGATTGTTATTCAGATCCTGAAATACTGAAGTAACTTCAGACACATTAAAAAAGCTACTCTGGAAATCTTTGTTCGGCAGACCTTTCATCTTTGCTCTTTCATGTTTTTTTTTTTTTAATGGTTCTATTTCCCTCTCATCTTTTTACATTGACTCAAAGAATTTGGGTCTTGCAAGGAACTTTGGTTAACCTTTATTTTAATGATCTCATTTCCCGGTTACGGGCTGGTTAGAGAGGCCAGAACTCCAGAAGGTCCTCTGCTGGTTATTAACAAAGCTGGGCACTGCAGTTCCTTTGCCTCCCCAGCCAATGGGCTTTACAGGTTCATCGACATCTCACTTCTCTCCATTCTGTCCTTTTCCTTTTCTCTCAGTTTGAGAACCAGGTCCTCTGACTCATCCTAAGCTGTTGCTTTTTCATCTTACTCCTTTGATTGGTTTATCTCCCTAATTTACTACCACCAACCTCCCTCCTTTAAGCCCATTAACTTATTTTTTTTTTCTCTCTCTCTCAAGACTACCTTGAGGCCTCTGCAAACTGCAGTCACTAGAGGGCAACATGTTCACATACAGCTGACAAGGACAAGGAGGGAGGACTTGCTCAGCTGGAACAGAGCTCAGAAAGTGCAAAAATAGGGAGCAGTGAATCAGACGTGTGCATCGCTATTGACAAAAGCATGTCCGCTTGCATCGGCCCTTTTAACCTTAAAAATATGGAGAGACAAAAGCACGCATTATGTCTCTATTTTCAATGGCAGAAGAAAGCCAAGGTTCAGAGAGGTTAAGTGACTTACCCAAGGTTACAGAATCAGCAAAGTATATCCTCCTATACTTTGAATGACACATTCTAGAAAATTCTAGCATAAAACTGGAAAATGCATTTCTATTTTTCCAAGATTTAAACTTAATTGTGGTAAAATATTGTATCTTTATAATTCAATTAAGCAGAATCTTGACTTCCTTTCATATTATTAAAAATACAAAATATCAGCTATATAGAAATCCCCCTTTAGAGGAAAGTTGTTTACCATTTTATGGGCACTGCTTTATTTAAAGATTTAATAAATGCTCTTTATTAATATCTTGCCCAGTGATCAGACATTTGATGACTGGAACTGTCAGGTGTTTTGTAGTTAGGCTTGTTTTTTTTCTTTAATATGCTTTCTTTGGCAAAACAGATGCATGCTATTTTGTCCCATTTTCTCCTATCTGATATCTGAAGGAAAGAAAAACGAATAACAATAGAGTTTCCCACTACAAAATATCTGATCTTTGAGACACTGCCATGTTTTTCTTTTCTCTGTGATGGATTGAAAACCTTGAACGCACGCTGTTCTCAGATCAGCAACATCGGTGCCGTTGTCATCAACACAGAAATAGAATCTACCTGTCACAGGCAAGTCTCCAAAGCCTCCTTCTGAGTTTTATACCTACTAATTTTGGGCAGGGCAGTTTCCTCCAAGTGATAACAACTGGTACCTGGTGATGGCAGATGAGAATCCTGTTTCCAGAGATCCAGAAGATTCCAGAGCCAAGTGTGATGGTTGTAGAGAGGGTGGAGGAAGAAAGAGGGTGATAAAGGAGTGGGTGGGGGAGGCAATCAAACGTTTCCAAACTAAGAAGTAAATGGCACAATTAACTTTTTAAAAAGACAAAAGCTGTAGGCGGCTGAATGACTCTGAAGAAAATGGCCTTGTCCTGTGTGGCTCCGGAGACAGCAGAGAGAACAGTATTTATAGTAGGTCAACATTTCTTTATCCCTTCTGCTTCAAGGGCTGAATGTTGGAAAGGTTCATTTCACCAATGAAACCTTGCCAATACTGAAAATTTTAACTAGCTGTTATGCAGAACCTTATAAATTCCAATTGTAACACAATAGCTCTTCCTTATGTCATTCCTAAGAGGCAGGAAAGGAAGGAGTTAAAACAAAACAAAACTGAGGGATTAAGTTTAAAAAAAGCTTGGTAAGAGCTCCTATATGCATTTCCATTTTTTTTACACTTTAAAAAAAATCTACTTTTGCAGAGAGTGAGCATTTTGCAATAATGTAAGGTCAAATAGTATTGGCCTTTATTCCCAAAAATATCTTATGTGAAGACTGTTACATATACATGCTACTAAAAAGACATGGGCACTTATTTATGTTTCCTTCTCTGGCTGGAAAGAAGGGTGTGTGTCTGTGTGTAGGGAGGAGGGGTTTCCTTTACAGACACATAGCTTAACTGTGAAAGGGTGAAAAGAATGTTTATTGAATGGTGGAAAGGGGTAAATGTATTTTGGTAGAAAAGATATAGGAATGACAGAAAGGAAAAGACTTGTAAATGTGAAGGAAAAGAATTGAGAAGTGTAAATGAACCACTAAACCCTGTAGAAAAAATAGGAAGATGTTCCGATTTTTCCCCTAGTTAGACCATTTTCTTTAAAAATATGACTCTTTTCCTAGTGATGACAACAAAAGACAGATTCACGAACTCATATCTTTAGTCTACAGCGACAACAAACATGAGTACCCAATAATCAGCACCCAATCAATAGATGCTCTAATCACACCCTCATTTCTGCTCAGAGAAAACAAAACAAGAAAGCACTAAAGCTGTAATTACCTATAGTTCTTGAATAAGATATAACATCTCCGAGAGTCTCTATTTCTGCTTATGTGCCCCACCCTAACATTGCTAAAGCTTGTTTTATTTTTTTTCAGTGTGTTGCTGATTCTGAACATGTAAGTTCAAGATATTTAAAGGCAACACAATCTTCCAAAGGCATCTCTTTGTCCCTATTTTCAGCCCTGCCCAGAGATTAACCCTCTCCACTAGTGGGGAAAGGGAAGCAGGTCCTGTCTCCCTACTGAGCACCGCGCTGGTGGTGCCTCATTTCATCTCCTAGCCCTGGAATTACAAAATGCACAGGAGCTCAACCTTGCATTGCTAGAGGTCTCCTCCACACAGCCACAGCTCATCAGCCTGCGACCCGTATCCCGATCTTCTGCAGAAGCAGCAATGCGATCAAACATTATACAGATAGGAAATAGCCGTTACCTTTATTTTTTAAAGTGGTTACAAAAATCATTTCTTTTTTTCATGCATCCATAGGGCGTGGGTTAAAACTCCGTAGGTGGACTGGCTGCAGCGCTGCCTCTGCAGGCTAGCACTCTTTTACTGTTAACTCTCATCATATATATATTCACCGCAAGGCACATAGACCGAGCTATATATATATAAATTTTTAAGTCACGAATTCAGAATCTGTTAGGAACTGTGCTTTGTGGACTGTGATGAATTGCATATTGCCTTTTCATTCTTTATGGACAAAAGCCTCAGGTCTCCAGCATCCACAGCCAACCATGATTGGCTCCACCCAAGGGACGCAGGTCCTGGGATTCCCTCCCAGCCCGCAGCAGTGACATCACGGGCAGGCTCCTCGGCCGCGCAGGGCTGGGGCGGGAGCCCGCCCGAGGGGCGTCGCTGGGAGTTTCCAGGGAAACACTGCAGCAGATGGCCTGCCTGGCTGAGCTACAGTGACACATCTGCAGCGCGGCTGGTGGGAAGGCTATTTTTGGAAAATCTCTGCTCGCTCAGGTCCAGCTAGTTTTGATACCTCCCCACCCCCTTTTTAATCAACGTTTTTATTTCTCCCCAACCTCATTTATTTCTGGAAATGAGGTTCCTATTTTTAGTGCGGGGACATTATCCGAAGGATGCTAATCCACTAACCAACGTTAAACCCTCCAAGAGCCCCGTTATTTTTGTTTTTTTGTTTTCTTCTTCTTCTTCTTCTAATCTCCCCCCTCCCTCTGCCAGTTACATTATGCAGGCTGTCAAGGTGGCCTGTGGAATACAAGGGCAAATGTTGCTAAGGTAACAGGACTGAAAACCTGTCTGCAGAGGCAGATGCTTTATAACCTGGGGTTTCCCTCATTTGCATTTAAAGGCTCCTGAGCAATAGCCTCAAAGCAAGCCAAGTCCTTGAAGCTAAAATTAGAATTTTTAAAATAAGCATATATTTTTTTTAATGTGGCCTGATAGATCATCGAGCAACTTATACAACTGTAATGCCCACCCAGTTGGTTGTAGAAGTGTATTTTAAAGAACACCCCTAACTTCTCCTGTATTCTCATCCTCAAGCCTGGGAGGAATGAGGAATTCCCTCTGCTTTTCTCTTTGCTTCACAGCTGTCTCGAAGGTTAAACTCTGACAAACTGGGGTCTGTCTCTCCTGCTCCATGGTCATCCTGACCACATCATGGCACATTTACAAAACGAGACCAAGAGTGGGCCACGACAAAGCTCAGACTGGAGGCCAATGGAAAAATCCTTCAGGCTAAGGATCGAGGAGTTTTTTATTTTATTACAGAATTCAATCAGTAAGAACGTAGATATGCCTTTGACAGAAATATCTCTGTAGACTCTGATCACTCTACTCAACACAAACCCAGACGCAATTCCAAGAATGAGCTATAGGAACCAAGCAGCCAAAACTGCACTCTGCTCATTTATTTCTTTAAAAAAGGGATTGGGTCATACTTCTTTCAGATGAAGCATATTAAGTATTTGCCAGTGTTTCAGCTCCATTTTGAAGGCTCCCAACTGTGTATAAACACAGCAGGAAAATAGATGTCTGTAACCCATACAAAGAGGCAGCTTCATAAATGGCTTTGAACAATCACACGAACTGAAAATGGAGTGAGAGGTTGTGAGAACAGAAACGTAACAGCAAGAAAGCACTGTTTTGGGCAATAGGGCATCCATTCTTGATGGAACTTGTAGTAGGTTTTGCAATGGTTTTGTCAATGAGCTTCTTCTTTGTTCCTGAAACCTTAATGCAGAGTTCACTGTTTTCCCAAGGAAGCTCATAAAACCCCATCATATGAAGGAAAGACGAGAGAGTTCTTTTAGGTGCCAGGACTAGTGTTTACTCTCACATGGGTAACATTTTCTGGCTTTCATTTGTGATGGCAGAAATTAGAATTACATTGCCAGCTATAGCATCATGGAACTAACTAACTCAGATGTAAATTCCTAAATCACAGCTACAAGTTTAAATATACCTAGAAATCATGACTTCTATGAGATCAACCAAATTTTATCAGACTTTCAAAATCAAATCTTAAAAAGCAGCAAAAGCTGCCTCCTTGTTTAGCCATTTTAACAACTTTTAATACCACCCAGCACAGGGTCTGGCAGAAAATATATACTCAATACATAAATTTCCCTCGATTCTGAATCGCTCATTTCCAAGGTACTGATATGCATTCCCATTACGAGGAAAGACCTTGGACATCCAGGCAAGTCCTGCCCTTCTTCCCTGGAATACATAAAGGAAGGTTATTGAATCTGTGCCAAAAGATGTGCAGGCTCGCCGAGACCGGTTTGGCTCAGTGGATAGAGCATCAGCTAGTGGACTGAAAGGTCCCAGGTTCGATTCTGGTCGGGGGCATGTACCTTGCTTGCGGGCACATCTCCACTGTGGGGTGTGCAGGAGGCGGCTGATCAATGTCTCTCTTTCATCAATGTTTCTGACTTTCTCTCTCCCTTCCTCTCTGTAAAAAAATCAATAAAACATATTTTTTAAAAAAAAGATGTGCAGGCTCATGCTGGATTCTTTACCTCTAATCTAAGCACTGTCAAAGACAGGACTCTAATGTAGTGATTTTGATACACAGAATACAGAAGTGACACCCAGAGAATTAGCATGTGAAAGCCACATAGCAATCATCTGATTCAGCACCTTCATTTCACAGATGAAGCCATCAAAGGCCAGAGCAAGCAAGTACCTGCTTCTCTGGAGGCAAGGGGAGGAAAACCATTACTGAATGTCATTTCTCATGGACAGCACAGAGGCAGGAGCGGCGGTCCCATACTCTGTACTCAGTGACTCTTGGCAGCCATCCAGCCCGAGCTATGACTTGTAGTGGCAATCAAGGTCACCTTCAATGTGTAGAGTTCGTCCGGAGGTTGCCTTGAATAGAGATTGATCTAAAAATAAGGATGCCAGACATATCCTCGGAGCTTCTCAGGCCGAGTTTTCAACTTCTAGTGTCAAGTATCTACCACTCCAGTCCTTGATGCTAAGGTCCCCATCATTGTCTTCTGTGTCCCACCTGATCAACTTCAGTTTTTATACCTTTGCAAATTCCTCACACACTTGGGTGTCCAAACACTAAACTACAATTAGATTTTTCAAACATCATCTGAATAGCATAGCTCTTTTGCTCAACAACTTACATTCGCTCTGTATCCTTCTTGTTGAAGAGAACGGCCAGTAATTTTCCAAACTGGTTAATAGCTGTCACATTAAAAAGCTGACACATTATACACGTTGGTTTTCGAGCAGAGGCTCAGGACACAGTTTAGAGCCTGGCCTGTGCTGGAGGTGCACTAGACTAGAAGATAAACTCCCTGAGGGCAGGGACTATTGCCTCTTTCCTCCAATGATGTACATTGTCTGACACAGTCTCTGTACTGAATATTTCTAGAATTGCATGATGAATTAAAAATGAACAAATTGATAAATGAATGACTAAGAAAACCTTTTTGGCACGAAGCTGTTCTTAATTATTGATGATTCTTCCCCTCACCCACCTGAAGGGGAATCACTCCTCCTACTAGTGATTTTAAAGTGGGTTTTAATTTATTTTTTAAAAATAAGAGTATTATAATAAGAACATCCTGTTCATACAAGGATGGAAATTACATAGCAAGTGAATTTGCACAGCAGATAAAGAAGAGAAAAAAAGACTTTTATGGTATGAAACAAATCTCCAAGGAGAACATAGAAATAACAAGTTCTTGCCCAGAAACATTGACTGGTGTTCTGTTGGTTCTCTAACAGAGGGGGAGGAACTCCTTATGTGGTGGGCAGGGAACTAATCCCCTTTCTGGCTTTTACCTTTGGTTGTGCACTATAATCCCCTGAGAACCTTTGGCTCTATCCCTCTCTAGACCAATTAACTCAGAATTTCTAGGATGGCCCAGGCTTTAAAAAGCGCCCCACATGTTTTTAATGAGCAAAAGAAGCTGAGAACCAGTGCCTTAAAGATACATGATAGTGTCTTTTGGATCACAATTGTTTTTTCTTAGGCTAATTCCAACTAATAGGGCTTGTATCCTAAATTGACTCACACTAACATGGAAGTTGACAAATCCCAAATCTGCAGAGCTGATGTCCTAGTTTGAATCCAAAGGTAAAAGCTTCTGTAGAAGCAGAAAGAGCCAATATGGTGCAGTTCAGAAGCCATCAGGCAGCATCAGTCTTATTTCGGGGAAGGTTAGTCTTCTGTTTTATTCAGCCTTTCAACTGATTGGATGAAGCTCAATCACATTATGAAGGGTAGTCTCTACTCAGTCTATTGATTCAATGCTAATCCCCTTCAAAATACCCACAGAAACATCCAGTATAATGTCTGACCAGATATATAGATACCCTATGTCCCAGCCAAGCTGACACATAAAATTAACCATCACACTGAGGAAATAAGAATTTTTTATTGGCCAACTAAGTTGTATTTATAAGGGTAAAAATCCCAATGATCTTATTAAATCCAATTTTAATGGACCAGATAATCATTAAATAACAAAGAAAATATTAAAAATCGACCTGTTAGTATAAGTATTGGGCACAGAGAATATTTTAAATAACTAGTTTTAGTAAGTTTATTTTTATTTTATTTTACTTTTTTGTTAATCCTCACCACCTTAGGATATTTTTTCCCATTGATTTTCAAGAGAGGGTGAAGTGGGCGAGGGAGGGCAAGGAGAGAGAAAGAGAGAGAGGGAGAAAGAAAGAGGGGGGGAGGAGAGAGAGAGAGAGAGAGAGAGAGAGAGATATCAATGTGATAGAGACACATAGATTGGTTGCCTCCTGTACATGTCCCCACTGGGGCCAGGGATGAAACCTGCAATGCAGGTTTGTGCCCATGACCATGAATCAAATCCATGACCTTTTGGTGCATGGGTCACACTCTAACCACTTAGCACATTAGCCAGGGAAGTAACTTTATTTTTATTAGTCACTTGGTAATTACTTTTACATCACATATAATTTAACCATTGTATATAAATCAAAAAGGAAATCAATGTATTTCAAAGAGTCCTTAGCTTTATTTAAAGTAATTTTTTTTTCAAGACCAAATATATCTAAAAATTTTACTGAAAAACTTTGTTATATGCAATGCTTTGATGATAGGTGCTAAAACTACAATTATTCACTCCCATACCCATTTATGTTTTTTTCAATGAAATAATTATAACATTGGGAAAGATAACTAAGCTTCCTAAATCTTAGTTTTTCTGATCTACTCAATTCCTGCCAATTCAGTAAATTAAGATATTTGTGGTAATTTAGCTCAATAGCCTTGATATGCTCAAAATTATAAATCTAGTTAGTGACACACATAAATCCAGATAGTTATTTTTAATAGACCCTATGCTTAGGGTCTATTAAAAATATGCTTAAAAATATGAATGTTTGCACTAAAAATAATTATGCTGTCTGTAGCATATTAGGTATTTAGATACTCAAAACACAGTTGACCCCATACTTTCCCAGTTTTACATATATATAATAATTCCACAGAACTAAAAGCTCTAGAGATTATTTTGTTTGAGCCACTGTGAAGGTCTGTAGAATTTTTTTGAAGAGTTTGTTTTATGGTAAAAGGTAGTTCTATATAAGGATACTTTTATAAGAATTTGTGTTATTAAAAAGAACATAATGAAGTGTGTGGAGAACACACAAAAAACAAAATGTTCCAAGAAATTAAAAAATATTTAAACAGTTAAAAAAGGTATTTTTTTTGCCAATGTATTTCTGAAACTTTTAAAAAAGATACTTGAAGGTAAGAAAAGTTCTTAGTGCCCTGATTGGTGTAGTCCAGTGGTTAGAGTGACAGCCTGTGCAACAAAGGGTCCCAGGTTCGATTTTGCTCAAGGGCATGCACCTGGGTTGCAGGATTGATTCCAGGCCTAATCAGGGCATGTGTGGGAGGCAACCAATCATATGTCTCTCACATCAATTTCTTTCTCTCTCTCTTTCTCTTTCTCTCTCTTTTCCACTCTCTCTAAAAATCAATAGAAAAAATATCCTTGGGTAAGGATTAACAAAAAAAAAAACAAAACAAAAATAAAATGGTACCATAAAATACTCTGTGCATTTAATTTTTTAAAAATATATTTTATTGATGTTTTTACAGAGAGGAAGGGAGAGGGATAGAGAGCTAGAAACATCAATGAGAGACATCAGTCAGCTGCCTCTTGCACACCCCCTACTGGAGGTGTGCCCGCAACCAAGGTTCATGCCCTTGACCGGAATCAAACCTGGGACCCTTCATTCCGCAGGCTGATGCCCTATCCACTGAGCCAAACCAGTTTCGGCTACTCTGCGCATTTAAACAAAGTCAAAGGTTTCTTTCTTTTTTTCTTTTTTTATTAATTTTTTATACATATCTCCCCATTGCCCCCCCTCCCTCCCAGGCATACCCCAACCCCCCAGTGTCTATGTTCATTGATTATGATTATACGCATAGATACAAGTCCTTTGATTGATCTCTTATCTACCTCACCTAACTTTAATCTTCCTGCTGTAATTTCACAGTCTGTTCGAAGCTTTACTGTCTCTGTATCTATCCTTTTGTTCATCAGTTTATAATGTTCTTTATTATCCTCCAATGAGTGTGATCATGTGATGCTTCTCCTTCATTGCCTGGCTTATTTCACTAAGCATAAGGCTCTCCAGTTCCAACCAGGTTGCTGCAAATGGTAAGAATTCCTTCTTTTTGATGGGCCTTTATTGAATTTCTACTTATTAACAAGTGACAAATTCAAACTCTGTCACAGACTACTCTGTGATCTGGGCCAGTTGCTTAACCTCTCTGAGCCACAGTTTCCTCACAGTAAAATCCCAATCGGTTCGTCACAGGTGGGTGAGTATTTAATGAGATGAAGGAGGTAAAGCACCAGTGGGGTGTTTGACAAACAGCAAATGTTTAGAGGTGTAAATTGTAGTGTGTGGATCTCCAGTATGGCCACAGCCATGTCACTGGCCAGAGTCCATTCAGACCAGTCAGTGTCCAGTCTATTCCGGTTGTTGAAACAGATGTCTATCACTCAGATTTATAGTTACGCAGACGAGGAGCTGCTAACTCACTCTCATGTGTGACCACAGAGCTATTTGTGCTGAGTTTCAGAGAACTGGTGTCCTGTAGATTTGTGAAATGCTGCCTTATACAAATATAACGGATAAAAATTTACTCCTAAGGTAAGGTTGTCAGATTCTTCCCAGGAAAATATGAATTTCAAATAAACAACATACATTTTTAATATAAATAAGCACAGAACATAATTATGTTAAAATTATTCTTCTTTAAAACATAAATGCCTATTTGACTATGTGTCCTATATTTTGTCTGGCAAACCCACCCTAAGAGAAACTTCAAAGTCATTTACAATACCAGCAGGAATATCCAGAAGTACAAAAAGGGATTGGAGCCTTTGACCAAGTCTGTCGCCGAAGTCATAATTTCCACAGCACTTATCCCATTCTGCCTTCTTTTATGTCTAATATTTTAGCTGCTTCTGTCCTTGGGCTGCAAATTACATGAATGGTGGAGACTAATTCAGCTCATTTCTTACATGGTGCTTGGAGCATAGGAAACACTCAGCAGGTTTTTATGGTCCTGTGTTGTTTAATTGAATTAAACTCAACCATCGCTTTTCTAACTTTTGTTTAAAAAAACAAGCATGTTATTTATAGAAAATCTGAAGAAGGCAAAGACATAAAAAGTCATTGTAATGCTAATATTCAAAGAAAAGCACTATTAATATTTATATAATCTACCACATGTATGACAAGTAAATAGTTTCTCTACAGCATAATTTTAGTGGATATATAATATCTATTTAATCAGATCTCATAGTTCTTTTCAATTCTACTGCACTGAAAATGATGGGATGAACATGCTAAAAGATAAAACTTTGTATATGTCTCAAACTTATTATCTGAAGCATCAAGAGTTTCATTAAGTGGAGATATTGCTACTTGCTATGAATTGAATGTTTGTATGTCCCTGAAATTTATATATTGAAGCTTTAAAGTGATGGTATTGGAAGATGGGTGTGTGGGAAGTAATAAGGTTATGAGATTCAGGCTCCCATGATGGAATCAGTGCCCTTATAACAAAAGAGTGGTAGCCCTTTCTCTTTCCTCCATGTGACGATACAAGAAGACAATCATTTGAAAAACAGGAATAAGACCCTCACCAGACACTGGATCTTCTTGTGTCTTTGATTTTGGATTTCACAGCCTCCAGAACCATGAGAAATAAATATTTGTAGTTTAAGCCACCAAGTCCATAGTAATTTATTATAGCAGCCCAACCCAAGGATGACTTTTCTTTTGAGCATCAGTGACTTCACAATTGCCTTATGGGTAGATAGAAAACCTAAATAGATGATCACCTTCAAAGAAATAGATAAGGAAGACCAGATCTTGCCCCTCACCCCATCTACCTCACGGTACAAAGCCCACACGGTTTTATTACCAGTTCTCCTAAACTCTCAAAAACTGAAAATAACTCCAGCATTCAAACTGTTTCAGTTTACAATACAAACTTCCCAACTCACTTCACCAAGTCAGCAAAACCTGACACAAATCATTGTTCAACACAATTTTAAAAGAATCTCAATGATGAATGTAGAAGAGTTCTAAATAAAATTAGCAAAGCAAAAGAAACCAATGAGGTTTGTTTCAAGGATAAAGTTGATTCCTGCAGCATTATTCACAATCGCCTAGATACAGAAACAACCTAAGTGACTGACATGGATGAATGGATAAAGAAGATAGGGCATACATACACAATATGAGGTGAAAAATTACTTATTGTTCGTCTACTTCCAATGTAGCTAAGAAATCAAACCAAAGAAGGTCATTTAAGACAGATTCAAAGAGGACTTGTAGACATGAGGCCCAGCATGCCTTTCTCATGCATTAACTACTGTGTGAAAAACTACATCTTATTTCCTAAACCATCTGCTTGCTTCCCCTCAGCATGTGAGGATGGTATTACGTGGGTGAATCAGTGTGATTTCCCTCCCCATAAAGGGAGCAAGAATGGCTGATATTTAACCTGGCATAATTAAGTGGGAAGCTTTAAGGAGCACTATGAGCAGTAAAAAATTATTATTTTAATGGGTTGGAGAAGCCAGTGTCTCATCCTAAGATCCCATTCACCATAAATAATTGGCCTATAAACCATTCCCCACTGTGCTGAGTCAAGCAGTCAAATATTTTTAACTTGGTCTTACTTTTTACAAGTTGTCTAATGGGATTTTTAAAATCTGTTATCAGACGGAAATAGCAAACTGGCAAATAGGAAGTCACCCCACATATTCTTAGGATGTTCCCATAGTATCCTTAGATTTAATCACATTTCATTCATAATAAAGATTAGCCATACATGAAAAAGGAAATAGATTGTTCACAACTGGAACTTGGAAGAACCGAGTTATAGCTTCTGATGGGAAAGATGCCTGGCTGGGTAGAGGGAGAGCTTGCTTTGCTACAAATGAAGTTACCAAAATCCCGGGAAGAGAAAAACAAAAGGGCATTAGGTAATGGCATTCAAAGTCCTCTAAAATCTGGAGTATGTGTTTTGCTTTTCCTGTCATTATTTTGTAATGCTATTAATACTTAGTTAATAATTAATGATATTTATTACTGTTGTAAAATATTGGAAAGCAAGAAGTTATAAAGACAATATTTAAAATTACATGAAATATCACAACCTAAAGACAATCATGTTTTAGTGGCTGTCTTGCTCCAAAAAGTGTTGTGAAACTTAAAATATATATATATTTAATTGATTTTTTACAGAGAGGAAGGGAGACATGGCTAGTTACTGGGGTTCCTTATATTGCATTTTCTAACCTTCCTTGCAATTCCACTCCATCAAGATTTATTAGAAACATCCATGAGAGAGAGACATCGATCAGCTGCCTCTTGCACACCCCCTACTGGGAATGTACCCGCAACCAAGGTATATGCCCTCGACTGGAATCAAACCTGGGACCTTTCAGTCCGCAGACCTACGCTCTCTCCACTAAGCCAAACCGGTTTCGGTGTGAAACTTTTTTTTTTTTTTTAACAAAACCAAAGGTCATCTTTTCATACACTTCACAGCTCTGTTTTAAGTGGAAAAAGGGAGAACAGTAGTATTTCTAGCACTAAGGACAGCATTTACTAATGAAAGCAATGGGTTATGGGTTCCCTCATTTTAGCCAGGCATAGCTTTCCTTTCACAGTAATTAGGATAATAATTCTGGTCTTTTAAAAAATATATATTTTAATTGCTTTCACAGAGGAAGAGAGGGGGGAAAGAGATAGAATCATCAATGATGAGCGAGAATCATTGAACAGTTGCCTCCTGCACGCCCCCTACTGGGGATTGAGCCCACAACCCAGGCATGTGCCCTTGACTGGAATAGAACCTGAAACCCTTTAGTCTGCAGGCTGATGCTCTATCCACTGAGCCAAACCAGCTAGGCCATTCTGGTCTTGATAGTAATAAAAATGTCGATTGGCTATAGGGAAGGCAGTGATCAACATTCAGAAAAAACACACAAAGAAAAAACTCAATTTTATTTAGCTAGTCAAGACCTATAGCTTAAAAAATAAAAAATAAAACTTTTTTAAAAATTGTGAATTCACAGAGATATTTGGCCTCCAATAATCTTCATTTCCCCTTCTATGACCTCTTTTAGTGACTCTCTAAGATGGTCACGGAGATACACAGGTGTTTGTGAGCTCTCCACTCCCAAAAGAGTAGATCCCAAGTGTTTTTCTATCATTTTTCAAATAAACTGATTCTAGTTATTTTAAAATCACCTTCAATTCTGCTGTTTTTGCATTAGATGTAATTTGTGCACTCTTCATTTTTATTTTTTTCTTGAAACCTTGCCAGTAGGGAGTGGTCTTGATAAAATCACTTTGCCATCCCCAGCTAGTGTGGCTCAGTGGTTGAGAGTTGACCTGTGAACCAGGGAGTCATGGTTAAATTCCTGGTTAGGGCACATACCTGGGTTGTAGGCTTAATTCCCAGTGTGGGGTGTGCAGGAGGCAGCTGATTAATGATGCCCTCTCATCATTGATATTTCTAGCTCTCTCCTTCTCTCTTCTTCTTCCTCTCTGAAATCAATAAAAATATATTTAAAAAACCACTTTGCCAGGTACTGCCCACCTTGCCAGGTCAACAGTGCATCACTTTTTCAGCAGTATCTGGTCACTCCTACTCTTGCATTCTTCAGGAAAAGTAAAAAGTATGAATTGCAGGGATAGGCAAATGCCTGATTTTTCTAATCTCACACGTTAAATGACTCTGGGTTTGTTCCCTTTTCCATTTATAATGCAGGAGAGTTCATGCTACTTTTTGCCCAAGTGATGGGAGAAAAGAACAGATTTTAGGTGAATACTTCTACATTTTATTTCTTATTTAAAAAATTCACATGTGTCACATTATATTAATTTTTTAAAACTATTTTTATAATAACAAACCTCTCATCAAATTATAGTTCTGCTCCCCGGTGGTAAATATGTGTGGTCAGAGAATCACTGAGAAAAAATGAGTATTGAGCTCCTTTGGCTAGTTACTGGGGTTCCTTACATTGCATTTTCTAACTTTCCCTGCAATTCCACTCCATCAAGATTTATTAAATAGCCAAAACTGGTTTGGCTCAGTGGATAGAGTGTCGGCCTGAGGACTGAGGGGTCCCAGGTTCAACTCCGGTCAAGGGCATGTACCTTGGTTGCGGGCACATCCCCAGTCAGGGGCGTGCTGGAGGCAGCTGATCGATGTTTCTCTCTCATCAATGTTTCTAACTCTCTTCCTCTCTTTTCCTCTCTGTAAAAAATCAATAAACTATATTAAAAAAAGTTTTATTAAATAATATGTCTTGGCTACTTTGGATTACATAAGTAACATAGAATCAAGACCGAAATAAACAAAAAAAGATGATTTTTATTAGCCCCAGAGATACCATTCTTAACATTTCAGTATATTTCTTTCCAGTATATTTCTAAGCACTTAAGCTACTAATAATGACTTATTATATATAAACTATTATCCCCAGCTTGCAAATGAGGAGAGTACATTCAATTAACATCCAAAGTCATTTGTTTTTATGGCAATAGGAACGAAAAGCTACTCTCACAGGTATATGATTGACATGAACTTCCTTTATGACAATAAATGTGGTTAGTATCTCTATCCCAGAAGTGCCCCTCTTTCCTGTTTTAAAATGATTAGTTCTGACCCACAAATTAAACAAAATTATACATTCAAATAAAACCACCCTGTTAATGATGCAATAATTACATCAATCTTGCTAAAACATAAGTCTGATCAAGTCACTCATCTGCATGGAATTCTTCAAACAGTTTGCTGTCCTATACTTGGCGCTGAAGTCATTGACAGCAGGGACCAAAGTAATCTTTACTTCCCACCCTTACCTTTCTGACCTCACTGCCAGCTCACTCAGTGGGCTGCAGCCAAGCCAACCTGCTTGCTATTCTTCAAACAGTATACCCATCCTGCCTTTGCACTTGCAGTTGCCCTCCCAGCATGGCCTTCTACATATCCATGTTAATAACTCACTCAACTCCTTCAAATCTACTAAAAATAATGCATCCCTAATGACCTGATCACCCAGTTTAAAGTTTCAATGCAACTCATGTCCTGATGCAACCTTGTACTCCTTTTCTTGTTTTCCATGTGGTCCCACCACAGAACTCTCAGTGGGTATTGCTGATATGGATGAGAGTATATCTTCCTAGTTCTTACTTCTGATTAGGATTCTAGGCACATGCGTGCAGCTCTACAAGGAGAGAGATGACTGCTTCATTCCTTGCTGAATCCCTGGTTCATGGAAACATGCTGGACCATAGTAGGAACACAGTAAATACTTGCTGAATGAATGAATGAAGTAGGCCAGGACTAAAACAAGTACTTAAAATACATTAATGATATCAAAATTCACCCCTAAAACCTCAATTCTCCCTACTTCCCTGTTTCTCTTTCTTCCTCTGTTTTGTTTGCTTATTTTATTGTCTCACACTTCCCCTCCTCTTCACTTAATTCTGTAAAAGAAGCTTTTGATTATTTGATAAAGTAATTATTTTAAATATTTCCCTACAGCAGAGGTCGGCAAACTCATTAGTCAACAGAGCCACAGTTTGCCGACCTCTGCCCTGGAGTACTAACACATGGGTTGCACTTAGTACCACATAGCCAGCAGTAGAGCCTATAATAGAAGCCAAATTCAGTATTTTTGATACATTGAACTGAGGGCTTTTGAAAGACTAACTACATTAATGGCCTTCATAGGACTTTTTATATTCCTAAGTAAATCAAGTTTAAAATTATCTCCATATAGCCCATCTGGCAGGAGGTCATGATTGGATTCCCGGTCAGGTACATGGCAGGGTTGTGGGCTCATTCCTCAGTGTGATGCATATAAGATGTAGTCAATCAATGATTCTCTCATCATTGATGTTTCTATGGCCACTTCCCTTCTTCTCTGAAATTAATATAATTTTTTAAAAAGTATCTCTATACAACTTAATAAATAATCCCATTAAAAATGAACAGAAAATCTGAATAGATACTTTCTCAAAGAAAACATATAAATGACCACCATATAAAAATGGTGCTCAAGATCACTTAGTTGTCAGAGAAATGCAAATTAAAGACACAATGAGATATCACTTCACACCTATTAGAATAGCTATTAACACAAAGACAAGCAATAACAAATGTTGGTGTGGAGAAAAGGGAACCCTTGTACCCTCTAGGTGGGAATGTCAATTTTTGCAGGCACTATGAAAAAACAGTATTGAGGTTACTCAAAAAATAAAAATAGATCTACTTTATGATCCAACAATTCCACTTCTAGGTGTTTATCTGAAGAACACAAAACACTAAAAGACATATGCACCCCCATGTTCATTGCAGCATGATTTACAATAGCCAAGATATGAAAACAATCTAAGTGTTTATGAATAGGTAAACAAAATGCAACTCATAGAAGGTGCATTTGATGTATGGGCATATGACAAAGAAATCTGAGTAAGAAAATATCAGTAGATTTATAGAAAACAGGCAAATGAAAATCTGAATAGATAACTCCAAAAAAAACAAAAAACAAATAGGAATTGTTTAAGATTAGAGGAGCAGTTATAGTGGTTCAGCAGTGAACAATATTTTCATAAGTATTACAAATGTAAATACTATATATAAATTGTGACAATGTTGAAAGGATGGAGGAAGGAGAAGATTGATTCTTATAAGAATTAAATAATTGATTTTATATACAAACTTCAGAATATATAGTTAATAATGACCACCCTCCATTTTCAATATTTTAGTTTCTCTTTAGAAAAGCAACATGATTTAGAGGAAAAAACAGAAGCTTAAGAATAAGACCTCTGTGATTAATGAATATCAAATCACTTTACTAATTAAAGCATTGATTTCCTTGACAGTCAAATGGATATAATATTGACCTGAGAAAATTTGTGTAAATATCAAATGTCATGTAAAATCAGGAAATAGATACACAGTATCTAAATATTTCTTCTTGTCCCTGATTCTAACCTAACCTAAATTTCTAAATGCTGGAGAAATATCCGTTATGAAAACATGACATTTTCAGGCAACTACAGTATTAAATATCATCCCAAGGATGGTTAAGCTTTCTTGATTAGAAAACAATGCCCTTCACCAAGAACAGGATAATCAAGCAATTGTCTTGCCAGAGAGCATAAATATGAGCCTTGTTCAACTTGCCAAAACATTGCCCAAATTATCATGCAATATTTGGCCCAAGAATATTCATTCATCCTCAGGGGAATGCTGGATTGTGTGTGTGTGTGTGTGTGTGTGTGTGTGTGTGTGTGCGCGCGCGCGCGCACGCGCATGTGTGTGCTTAGTGATCTCAACGTATAGACTCAAAGTACAGAGAAAATGTTCTAGGATGTGGCAAGGTGAGGATCTTTTCCTGGGACATGGCCAAGCATTAAGATAAATGTTTGTAACCTTCTGTTCAGAATGTCAGAGGGCTCTGAAAGTTTAAAAAAATTAAGAGGAGGGGAGGAATTAAGGGAAACAGGAAGAATGATTTAATTTAAGAAGTGTTAAATATTAGGAAAGAAGTCTTCTAAGACTTGATTCTGGGCCAGCACCCATTTTTCAGTTCACTTAGATGAAATGACTGGCCCAAAGTTAGACAATAAGCCAACACTATATGTATCCCAGATGTTTATGGTTGTGTGACTTTTGGCAAATCATGTAAGAGCAGACACTTCTAACAGGTCAAAACTGGAAGGAACATTAGAGACAATCTGATCCAAACTCTCACATCCCGAGTAAAGAAAGTGAGGCCTCAGAAGTGATACATAAGGCAAAGAATTGGGCAGACTTAGAGGCACATATGTCTAGGCAAGCTGCAAGGTTGTGTAGACAACATGATTAATTCAGTCACTGAGTCAGCCTTTAGCAGAGTTTGTGAAGCAATGGGTGCAAAGCCTAGCCAGCCTCCCAGGGTGTGTATTAAGAGAGGAGGCTGAGAATAGATCATGTTGCCCATGTGTGTGAGTGAGAATTTTCAGAAGGCTAGAATGGAATTTTGTCTTTTAGCAGTAAGAATGTTCTCATCACATACCCGGTAGAAAACCAGCTCTAGAAATCTCTAAAAACTCAAGGGAACAAGCATATGGAAAATGGAAATCAAATGATATCACACTAGAACATAAGAGGAGGACTATGAATATGACTTCGGTTCACAGACCTTGAGTCTATTTCCTGAGAAGTACTGTTGAAAATCCTTGGTTTTGCTTGAAGGTCCTTTGAAGAGCATTCAGTCCACAATGGGATGAAAGGTGAAGATTTCTCTTGGAATGTTAAACTAATTTCTTGTTGTCATTCATTTGGAAGTTAAGACTTTAATAAAAACTGCCTCCCTCTCTGTTCCTACTGGATGCATTTCTGCTTTTGCTGACACCCGATTAACTCAGAGAATGGATTCATTATATGAACTGGGCAGTCTTGCTTTCTCATCCCACTTCATTTAGTCTTTTCCACTCACCATCAAGTATTCTGAGTTTAAAGATCTAAGCATAGATGATGAAAGTGTTCTTTTATCAGAAAGTGAGGGGAGCCTGTAACATACTTTCCTTTCATGCCTACTCTCACTTCATATTCTTGAATGATTTCTCCAGCACTGGGGACTCCTCCTCCTGTTAGCTATCTCATTTCATTCACCATAAATATTCAGAGAACAGCCAATGTAAAGACATATAGTAGGCACCCAAAATTTCTTTAATGAACTGAAAGGATGTGTACAGACCAATGGCTTTCCAAAGCATGTACACATGTGTATACACACACACACACACACACACACACACACACACACATTCATTTTCTCTTCTATGGGGCCTAAAGAACACCAGGCCTGGCTTTTATTGCACATTCTTTGAATAGGCATTAGCACAGAAACTGTTTACTCAGCTGGCAGTCAGGGAATAAGGTCTTTTATGAGAACAAGTTGTTCTAGGATTCTATAACCCACTAAGTAACTGTCAATATTAAGACCAAATCAACTACTATACATGGAATGTCTTTTTTAAAAACACTATATAATTATCTAACCTAACACATAGTATTTCATGTCTACCCTAAGATTTGTTTCAAGGTCATAATGATAACCATAGATGACTGAGCTTTGTCAGTGACACACTCGGAGACTATAGTGGTTTGAAGGCTATTTGAATCCAAACATAATGACGTAACATTGCCATGTTCTTTTACTCATTCATTTCCTTTTAATTGATTTTCTGATTTCTGCCCTATGCTGTAGGCTTCTAACGTGAATTGGAAAAGAAGTTCATATATTATAATCACGTCAGGTATAAATAGTTTTAGATTATTAGGGAGAACTCATGGGCTTTCGTGTTGACCTATTTTAACTGTTAAGGGGATTTGAAATCTATCTCTTGCATCCATGCCAGACAATCCCAGGACTCAGAGGAGTAACCTTTTCAAGCACAGGATGGTATTGAAAATGATGTTGGTAATAATAGTGTTGATGATGAAATGCCTTCCTCTTGAAGAGTATTAAATGATTTATACTTACTAAACCAATGCTCCTACGTATTTCCTAGGAATTAGCTATACTTACCGAGGAGTCAGGATCTTTCTCAGAACACTTGGAACTTTTTATTTAAAATCAACATGTATTTTATGGGTGTAATTTTCTTCTGGAGAACAACTTTCATGCTTGAACTATATTAATCTATAGAAAATCATCTATCATTTTTCAGAGAAGTACAGTGAAGAGACAAATCACAAAGCAAGTGGTTATTTTAAAAATATTTCCCCAATAGAATATACTTGGGAGCAATGTTTGCCATTGATCTTTCTTTTCACATGTCTTGGAGTAAATGTGGCAACAGCACTCTCTGCATTTACTCCAAATATTAAACACGGCAGCAGAGAGGAAAATTCAGTGGATGTGACTGCCACGGTGCTGAAATATGAGTCAGATCTTCACTCTTAGCCCTAATCCATGTCAGGCTGATGTTACTATGCCAGCACCTGAGGAAAACCTATGTATGTTCAACTGAACAGTACCTGGAAGAAAGTTGGTATTGGGTGACAGAATTGATTCCGCACATTGAAATAGAAATAGAGCTGAGAGTTGGGTTATCACAATATGGGATTTTTTTTAAATGTGAAAATGTTAAATCTTTGAGTTTTCCAACAGAAACACTCACATTTGAATACGGTTATTTCTCATGCCTTTTATCTGCTGTGCAGACTATGTGTGGGATTTTTTCTAGAGTCATTATCTATTTTAGAGGACAACAAGATGAAATGGGGGTTACGTCTAAGTTGGGAAAAGCAGGGCATATAGAGACGGACCCCCATTTAGTAAGCTTTCATTAGAGAGCCTCCAAGCAGCAAGAGGCTTTGGTTTCTATCAAGAGATGAGGAAATGGAGGCTTGAAGATGAAAAGAAATGGCACGCTAAATGACCACATAAGCAGTGAGTTACCAAGTCTATTAGTCTACTAAGGCTGCCATAGTGAAGTACCACCTGGATGGCTTAAACATCTACATGTATTGACTTGCTGATATGGAGGCTAGAAATCATGGATGAAGGTGTCCACAGACCCATGTTTTTTTGAAAATCCTAGGAAAGGATCCATTCCAGGCCTCTTTTTTGACATCTAGTAGTTCCTTGACTTGCGGCAACATAACTCCCATCTTCACATGGCATTCTTGGTTGCTGCATCCAATTTTTCTCTTTCTATGAAAACATCTGTCAGAATGGGGCACACCCAAATGACCTCATTTTGACTTACTTTTGCCTGTCTCCAAATAAGGTCACATTCTGAGCTTCTGGGGGTTAGGACACCAATACATCTTCTTGGAGGAATGCAATCCAACCCACAACACCACATTGTTACCAAACTCAGCTTCCCAACTTCCAGACAACAGCTTGTTCTACTATCATACGCTGCTTCTGATGTTTCATTTTTCTGAGTACAAGCTCTTGGCTGCATCCTGAAGTCAAATATAAATTATTTAGGAATTATTTCTTTAGTATCAGCACTCCATTAGTGTATATAATTAAAAGTTGACTTCAGTAGGCATTATTTTTCACTTCTTAAAGCCTGCATTAAGATGGAATAGCCATTTTCCTAGAAGGAATGGCGATAATCTATCACCCTGACACTGAGGGGAATTCCACTGAAAAAAAGGTAGAAGAAGAAAAGTACTTTATCAAGGTGATTCATTATTATCATCAACAGGGTCACTGCGGCTCTGCTTCATTCATTTATTACTATTTCCCACCCATAAATAGAGGATACAACCTGGCTCATGATATGTTGAAAATGGTACATCATCTGACTCAGTCTGTGTCCCTAGGAACAAGACAAATAACAATCAAAACTCCCAATATTGACATTCATTCATTCATTCTTCAGAAAGTAGTTATTGAAAACATTTATTTACTTGTTTGCTTGTTTATGTGCTAGGCACTGATCTAAGTGCCTGTGAAACATCAGAGAACAAGGCAGAGAAAAAGCTCTGCTCATTGAGTTTAACTTCCTGTTAAATAAATGGTAAACTACATTGGAAGACAAGAAAAATGGAGCAGAGTAAGGGGGATTGAATGTTCAGCTGTGTGTGTGTAGGTACCTACAGTTCAGAGTGTTTTGCTGACAAGGTTAACACCGGAGGAAGGCAAAAAGTGAGTCTGGATAATCTGGAATAGTGTGCCTATGAGAGACTAGAATCAATGCAAAGAGCCCTCAATGCAAAGAGCCTTCAATGCAAAGAGTCTGAATGGGACCTGGCCCAGTTCCAGAAATAGCAACAAGGCCAGTGTGGCTCTCAATGACCTCGATGGCTGAAGACCTGACTATGGTGTGCTCCTCTGACATGTCTGTGTAGATCTGACAACCTCAGCCTGGGAGATTCCTTAGCTCCCTCCTGCCTCTGAGTCTGAGATCATCTGGACCTTCCCTGGCTGCTGATCAACACCATTAAAAGGGGAAGCAAAATGCAAGAGAAAGAGTAATACTTCGTTATGGGCCATACAATCTCCTTTTTGTCATCCCCATACCCATCATCAACCCAGCTAAATATTTACAGTACTTATAAAAATAAAATTGATCTAATTTAACCTGCCTCATCCAAACAGGTTGATCACATAACTGAAATATGTATTCTGCTAGGGAAGCCAAGCATATATCCTACTCTATAGGAAAAGGGCTTAACATTATATATAATATATATCTATGATAATGTTCATTGTGCAACATTCTTACCAACATGGAAAATAATTTATCTACATCTAATAAACCTGTTATTGGGAGACAATTCTTCATGACTTTTCTCATCTCTGTACATGTTGTGAATGAATGATCTAATAACTGTTCCAAGCTGTGTTCCCAGAATGCTTGTGTAACAAAAATCCATTGGAAAATAGAGGTAGTGTCTCTTTCGGAAGCAAAAGACATTTTACTGGCTATCGAGTTAAAGGTTGCCTCTTGCTCTGCACCAAAGGATCATTAGACCATTATAGAATTAGGGGATTCGCTAAGCTTACCTTTCCCCACCCCACATGTATACAAGCACTCTTCCTTTCACCTGTGGGAATTGGGTTTGAGGAAGTAGCACAACTGCAGCTGTTCTGATCCTGCAATTCTCTGGGGAATAAACTTTCCCTCATCTCTGACCCAGGAACCTCTTGTCTTCTGCCCACATTCATGTGACAGACTAACTTGCTAGCTTGCAGGTAGTGTAAAATGACAGTTCTCACATCCACTACAAAAGGATTCTCAAGAGACCTGGATTAAAAAATGTCTGCACCCATAGAGACATTCCAAGAGAAACACTATCTTCATAGCTGTTTTGGTCATGAAATTTTACAGGACTCTAGTGGTTTGGTTGCTCTTCAGGGAACTTAGAAAAAATAAGGTTTAGAGCACTTTGCAAATGTTAATTTCTCTCAACTTTGCACAAACAGCTGTTATAAGAGCGCAACTGAAAAGATAAACTGGGACCTCACAACTGTTGCCTTTGTTTGCTCAAGAAAAAGTTCAGAATTTGAATTTCAGTACAGAAAAGAATGAACCAAGAGTGTTACTAATATTAAGTGATATTATAATTTGGCCACAGGGGCAGATAATATTTTCTTGATGCATGTTGGATAGTTTATAAATATTTTCTCCATTATTATAAAGAATCTAAGAAGAAGTAAGAAGAAGTATATTAAGAAAATAATTGCTTTTAAAGGGGAAAGAGAAAATTATTTATAATAATAAATTTTGATAAAAGAATATAGGTGTATTTCCAGTGCTTTTTTAAGGAGGGCACATAATGATACAATCAATTGGTGTCTTATTTTTTCTGAACAATGTTGATAGTATCTATTCAAATAAATTAATGTACCTTCTTATCTGATTTATTTGGTCAGTTTTGAATAGAGAAAATGAATGGAATTCACAAAGGCATTTTATGAGATTATATGAGAGGGAATTTACAAATCATCAACATATATTACTCATTTAATATGAGCATTAATGTCTCCCACTAAACAGGAATCTGCTAGATCCTTCTGTAACCATGAGGAGGTAAAAGGCAATCCAGCACTAAATGGATATCCTGTGATTGGCAGATTACTATATAGCCAATTAAGGTTCTCAGAGGAACACAGTAGAGAATAAACCAGGATAATCTTTTTTCCTGCTGTCAACTTTAATTCCATCGACAACCTACCTTCTCCTTTGCCATGTGCCATTCACAGGTTCTGAGGATTAGGAAGATTAGATTGGATGTGAAACATCTTTGGCAGAAAAATATGGGGGTAATTGTTTTGCTTACTTATACCAGTCAAACTAATCTAAGTGTCAAAACTCATATCCCTCAAGTGGAGGCATGAGAACAAGACCTGTAGCTCCCATCATCTCTTAATTTTGCCCAAGAGTAGCGATCTTCAGAGATTGATGGTGTGTGTGCTTGGTATATAATGTCTTAATATTTGCAAACACAGTCCCCTGTAGTGACATTCCAAAGGAAGTGGTGGTACTGGGATCGTACTACCCCAAGGGCAGCCCTTAAGTGCGTACATTGTCTGAAGAGATTTTTAAAACTGGCGAAAAGTCAATCTGCTTTCTTCTGTCAACATGAGCTGGCAATTCTAAGCCATGTCCCTTAAAAACACACCTCTTCTCTTGGCTGGGCTGCTTCTGAACCTCCCCACAATGACATGCTCTTGATCTCTTTCTTCCAAATAATTAACCATTTATTGTTCTGTACTGACTTTGTCCTAAGAGTTGAACAGATGAATGCCCCATGAATTCCAGACATGTCTCATTGTACATGAAGCAAAACTCAAGGATCCCCATTTGTCATTTTTCAGTCAGAGGTTTCAATAACTCTTTTATTAGGAAAATATATGTTAGGAAAATGAAAACTGTTTGCTCTTTTTATTTAGATAAATTCTCTTAAGGACAGGACTCTCTCATGCCCAAGGTCCCTGTCAATATTTAACAAATGATGGAGTCTGATCCCAAAGAGCTGTGTCATTGAAATGGACACAGTGTTGATAGGCAGGAAAAATATCAGTCCACTAATGTGTCCACCTTTCACTCCTGGTAAGTATTTATTAAAACTAAATAAAAGCATTAAGAGCATGATCATGTTTCCAATGCAAGTAACTCATTTAATATTCATTCTGCTCTAATTTCATTTTTATTCGAATTTCTGCACTCTATGATTTTTTAAAACTTGTAACCATAGATGTTCTCATAAGCAAACAAAATATTGTGGCAGTTCAAAGAGTCATTCAAAGCAACATGACATAATGAAGAGAGAATCAGCCTAAGACAAAGGGAATGGCTGTATAGCAGCCCAGCATTTCAGCAAACAAAGGTCTAAGATTGAGCTGTTCTGAGCATCCTTCTGACTATGGAACTACCAGAATTAAACTTAAGGGACACAGTAGCTAGGTCTGTAGTAAGGGGTATGCAAAGCCAACTACCAAGATTGAGATGATTGCAGTATATTCAAGATATTTCCAGCAGTGCTTTTCAAATGTTATTGTATCTATGAAGCTTCAGAAGATCTTGTTAAAATTCTTTTTCTAATCTAGTAAGTAGGTCTTAGGTGGGGATAAAATCCTGTATTTCTAAGAAACTCCCGGGAAGGGCCACACTTTGAGTGGTGAGGGTCTAAATCTCTGTAGCACTACCAACAGCTGAGAAGCTAAATTATATGTTAAAATGTATGACCTCACTTTGCAAAGTAAAAACACCTATTTGTCATCTTAGAATACAAAAATCATTTTTTTAGGTACATAACTGCTGAGCAAGGTGGTAGTACTAGCATTAAGTGGGATAGATACAGGCTACCCTTGTAGCTTGTGATTAAAGCATAACTAGTTCTCCTTACTGTGAGTGGCATTCTTTGGATTCTTTTAAAGTAGCTTCTGTTAGGAATTGACCTCAGAGCAACAACTGCATAAACGGGGGCATTCTGAGATGCAAACTAAAGAATTTACTTATGACTATAAAGAGGCCTTCCCACAAGAAATTCCAAGTGGCTTACAATTAAGTTCACTAACTTTCCTAACACATCTATAAGGGATTTTTATTTTACTCCTGGAGAAATTGTAGCTACAGGATTCTAACAGCCTTGGTCATTAAATCCTTAAATGTTCTCATGGGTTTTCATTGATGAAAGTAGGCATGTGTAAAAAGTGTGACTCATGGGGACAGATGAACAAAAGTCAGAGTTAGCCTGAATTATACTTACAACTTTATCCTCCATCATCCTGTGATGGTATACAGAGCATTTAAATTGTGTAGGCTTTAGTTTTTCCCATATTTAAAATAAGCATGAGATTAACTCCTCCATCACTACTTTGCAATGCTGTGACCTTGAATGACTACCTATGAATACTTATGCTATTCTGACTTCACTTAACTGCTTTCTTTTGTTTGATCACCAAAAACCATCAGAATGCAATTTGGAACAGTGACATGAAAAGGACTTACAAGTCATATTGAACAGAAGAATAGCTTTGGCATGATTAGATACCCCAATCTCTCACTTAAGAAAGAAGAAATTCAGAGGTGATAGAGAAATATCAATGCATTCTATTACCTGTTAACAGAAATAAATGCCTATGTTACTATATTTGCTGAGTTATTATTCCAGTCTAGTAACTTAAATGTTGATTGTGTGTGTGTGTGTGTGTGTGTGTGTGTGTGTGTGTGTCTGTGCGTGTGTGTGTGTCTATGCACGCAAACTCATGGGAATGTAGAAAAAGTATTTAGAATAATTTATCTCTTTCCCAGAGTAAACAGGCTTAGGGAAAGAGACAATTATTTGATTTTTAATTTATACACAAAAGTCTCTGGAACACCATCTATTAGGTAAAAACACAGAATTATAATATAGAGGGTCCTCTGTGAATTCCACTGCTCACTGCTTCCTTTGATGCCATTAAATCCTTAACTAAAATCAACTTCTATAAACTTCCCAATAAAGTATCCTTAGAAACCTACTTGGTTGATAGCTTACCTTAATGTGCAAGTAAATCTCACTGTCCTTTTGAAAATTAAATAATGCATATACTTTAGGAAGGACTTTTAGTTTTTAAATTGTATACTTATTAGGAAGAAAAATGAGAAGTGTGTGGATGACAGAATGTAATGGAATAGCTCTAACCACTAATGTAAAAACAAGTAATTCCCTTCAGGGAAAATGTCTTTTGTTCTACTGCATAATTTGTTCAGTTACCAGAGGCTTTTCTTACATTTTTTCCATAAAATTTAACATGCATTGAGAAAATAGTAGTTATCTTAGTTTAAATGTTATCATGGCACAAATCATGTTTATCAAAATTCCTGAAATGTTAAAGACTAAGTAAAACCCTTATCAACACAATGCCAATTCATAATAAATTTATGACAAGTGAAAATGCATTTGGTATATTTGTGGACTTTGATTTCATTTGGTCTTAGCAAAAATAAAACATCAAAATATGTATTAAACTGTAAGGTTATGTCTAAATGTACCTTCAGGAAAATAGAAGAATTTGACTAGTTTCAATGAGTTAAAAGTAAAAAGTCAAAATAATTTTTTTAATCTATATGGTGTGAAGTGTTGCTATGCTATTTCTGTACTACTCTAAAATCTTAAATACAAGGGAAAATATAATATATAAATGTAAATATCCTATATAATAAAACCCTAATATGCAAATTAAGCGAATGGCAGATCTACCAGTCGCTATGATGTGTACTGACTATGAGGAGGCAGACGCTCAATGCAGGAGCTGCCTCCTGGTGGTCAGTGTACTCCCACAGGGGGAGCCAGAAGCTGGGCTCACAGCTGTGGTGGTGGGAGCCTCCTCGCCTCCACAGCAGTGTTAAGGATCCCTCAGGGGATGTCACCTATCAGCTTAGTAAGCCAGCAGGCGGACATCCCCCAAGGGAAGACTGCAAGAGAGCACAGGCCAGGCTGAGGGATTCTCCCACCCTCCCAGTGCACAAATGTCATGCACCAGCCCTCTAGAAATATATAAATGTAAACATACATAGATGTAAGTATATCATTATAGTTACTAAATATTTTTTCAAGAATCTACCACATTCTAAACTACATATCCTATTTATCTAAGAAAATCATTACTTGAATCAACACAATCAGCACAACAGATTTAAAGAAAATAATTGTGAATGGCCAAAGAAAGAAGGGCTGAATTAGGTTGTTTTCTGCATAAGTTGCCTCAATTCCGAGTCCTTCTTCTGACAACATGCCATCCAAATGTTAAAGAGCTGGAGAGGATATCTGAAGTGGCTAACAAGAGCTGAAGAAGTGTCTTCTCATCTGCCTGACCTTTGGGAAATAAACTCCCCTCAGGCTAAGCATCTAGCCCAAAGGTGAGATTACTCAAGAACTCTAATTGGAAATTAATTAAAATCAAACTCATTAAGCAGAAGGCTATTCATAGATAGCACTTTATTAGTTATTTCACTTTTGTTTTGTGAGAACCTTAAATCAAGATATTTAGTGATGCTTATGTTGATGGAAGCCCAAGAGATAATTCTGAATGTTTGCCTTGCTGAAATTTGTACCTGTTGACTGGCTGTCAATATCCATCTGACTTATCTGCTTTGTCCTTCTAATCCCTGCAGCATTCTGCCTGGGGCAGAGCTGTAGGACTTGGACAGAAAAATAAAATAAAAATTAGAATGCATTATCTAGTTAGAACAACAACAAAACAAAACAAAACACATAAAACACAGAGGAAGGTAGGAGTTGGAAGAAGAAAGTAAGTGACTTGACCCAAATCCTTGGCAGCAGGAGGAAGCCCTGTCTGAGAAGCTGGAAGGTTGAAAAGCTTGGCCTGTGTGAATCACAAATCCCTCTAATATCAACGTGGCTTTGTAAAAATGTACTCTCCTCAGTGGGTGGATCAATCAGCATTTCCACCAACCCTGCGAGAGGGTTCCTTTTTCTCCACATCCTTCCCAACACTTGTTGCTTGTTGATTTATCGATGATAGGCATTCTAATAAGTGTGAGATAGGAGAGAGAGAGAGAGAGAGAGAGAGAGAGAGAGAGAGAGAGAGAGAGAGAGTTTTAAATTATTATATTAATTTTTTACAGAGAGGAAAGGAGAGAGAGAGTTAGAAACATTGATGAGACAGACATCAATCAGCTGCCTCTTACACACCCTCTACTGGGGATGTGCCCAAAACCCAGGTACATGCCCTTGAGAGGAATCGAATCTGGGACCCTTCAGTCCACAGACCAACGCTCTATCCACTGAGCCAAACTGGTTCCGGCAAGAGAGAGCTTTTAAATGGACCACACCAGCAGTACTGAGACTTCTCCTGCTGAAGGACAAGTACAAGAGGCTCAGGGTTCATTCTCCTTTGGCTTCAGTTCTCCCTATGGTCTCCTGTGTTTTACTCTTTATGATTCTCTGTGCTTACTATATGGTCATTTTATTATTTACCAGAGACTGTGTCATCTCCACCTTCTAATAATGGCTAAAACTTCATGATATCCAACTTCAGGTATTCTTTGATGTGTGACTTAATATAGGACAGAACTGGGCAATACTGAAGTAAAAGTTCACACTTAACTAGCAGCTAATTCATGCTACTTACTGGTAAATTTAATACACTTACACTAATTAGAATAATTTTTCTGTAAGCCCATTTTTATGAATAGTTAAGGCTATTTATAATCTCACAGCACATTATTCAGAATAAATTCCTTATAAACAATATCCCTTTGTAAAGAGAAATACTTATTTGCTGGTAATTTTTATCATATATTTTTTATCTAACAATGGAATGAATTTTTCCATTTGTATGTTCATAACGTATTAAAATACTTTGCAGACTCAGCTATAAATCACTGGCTGTGGCTCTGTGAGAGATTAAGTGGAAATCAATGCAGAGGCAAAGGTTAAGCCTAGACCAAGAAGACACTGCTGAAAGCACACCTCTTAGAAGTTCAATGCTTGTACACAGTGCCTGTAGAAGCAAATACATTAAATTCATGCCCTTTCATTACTTGTGACCTGGGAAAACTTACCAGGAGCTATTTAGGGTTTTAATTCACTTATTAAACAAACATTTATGGAGTGCCTACCATATGCCAGAAACTGTCCTAGATACTATTAAAGTGAATAAAACATGGAGAGATATGTTCAAAGGGGGAGAGAGGTACAGGAAAACATGTAATAGTAGTAGTAGTAATACTAAAAAATAAATATTGCGTAGTTGAGGGTGAACAAAATACTGCTGTTGGAACAAAATAGAGAAGTGGTCTCGTGAATTTAGGGAGTGTTACTGAGGAGATTGTTACTTGAGCCGAATCTCAAAGGGCAAAGGCCCACCAGCAAGTTCTAAACTATGTTTTTAGACACCGTCTCATTCATTCACCTGTGGATGGATTCAGGGCTTCCATGACCTTCGATGGAGAAAAGTGTTCATAGTTCTTTCCTCTGAACTCTAAGTGAAAATTCGCATTGCCATCGATTTTCAATGTAGACAACAAATCACAGTAATAACAATATTTGTGATTTTTCTCACCAATAGAAATAGTAGAATAGTTATTTGCTCTATGGTTATATCTTATTCCTAATGTACCAATAAATAAGTTGATTTATTACTATGATATGACAGAAATATATTTAACTGCCTTTCAATTATATTGGCTTTCTTTGTAATTTGATGTATTTCACATATACAGTTTAAGGCACTTTACTGAGAAAGGGTCCCTGGGCATCACCAGAATGCCAATGGGGTCTGTGGTACTGAAAACATTTACCACCAGGATTAGAAGAACAGTAAGGTTTACTTGTGCACTAAGAGAATGTATCTGCATGAGTCTGCAAAAGCATATGGAGGAGGATGTGTAAGAGAACCCAAAATTCCTCTAGAAAGAACTACAGAAATATCCACCAAAAGATGAGGAGCAATGTATCATAAAGACCTGAGACAGAATTGGAAAATACTTTGGCAAGGCAAACACACATTTGCCCACCAAACACTGAATAGGCAGTACAAACAGAAGAGTAAAAGAAGCTCAAAATGAAAATGTGAGCTCAGATTTAAAAAGACAGAAGAATATAGGTGGCATCAGAATGGAGGTGAATTTGTAGGGAGTGTACACATCTCTAGTTACACACTGGTCTTCAAGTTTCATGGATAGTCCTTAAAATATAAAGAAGTTATGAATTGCTAAATATGCTGAGATTAAATGCAACAAGGGCCAAAATACTATGCAACAAGAGGGTTTACTAACAGAGGAAAACCAAGGGATACAAGGCATTTGTGCTCAAAAGAAGGAAAATCAAGGTCCATGGTCAATGCTATGGGTCAGACTTCGTTAGTGGGCACCAAACACTTTCTGAATACTAAAAGCAGAATATTCAACTGTGGTCTGTGAGCAGAGAAACTCCATGTTCTAACTAACACAGTAGACAGTGGAAAGTCCCTCTCAGGATATAGAGGGCCAATGAGGAGTGTATGGAAAATGGAAATAAGAAATTTAAAGCTTCAAGACATTTTGCCAAGTTAATAAATAATAAACATGATATTTTAATGTGTTTCTAGAATTTAGTATGTTCCAAGCACAGTATGAAAGTTTACAAATTTGCCCACCATCACAGAGCTGGTGAAAGGAATGTGGGAAGGAGATGCATACCACTGGTCAGAAGCTGGAAGAGCATCTCTGTAGGGTGCAGTCAATTTCCAGGAGAATATCCTTGAAAAAGTTGCCGAGTTTCTTAGCAAGCTAAATAATTAGCAGCGGCACTTACTGCCTGAGAAAGGTTCTCATTTTTCTCAAATAGACATGTAAGGAAAGCTTTCAAGTGGAAACAAATGGTGATTTCCAGAGAGATGTTCACCTTCTAGTGAGTGTTTTCTTAGAGGTAAATTCTGACAGAAATTGCTGATCAACTCAATGGGTGAGTTGTTTCAGGGAGCTAAGGCTCCTTCTCTTGGTATCAGGCACAGTCCTCTCTGTGCTATTCCCCAACTCTGCTGGATATGCCAGCTTCCCCTCCTTTTGTGACCAGACCCTGGAAACACTGAGTGGAAGGCTGTGCATGATACCACCTTCAAGAGTGACTCATCCCTCCAGCCAACACGTATTCCTTCTCTCCAGTATCTAAACCCTCACTCCTGTGGAATGGGTCTCACATCATAACTCAGTTATGAACTGAGTCTTCAGGAAAGAAATGTACAGCTCTACTTGACATGTTGGAAGAGCATTGGATTCTTCAACATGGCACTGAGAAGTAAGATCTAATTGTTTTCCTATATCCAGCACTTCCTACCATGTTTTAGACAGTGATTTTTTTTTCTAGGATAGAAGGAAACTCCTCATATATCATGGGTAAACCATCCTTGAGTTATTCCTTCCTCTTCTCCATGTTCAAACTTACAAATCACCCAGTCCTACCTATCCTACCCTCTGAATGTCTCTCTCCGACTATCAGTGACACTGCCACCTAGGTCTCACTTAAAGTACTGCAGCAGCCTTTACATGGCTTCCTTGACCCTGGCCTTGTCTGCATACAGGCTATGGTCACACAAAAGCCAGGGTGATCGTTCCTAGCCACTACTCTGCTTCTTAGCCCTCCATTGCCCTCAGAATAAAACAGGAATTCCTTAACCTAAAACATAATATATTTAACATGACTTTCGTCTATCTCCAGCTTCATCTCTATTTCCTTTCCTCTCCATCTAAGCAAATTCTCTTATCAAATTATTTTCAGCTCCATTGACTAACAGGCTCTTAGAATTCTGGGCCTTTTAATGTGCTATTTCTTTTCCTATAGATTCACTCCTCTACTCTCTCCCCAATCCTTTACCTGACAAATACTTGAGCAGGATGCTCTTTTCCACCAGTTTGTGTGTTTGTGTTCCTGCTAGATAAAGCCCAGGAGGCCAGAAATAGGGTCCTTCTTGTTCTAAATGCATGAGCAGCTCTTATCACAGCACCTGGTAGACAGTAAATATTTGTTAAATGGATAGATGAATAAGATGGGTTTATAATGAAGTTTGCTCTAAAATGAATGATACTGGTAGAATAATAATACTTTCCAGACAATATTCCTACATCTATGTTTCTTTAAAAGTATCAAATTAAATGGCACATTTTTCCACTTGCATAATCACTAATATGTATTGATGGCTCCTGATTAAATGAATAACACAGATAGAACATGTTACCACTGTTCTTGAAACAACAAAGTCCTTTTTTTTTACTAAATAGTTATATTTTAAAAAGATTGCTTTATAAGGCATTTCTTTTCCACTTTTTTCTCCCTAAAATGCAGAAAGCAAGTCAGAACAGCTTTGGATAACCTTTACACACACACAAATTTACTCATCCTTTCCTTTCCTCCCCACCCTCTGACAAGCTAGACACACAGGAAGTAAAAAACACCCACTGATTGGCAAGAGTAAATGATACTGCGAGAGACTAGGTAGGGGTAAGTGTGAGGAATGTGGAACATAAGAGACAGGTAAACAATACCCAGCCTGCTCTCCTTACCACTGAGAGGAAAGCAGGGGAGGATCTGTGGAAATAGCAAAAACAAAAATTACTGGAAGCCAAGTAGATGAGTAAGTGTCCCTAGGGCAATGATTTCAGGAGACTAGATACCCCAAATAACTTCCATCCCTAATGAAACCTTTGTTTGGCCATCATGCTATCCCTAAATTAAATGAAGCCTATAAACATCAAATATAAACCAATTGATCCAACTTGATGAAATACATGAGTTGCTTTTTGGGCCTCAGCAACACATTTGGGGGAAAAAGGTGATTGGCTTTAATCAATGCGTTTTAAAAAATAGTTTTAATTGATTTTTGGAGAGAGGAGAAGGGATAAGGAGAGAGAGAGAGAAACATCAATGTGAGAATGAATAATCAATCAGCTGCCTCCTGCAGGCTTATGACCAGGGATTGAGCCTGCAACCTGGGAATGTTCCCTACCCAGGAATCCAACCTGTAACTTCTCAGTGCATGAGAAAACACCCAACCAACTGAGCCATACCAGCCAGGGCAATCAATGCATTTTAAAAGAATTTTGAGTTCAATTTTGCCTAAATATTCAGCTTCTCTAGATCCCAGCCTAGTCCCAATTGGCATCATAAGTAAAGTTGGTCTATGACTCTTTATCTGGGCAGCCAGAGACAACAACAGAGGTACCTGGTCTTGGTTGCTAGTATTTCACCTCCTGAGATACTCCAACTGTTCTTATAATCACTAGACAAGATGAGAGACACTATAGGCTTCCAGAAAATGAAAACTCTTTTCTCTGCCATGAGTATACACCTCTCATCTCAAATGGTGAGAAGTGATAGCTTTTTAAAAATATATAAGTATATATATTTTTATTGATTTCAGAGAGGGTGAGGGAGAGAGAGATAGAAACATCAATGATGAGAGATGATCATTGATTGGCTGCCTCCTGCATGCCCACTACTGGAGATCAAGCCTACAACCTGGGCTTATGCCCTTGACCAGAATGTAACCTGAGACCCTTCAGTCTGCAGCCCAACCCTCTATCCACTTAGCCAAAAACTAGCTAGGGCAGGTGATAGCTTTTTCTTCACTTTCTGACTTGGGGTTCTCCCTTTTCTGCCCCACATGGGTCTAGGAAGAAGTATTAGCTCCCTAGGGCTGCCATAACAAAGTACCAAAGGTTTGTGGCTTAGGAGAACAGAACTTAATTGTCTGACAGTTCTGGAGGTCTGAAATCTGAAATCAAAGTGTTGGCAGGGCCATATCCACACCATAGCCTCTAGGTCATTATCCTTTCTTGCCTCTTTCAGCTTTTGGTAGCCCCAGGCTGCCTGCTCTCCTTTTAGAAGGATACCAGACTAAGGTGTGACCTCATCTTAACTAATTTCCCTGCAATGGCCCTATGGCCAGAAAAGGTAATATTCAATGTTATTAGGAGTTAGGACTTCAACATATCTTTTTTTGGGAAAACAATTCAATCCATAATAAGATTAGAAAAACCATTCTAGTTTGCTTTTGGGTTGCTTATAGTTTGTATTTGTTTTCTATGTAAATTCCCTCCTATTTAAAGGAAAGATAAGGTGTTCCTAGTTCCATATTTTGAACAGAAAGTAATCCTTTAGAATTATGTGGAGTCAAATTGCCAAGTTTCCACTGTGTTCCATCCCTCCACATTCACCAACTACAAACAACTCTTCAAATTCCTCCACTTTCTCAACTAGGTACACTTAATTGCTAAACCATCAACTTGTCACCAAACCATCAACTCCCAGAAACTCAACCCCAGAATTATTGACTCTAGTGAGCCCCTAATAATTATTATTAACATGAGAATTTATTTTATTTTGGTCATTTGAACTCTGTTCTCAAATCATCATGTACTGCCCCTCACAAATCTCAAATGCCTACATGTTTCCTCACCGCAAACTTTCAAAATCATTCCACTGATTATTATAGAAAACGGAGTCAGAGAATCAGTCTTATGAAAACCAATTTTGCCATGACTTGGTATTGGGAGAAGACCACCCATCCACATCTATAGATGAAGAATGCAGCTGTCTTAAAACACACATTACTTGGTCTTGTGCCTTGTGGACTGCATCTATCAAGTTTCAGCTATTAACCTGAGCCATTCCCTTACCAGTGGATATGCAGTGTATTAATCAAGTGTAACAGCTGGTTTGCCCATTTTAGAACCTAAAGTCATCAGTGACAATGACACCAGCATTGGTCACAGAGACAATGGCAAGAAAGTGCCAGTAAGGAATATGCCTCTCAGCCATATATGGGAGGCCCCTAACACTATCTGGGGACAACTATGAAAAGGTCTTTGCTTTGATTAAGCTTAGAGTCCACAAGGAAAGGAAATTCAGCAAATAAATAAGGATATTTAAAGTGTATCAGATGGTACACACCAGACATACAGATAAGGGAGATTAGGAAGCACCAGGAGTAGGGAGGGATTGGATGATCAAGGAAAGCCTTGCTGAAAATTTGAGCCATAATATGAAGAAAGTGAAATGGTAAATTAGTTGCTTTTCTATTCCTCCAAAAAAAAAAAAAAAGGCCCTTTGATTTTATAATTCTCTCTTCCAGGACTTCCTGTTTTAAAACATTTCACTTTCCAAGAACTTTAAATTCTTGGTTAATTGTCAAAATCCATTTTCTTTGTAAAAAGCCCCTCAGGAAAAAGACAAAAGTTGGGCTGTTGGCTTTTATAGCCAAAGGCTAAATTCAACCAGCAACAGGACTCTCATTTCCATGCTTGTACGGCTCTAGATTTTTACAGAAATGGTGTTAATTTCACCTAAAGTAAACCCTCTTGCCATGCTTCATGGTTCCAGTCCAAAGTGATTAGCAATGTTGTTGAGAACACACATCCCACATGTTACTGCATAAGCACCAGTGATCAGAGAGCACAGTGTTATTCAGTGACATATCCCAGTGCTGGACACATAGAGGCGCTCAATAAATTTCTGTTGAATTGTCTGAACTCAGACCATTTGCCTGGAGCACTCACTGATCACTGGGTTTGATTTTTGCCATTTGAGATCTGCTTCTTCCACGATTATTACAGTTGCCATTTTTCTTTACCCTCCATCATGCCTTTGCACTGGCCATGACTGTTCTTTCAATTGAGTTAAATGTTAGATTATTGAATGTGTCAGAAGGATGAGAAATCGGTGATGTAACAATGTGGGATGTGGGCAGGGAGAGGTACATTTTTCTCTACATGGAATGATCAGATAAAGGGAACTCCCGAGGCATATCAGCATGCATGTTTGGAGAGCGGGGTGTCCTGAGGGAGGGACGAGCTGCTCACAGATAATAAAGCCATTTCCTCTTATTCCCCTACTGATTCCAGCTGTCTCATGAAGAGGAAGGTAGAGGCTCCAAAGACCCATGCTTATCATCCGCTGGTGGTTTGATCTTAAGGGCTGCTGAAGACACACTCTGTTTTGTTTTCCGATTCATTTCTCAATTTGTACCAGATGCCATCACCAGGGTGGGGTGTATATTATCCCAGCATGGGCTTCCTACAGAGTCCTGCTGCTGATAGCTATTGTTTTAAATCCTGTTTTATACAGCACGTACTCTTTCCTACTTAGCCTTTTTCTCCATTTTTATCATACCCCAAACCTTTCATTGATGGTGACAGCCACAAATCCCTGTGGCTTGCTCTCAGCCTCAGGAAAAGATCTTTGTGAAGAAAGGTAGATCTGGGAAGAATATCAACCAGAGCTGAATTGCTTTGTAGAGATCTTTTTTGTTACCCTTTCACTTAAAGAACTTGTCCCACTTAGAAATGAAACAAAGCTACCTTGCTCAAGTAGATATACATTCATCAACCACTTATGTCCAATCTTTGTGGAGTTCCAGTTATATGCTTGGCATTTTTCTAGACCCTGGAGATATAAGCATGAATAAAACAGACTTTGTTAATATTTTTATTGATTTAAAAGAGGAAAGGAGAGAGAGGGGGGATAGAAACATCAATGATGAGAGAGAATCATTGATTGGCTTCCTCCTGCACATCCCACACTGAGGATTGAGCTCACAACCCAGGCATGTGCCATGACCGGGAATCTAACAATGACCTCCTGGTTCATAGGTCATCCCTCAACCACTGAGCCACACCAGCTGGGCCCGAAAACATTTCTTAATCTCATGGCACCTAATTCTGATTTACATAACATAGAGAGGCATCTTAAACAAAATTTTCTACTTTTCAAGGGTCATTGAGGAGTGGGGTCAGGGCCTGTTGTTTTAGTGTACGTATTTGGCTTTCTCTGCTGTATTTGATTTTAACTTACATTAACTTGACTTGCATCTAAATTAATTTATTAGCTCCAAATTATGTATCGCCACTGATTTAAAAAAATAATAGAAAACACTTAAAGTTCAAGCTCATTAGCTTAAAAGTTTCAACTTTTCTCCTGAGATGCACCTGGCATCATACCCTATGGCCTGCATATAAACCTGACTGGAAAAAAAAGGGGGAGTCTTGCTTTGCAATGAAACCATCCACAATTTAATGTCCATTGTGAATGGTAAAGGTATTCTTCCATTAAACAGCTCAGGAATTGTTCTTCAGTTATTTTATCAGTTGCAGCCTATCATTACACAAACCATTAAACTTAATGGGTCTGCAACTGGCTATGACGTTAATGCCAGTTAAGCCTCTATTACCTATAGATGCAGGAAATCAGCTCTCGGGATATGTTCTCCCTCTTCAGAGGGAAGGATTCTCCAAGATCACGGCTCTTTCCCCTCCAGTACTGAAAGCAACAGCAGCTCCACTGACAGAGCACTGTTACCATCAAGGGAGGCCTCAGGGTGTCTTCCCAAACTGTGGATACTTCATCACTCAAGGTGAAAATGGTAGAAAAATGCAACTTGTCACAAATTTGCTGTAAGTGGATGATTCCTGCCAAGCCGACACATGTAACTTTGCTTCCTCTGATGTCACCGGATAATATAACTCACCACTGAAACAGTGTTGACAGTAGAAGAAGGGGGAAAAATGAGTCTGTGAGCCAAAGATAATATTGCAAAAACAAGAAATGACAATGAGGCCATTTCTGCATATGTCTGCATTTCAATTGGCAAACCACAACCTGGAGATGTATAAATATCACCATGGCCACCTTCTAACCTGGGTTCTGTTCCCAGGTGTGAGCTGAGCACTTTGCCCACAGCCCTCTGCAAATAATTATTAGCTAAAAAAAAAAAAGATTGCTGGCCTCCCACCCACCCCCTTCCCTAAGCAGTACATGAATACAGCAAATAAAATGAATAAAGTCAGCCTTTTAAGCAAATGCCCAGGATAAGTCATTACTTGGCAAGTGGCTGTAACGTTTGTTTATAATGGTTCTTCACAGCATGACATCTACATCCAAGTACATGTCTTGATAAATATGGCATCAAAACCCATGCCTGAGAAAAAGCTGAGTGGGGATAAAATTATTCCATTTCCGAATGAAAGAGGTAAGGCACTAGACCATCTGTGATCTCACAAGCAATGAGTTGACTGAACACATCTGCCATGTTTGAAAACCTATCTACTTGCAAATGTTTTAAAGGCAATGAACGAAACTTCAATTTCTTGGTATCTTTCACAGCACCTATTGTTGTCGAAACTCATTTTCTCATTCGGGAAATATTGTGGGTCATGTACTACACACTGGGCACTATGCTAAAGGCTGAGATTATAGAGGTTCACACACCTGACAGAGATACTGTTCTAATTGAGCTCAGATCTTAACAATTATCAAGTAATCCCACAATTACATAATGACACATAATACTTCTTTGATCTCTTCTTTGATTCTTCCAGTGAAATAAATTAGTCCTTTCTCTGCTTTCCTACAGTACTTTTCTTATTTCTCCGTTCAGCATTCATTACTGTCTGTCTTATGATATGAATTGGGTACATATCTCTGTCTAATTAGATTACAATCTACTCAAGAATAAGGGCCTCATCTTATATTTGTGTTCCTAAACATCCCCTCTCTTCTCATACACACCCCTGCTTCCCACAATCTAGACCATGCCTGCAGTTCCTACCACAATGCCTTATATGGTAGCAAAATAAAGTAGAAATAAAGCTCACTCCTTTACTAACTTTCCCTTGTGGGTCATATTCATTTCATTTTCCTACGAATCTGCCACTACCCCCTTTGGGGCTTTGTAACTCTAAGGATAAAATGATGATCCTCAACAGAAATGCAATAGGATAAGAACCCCTGAGGGGCAAAACAATCAGCCTAAAGGCATAACCATTTGTATGAGAAAAGGAACAATTTTATCAGACTAAGGACTCAAAGTTGTATGGATGCTGGTTGACATCTATATTCAGTCTTTGATAAAATGAGAACAACAATCAAAACAGTATGTTTTCCATAGACTAACATTCAACTTATATTGTGAGTATTCTCCCTAAAATGTCCCTTTTTATGAAATAATGGTGACAATGGGAGTAGCTTTTAAAGTTTTACCTGTTAAAATTTAAAGAAAAGGTGATCTATGTCAGTCTCAAGCCCCCCACCACCCTCCTTTTTTTGAGATTTTACTGTCCCATAAAATCTGTCTAGAAAAAAAAGGCCTAGGATATCTATCTTCAATGGCTGGGACAGTTAGGAGCAAAAGCCAACCTAGATATTCAAACTCATGTCAGAAGGCACCTTGTAGGCTGGTGTGCTTAGTGAAAACAGCAAGATCTAAGGAGGTTCAGAAGATAGTTTCATTGGCAGGAAGCCCTCCAAACTCAGTGATAGGTACTAAAGACAGATATATTTGGCTTCTCTCTTGGTTGATTTTTTTTTTTTTTACATAGAGATGATGAAACTAGCATTTTCCATGGCGCTTATAACTGGAGACATGATTACAGAAAAGATTAAGAGAAGAGAGAAAAGGGCATAGAATACAGAAACCAAGAAACCAAGAGTAGGAAGACATGAAGGCAACAGAACATATGGAATAAAGAATCACACACACACACACACACACATACACACACACACACACACACACACACACACACACACACACACCACAACTGCCACTGCCAGTTACAGGAGACAGCAGTTCATGAACTGTATTTTGCACCTTGATTTCTGTTTAGTTTAGTCACTAAAGACCAGTAAACCAAGCTTGCAATTTAACCAAAGACATCTCAGCATAAAAGAAGTAGTTCAGCTTTGTCAATCAGGCAACAGCCACATTCAAGGACCAAGAACCCTAAAATGAATTATATTCTTGACATGGCAGGGCCTTCACCTTTTTAACTATGTCTGTTTTCTTCTGAAGCTAAGAAGAAATTACTTAAAAAGGCATACGTATACATTTCCAATATAAACAAAGGACTGAGACCCCGGTTCTTGGGAATAAAAGGTCTCCTTTCTGGAACTCTCCTCCCTAAACTACTGGTAGGAGTGGGAATAGTGAGCAAAGCAAAAACAAACAAAAAACAAAATAAAAAAATCTCAAACCACCAGATCCTCCCACCATCCTTCACCAAATAGTGTGCCCTAGAGCTAGATGCTCATCTCCATTTCTGAAGTCAGTGCTTTTACACGCACCAGGAGGATCTGCGAAGGAGTGTATGCAGGGTGGTCAGTGACCAAGGGCAAACTCCTACCTTTCGGGTCCATAGCTGAAAATAGAGCTGAGGATCACTCTGCTGGCAGGTTCCCTTTCCTGTCTAACTTTACTTGGAGATGAACCACCTACTGGATAAATATGGTGGATCCACGGGTCCCTCCCAATCATTCTCCCTTTGCTTTTCTCTTAGAAGAGAAGTAAACTTTTCTGTTCAGAGGATAAGCATTGTCTTGCAGTTTCCAGTCTAAGTCATGCTACGTGTGGAATTTGGAAAAGTGTCAAGAGCCACCGTGAAGAAAGGATCATGTTCACAAGCCCTGTGATGTGGTTGGGTCACATTGCATTCCTCCTCACTCCCTCGTGGGAGTGAAGTTTAATGCCCATGTAATAAAGATTTTACCCAGCAGGTGGGAGTAATTACACACAGCTCATATTTCTAGGCAGCAAATTTCCTGCAAATTAATAATACGAGATCTTTTTTTTTTTTTTTTTGGAACCCTGAGTTGGCTAACCCACTCTCCAATTTTCAAAACATATATGGTTAATCACAACTCAAGAATCTTGAGTTTATATCTCAAGTTTTTCTGAAGATTAGAGAATTGGCAAATATTTAACCATGGAATGGTAGACTCTGTTTTACTCTCAGTTTAATTTTTAAAATTTTTCTTTCACTTATCTGGGCTAATTTTGCTCTTAGAAAAAAAATTTCACACTTTACTTTTAGACTGAAAAACAATGATTTTGCTGTGAGTTTTGCTATATCCCCATTATGTATTTTAGCCAAATATATATCTACTAGAGGCCTGGTGCACAAAATTCGAACAGCCCAACTTGACTCTCTCCAATATGGGACCCCTTGAGAGATGTCTGACTGTCCCTTTAGGCCTGATCCCAGTAGGACATCCCTCTCACAATCCAGGGCTGCTGGTTCCCAACTGCTCACCTGCCTGCCTTCCTGATTGCTCCTAACTGCTTCTGCCTGTCAGCCTGATCACCCCTAACCACTCCCCTGCCAAACTGATTGATGTCTAACTGCTCTCTGCCAGCCTGTTTGCCCCTAACTGCCCTCCCCTGCAGGCCTGGTCCCCCCTAACTGCCCTTCCCTGCAGGCCTTGTCCCTCACAATTGCTCTCCCCTGCAGGCCTGAGTCCTCCCCAATTGCCCTTCCCTGCAGGCCCAGTCACCTCCAACTTTCCTCCTCTGCTGGCCTGGTCATCCCTAACTGCCCTCCCTCCCCTGCAGGTTTGATTGCCCCCAACTGCCCTCCCTTGCAGGCCTGGTCCCTCCCAACTGCCCTCCCCTGCTGGCCTGATCACCCACAACTGCCCTTCCTTGCAGGCCATCTTGTGGTAGCCATCTTGTGTGTTGGAATGATGGTCAATCTGCATATTACTCTTTTTATTTAGGATAGAGGCCTGGTGCATGGGTGGGGGCCAGCTGGTTTGCCGTGAAGGGTGTCCTGGATCAGGGTGAGGGTTTCCTTGGGGCATGGGGCGGCCTGGGCGATAGGCCTCTGGTGGTTTGCAGGCTGGCCACACCCCTCAGTGACCCAACAGAGGCCATGGTATCTGGGATTTATTTATCTTCTTCAATTGAAACTTTGTAGCCTGGAGTGGAGTCCAGCCTCCTGCTTGCTAGGTGGCTGCAGTCATTTCTGTTGGAATTTATTTATCTTTTATAATTAAAACTTTGTTGCCTTGAATAGAGGCCTGGGCCGGCCAGAGTGTGGGGAAAGCTTGGCTTCCTCTATTGCTAGGAAAACCCAAGCCTCCCTCCTGTTTGTACATGGTTGGGGTTAATTTGCATACTCACTCCTGATTGGCTGGTCAGTGTGGCTGGTGGGTGTGGTGTGTGGTGTGGCAGAGGTATGGTCAATTTGCATATTACTCTTTTATTAGATAGGATGAAATATTAATAAATGAATCCACAGTGAAACACTTACATACACTCTCACAAAATTGAGATGACTGATCTGTTCTCTTTATCCAGATATTTTGGCAATTTTCAGGCACAGAGTAAGTTACCAGAATTCCGTGATGATGGCTAAAATATTTTTTGAGAACCAATCTTTTATATCCATTTAGAGGCATGTACATATAGTTTATATAGGCAAATCTTGAAATTACTAGCTTAAGTAATATGATCTGCACTTTGCTTCACTATGCATATATAGTTGATCCTTGAACAAAGAGGGGCTTAGAGGATATCAACTGCCAGGCAGTTCAAAGTCTGCTTTTAATTTTTAACTCCTTGAAAATTTAATTGCCCTTTAATATGGGGTGGGGGGGCTTTAGAACCCCCACAGATACTAAAATTCATGGATGCTCCAGTTCCCTTTTTAAAATATCATAGATCGATGCATGTAGTTGGTTCTCCATATCCCAATGTACTGACTGAAGACATTGAAGATATTTATTGAAAATAAATATAGATGGATCACACAATTCAAACTTGCGCTGTTTAAGAATCAACTGTACATTCTACTGTAATCAATTCATCTTGTGAAATGTTATAAACAGAATTATTTTTATCTTGACAGGTACAATTTTTGAACCAATCCTGTCACAGAAACTAACTAGATGAGCAGTTCCTTTTACCTGAGATCAAACCAAACTACAGTTCTTAGAGTCCTTAGTCCTGGTGGGAGTAATGCGAATACTCTGACCAATGGAATGTGCTTAGAGGATATGTATCACTTTCAAAACAAGGTAGTTACGAATATGTGTTGGTTGGGAAGGAGGGGGAAGACACTTACATGTCTTCTTTCACACTCTCATTCTGCCCACGGTGTGCCAGCTGCACAATGCCAGGGTGACCTTGAAGCCATGTGCTAACCATGGAGAAACCACCTTCCTCTGTCACAGCAAAAGAGGACAGATGACTGAGTCACCTCTTAGAGAAGCAACCTCATTAAGAACAATTTCACTTGAACTTGAACCAACAACGTATATCATTTTGCTGTGTTAAAACACTAAGATTTGGGGTTATTAGTTTTTTACAGCAGTTAGCATTACCTAAGTCATAAAAATAATAAAATTTTCCCCCAAAATTTTCATGTACTATCCCACCAACAAAATGCCTTTACATAGAAAAAATATGTCATATTGCATACTATTTTTGATGTAAACTAAATTATTTTTCATTTGAAGATGCTCTAAGTCTATACATCTCCCACACTTATTTTTATAATGTCAGTGGTATGAGTGGCCCATTTATGGGTATGGGCTATGGTCCACATAAGCAATTTGCCAGCTTTTACTACAGCCTTTTTAGCATCCTTAATTAATGGATTCAATGAGCCTCAGCCAATGACTTTCTAATTTTCCAATGTTTTCTCATTTAGAATTTGCAACTTTAATTCATCCAATCATTTAATAGTTTTAAATCATACCAACTATTAGATTGGAAATATAATAATTTCTAGCCCTTTCTAAAGAAATGGTGCTTGACAAGGGAATGATTAGTGGAGCTAAATTAGAACTCAGAACTCCAGGGTCCAATGGACCACAAGGCAAATTATTTACATTTGTTTTCTTAAGTCTTCCTGAATGGTAAGAAACTAAAAACCTGGGAAGCAAGCCTCCCACCTCTGATGATGCTTACTGACATCAGTGTGGTCCCAAATAGGAAACAAAATGTGCATTTATTAATTTTTTAGCTGTATTTTAGGCTTTATCATTTGTAGCCAAAACTTTTTTTATCTATAGAGTAGGCATCATCTAACATCAGTTTTCTAGGTGAGTTAGAAATGCACATATATTAATATATTAAAATATTGGTGTTCAAGTCCATAAATAACTCTAGAGTTGAGTGTTTTTAGCTTTTCTACAGAACTTTAGAAATCATCACTCAGAGGATAAGGTAAGAATCCATCTTAACTGTGCTACTGTTTATAAATGGAGATGTTCTATAAAAACTGCAAAATGTTTTACATGTTTTAATACATTTCAATAATATGGACATGAGAAATGTAATTACAACCAAAAGTTGACAACATTAAAATCTCTTGGCCATAAGGCAGGTATCTGTAAGGGCTTTGGTATTGGCACCAACCAAACTTTGCCTCCAAATATTTGATTGTGTGTACATACATATATAGAAAACCTGAGGGTGATGTTGTCCTGTTTCACATAATAGTTATGAGCTTGGTCTCTGGAGTCATGCTGAGATCAAATCCCATTCCCATTGTGACTGCTGCTGTAACCTTGAACATGTTTCTTGACATCATTGCCTCTCAGTTTCCTCATATAAATAATTAGGATAAGGGGAGGAATCCAAGATGGCGGCATAGGTAAACATCTACACTGCTGCCTTGCACAACAATTTCAAAACTACAACTAAAAGACAGAACAAACATTATCCAGAACCACAGGAAAGCTGGCTGAGTGGAAGTTCTACAACTAGAAGGAAAGAGAGGAGCTCACAGAGACTCAGAGAAGCTGCAAAAAGCTGAGGTATAGAGACACTTGCATGGAGAGAGCGGGTGCCCAAGTACCTGGCTGGCTTTCTCTGGCGGGAGGGAGACAGAGACTCTCAATGGCATTGAACCCCTTATCCTATGACACTAAACCCCAGATCCAGCCGAAACTCGTACAAGGGGAGTTTGGACTGTGAAAGGGGAGAAGTGCATGGAAATTTAGGGGAGTCACAAAAGATCAGAAGTCTGGTGGCACGCACGGCACTGCGCGTAGAGGACCGACTGCTGATTGTGCCACTGGCTTTCACGAGTGGGTGGGAGACAGACCCTCCCAACTGCGTCACTTCTAACTCCACTAAACCCCAGTTTCAGGCGAAACCCTGGGGACCCAGACTCATATGGTCCCAGAGCACAGGGGAGCCAGAGGGGCAGGCAAGGCAGCCCATTAAGCCCTGAGACTCCACCCATCCCAAGCTCAACAGAGAGGCTTTTGTGGTTTTGCAAGTCTGGTATTATAAGGCTGAATCGAACACAGAAGTTCTCCCAGAATAGTGAAAATGCCGAGACAAGGGAAGGGATCACAAACAAAAGAAATGGAAGGAAACAAATGACTGGATATAAAGTTCAAAACCACACTTATAAGGTTTTTCAAGAATATCCTAGAAAAGTTAGATAAAGTTAGCAAGACTCAAGAGGAGATGAAAAAGAACCAACTGGAGATGAAAAAGAACCAACTAGAGATGGAAAAGATCCAACTAGAGATGGAAAAGGACCAACTAGAAATTAAACATGCACTGACTGAAATAAAAAATATTATACAGAGACCTAACAGCAGACTAGAGGAAGGTAAGAATCAAGTCAAAAATTTGAAATATAAAGAATCAGAAAATACTCAACTGGAAAAGCAAGAAGAAAAAAGAATCCAAAAATGTGAAGATAATGTAAGGAGCCTCTGGGACAGCTTCAAGCGTACCAACATCAGAATTATGGGGGTGCCGAGGAAGAGAGAGAGCAAGATACTGAAAACCTATTTAAAGAAATAATGACTGAAAACTTCCCACATCTGGTAAAAGAAATAGACTTACAAGTCCAGGAAGCACACAGGACCCCATATAAAAGGAATCCAAAGTGGACTACACCAAGACACATCATAATTAAAATACCAAGAGCAAAAGACAAAGAGAGAATATTAAAAGCAGCAAGAGAAAAACAGTTCATTACCTACAAAGGAGGACCCATACGACTGTCAGCTGATTTCTCAACAGAAATGATGCAGGCCAGATGGGAGTGGCAAGAAATATTCATCGTGATGAATAGCAAGAACCTACAACCAAGAATACTCTATCCAGCAAAGCTATCATTCAGAATTGAAGGGCAGATAAAGAGTTTCACAGATAAGAAAAAGCTAAAGAAGTTCACCAACTCCAAACCAGTATCATATGAAATGCTGAAAGGTACTCTTTTAGAAGAGGAAGAAGAAAAAGGTAAAAGACAAAAAATTATGAACAACAAATAGATATCTATCAACAAGTGAATCTAAAAATTAAGTGAATTAAAAATTTGATCAACAGAATAAACTGGTGAATATACTAGAATCAGGAGCACCGAAAGGGAGTGGACTGATAATTCTCAGGGGGAACGGGGTGAGGGGTATACAGGGAGAGACTGGACAAAAATCATACACCTATGGATGAGGTCAACGGTAGGGAGGTAAGGGTAGAGGGAAGGGTGGGAGCCGGGTGGAGAAGAGCTATGGAGGGGAAAAAAGAGAAACAAATGTAATAATCTAAATAATAAAGATTTAATTAAAAGAAAAGAATGAGGATAACAATCATGATTTACTTCATGAGTGCTTGTGAAAATGTATATGAATTATCCCTGTAAAAACAACATTTAGCGCAGTTCCTGGTCACAGAGCAAGTATTCGCCAAATACTATTTCTATTAACCTTCATCTGCATATATGAATTGGTTTCCTTGATTCTTAGCTCCTTTCAAGGATGGAGCACCTTTTTTTCTTCCAAGGGTCATTTGGATATTTACAACATCATTCGCAGGCCATACAAAATTATCAACTTCAAAATTAACCTGCTCTATTTGGTCAAACATTTAATTAACTCATTCCTAAGGCTTTGGCAGGGTCAGACCAAATGATTTCTCCAGCCTTATATGGCCCACAGGCCAGATGTTCCCGCTCCTGCTGAGTTTAAATGCACCCAGCATGCCCACAAAGGTGAGCAGGGACATGCATTACAGCTGCTGTGCTTTGCCTTCAGAATTCTCCCAGGACACCCTCCTATTATAATCCCATTCTTTCTCTATACTTGGCTTTCAGAGGATGCTTCATAGAGGGAGAAACATGCTCTTTTCCTAGTGCAGACTTGTATATGCATTTATCTGCCCCAGGACACTTCTTTGGACCTTTAACAAGTCAGTAAATAGAACGATTTCTGATATTGCACTGGCTTGACTCAGAATATCTAATGTATTAGCCAAAGCATGGTTCTCCTATTACCTCATTCCATTCCAGCACATCATGAAAAAATTGATCTATAAAAACACATATTATTTGAATGATAATTGTAATATGGGGTGATTCATTCTATTATAATTACTGGGACTCTTATAATAAGATTACTCATTAATGTACCTCCTAACCACTGTAATAATGTAAGCCTTTTTGGTGAAGGACATTGTGTAATCCATTCAGTTATTCTAATTATTAACAGATTCTATATATTTTTTTATAAATCAAGTGTTCCTTTATTTAACAAATGCTGGGAATAATTTTAGAGGAAATAATTCTATTCCCAATTGCCACATAAAGTCTTTTTTTCCCCCCTTCCCATCAGTGTACTTTAGAAGAGGAACAAAGTTTACAGTTCTACACAATTCCAGCTAAGCTACTGGTTTTGCTCCTGCTTATGACAATGAATGCCTGTCACTCTCCTTCCACATTACAAATTCCTGCCTGTGCTCCTCTTGGGGAAAACCCAACTAAAAGACAGAGGGCAAAGGAGTCGTGTTGATGTGGTTCAGTGATAATCAATCAGACCAACTGGGCATTCTCTTCCTCACCTTACGTGTGACTAAAGCATAAAAAGCAGTACTGGCTCCCTTTGGACCATGGCGAGGCAGCTCTGCTCCGAGCCAAATTCCTTTGCAGGAAGAATGGGGGTCAAGGTACTGAGGCACTAACATTAATAAGTTAGTGTTATTCTATTAACACTAATTTATCAATTGCCTTCTGTAGTTCCAACCCTGTATGCCAGAAGATAAGGACACAGCCACTGAACTCAGGAGTTTCTATTCTGTCTTTTCATTCATTCACTCATTTACTCACTGATTCAGCTACATTTTAGTGCGTACCAATACATGTTAAATACTGTCTTTGGCACTGGGATTTACAACAGTGACAGGAAAATAGACATAGTATCTTAGAACTTACAATCTCCTGAGGGAAAAGCTATCCGAAAATAATTTTAAGAGGATTGCATGAGCAAATGTAAAATTACAAGCTTAGCAAGTAGAATGAAAACAAGGATACAGAGCACAGTGAGGGCAGGCAATAGCGGAATTGACTTAGGGATGTCAGAGAAAGCTTCTCTGAGGAACCTGTCATTAATGTGAACCATAAGGAGCAAGAGTTAACTAGATGACTACTAGTTGGAACATGCTAACAACAGAGAGCAGAAAAGCCTGTGTCTCTAAAGATAGGATGGTGACGGGCAAAAGGGAGGCAATGGGTTACGAGGATGTAATAGGGAACAGAGGCAAGAGCCATGAAATACCTTAAATTCTAGTCCTTATACTAGGAGCAATGGAAGGTATTGGGGTTTAGTCAGTGGGGTGACATGGTCAGATTCACAATTAAAATAATATTTTTTACTTCTATGTAGAATAGAGTAGCTCAAGTGAGGAGCATTGAGTACTTGGACTGGGTTATAGTGGAAGAAAGAAAAATAGATGAATTCGAATGACATGGTGGAGGGGATGACAGAATCAATAACCTGGTGAATCATTGGATATAGAAATAAGAAATTTAAAAACAATAAGTAAAATGGGTGAGAAGCTAGTAATTGAGAAGAAAATACTAGAATAGGGCCAGATATGGGCGAAGGGAAGAACACAGTGACGTACAACATGCCATAATATAGTAATATAAAACATAACGACTTATACAAGAAGATACAATGGAAGCAAAAAGGATTGAGAATTCATAGTCATTACAGTGTTTCATAATGCAACCAGAGACATTGCCCAGTAGTATGACCATTGTCTTATTCTGTCTTTAGCAACTTACTGTCTGTAAGAATAAAAGATATGTGATTTTTAAAGCTAGTCATTTTAACACAAGACCACTTAGTATCTATGTGCTAGGAAAATATGGGAATGTGTCTGTCCTTCTTTTGTACTTGGAAAAATTGAGATTTATGGCAACTAATACCTTGGCTAAGGTTATCTACTCTGAGTCAGCAGAAAAGTGAACAAAACAGTAATCAAGATTCAAAGAGCTGGAAGGATATTTACAGAGCATTTGACCTGACCCTTTCATGGACCAAGAGTAGAAATTCTGGTTAACGTCTGACAGGTAGTTAGTAACAGAGTTATTACTAGCACCCAGGTGTCTTGTCTAAATCCTTCATTGTTATTGTTTTCTTCCCCCACTGTAACACAGAGTTTCAAGCTAATGCTCCATTGCTCAATGATTTGGCTTCTCCCAGTAGTCAAAAGATCCCGTTCTGAAAGTGGTGAACAGAAAAAAGTATAGCAGAGCAATAGAGGCTCAGCTATGTTGGGTGAAAATGTAAGCTGATGTGAACTTTGGCAAGTCTGTGAGTCTATGAGAGGCACATATGAGAGCAATTATTACAATTCCCTGCGATTTCAATTTCTTCATCAATAAAATGAGATAGTTGTGAATAATTATGTTCTTGTTCTATGGAATTATGGTTCTATGCATATGATTCCCCCAACATCTAAATACCCCACTGGACCTGGGAAAATAACCCTACCTTTCATTGTTTGAAATATGTTTCCTGATGAAAGGGGATATGTGCTGGTTTTTATCATTGAACATATTTTCATGTTTAAACTCCAGAGAAAGTGAGAGGAAAGCATAAAACAGGAAGCATCTGTATTTTTAACTGGCAGAGCAAGTGGAATTTGATGTGACTTCAATATTTTTCACTGCCTTATATTAACATATGGCTAGGATTCAAAATTGCTTTACATAAGAAAATGGGTGGAAACTGTCAAGAAGACCTTTTGAGGAAAGAAAAAATGGAAAGGAAGGAAGGAAGGAAGGAAGGAAGGAAGGAAGGAAGGAAGGAAGGAAGGAAGGAAGGAAGGAAGGAAGAAGAAAGGGAAGAAATATCATCAGATATTACCAATGAATATATATCATTGCCAGGAGAAGAGGGAGGAGAAGGAAAGGCAAGAGGAAGAGAAAGGGAGAAGGAAGAGTGATCAAGGAGGAGGGAGAGGGTGAAAACAGAAGTAGAAAGGTGAGGAGAAAGAGAAAGATTGCAAAAAATTACATTGGCCTTCCTCAGTATGGTCTCAAGATAAGACATTTGGTTCAGAGCTAGCTGATCTACTTGAAAGTCTTGATTTTTTTCTCACTTTGCTAATTGAGCCATCTCAATTTTGCAGGGTTCCATTTGCTCATTGAAAGATAAAGCAGCCAAGAGAGAATGAGAGAAGAGTTTCAGGTGAACAAAACTTCACCAAAGAATATGCTTGCTGTTTGCCCAAAAGCATGTATGTTCAGTCGAACTAGCTCCCAATACCTAGACTGGCCACATAGTTTCTCACATGTTACCTTAACAGGAAGGTCTGCAGACAGGTTGGTTATTTGATCCCTATAACTAACTGTTATTAAGTCCTCCCAGCCTACTTTTGAGATTACCAATGGCCTCCTGGTTCTTGTGCTTACTTAAATTTCTGATATCCCACAAAGAATACTGCACTGTTCCCAAGTATATTCATGGATTCTGAAGTTTTCCAATCTTAAGTCTCTGAGATGTCAAAAATTCCTGGTAATTCAGATCTAAGTAAAATTCTTTTGAAGCTCTCTATTGAGATATATATATATATATATATATATATATATATAATTGATTTTTTACAGAGAGGAAGGGAGAGGGATAAAGAGCTAGAAACATCGATGAGAAAGAGACATCAATCAGCCGCCTCCTGCACACTCCCCACAGGGGATGTGCCCACAACCAGGATGCCTTTGACCAGAATTGAACCCAGGACCTTTCAGTCCACAGACCGACGCTCTATCCATTGAGCCAAACCGGTTTCTGCTCCATTGGGATTCTTGACTTACAAAACAAATGGTATGTAATATTTTTCTATTGATGAGAGATTTTCAGAAAGTTTCTGATTAGCCATGGAGAGAGAAACTAGCTTTCCTTCCATTTCTTTCCTCAGTAGCACAACCTAATATCTACCTTTACTTTCTTTCCTTCTTTTCTGTACAACCTAAAATCTATCTTTTCTTTTCCTTCCTTCTCTTTATCAAAGAGTCAATCCATGGCAGGCCAGGAAGGGGAAGGCTGTCGGCAATGAGGGGAGAGGAAAATAACAAAAGATGCCTACATCTTGGGGTTGCTCCTACTTCCTTTACTCCCTGCACTGTCTCCTATACTCACTCATCTCTTGCCCACCACCCCCTTCTAAGCCTCATACATCTCTTCTATTTTATCTCAGACCCACCTGGAAGAATTTCCCAAATGCCCAGCCTCACTTGAATCTTACTTCAGATTTTTGTGTACTCAGTGGTAGCAATTTCCTGCACTTTCCCCTTTCACCACAGAATCTAAGGAAAGAGAAAAGAAAAAGTACCATAACTGCTTCATACCTCATTGGTTTCTCATTGCGTTAACAGACTTATTCATTTATTCTGAAGAGTATAAAAGAATTTCTTCTCCAGTGGACAATGGAAGGGAACCCTGATTTACAAGCAACTTGTAGAGGCATTTGACTAGAAAGCAGGCTGGTTCTTTAGGGATTGGCATTTGCAAACAAAAAACAAATAAACAAACAAAAAAACACTCCTGCCACATTGTGCATTGTTAATTTTTTAGAATTAAAAGAAACCCAGCTCTCACTCTTAGCCACACAAAGGATGGAGAATTCCCTCTTTTATGAAGCACATGAAATCAAAATGCTGTTTGCCTCTCCCAAAGAATTATTGTCTTATTTAATTATTACTATTCGCTACCTTTGGTTTTCTTAACTTGGGCACATTAGAATAGGTTTCTGTACCTCTTGAAATTGCATGCCAATTTTTGTGTGCATGTGTATAGATGCCATAGAAGGTAAATTTATTTAGACAAGGAGTTCTAATTTTTAAAAGTCTTTGATCTAAAAGTGAATGAGCAAATTTGACTCACAGATTAATTAATGCCATGTGTGTTTGTTTTTTGTTTTTGTTTTTGTTTTTTTTGTGGGCTGCCCTGAGGATGTGATCAGTTCAGCACTCACTCTTTGCAACAGATGCTTCTAGATTCCAAACAACACACTTAAAACCACCTTTCAAAACACAGTGTCTTCTCGTAAGTTGGAGGCTGACTACTAGTATATTCCTGGACATGGTTCTGAAATGAACCACACACTACCAGCAACAAAGGAGTTTACTATTTAAAGAAATCTTATGGGAAATTATCTCATATTCATTGATCATCTCCTATATTATCAGAATTATGAGTGTGGCTTAGATGTCTTTAAAATAGACTACCATTTAACATGACTAAAACTAGGGTTCTGAGTTTTTCTGAAACATTTTCTTTATTCATTAAGTTTTCTTTAAGAATAAAAAAATGGGAATGTGTGATACAGTTATCAGTGTCTCTTCAAAAGGAAGGGGCACAAGTGTCCCCACAGATTGTAAATCTTCATCGCCACCACCAAAGTGAAGAACTGCCTCACTGTGAAGACCACAACTTTAAGAAAAGGACATTCCCTTTGTCCCTATTCAGCAATATTTCTTTCTGATGGAATATCTGAACACTAATGAACAGTTATGATTATTATAGTACAAGAAGTTACTTGCATGCAGCTGTGGAGTTCTCTGGATACAAAATGAATAGCTAACTTACAAATAATTGGTCTTTAAAAAATAGAGCTTCATCTCGCCTAGCTCACTGATAAGGCATTTATAGACCAGGTTAGACATTTCTTCCCAGCTAGAGTAGCTCAGCAGTTGAGTGTTGACCCAGGAACCAAGAGGTCACTGTTTTTTTCCCCAGTTGTCATGGTATATGCCCAGGTGGTGGGCTTGATCTTCAGTAGGAGGTGTGCAGGAGGCTTCTCTTTCATCAGTTTTTCTATATCTCTATCCCTCTCCTTTCTTCTCTAAACAAAACCAATAAAAACATATTAAAACAATAAAATACAAAGAAATTTTCATTTCTCTGCCCTATTCCCCATTCAAGTGAAGTGCTTCTGCTTTCCTCGCTGGAATACTGCAGAGAGCTTGATGCAAAGAAGAGGTCTTCGCTGACCATCTCTGAAATACCTTCAGACAATGAAAATCTATGAACATCACTCAAAGGCACTGGGCCTCACAGGGAATATTTATTTGGGGCCCAAAGGTAAAGCCTGGCTCTTAATTTTCTGTTCTTTCAGCTGATACTGGCTGTTGCCAAGTTCTCTGGCCCAGATGTCTGATTCTAGTTGCTTCATTGGCCTCTCTCCCTTTCATTTCTTGCCAAACTACCCAGAAAGTACCAACACTTAGTTTTGTTTTTTTTTATCATCCTGGATTTTCCTATCCACCACTCAAGTTTTTGCTTGAAATCAGGCTTCCAAGTATCTAACTTACAGGGCTCTAATGTCTCCTACTGGTCTCACTTCAATAAGGTCTAATCTAGACCTGATGCCATCCCACCTCCACTGCAGACTTGCTCTCCTGATCCAGATTTTCTTTTGACTTGCAGAACCTTGTGTTAGTAGCCCTTTTTTCTGGGAAGTAATTTTATTTCATTTTATTTCTATGCGTTTTTTGGTCCAGATGAGAGCCTAATTCTTAGCTTTTCTGTTTAGGGCTTTTTGCTTTGTCTTAGCTTATCTCTCCAGGTCTTCCATCCAGATAGCCTCCAGACATGTCAAAAAATAATGTTTCTCTATCTTTAATTTTTAGAAATCTTCTTGGGCTGTGAGCATCTCATTTTATTCTAGGTACTTGGTCCATGTGTAATACCTGTTAGGTATACTTCTTTTTCCTCTATCAGCTGTCTTGCCTCTTGATTATAATAGCTCCATTTTTTATGGACACTCTTTAGCTGTTACATCTTTTCCTAAGAAGTCCCCAACTTACTTTTTCTCTGTCTCTTTTTCTTTTTGGCCACCATTCTGCTTTACAGATGAAAAGGTAACCAAAAATAACACAACTTATCCCATCTTCTTTGTTGATGTGAATGTTGACATCAGGTTGACAAGCCCTGGAATCTTACCAGTACAATAAAAAAATATAACCTGTTTATTTGGCTTTTTTTTAAATACCAGGAACATGATAGAGGGTAGTTTGCAATAAATGCAAGAATGAAACACTTCTTCATTCACACTTTTCTCTTTTACTTAAACATGAGCTAAAACTGAGGGTCTAGGACCCTCAGCCTCAAAGGCACTAAGATGCCAAGGAGGCTACAGCCCAGGGTTGTCAGGGTTGTTCTTCTTCCACCACATTTACTCTCAGCAGGAGAAGTTTGCAAATTAAAATGTGTTTTTTTTCACCGAATCCTGGCATTTATCACTCTAGAAAGCTTTAAATTCTTTGCTCTTTTTTTTTTAGCATACATGCAAATGAATAAAAATGCAGTTTGTAAATGGTGTGCAGCCTCTATTGCTTTGCAATATTTCCATTTATTGGATTATCTTTTGAGATTTGTACTTGACATACACGGATGCCTTCTTATAAGCAAGTGAATATGATAATAAAGCATCTTCATAAGCTCAATACATATATATACAGGTGATTTTTTTAAAAATTCCAGATCTTGCTGATATTGCCGAGAAAACCAGTTTTAGCAGATGAGAGAATTTCAAAGCTGAACTCTCTATTGATCAGTCTTTTTACTTAGTATTTGTCTTAGAGTTTATGTTCCCAAAGAGATTACAACAATTCATCAGTATTTTTTTTTATGTCAAACCTGGTGGACAAAATATATGGTCAAACTCCATTTGCCAAATCGGGGCACTGAGATCTAAAGAAGGTCAAACTTCTTCAAAGACATTACAACCAACCGAGGAAAACTGTTTTACTTTGGGGGAACTTGAAATAATTATATGAAGTCCCTGCCATATAGTGGCCACTTTGTCTTTTTCTTCCTCTTTTTGTTGGAAAAAAAATAGTACAGTATCTCTTGCACTATCCTATATGGGGACAAAAGTGACTTTATATTGGACTTTATATTCTATTGTTAAAGAAAGCATATAAATCCATAATAAAATATAGAACTTCCAAGGGAGTTTGATTTAAATGACATGTTCAGAGTTATGGGCACTGAAAACTGAAGGGCACAGCTTCAGGTTGAAGTGATCAGGGATATTGCACATGAAGGTGATTCGGTTCCCAAGAGAGAAGAAGGCATTGCAGACCAGGAAACACCAGGAGCAAGGCTAGATACCATAGTGTGCATGCTTCATTTAAAAGACATGGAAGAGGCCAAATGAGATTCAAATGTATGGGAAGAGTAACAACAACATTATTTTCTTTAAAAAGGGATTGTTTTCACCAAATCATGAAGCTTAAACATGCTTTCATCAGTCCTATGCTAGAGGTGCCAATCAATTCAGGTTCAAGGAATGATTAATATCCTGACTAATTAAAGGTTGCACATCTTCAGTGACCATTTTCTTCAGGGAAAGTCTTTTTTAACATAGATCTGTATTGCTAATAGAAAATACAGCATAAGAAAAGGAAGTAATGCTTCAGTCTCAATTAATAAACATTATACTACTTTTCACAAGGTCTTTCAGGCAGACATTAGTGACAGGCACCTAAAGGACACAATGAGAAAAAGTTCCCAGACAGTTAGAGGTTTGCTATCCTAGTTGAATAACCAGATGTCCTGGTGAACAACATGCAGGTTCTGACTTTGGACTTTGATTCAGAGACACTGAACAAATAGCTTTCCTACTTCTCACATGTCTTTGATATGCACCTAAACTTTCCAGGTGCCTACCCTCTACCCAAGAAATGAGTAGAGTCCAGCTACTTCTGCTCTGGCTAATCCAACATGAAATGACATTAGAGCTTCGCTGCTGTGTACTAATCCTTATAAAAACTATAGTCACTAAAAGAGTGTTTCCTGCCTTATGATTTGCAAACCTTCTCAAAGAATCATAAGGACCAGAGGTTATGCTTCAACTTTTCAAAGCCTGCAGGGAATTTGCTGAATTTTAGGGGAATCAGGACATCAAAGAACACATCAATTCATTGCCTTTATTGCCATAGTGGTTGGTTATGGTTAAGTACTCTAACACCATTCATGGAAGGCAGCTATTCATGATGTTAATGTGCATTCGTGTTCTAAAATTAGGTGGTTCCTTTAAGAGAATTTGAAAAAGACATCTACATGCATGGAACTAATACTATATATAAAAGAGTAATATGTAAATAGACCAACTGGCAGAACAACCAAACAACCAATCAAAGCATAATATGCTAATGATGTGCTAAGGCTACTCAACTGCTCTCTATGACATACACTGACCACCATTGGGCAGATGCTCCAACCAGTAGGATAGCTTGCTGCTAGGGTCCCAGCAGATCGGGACTGAGCGAGTTGGGCCAGACATGCCCTGGAGCCCTCCTGCAGTCCCTCCATGGCCCAATCATGCACCAGTGGGGTTCCTCAGCCTGGCCTGCACCCTCTGGCAGTCTGGGACCCCTCAGGGGATGTTGGAGAGCCAGTTTCAGTCCCATCCTGCAGGCCACACCCTTTGGGAGGGTGCCAGATGCAGGGCTCATGGCTGGCAAGCACTGTTGCAGCAATTCAAGTATCTCCTCATCAGGAATTATTGAGCAGGAGCCTGCAGGAGGCACAGTAGGACTGGGATGAACAGTATCAGCAGGTAGGAGCTGCAGGCAGTGTTAGATCATGGGTTATGGCCTGATCCCTGCAGGTTATCCAGAGAGACCCCACCTATGCATGAATTCATGCACCAGGCTTCTAGTTCTTAATAAATGGGGTGCTGTCTGATTTCTGCTTTTGGCTGGGTACTTTGTACATTACACAAATAGCACACTCATTTATGGCAGCCCTGCAGCATTATAGGAGAAGTCATATGCTTTGGGCTGAGAATTGAATTTGGGGAACAAAAATTTACATTCAAGATTAATTGGAATTGTGTTAATATATGTTTATGGGAAATATAACAATTGTCTGTTTACATAAATGTCTTTAGTATGAAAAAATATTTAAGCACCTAAAAATAGCATTCATCTACTAGGGTACAGAATATTGGAAATAAATATTCAATAAGTTATAGTTCAAGTATTTCAGAAAGCAAGCTGTTCTTTTTTTTTTTTCTGGAAAGTCTCTCCTTATACTTTTCATGGGAAGTCGTTAAATATAATGAAAAGCAGGGGAGTAGGAAAGATTGAGGCTTTGGTTGAATTTGGTTATATCCAAACCATTGGATTTTTCCACCTGGCTGGCTATGCCAAGTGCCTCTGTGGAGATGAGGCCATAAATCCCAAGTCAGACATGTGACTGGCAGCCTGGCTCTGCTACTACTCACATGCCAATTGAGGAGAAAATCATAAGATGGAATAATGGAAATAAACGCAAACAAGAGCACTCAAAATTCTGTTTCAAAAACTAACACACACATCCTAGCTGTAAACTTAGAAACTAGAACTGAGGAAAGGAAATAAGCTACAGTGATGGTCCGAGAACATGCTATTATCATTACGTTATTTTCAGTTGTAATCTTGAAACTACTTTAAGTGGAGTGGGCATTTTGAGGGGCCCTCCCAGACTGGCATTTTTAGTCAGTCCCTGGTGTATCAACTGAGTCTGGACAAAGCCTTGGTCTCCAAGAGTGTAAGCTCCAAGGAGGATTAATTTCCATAGTTGTTAAATATGGTTGTAATAATCTGGTTATTACTTAAGAGGAAAGGAGTAAAGGGAAGACTAGATAATATAGGCATGCTATTTATACAACTTTACTAAGTTACTGCTCTCCAAATCTGTTCCCTACTGATCAATGGGGGAAGAGACTTGGACTCAGGCCCAGTAAGATCTGGAAGTGGCTAAACTAGGCATGGCCACTATAAGGGTGCAGAACCTAAATACTTACACTTCTGATAAAAGAAGCATGAAGTCATGGTATTTACACTCTGGATGTTGGCTCTTGGCCCTCTTGGGACTCCTGTTGCAGGAGCTGTGCTTCCTTGCATTTACTCTTATGGTCCACAGCTATGGACTGATGGACTTTAATTAATCTGAATGCTAAATTGGAACTAGCTGAAACGTGGAACAGAAGCTCTGGACACTGGCTCTCCATTTGGCTCTGCTGGATTCCCCCAGCTGCACCTTTTCAAGTACTGGTTTAAAGGGTAGGGGACTTTGCAACCTGAGAAATGTAACTCCACACAAATTAAGCATTTTTCAACATTTCACTCTCCTGTGGGGGCTTCTGAAATTGCTCATCTGAGTAGTACCCCCAGAAGCCCACTCCCATTCATTTCTGGGAAATCTGGCCCATTAATTTCTCCAACAGCATAATGACTGAGGTTACATGGCGCTTTGTGCTCTGGAAACTCAAGTGTTTTCAAAAACAGTCTACTAGAGATGTAATTACTACTCTTTTAATGGAGTAAATGAAAAGAAAGGAGAAATTATAGTGATACCTATAATACATTGGCTTTTTTTTTTCAAAGATCTGATAAAATCCCATACCAAAAAACAATACAGAGATAGGCAATTTCAACCTAGCTGAAAGTCAAATATTTTTATACCTTTACTAATTCAAGTCAACAAATATTCATTGTATATTTATAAGATATTATTTAGGACACACAAATATGAAACAAACAGACATACTCCTGAAATGATAATGTGGCCATTTAAAAAGTGGTTGGCCAGAGCATACATTGTATAGCATAGAATTTAAAAATTGTGAGAAAAAAGTATGCTTAGCTCATAATATATTCAAATATACTCTAGATTTTTTACGTTAAAGTTAAAAGCTATGCAAGTTGGGCAATCCATGGCTCAATACATTTGAGGCTATCTTGACAAATCCTTTAGTGCCCCTTAAATAGCCGTAGGAAACACTTACCAAGTTCTTCTAAATATTTTAACATGTATTAACTCCTCTATTTCTTTTAATAACACTTTTGAGAAAAGTACTCTTATTGTATCCATTTTACCCTTGAAACATGGAAAGCATAGAGATATTACAAAACCCCCAAAAGTTTTATAGGGTAGCAAAGGGTAGAGCCAATATTTGGGACCAAGACTTTACCTCACTAGACATCCTTCCAAATGTTTACCTGGATCAGGGGAGAAATACAAGCCAGCTGGAGGAGCTCCATAAGCAAGACAGGAGTGGCAGACTTTACAGGAGCTGGGAGCTCAGTGTCCCATTTGTAGAAGACAGTTCTTACTCTTTCAGGACCCTTGGTCCTGTTGCCAGATCTTATTTTTCAGACAAGTAGACGGTCACATTTATTTTATGGGAAATCTCTTGACTTTTAAATTCTGGAAACTATTCCAACAAATAAGCCAAAGAAAAGACATCCATGGGCTGGATATTTGTGATGTCTGCCCTCTGTTTTGAATGGGATGACCCTCAACCATTTTTTGGAGTTATGTTGCCCTTTGAGAACCAAATGAAAACTATAACAAGGGAAACTAATTTGGAAAAGACACTTGCAAATTGTTTGGTATATAATTTCAGAGAAGTTATACATGGATTTCTTACAGGTCCCTGGGCTTCCACAGAAGGAATCTCTGCTTTACATGGGCAGCCACTAGTAAGTGTGTTGGTACCATGTTATTGGAAGAGGGCGGGCCGCTGTTTGCACCTAGGACATATGTCCTCTGTAAGTTATTCATTGGGGATGGGAGTATAAAGGAAATCCCACATCAAAGCTAAGAAATAAAACTGGGTGAAAAGAGAAAATCCAAGACCAAAAATAACTAACTAACTAAATAAAGGAATAGTAACATCTTAAGAATGGTACCATCTTAAGAATGGTAAATGGAAATAATTCCTGTTGCATCTCATGGCACAAGTTTCCATGCAGCAAATGAATGCAAAGGAATAATAGGCAGACTAAGAGAGGCTGGCAGACTAAAGGAGCCGTCCATAGCAAGATGTGATATAATGTGATCATGTCTATGCTGATCATGAACCAGTGCAGTGATTCTCAAAAAACTGCCGCTGCTCCCAAAGAGCCTAAACCCTGCCATTGCTCCCTAAGAGCCTAAACCCAGCAGAATTTCAATCCCATGCATGTATGAGTACAGGTGTATATGTGTGTATTTTCAAAATGTATGACACATAATACTTCTCATTGGTCTAATGAATACTTTAAAGCACAATAAAACAAAAGAGCAGGGTTTTCTTTAGCTCTGTGCTATAACACTGTGGGTAGGGAGAAAAAAAAAAGCTAAGTGGATCTCAATAATATTTAATCCTCAAGCCTCCTCAATTTCCTCAGAAGCTTTTTCTCTAGACCAGGATCCATCAGTTAGGAAAGAGAAATTCTCCCCCACTAAACATGTGTTTAGAAATCTGCTTGTAGACATGGTCTCTTTGTGGTTTTTCGATGCCAATGACCCATAAGAGGAGAAATGATTGGGATTAATACTGATTTTTGAAATTTACTGCTCTGAATGGCTTCTTTAGGGAGATTATACAGCCTTGGAAATCTAAGAATTAACAAGCAATGCTATCAGTTCTCAAGTTACAAGGATAGACAAGTAACCCTACATCCCATGATTGTAAGTAATAAAAAAGCAGGACAATACATACACATGCAAGTCCTCTTCACCATTCTCACACAATGGATATTAGGACTTTCAATATGCTATGAGGATCTGGTCAAACAGACCCACGAGATATTCATACCCTTCTCAGTTTAAAACATGCCTGAGATCAGGCAGGATGAGACTCCTGGGGCTTTAGGCATGGGGAAGCTATCCGTTTCCACATCGCATTTTATTTTCATGCAGTGCAAACAGACACTTAATAGCTGGTTTGATCCTCTGCCCAGTAAACTGATGGAAAAGGGCAGCCACTTTCAGAGATGGCAACAGAGTCCAATGACCTCCCGCAGAGCTCGGGATTACTAGCAAAACTCCGGCAATGGGAACCTCCCTGATCAGATCTTTTCAGCATGAGGAATACTAAGTGTGGAGACCAAGCAGCCATCCTTGGCCTTCAAACCGGAAAAGCCACGAGTTGTATCAGCTGGAGCTATACAAGTTTCTTATTTTTGGTTGTGCAACACATCTTGAGCTGGGCAAGCATTTGGCACCAAGTCTCCATGCAGCAAATGAAGTGTTTATGCTGATCTTTAGCCAGAAGAGAAAGTTGTAACTTTTTCAAATACTATTCAGTAATTAGTGCAAAAGTCATGAACAGTTTGGATATGGAGATATATAGTGACACACACACACACACACACACACACGCGCGCGCACACACACACACACACACATACACATGATAAACTCAAGCAACTATCTCTTTCTTGACAAATACCCATCTGTAGACTAGTCACATGGATTCCATCAAAGGAGGACATTGCAAAAGGCTTTGCTGGCCCAAATTTCACTGCAGAAATAAAAGAAATAAGAGAAACATGTCTTATGTCTCTTGAAGGTGTTAGTAGCACTTAATGAATAATATGAGCTGACTTATTGTTAACATTTCTATAGCTGATGAGAACAATGCCAAAGAGTTAGAGGAAAGTCTGCACCGAGTCCCAGTTCTTCCAGGATATACAATGATTACCTCCCCTCAGAAGCTTATTGCTGTGGGGAGCCACATTCCTCAACCATGTCCTAGAACAGCCCACTGACCTTCTCCAGTAGAATATATCTCTTTACCAATCAACCCACTACTACATTTTTTAAAATCCCTGTGTGAATTTTCTTAAACATTACATAAAAAGTAAAATACATATTTTCTGTTTTGAAGGAGTTTAGGATGTTAATAAAATGTGCTCATAAGTACTAAGTACCAGAATAGAATAACAGACTGAGGGAGGGAGGTAAAGGGAGACAGAGACTATAATGTCAAGGCTCCAAGGTGTGGATAAGAATATAAGTTCTGAGTTCAGAGCAAGGATAAGTGGGGCTGAAATGCTCAGAAGGGGTCAATGCAGGTAAAGGTGATGGGATTCAGCTTCTTGATTAGTATAAAGGAGGAGGGAGAATTTTCAGGAAATGAGAAAGACATGAGTAATGAAAAGAAGCTTGAACTGACAGGAAAAATGTCTGCCTGCCTAAAAGACAGGGTTTATACTCTAAAAGCAGGAAAAATAAAATGGGGTAGGTAGGAAAAAATTCAGATGATCATAGGTCTTGGGTATCAGTTGAGTCTCTGCGGGAAGGAAAACAAATGATGCTCCACCACCGCCTGACAACAGCACAGACACTAGACAGATGCCTCAGTCTGGATGACAGAAATCCATCTGCACGGAGGGTTGCCCTGACCTTCACTGTTGTTGAGGCTAATTTCAGCATTGCAGTGTTCGAGTCATGCTGCTCTAGAGTGAGGGGATATTTCCTGACAGAAATAGACAAAGTCCCTGGGTCCCTAAGAAACTTATCAGCTGAGCCAGTGTGCCATGCAGAGAAGGAAATATTGCTATCCCACTGCATTCATGGCCATGAAATTTACAGCTACCAGATTCTAGAGCCCTTGATGCTATGCACCTGTCTACAAACCTTCAGTGGTACTAACTACACTTAGAGATACCCCAAAAGTAACCTACTCTTTCCAAGAGTTTTTTCATGCATTAGCCACATGGCATAAATATGCATTCTCATCTTGCAACTTGCAAATTTTACCTTTTTAAAGCAAGTGTCACATTTGCATACTTCCAACCATATATATACATGCCTACTATAACTGGCTTCTATATTTTACAAGAAGCATGCCTCATTTATTTCTATTATCTGTATATATGTAACGATTTCTTTTCAACATTTATTACTTTGACAGGGGCCAACAGCTCAAATGATCTCATTTTATTTCATGATAATTTATTATTTGTTGAGTAAAGCATGGGTCCCTTTTCATCTCTGTGTCATGATTGTACAAGATGTAGAAATCGCTAGGTGCTTCTCTGCACCATTCCAGTTTCTGTCCTCTACTGATCATTAAGCATCTTTCTCCCCTAGGTTCTCATCCTAACAGCTAAAATAATGGGAAGTGGGGAGGAAGGGATAGAGGTCAACAGGACCTTCTTCAGAAATATTTAGACTTGAACCTGAATGATGAATCAGGTAGAAAGGGACATAACAGAGGAAACATTTTATACTGAGACACAGAATTATGAGAGAGGGTTATCCATGTTCTAAAAAACTCAACTCTTTGGGTGTACCTGGAGACAAAGAAGGGAGTGGGGGAAGATGTGATCAGAATGGTTGCGTAAGTTCATAATATCAAGGACTCTTTTATGCTATGCTAGAGGCAAAATAGTTTTTTTCCTTCCTCTCCTTTGAAAAAATGCCTGGTTGAGTTTGAAGGGAGGAAGTAAGAAAAGCAAAACTGGCTCCAACAGTCTTGAAGTAAGAACTGTTGTGAGCCTCCCAGCAGGCATGGCCTCTGAGCTTGCCTGTGCTCTGAGCCAGCAGGATTGTGCATACCAAGGAGCCATGGTTACCATTTCAGGCCCTGAGAAGGCCAAAGCTCTGTTCTGTCTGGCGCCATGTCATTGACATGAAATTCTAAAACTTGCATCTTGTGATGAAAATGCTTTGCTTGCATTTTCTGCCTTAAGGGCCCCCCATGCTGAGCTTTACTTGTTTGTCTTTTTGGGCAATGGGCTTAAATGAGGACTGCCACCGGGAATGCAGACCCATTCTGCTCCCTGTGCAGCAATGAAATACTCTACTTGTTCCATTTGTACAGTGCACCCACTCACCACTGTCCTAACTGATGCTGTATAGCTGCTGTGGGCTCTGCCAAGTCAGGCATAGTTGCTGAATATATAAAGAGGAGAGCAACAAGGCTGGGGAGGAAAGAGGGCTTTTGGAGGGGGGGTTTCCTCCTCTCTTTTCAACAAAGACACTGGACATTCATCTGCAAACCTAAGAAAACCTTAATATTAATATAAAACTGCTTCTGGAAAAATAACTATGGACAGAATATACATTTAGGGATGACTGAGAGGATTTAGACTAGAATACATACATACTGGCCTGCAGCAGCCGTCTCTCAGAAGGCCAGGAAAGCAATTTTTCTGGTACCAAAATAGAGACAGCCAATCAGAACTTGAGGATGCTTGTGTACATCAGGGACAGTCATGGAAAGAGGAGATATATAAGAGGGAGTAAAACCCAGCACCAGAGACTGGGTTTGCACATGGCTCTTTCTTTATATAATTGTCTTTAGATGAAACAGACTGTCAAGTACTTGGAATCCCTCAGTACATTATATGAGAACTAATGGTCCGGTGCATGAAATCTGTGCATGGGGCAGGGGGAGGGGGGAAGGGAGGAAGAAGGGATCAGGATTGGACCTAAACTGGCAGTTGGACACTCCTCTTGCAACCTGGGACCTCTGGCTCCTAACCGTTCATCTATCTGCCCTTAACCACTCACCTGCCTGCCTGATGTCCCCAAACCCTCTGCCTGCCTGCCTGATCACTCCTAACTATTTGTCTGCCTGCCTTATCATCTCTAACCATTCTTTCTGCCTTCCTGATTGCCCCTAACTGCTAGTCTGCCTGCCTAATCACCTCTAACTGCTCACCTGCCTTGGCCCCCTCTGCCGTGACTTTGTCCAGAAGGATGTCTGGAATGACATCTGGAAAGTCGTTTGGTTGTCCAGTCTAATTAGCATATTACACTTTTATTATTATAAATGTAAGTGGGCATACACACAAAGACAGTATCATTTCCACTAAATTGCTTATAGACAAATAATCTACTTAACTGCTCTTTCGGGATAATATCCTTACATTAAAGAGAAAAACTGGCAACCAAGTAGTAAAAGAGTTCAACTCAATCCAATTAAAAATCCATGATTAAAATCATGTAAAAAAACATGTTTATTGATTTTCAACCTAATAAATCAGAGATAAATTACATGCTTCCATAATATGTAATTGCCTCCTTCTATGCTCTGAAAATGCATGATGTATTATTATTATGAATTAAATATAGTCCAAGAACTATGTTTTATCAAATACTATTAACATTAAGGTATTACATAAGGAAGGACTAATTCTTTAATAGGAATTATGTCATCAAAACATAAATATACAATTTGATTATGACAAATGACTAAGTTTTTACCCTTTTAATGCCTCGTGTAAATATCTAAATATGCTGGCACACTTATCAGCATTCTATCTGGCAGTGTTCAAGCACTGTTCTCCCTCGGTCTTCACAACCGAGTGGTGAGGGGGTCTCAGTACTGACCTCAATATGCACAAGGAACTATGTGACAATGCAGTAAGGCACTCATATTAAATCTCTAAGACATAAACACATCTATCAGCACCGGTGTCAGAGCCACTGAACATTGCTGGAGACAAATACTTCCCCATAACCACAGATCCCAAGTGGACAATGGAAACTGTCCACCACCTGGGAAGAACCTTGGTGAGTCTGAGACATTACCCTCCCCAACTTGCAAAGTTAGCTTGTCACTGTTTCATGGATGCTGGCAGGAGACAGGAGACTTGGGGGTGAGAGATCAAGGACTTTACAACAGCAGTAGTCAGTGTTAGCATTTATATTGGTTCCCTGATTTCCATTTCTCACAGGGCAATGTGAAAAGGGCCAGGTAGGTGGCACATGCAGGTAAGTTGCAATGTAAGAGAACTATGAATTTATGGAACCTGAATATTTTATATTGGTCAGTAAGCCTGACTAGCCTTTGCCCCAGAGGACAACATTCTTGTGATTGAACTAAACAGCGAACAGAACTGTCAAGGATTGAACATTCTTGTGATTGTATTAAACAGCTAACAGAACTTAGGGATTCCAAGTACTTGACAGTCTGTTTCATTTAGCTTTGGAGAGAGACACTGTATCTCCAGGCCATTCACTACACAGCTTTGAGGGGGGGTGGGGAGGAAGTCCTGAAACAAAAGAGTCAGTGTCACTGATGATAAAATGAGCGAAATGCAAAAGACCCATAGAGAATTCTCCCCACACCATCCCCCTTTCTCCATTGTGTTTGGTTCCTCACTGCGCTAAATAACTATGTCAATCTTCTCTCTCTGCAAACATCCTAGCAACTACTGCCACGTGGCTATGCTCCTTGGTTTTCCTCTTGTTCATTTTTGCTTCTTTTTCCTATTGTTTGTTTGTTTGTTTTGCTGGCTTTTCTTTCTCTGCTCATCTGTAAATGTCAGAGTGCTTCTGGGCTCTCTGATCTCTCCTATCTATTATGAAATGTGTCCCTTCAAATTTCATATGATGAAGCTCTAACCCCCAAGGTAGAGGTATGTGAAGGTACTAATTAAGTTTAGATGAGGTCAAGGGTGTTGTAATGACAAGATTAAGGAAAGACACTAGAGAGCTTGCTGTCTCTCTTTCTCTTCTCACGTGCAACAAGGAAAATCCATGTGAGGCCATAGCATGGCCTTCTAATCCCAAGGAGAGAGTTCTCAGACACACTGACACTGCTGGCATCTTGAGCTTGGACTTTTAGTCTCCAAAACTGAGGAATATATTTCTGTTATTTAAACCACCCAGTCTTTGGTATTTTGTTGTGGTGGCCAAAGCTGTCTAAGACACTTCTATAAGCATTCTCCAGGCGATCTCATATGGAACTAGCTTTAAATATTACCTATATGTTACGGGGTTACAAAATTTCATCTCCATTCCCAATTTCTCCCAGGAGCTAAAGACTTATAGAACAAACTGCTTATTTGACCTTTCTACTTAGCTATTTAATAGACATCTCAAAATGTGAACATGGACACAATAGAACTAATATCTTCCAATTCTACTCTTCTCTCAATCTTGCCCATGTATCTTAGTAAATGCTCACACCATCTACTCAGTTACTCAAGCTGAAAATTTTGGAGTTACCACTTAATTGTGTATTTTCTTTGCTCCAATACCATAAGCTATAAGAGGAGCAAATCTTGCCTCCTCTGCCTTTGGGACATGTTCAGATTCTCCTTTGCACTGCTGTACACCAAGTCACCATCACCTGACACCAGAACAACTGAAATGGTCTTCTAACTTGTCTCCTTACTGGTTTCTATCCTTGTCTCATATATAAGCCATTTTTCCCACAGCGGGTAGATGAGATACTAACATTTAAGTCAAGTCACATTATTTCCAACATAATCCCATTTAAAGCATTATGTTTCATTTAGAATTAAATGCAAACTCCTTAGCCAAATTATAGTCCTGTGATCTGATCTTGCCTCTTTCCCCACATCATCTTATACCAGCCTTCTCCATACCATTTTTCCTCCAACATGCGGCCTATTCAAGAAGCGAAAAGAAAGTCATGCCAACCTTAGGATTATCATATTAGAAGATGTTTGCCATGTCTGATATTCTGCCTCCTTCCTCATTGTTTGCATGGGTATTTTTTCAGATTTGATTTTAACTTCATTTCATTCTCAAATACTCAAATGAAAATGGTCATCTAGTCATTCTCAGGCCACACCATTCTATTTTGTCTGTATAATACTTCTCAATACTAATATTTCCTTTATCTGTGAATTTAATCTCTCATAACTATAAGCTTCCTGATATCAAGATCTCTTGCAAATGTCTTGCTCACTGTGGTATTTCCACTATTTAAACAGTTCTTGGAATAATAAATATTTCTTATATAAATGCATGAATGAATGAATGAATAAATAAATAAATAAATATCATGAGTAAGAATTGACAGGGGTGGGATTTCCTTGGAGAACAACATAGGTAATTAAAACAATGGGATCTTTTTATTACCTTTTGTTGTAGTCTAATTGGTTTATGTACATAGAAGGTATTCAGATATATGGAATCCTTTACTTTGAAGATGGACTACTTCAAGTTATATTTTTTAGCCTACTGAGAGCTTTTTAATCACTTCCAGATAAAATTGGTTTCTAAGCATCCTATTTAATAAGCAATTATACTTTAAATTAAACTATGTCATATAAATAATGCATAGCCTTGATTTTGCTATCTGATCTTTTAAATTAATTCCTTTATTTATTGAAGAACGATTGTTGAGTGTCTTTCTGCATGTAGTCACCATGTAGGGACTGAGATTTTGATAGCAAGCAGGGCAGAAAGAGGCTTGTCTCTTCCTAGAGAGGATGGACCAAGTAACAAGATGCAGGATGTGGAACTAACCACCTATAGGAGGGTACGCACAGCTCATCAGCAGAGTATGAGAGTCTTTTATCTTGTTTTTCAATTTTTAAATTGGCAAAGCTACATTCATTAGCTAATGTGTGTGTGTTTATATATATCTGTAAAATAAGCACTTGAGTAATTAAGTTTTAGACCCATAAATATCTTAAAACTTGTGTTTTAGACCACTTTTATATAGTGAATAGACATAATAAAACATTACTTCTATTTAATTAGAAAATTTTAGTCTACAATTGTATCACCTTGAGAACAACTGCTGCCTCAATTTCTTAATCAGGAAAAAAAATGTGTAAAATAAGCATCTCATTTTCAAACTTACAGGAGATGATATAATAAATGAAGAATTCCTGGGTCTTTTCACAAATCTGATTTCATACAAAGCATTAATGATGAGGTGAGTAACAGAATACAAAATATCTCCTAAGTTATGTCATGAAAATATTTATTATTATCTCTTTAGGATAGAAGAAAAATATTTCTTGGAAGAAACATTAACACATTCAAATCAGTAACTATTTGAATTGCATAAAGTCTCAAATCATAAGTGAGCATCATTTAATCCACATGGGTTCCTATCACTGCTATCTTCTGTATAACATCTTATATGGCCCTAATGAAATTGGCCATGGTAGGACTATTTACACCACAGAATTTGGCAAACATTAGAAATAAAGGTTTTCCCCTACTCATTTTTTGTGTCTGAACAGACCATGGAATATCTGGTTGTTAAACCAGAATACCACTGATTCTAATCCACAGTTGCATCTACAAATTCCTCCTCCTACCATTATAAAAACATGTGCCCACAACACTGGGAATCTTGGGTAATGATTTGAGAATGAAGCTTCAGATAGGTCTGAGTCTAAAAGATGTTCTGAGATGGATTCCAGCTGGTGAAATTATATACCATCAATAAGATTTCCTAGCTTATAGAACAGTTTCTTCTTAGGGAAGGAGGGAGGAAAGTGGGGGGAGAGACGGAGGAGGGAGGGAGGGAGGGAAAAAAAAAGGAAGGGAGAGAGAGAAGCATATGAGGGAAGAAAAGAGGGAGGAAAGGAACCAGATGTATTTCTTCTCTAAAATTGTCTATTCCATTTCTCACTGATACACCCTAGACTCTGACAGTATTATAAGCCTATAAAACTCCCTAAGCTGAAAAGATGGATGATTATACTGCATTCCTATTAATTAAAATAAAAGATAGTTTTAAGTGAAAATAGGAAGCAAATTTTCTATTGGAAAGAGCACTGGTGCATAAATTTGAATATTACACTCCATAAAGACAGCCCATTGTGCTAATTGCAAAGCAGTAAACACTCCATTATCTCGGATGTGTCCTCGCATCTATTCACACACACACAAACACACACACACACACACACCATTTACCACAGTCATTTCTGCACACCCCTTAGCCAGAAATTTGGAACAGGACTTAGTGAGTAAGAGACAATAAGCAAATCTAAATATTTTTTTATTATTTTAAATTTACAGTGCCAGAATAGATCTGCCATTGTGTGCTTCCTGTCTCTTGGCCAGAGCCAGAGAACATTCTAGGTCCTGCCTTGCTTTGTTTGCACTTACATGCCAATATAAATTTCACATGTCAATCTCACATCTTTTTGGTAATTAACATGGTGCAAGGAAAAGAACTTAACCTTAGGAATCAGGCAGCTCAAATACTATGTTAAAATCCTGCCTATCTCAAATGTTTTCTTACCCTGCAGTTGGAATTATAGTCTCCACCTCACAAGGTTATCTTGAAAACAACATCGGTGAAAGAGACAGAACATGGTACAGTATCTAATAAGTCCTTCATAATAGTCCTTTACTTTTCTCTTTTCTTATTTTTATTTCTTCTCAAAAATGAGAGTGCAGTCCTTGGCTGGTCAGGACAAGAAAAACTGGCTAAAGTTCAGTTAACAAAAACATCCAGACAATTAGCGCCAAATGAGATTTTAATTTGAATCTTATTTATCATTCAATGTGGAGTTGACTATTTTAAAAAATTGCCTTTAAAAATTTCCTGACAGTGTTTTTTAATAGTTATTCAGGTTTCTTTGTTGATTTCCAACCTGGTGGAAAAATCAGAAGCTCTTTTAATAAGACTTTTAATAAGAGCGTTATTGAAAAAAATTAGACTAAGCTCTCAGTTCCTGATTCATGACAATCTTAATAATAATGCACAAGGAAGGAAATAATTATCATTGTTTGGGGTCCTTTCACGAATGCTTATTATGTACTTTATAAACTTTAAATTCAATCCTCCAATAACCATGGAAGTAAGACAATAATAATAATTATATCAAAGGTATTAATATATAAAAAAAAGCACCAACATTTTATTTACTTTCAAATTGTTATCTTGGAGCTCTTAAGTGCTTTTCACATTTAGTGTACCTAGCCATAGAAGAAATAAAAATATAATTAGCCATAGGATTTCACAAGCATCAACATGAAAATAAATGTAATTAGAGAGAGAGGTTCAGTAAAACAGGAGATTCTTTTCAGAAGCTTTTTTCATCACCCTGAGTGACCATTGGGATATGGACTTTATACTTAACTCAACATGGAGATAAAAATGCAACTTGCTGCCCTTCCTCATCTTTTAGTTTGTAGAAAAAAAGTGGAAGAATAAGTGCTTATGTAAGAATAGAACATTCATAGACAATAATGCAGTCTAATTCTACTTAGCCCCAATTTTTAGTATTGAAGAATTTAAAATATAGATAAATAGATAGAGTTCAGAGAGGAAGGGAGAGGGAGAGAGGGGAAAACAACAATGATAAGAGAGAATCACTGATTGGCCACCTCCTGCTTTTCCCCCCCCCCCCCCACCGCCCCCAATGAATGACCCCAAAACCCGGGCATGTGCCTTAATGGGGAATTGAACCATGACCTCCTGGTTCATAGACATTCAACAACTGACACCAGCCAGGCAAGGGTTTGTATGTTTTATTCCTCATTTATATATTCTTTTGAAAATGAGAGCATTAGTGCATTTTCATAAGCATGTCTGACTTTTTAAAATATTACTATTTCATAATGAGGAATCTTGGTTGGCTTATATACTTATAGGGCTCAACAGCTTCACCAAGCCAGATATTTTTAATAATAATCTATCTGGAAATTAAAGGTATGGTTAATATCCTATATAATAAAAGGGTAATCCTAAAGGTGGAACTACCATTTGCTATGATATGTACTGACCACAAGTGGGGGAAGAGGGTCAACACAGGAGTTGTCCCCTGGAGGTCAGTGAGCTTCCACAGGGGAAGCAGGCCTAAGCTGTTAGTCAGACATTCCCCAAGGGCTCCTGGGCTGCCAGAGGGATGTCTAACTGCCAGCTTAGGTCCAATACCCCATGAAAGACCCTAAGCCAGCAGCTGTATATCCCCTGAGGAGTCCCAGATGAGAGGGTACAGGCTGGGTTGAAGGCCCGCCCCCTCTCCCAGTGCATGAATTTTGTGCACTGGGCCTCTTGTCTTGTATAAAATTCAGTTCATTAATTTGCTTAATTGACCTTCGTCTGTTATATATTATTTCAGCAATTCTGCCTTTTGCCATGTGGTGGTATGCTTCCTTTTGCCATATGGTGGTATGCTTGCACACACATACACACCCAAGATAGTCAGCTAATGTGAGAGGACCCCAGTTAGATGTTGAACACTGGAATGCAATGGGCACACTGCCTTGAAGCAACACAATGAACAGAAGCCCATCTTCCTTCAACCTCCCTTTCCTTATCTCAACATTTTTTCCATTCCCCAAACCAAAAGAATATTTCAGTCACAAACATTTAGGAAAAATTGGGAAGGGATGCAGCTGGTATTTGGCTAAGTTACTCTGAAACTCTAAATAAGAGAACCCAAACTGATGGGATTTGAAACTGTGCCCTGGTCAGCGACTCACCTATTCTTTTGTCTGAAATTGGCATCCACATTCTCTAAAATGTCTATTTTAGGAAAGTTAGTCTATATTTCTAAATGATAGAAGCACAGAATTTACATGGTGGGTGATGGATTATCATAATTTGGTATTCTGAAAGTTGGCAAAACAGCCTTTTTATGTCATCCAAAAAATTTGCATCTGAAAAATGCAGATGTTTTTGAAGTGCTTTAGACAAATCACACAATATTTCTTATTTGTAGTAATTAGCCTTTGGGGATTTTGCACAAGATAAAATAACTAATGCATATGTATAGACAGGGTGTCCCAAAAATGTTTATATACTCTAACAGCTGATAGCTCAATTGATGTTTCTTTTCATATTAACCCATTAGGATTAATGATTATTCAAAGTGTGTATATATTTTTCGGGATGCCCTGTATATATATATATACAACAGCACATACATATTATACACATATATTTTTTAAGAAAGTCTATTGATTAGATCTTTGTGTGTTTTTTTTATCATAATTAGAGGAAGTAATTTTATCCATAACTTATATTGATTAATTAATTGATCTATTAATCCGTTATGGGTTGAATTGTGTCCCTGAAAAAGATATGTCCTAATCTCCGATATCTGCAAATGTGACCCTTCAGAGTAAAAACAGGGCCTTTGGAGATGTAATCAAGTTTAAACGAGGTCATTAGGAGGGGCCCTGATCCTGTAGGATTGGTGCCCTTATAGGAAAAAGGAACTGTTATATAAAGATAGAGAGACACAGGCAGAAGGACGACAGAAGCAGAGATCAGTGATGCAGCTGCAAATCAAAAAATGTCAAGAATTAATGGCCACCATCGGAAGCTAGGGAGAGGCAAAGAGAGATTCTATCCAGAGCTTGGGGGGAGTGGCAGGGGGGGTGGCGGGGGGGGCGGAGAACAGCCCTGATGACACCTTGATTTCAGACTTTGAGCCTCCAAAATGATGAGATAATAAATTTCTGTTGTTTTAAGGCACCTAAAAAACTAGTACACCATCCACTTGATCTACTTGATCATTCAACAACTATTTCTTGAAGTCTTTTTAAGAGCTTCAGGTTTTGCTATCTGCCAAGGTTTTCTGACATTGAGTTATGCAGATGATGACTGTGCCTCGAGGAGTAAAAACATCTGAGGGCAGGACAGAGCATTGTAAGACACGAGTCAGAGGCTTCTCATAGAGGACGAGAGAAGCCTTCCCAGTGACAGTGACTCTATGCTGAAATCTGAAATGAGAAGTGGAAGCTAGCCTAGAGAGTGACAATAGAAAGCTGGTTCCCCACCAAAGAACCACATGGCCAACATCTGAAGGGCAAGGAAGAAGATGTCAGGTTCAGTGCACTGTCAGTGTATCAGGAGAGAGAGGCCACCGGTTAGACAAGGACTCTGTAAGCCACTCAAGGAGTTGCAACTTTAATTCTGAGGCAGGGAAAATATATTTAGAGTTTTAATAAGAGGATTACTATGATCACACACATTTAAAAAGACTATTATGGTTGTGGCGTGAAGAATGAATGGATGCCAAGTAAGAGAGGCTGGACACAGACAGCTTGCATATTGGAAAAAGTGATAGGTTCAAATAAGCATTCTGATGTGCATTTACCCATTGTTTCACTTCCCAAAGTATTTTCACCTCTAATTCTAAGTTCGGCTTCCACCAAACTCCTGAGATAAATAGAAGAGAGGGATTTCTCCCCACTCTACCTTATCAAGAACTCTGGCACAGCAAAATAGAGCAGTGTGTCCACAATCACACAGCTGGTTGACAATGAAACTGGGACCACAAATGTGTCCTATTCTTGCACTGTAGCTCTGCATGGCATAGGAATGTGCATTGCCCACAGATTAAAATCATACTGCCATCACGGCTTTGGCCTCACAGCATAAAGCCAGGATGATGCACGGGAAAGATCACTCACGCCAAACAGCTGGAACAGGGCTCCAGGCAGGACCCTTTCCCCTCAAGCACATATGTGCACAGCTCCACCCAGTGGAGAAAACTACTTCACCTTAGCTGTTGCACTCAGGAGGAAGATACTTAAACATTACAGGCGGAGATTGTGGAAAAAGAATAATTTCATCATGTCACTACCTCCAACTACATCACTGCAAAATATATGTACTTTATTATTTGAGCCATCTAAAGTTGCTGGAGAGGGAAGGAGAGAAAGAATGTTCTTAAGGCACTAATGGGGTCTTTTAGTGGTAGATACAGCCGCTACGCAGTAAAAGAGAAAGACATAGAGTGTCATTACTGCTATCCTAATCAGTCTCTTTAAGTTTAGGTATTTGTACACTCATGGGAAGATTTGGAGCTACAGAAATATTATTTTCCTACAAACCATCACTGAAGGCACACTCTGACCTTCTGAAAGCCCAAGTTCTCATGTTTGCAAATTTATAAATACGTGTACACACTCAGGCACATGTGCAAGCACACATCTTCAAGTGCACACTCCCATACACACACATTCCATCAAAGAGACAGGAGCTCAAAAATGGATAAAGTACCCACAATTTATGCAGGGGCCAAGTAGAAGGAAATAAGTAAGCCTATCACTCCTCTTGCATTTGGTACACTGGCTGGTCTTTCCTCCTCAGCTTCATGGTATGCTGACAAAGGTTGTAGTCATCATTTTCTTAGAAGGTCCCTTAAAGGCCTAGTGCCCCAGTTCTAAAGTCACATTAATGGAAGATAGACAGCTCAGATTATGTTAAAACTGCCTTAAGCCTTTTGCTACCATGCTTCTTCTTATAGCTGTATAGTTAAAACCCAGAAGACCAAGTTTGTTGTCCTAGGAAGAAAGGTCTAAAGAAACAAGCTACTCAGTTGTCTTACATTCTAGGCTTTCCAATTAAGAAAGTAAAGAAATCTAAACATGATCTTATATGACCGTTCCCTGCTCCATGCCATTAGCATCTCCATATATATATATTTGTGATCAAACACAATTAGTCATCAAATACTCATTTATCTCAAGGGTCCCTTCGGCACATGTCTCCCTGGTGACTTCACAGAAGATCTCTGGTGAGGATTTAGAGATGTGGGATGCCGTCCATCCCTTCCTTAGAGAATTTCTTCCCATGGCAGTTAAAAAGCTCTTTTACAGATGCTTGTTAATTAAAGAGAAGCAGTAGAAGCCAGCGATGCTTAGTGAAAACACCGGGATGTTGGAAATACACTGATTTGTACTTGGCAGAGAGAATAATGGAAGAGGTAAACTTCTTACTGAAAAGAATAATCAACACCATGGAAAATCAGGGTCCTTCTCCAAGTCTTCAGCGTTAGAAATCAGTGCCACCATGGGCTGGGCTCTTTGCATTAATGAAGGCCTTCTTCAGATGGGCTTAAATCACCACTTGGATAGAGACAGCCAGGGCGAATTATCCTCTACAGGACATGATGGCTGATTAGGGTAGTCCTGGGAAATAGCCTTCTGTGGAAGGCACTGTCATTTGGATGAGAAGTAAGCTCTAAACTCAACAGCTGTGATGATGAATGATCATTCTGTACTCTCTGAGAGGTGAGGAGACATTAACCTTGTAACTTGGCCAAATTTCATCTCATTATATGATTCTTCCTGAAATCTGCCCTTTCTGCCCCTAGCATGAGCAATTGGACATTATATATTGTTTGCTTTCCAGCCCCTGAAGTCAAAGCATTATTGTTGCCTAATAGCAATTTAAGGCGGATTAAATAGTTATACAATCTATCATATCACCTCAACAATGTGTATGTGGGGATGTACTAACTCATTAATAGTCTTTTTCTGTTGTAAGATCCAGACAAACTATATACAACCCACAAAATTCCTGGAGTTTGTTTTCCAGCATTATCTTCATTCATTCAACAAATAGTTACAGTCTACCTACTAGTTTTAGATCTGGAAAGATACAAAGATGAACAAGCCATGGCCCCTACCTTGGGAGTTTGCCAGCCAGTAGAGGCAGGCATGTAAAGAATTAAGAAGCATGTCAAAGGAACAGTGGAAACATAGAGGAAAGAGGGATTGAATTTCTCCAGCAAAATGGAAGACTAATATGCCAAATAGGCAGAATTCCTTAATCAACAAATTACAAAATACCTCCAGGCCCCAACAACTTTATTGTGACAAATTTTTTTGAAGGAAATTTAGAAACTAAGCCATAATACAATCAAATGTCAGGGGGGCTTGACATGGCTGATGAAGTGAAGAGAGAAAGATCAGTGGTCAAGAAAAAGTGTTCCCTCTCATCAAAGGACTTGGGGAAATAGCAACATGACAGAAAGTAAGGGTGGTGGAGGTTTAGTAAGAACATTCCGTCAAGGAAAACAACTAAATGAGAATCAACAAAGAAGTAAATAAAGCAGATTGACATGGAGAGGATATATTGACTCAGATTATGGTGATTGTTTAATGTCAGACTGAGGAATCTGCACTTGCTTTGTCATACTAGATTTCTATAGCTTTTTAAGTAGGGGAGTGATGTCAACTCTAGATAGAGATTGGATTGGATAGCTTTTGTGATCTATGTATAATCTATCAAACAATGCAGAAATGATTCCTAGAGACTGAGAATTGAGTCAGAAACACCTCATGGAAAGATAACAGAAATCTAAGTATAATGCAGATTAAAGCCAGAAAAGTAGTATGATTTTGTTTTGGAATCAAATAGAACCACTGTGTGACCTTTGCCAAATGATAAAGACTGTAAATTTCTTTGAATGTCATTTTGTAATCTGTACAATGGGGGTAATATAAAGATTATCATATAGGTTGTTAAGACAATTAAATGAGACAATGCAGCTAAAACAAACAAACAAACCTTTGCTGGTTCTGGCACATCTGAGGCATCCAAAATGTTAACTACTTTTATTGTGGTGATAATGATTGTTGCCTTTGAAACATGGAAGAAAGGTTAGCCAAATTTTCCAGAAAGGAAGGGTTAGTAGGATACAACTTGAAAATATTGGTACAAATTCATAATATAGACATAGTAAATGACCCGGGTCAGCAGAATGGGGTAGAGGGCAAAAGGAGGTATCCACGGAGGCCTCCACAAACTGAAACTTCAGCCTGGTGTCCGGCTTCGAGAATCTTCTGTGAAAGAACTAAGTACACTGGAGGCTCATCAGAAAGCACCAATTAATTAGAGGGAAATATCGAAACACTATTTTTGGCTCTGGGAATTTGACTTGTCATTGTTCAAACTTGGTCCATAGCTAAAGAATGCTTTGAGAGGAGGAAAAAAAAGTAATGAAGGAATGAAATATAAGAGCTTTGAAGTTAAACTATTACCACATTCCCTAGCTTATACTAAATTAGGTTGCCACATGTCATTTATGTAAAATTTCATTATATTTCAAGCTTGTATTATGAGGGTTTCTGCAATGAAGGCAAAATAAAAAAAATGTATTTAAAGGATCCAATTTCTGTTCATAAATAATTTCATTTCTTTAAGGATGTTTTGTAGCTGATTATATAGAACAAAAGAAATAAATTTCCACTATTTTATTTTACCAATCATTAGTCAAACTTCCCCCTTGAGTTTAGCTCTGAGAAGGTAGTAATTCACTTATCCTTTTAATAGCACAGCTCTGACTAATCATAAAAAAACCAGACTTAGTGCCAGTGAATTTTCTTTGGCAAGTAGTGAAAAGACCAAAGAGATAAAATTTTGCTTTCAAGCATTTTTCATAAGAAACTTTGACTTATTTGATAAATTGTAATTTATAGAATAAATCATAGAGCAAAATAGAAGACAATAAAGTTGCAAAAAATAATATTTCCATACATGAATGTTTGGGATAACTGTATTAGAAGACATAATGAAGTAATGAAAAGCTGCCCCCTACACAAGGAATCACTGTGAATATGATCATTATAAATGGGCATTGATATAGATGTGCTCTCATCGTGACTGGAATACCATAAACAGCATCACTCTTTTTGGCATGATTTTCTACAATGGAAAACAACATTTAGCAAAATTCTTAACTAAATCAAAACACAATCTTACCTTGACCTACATGGCAGTCTTAAAACATTCAGAGTGCATTAAAAACCATAGTATATATTGTTGGTGTTTGTTTGTAACATGGAATTATAATCTAGCACTATCATTATGGATAGTATTATCAGGTACACGAATATCCTAGGGGAGATTACAAAGTCATGAGGGATGTAAAAAGAAAGAGGAAAAAGCCTTCTCAACAACCCTAACCCTGTCTATCCAAAGAGTAGTTACAGCAATTTGGTTGACATTGTGACAATCAAATGTCCCCACAGATTTCCAAAGCCCCCCTTTTGGGAGCAATCCCACTCCCCTTGAGAACCAGTGGCAGAGAGGAAGAGAGCAGAGAATGTGCTGAAAATAAAGGGCCTCTGGTGCTTAGTGATTTTGAGGTTGTTTTCATATTTCTGTTTGTTTATAATATATATTTTTATGTTTGCTTTTGAGAAATTCTGAAAAACTTCTGGAGTTTATTTCCATATGCTGATTTCAAGGGGTACTTGGAAGAGCTCTTTAAATAGAACTCGTTTATTTAAAATCAACCACAGAACCCTTGATGAACTAGACTTACCTCTTGATATTCTACTTAAAAAAAATCAATTAAATAGATTCTAATAATAAAATAATTAACAAGTATGTTCCCAGGAATACACATGAAAAATACTATTATGGTATTAATGTACTCGAATTTTTTTTAATATATATTTTATTGATTTTTTTACAGAGATGAAGGGAGAGAGATAGAAAGTCAGAAACATCGATGAGAAAGAGACATCGATCAGCCGCCTCCTGCACGTCCCACAGTGGAGATGTGCCCGCAAGCAAGGCACATGCCCCCAACCGGAATCGAACCCGGGACCTTTCAGTCCGCAAGCCGACGCTCCACCCACTGAGCCAAACTGATTTCGGCTATTCTGAATTTTTTGAGTGAACAAATATTTTGCCAAATCCCATTTTCTCTGTCTATATTTTTATTGCAAATAAAACAAATGTTTAGAATAATAAGGTCAAAAGGGTTTATGACAGGGATTCTTAGCCTAGGCTCTCTTGCCAGAGGCTCAAAGGTAGGCTGCAGAAATTTGTAAATTGTATGAAAAACCATGTATATATGTCTCTCCTTCTCTTAATGCTTTCTGATAGCATTCAGATTTTTTATTATATTCTCAATATTGTTTATGTTCCAAAAAATGTAGAACAAACAACACTCCACATTTTTCAGTCATGAAGGATTAAATTTTGCCCAATAGTTTTTTCTTCTTAATAAGGCAGAAAAGCAGTTCAGCAGTGTCTAGAATGATTTTTCACTGCAAAGGTGAAAAGAATAGGGAATTAGAGTGACACTCAATAGAGCAGGAGATTAACTGGAACACTCTAGCAAATTGAGGTTTTGTGGTTTACCCTTCAAGGGTAAAATAAAAAACTCAAAAACAAAAATTTCCCAGTTAAATAACCATTCCATGTGAATTCCCAAAGGGAGTGTTCAACAATAAATCATCCCCTTAAGCCCAAGTTTCTTCATGCACTTAATGTGATTTTGTTGGTTGCTGTTGAGTTGAGTTAAAATGCATTCATTTCATGTGGATACCACATTGAATGGAAATATACAACCTTAATATCAAACGCAATTTTACTTTCTGTTTTCTGATGAGTTTGACTTTCTCTTACCTACTAGAAAGACTGTACAGATATTAATATGCCTCTCATATTTTTATGCAACAATAGATTAAGTCAAGATATACCTAATTAGCACAATTTATAACTAATGTATTCCTACTATAGTATAAGAGGGGATAAGAAGCAATGGACCAGAATTTTATTCCATAGCAAGTGAAATCCCCACAGGTTAAGTGGATGTGGAACCTTAATATAGTTTGCCCAATGCCTGCCAAATGGAAATCCTCCTTTGTATGTCCCACATTGAGAAAACGTTCAAAGGCATGCTGTGCTCCAAACCTACAACATTATATTCCTCTACAAAAATCAGCCTTGGATGGCCCACTATGTGACCATCACTTTCTTAGATTGTGCAAACAACATTTTTCCTGTCTCCTGGTAGTATAGCAACGGCCAACTTCTTCCTTCACAAATCACCCCAAGAATCCACAGGCCCGTTGGAGGAATGAGATGCAATTCAGTATTGCAATCAGAAAAACAAATCTGCTTTTCAGAGAATTGCAATGTTAAAACTGAACGTTTGGAGAAAGAAAGGTAAGTGCAGTCCAGCAAAAGTGACTGACAGTGCTCAATTGTAAAAATTAAGAAACAGAAACCTCATTTAAAATGAAGTCCGGGGGCTAGAAGAAGGGCACACACATGTACTTACACATCATGGAGACCAGCAGGAAGAATCCTGTGTTATTACAGAGCTCTCCACTTCCTCTTCTCTATAGAAGAGTTTCCTCTCCTTCATTTCTTGGAATTTGTGGTTCTCATGAGACCACATCTTCTGAATTGCAATTCTTTGTTATTCCTGAATAAGTCCAATTTTTCTGGAGAAATATCTGGCTATCTATTTGGTTAAGGTCAACACTATGAAAATCCATTTGGAGGGACAAGGAAAATCATCAGTGAGTAAAAAGATTTCATAAACTTTTACAATTTTATGTAATCATCACAATCCTGAAAGAGGACTATTATTATTGTAAAATTACTGATACGGAATCTAAGTCTTAGAGAGGTGATGAGCTAATAAGAGGTTAAACAGATGTTTTTATCAAGGTTTGTCAAATGATTCCAAAATTATTATTCTCTCATTTTCTGACATATATGTGTGTTTTTTTAATGACATGAAATGTAAATCTGAAAGTTCTCTAATGTTAATGTAGAAACCTTAAGACACTTAAGACACATTTCTTTAAAAATGTTTTCATAGCCGAGACCGGTTTGGCTAAGTGGATAGAGCGTCGCCTTGTGGACTGAAAGGTCCCAGGTTCAATTCCGGTCGGGGGCATGTACCTTGCTTGCGGGCACATCTCCACTGTGGGGTGTGCAGGAGGCGGCTGATTGATGTCTCTTTCTCATTGATGTTTCTGATTTTCTGTCTCCCTTCCTCTCTGTAAAAAAATCAATAAAATATATTTTAAAAAATGTTTTAATAATACTAAGGCATATATATTTCAAACAGTGGTACAACTAAAATAAGTGTAAATTCCTGATCCTGGGAATGGAATAAGTAACAAGAAACAGCACTTTTCATAATGAGTAATATATTTCTGATAGCAACTCTATGATTGAATATTAATTTAAAATGAGAAAACTGAGGCCCATAGAAATTAAGAAATTAAGAAAACCAAGACCACATCACTAGTAAATGGCAAAGGTAGGGTTTTAACCCAGATGGTTAACTTTTTTTCATGACATCATGTTAACATATTATATTATGTAGACTAGGCAAACACTACAAACAGATCAAAATCTTTAAAATGGATCAAACACAAGAGAAGTTTGGTTTTTGCCACTGTAGCAGTAGTAGGTATAAAACAGATTTTTGTAGTATCTCTCTTCCACATAGTCATTCAGGGACTCAGGCTGAGGAAGGCTCAGCTACCTTTGACATAAGGCTTCCAGTTATTCTTGGTGCCATGTGCATCTCAGCTAGCTAGAGGGAAAAGGGCATGGATGAGCATACAAGGGAGGTTTTTAAATGCCAAACCTGGAGGTAGTATAATCAGGTCTTCTCATGTTCTATTGGCTAGCACTCAGTTACATGGCCACACCTGAGAGAAGTTGCAAAATATAGTCCAGACATGTGTCCAGAAAGAAGACTATGATTTGAGTAAAGAAATTAGTCTCTACCCCCACTAACTTAGAAAATTAATCTCCTATAAAATTAGAAAAGTATAGGCCTAAGAATGATGGAGACTACTAGAAAATTTGGGAAAGCATGGTGTGTTACTTAAGAACCCAGGTTCTAGAATTAAGTAACCTGATATGTAAACCTAAAGCCATCAATCATTATGTGATTTTGATTTTACCATTTCAGTATCTTAATTTCACATTATTAAGATGGGGACAAAAGTACTACCTATATCATGGTGTTAGTTGTAGGATTTAATGTTGGAAAAGCACAGCAGAGAAGCTAAGTGTGTGTAATATTCACTCTTTCCTTCTTCCTTAATAGTCAAACCTCCTCAATTTGAAGTGAACATATGTTCCCCAGGCAAAGACTATGTTTCCCAGAATTTATTGTAAACTGGGTAGGCCACCATGTCAATAAATTCTAGACAATGAGATATGAGCATAATACAAACCAGGTCATTTACAGGAAGCTGTTGGCACTACACTTTCTCTTTCCTTAAGATTGTCCCTTTTGTTTCTTTTCTGATATAACATGAGTAAGGGATGAGTTAGTTTCAATTTCACAGAGAAGGGAACACCTCGAAGGATGGTGACTACTAGAAATACACATATATTTCAGAAAATGAGAGAATAACAATTTTGGAATCATTTGAGAAACCTTGATAAAAACATCTGTTTGACCTCTTATTAGCTCATCACCTCTCTAAGACTTAGATTCCATATTAGTAATTTCATAATAATAATAGTCCTCTTTCAGGATAGTGATAATTAAATAAAATTCTAAGCCCTTGGATGACCCTGTTAGAGACTGCCCTTACTCTCTGTACTGCTGGCCATGTAAGACTTTTATATGAGAGAGAAGTGTATCTTCTACAAAGCAGTCATTTCAGTCTATGTGAAACTGTGAAATCCAGTAAGCAGCTAGCTATTACAATGACTAAAGTATTTAGCACAGCCTGGCCGATATTATTCAATGGTTAAACATCAACCTATGAATCAGGAGGTCAGGGTTCAATTCCCGGTCAGGGCACATGCTCAGGTTGTGGGCTCAATCATCAGTAGGAAGCATGTAGGAGGCAGCCAATCAATGATTATCTCTCATCATGGATATTTCTATATCTGTTGCCCTCTTCTTTCCTCTCTGAAATCAATAAAAATATATTTTTTAAAAATAAAGTTCAAATAAGAATTTAATCTCCAAAATTTATAGGGAACTCACACAACTTAACAAAAGGAAAATAAATAATCCAATAAAAAAAAGTGGGCAAAAGAACTCGACGCTTTTTGAAAGAAGATATACTGAAGGCCAAGAGACATATGAAAACATGCTCGAAGTCACTAATGATCAGAGATGCAAATCGAAACAAGGAGATACCATCTCACACTTGTCACAATGGCTATCATCAACAAATGGCTATCATCCTACAAATGAGGATGTGGAGAAAAAGGAACCCTCATACACTGCTTGTGGGAATGCAGACTGATGCAGCCACTGTGGAGAACAGTATGGAGTTTCCTCAAAAAGTTAAAAATGGAACTTCCATTTGACCCAGTAATCATACTTCTAGGACTATATCCAAGAAACCAGAAACACCAATCAGAAAGGAAATATGCAACCCTATGTTCATAACAGCACAATTTACAATAGATAAGATTTGGAAACAGCTTAAGTGCCAATCAGCAGATGAGTGGATTAAAAACAGTGATACATGTACACAACAGAAAATTACACTGCTATAAAAAAGAAGGAACTTTTATCATTTGCAACAGCATGGATGGTGCTGGAGAGCATTATGCTAAGTGAAATAAGCCAGTCAGAGAAAGATAAATATCACATGATCTCACTTATATGTTGGATATAATGATCAACATAAACTAATGAACAAAAAATATATTCAGAAACAAGGTCAGCTGAGCAGACCATCCAACTTCGGGGAGAAGGCAAAGGAGGGGGATAGTAAGAGATCAACCAAGGACTTGTATGCATGCATATTAGCATAACCAATGGACACAGACACTGGGGTGGTGGGGGCTTGCTCTCAGGGCTGGGAGTGGCTGGGTGGGGGAGGTCAATTGGGAAAAAATGAGACATTTAAAACTTTAAGCAACAACAACAAAAAGTATTCAGATCATAAAAATAAAACATAAAAAGGTAACTGTCACAATGAATGCTCAGCAAATGTTGTCCACTATCAATATTTCATAAGGATCACAGATCTAGAGTCCATTTTCCAAGTATATTCCGAAGAATGCTAACTTATCAGTAGTAATAATTGTCAGAATAAAAGCAGAGTTTCAGGTGGATGGGATAAACTAATTTTGAAAAATGTTGAGGTAAAATTAAATGAGTCCCCCTGCTAATGAATTGTTTAGTCTTAAGTCTGCTAATGCTGTTAAATACTCTGAAGTAAATGGAAAACATACGTAGGATTTCCTAAACATAGCAGACAACAAGACCCTTTTCAAGAAGCATGGAGATAGGGTTCTGTGGACATAATTTGGAAAAAAATATTTTACTAAAGATAAATTCAAAAATGTGAAGAGAACCAGGCTAATTTTATTCTGAAAGATTACCCTACTCTTGTAATATGGCATTTGAGTACATAAAACAATACATACTCATATTAATTATAATTAAAAATTATACAGCCCTATCTCTCACACTGTCTTCAAAACCAATGCTGAGTCACTACTTTTGAGTTAATCACGATTTTAAACATCAAGGGACTTGTATTTCCTGAGTAACCATAGAGGTAGAGAATCAGAAATGGAGAAAGAGAAAAGAAAAGGTGGAGTGGGTACAAAGCCAAATATACTCCGGTTTTGAAGGAGAGTATTTCTAATCCCTTGATATATTTTTCTATTCAAACCAATCAAGCAGACAAATTAATAAGTACACGTTTGAGAAAAAAAAAATGCCTGGAAAGTAAATCCAACTACAACAAAACTGCAAAAGGAAAAGATGCATGGAGTCCATTATGGCTCACATGTCAAGCTGACCACAAATTCCTGAATTAACAAGAATGTTCTGTGCATATCACTGTGGATCTCCTTTATAGGCATTCTGATAGGGAATGACTGCAGTTGGGTGATTTCACAAGTTATATAAAGTCCAGTTTAGCTAGGATTCTGTCTTCAAGAGATAAAACAAACTGCCCTTAAATTATAGAATTAATTGTAAAAGATGGTTCCCTTAATTTTGATAGAATTGATCAACTAGCCAGCTAGCATACCACGCCTTAACTCTCGTTCTCTATCATTTTAACACAGATTTGAGGAAAGAGAATAGGAGTCTCAAAATCCCTACTCCACATTTTCAGATGAGGTTAGGTTTTTATGAGCCAGCTGTTACAAGGGAAACACAACGATTCTCTCTGACAGGCACTTTAGAGGAAAACACTAACAGTTGAATAAAGGTAAGCCAATTAAACCTCTTACTCATGCCTAATAGAGTTCCGAGTAGTCCAAGCACCTGGCTTGGAGTAAACATTTACTTTTCCTAGCCTGCAATTTAATCAGCTTGTCAGGTGGTGGAGAGCACCATCCACAGGGCGGTTCTCTCTGACCCGACTCCCCTCTTAATGGGAAACATTGTTTAGTGTTCTGTCTCCCCGCTGCCTCTTCTTCTTCAAGGATCCCCTCAGTGTATCACTATCCTATAGAAATCCATTAGACCGGCCCCACGCTTTAAGTCAGCACTCCTTTGAGGGACCGGTGTGATAAACACCGGGATTTAGAAAGCTTCCTGGGGTTTCCCACTGGGGGCTGACAGACAGAAGGCAGTTTTAGGTCAGGCAGAAGGGAAAGAAGGTAGGAGGCAGACACAGCAGCAAAACGTGAGGCCTCCTTACAGGAGGGAGTGGATGAACAGAAACATATCCTTACTCCTGAAGTGTGGGAAACGTAGTCAGTAATTGATTTGTTTGAAACATTTCAGGGCCATGAAATATACATATTAGACTAGAGGCCCAGTATATGACATTTGTGCATTGAGGGGGGTCCCTGTACCCTCTCCCAGTCTGGAACCCCTCGGCGGACATCTCCTTGAGGGGTCCTTAGTACTGCTGCAGAGCCGTGAGCCTGGCTTAGCGCTTAGGGTTCCTTAGCGCTCACCCATGAGCCCAGCTTCTGGCTGAGAGGCACTCCCCTTGTGGAAGTGCACTGACCACCAGGGGACAGCTCCAGCGTTGAGTGTCTGCCCACTACTGTTCAGTGTGTGTCCTAGCAACCAGTCACTCCATTCTATTAGGTCAATTTGCATATTAGCTTTTTATTATATAGGATGAGTTACTAGTCTCTCTCTGAACACTAAAACTCAAAGAAACAAGAAAGGGGGCACTTAAAAGGGATTTAAAAACATTCAGAGCAATTTCATCATCTCTCAGGTGAGAAGAAGACATTGCAGAGAGGTGGTTCTGCCCACCAATTAGGCAAGTTGGTTAATGATAAAATCAGAATGCGGTCATTTAACTCCCAGTCCAGGTAGGTCAGGAGCATTGAGTTGGCAGCTGGGCAGTCTTACTTGAATCTTGGCCCCACTACTAATAATTGGCTGTGGGAATCTGGGGAAGTTATTTGCCTTCCCTAGGCAGTTCCTCGCTGAAAAATGAGGATAATAATAGTACCCACCCAGCAGTATCCACTTAATTTTAAGTGTAGAAAGTACAGTGGTACCTCGAGATACGAGTTTAATTCGTTCCGTAACCTTGAGGCGTGGGAAACCATGAGACGCTCGAGTCGCGGTAAACTGGTGGGTCGTGTGCAGCCGGCCGATCCGCACGTTTACTCCTATCTCAAATGTTGCTCGTATTTCAAAGTAAAAAAATCGCTCACTCCACGGCTTGTATCTCAAAAATCTTGTATGTTAGGGCACTTGTATCTCGAGGTACCACTGTATTCAGTTCAGCTTCTGGTACAATGTAAGGTATCAACTGCTCTTTCTCTGATATCTGACATCACAAATACTGTCGTCATGCAGCGGTAGAAAGAGGGTCCCGGCCCACTGCGCTACTGAAGGGTCAGCAGAGCCTGGAAAGGCAGCTCTCAACCAGAGAGAGCTCCTGGGAGGTCTCAGAGGACACTGTGAAGCAGGAAAAATCAAGGGACCTGTAGCTGTTGCTATTCCTCAGGCCCCTTGCTCTTTGGAGTTGGATGATTCAAGAATGGTTGGGATGAACTAGACAAGAGCTAGACACGGAGCTAAAAATTCTTTTTGCTAATCCTTTTTTTATGGTCATCAACACAGAGCTAACAGTAGCCTTGGGCTGGGATGTCTCTGATCAGATCTGAGCAAATGCTGGGTGGTTGATAATATTTGGTAATTTACCGATTTCATGGCTGTCTTGGACTCGAGTTATTTTTCTAGGGCCCTTTAATATCTGTAAAGAAGACGAATTCCAGAGGACCCACGCCGTCCTCTTACTAATATGCTGATTGGGAGCTGCTTTATCTCATCACTTCCTCCCCATACCCACTTTCCGAGGCGAGGCTTGCTTATTTTAAAGCATTCAGCTGTTAAAATAAACATTGCAGGCACAGAGTTGCAATGAATCATTGAAAAAGAAAACGTTATCTTCTTTTCTTCCAACCCGGCTGGCTTCTCTTTCAGCCAAGGTGGTGACTCAGGCTGGGCCTGTCGAGGTGCAATCAAACAAATGTAAGTGGATGTGCTGGCCATTTCAGTACATCCTGGCTCAACTATGTGGAACTCTCCTCATGTACAAAAGTGCATTCGACCAGTAAACCCTTTGAACCCTCTCTGGATTGTGTTTATATGGCATGGCCTTGGATGGCAACAATAGTTGCTATGATTTGTTAAGTGCTTATTATGTGCCAGAAACCTTAGACCATTGACTTTCCTTTTTTTTATTTAAAACCTGACTACTAGAAAGTAATATGTTTTTATAGCATTAACTGGTGCACACTACACACACACACACACACACACACACACACACACACACACGAACGCACACACGCACGCACCTAAAAGTTTGATGAAATAGTATATACCCTAAGTACAGACAATACACTGAAATATTTTCTATTCTACTTTGTTATTCTGCATTCTAAAATTCTGGTTTTGGCCCATTAAATTGATTTCATAACTCATGAATGGATTGTAAACTACAGCAGAAAAACACTGACTTAGGCAAATGTATTCCTTGTAAAAACCTTGCAAGGCACATGTTTGTATCAGATTCCATGCAGAATAGTTCAATAGAGAATATTTAATCAGGAAAGGAGCTTAGAAGAGCTGAAATGCCAAATAGGGAACAGCGAGGCAGTCCAGAAATTAGCAACAGCAGGAACTGGCTTCTTCAGTCAGGCCTAGGAAACAGGAGAAAGGTGGTGTGATCAGCCTGGGCCAGGCTGAAGCAGGGACATGAAACCGTGGAGTTTAGCAGGAAGTGGGATCAGGGAAAGTGAGACCCCAAAAGGTGGCTGTCCCTGATAACCTGGAACTTAAGAGGAGAGGTAGTCACTGCTGGAGATATCTCTCAAAGGAAAATAAATAGAGAGAGGGGAGGGTAAACGGGGAGAGGGGAATGAGGGGGAAGAGATGAGAGAGAGAGAGAGAGAGAGAGAGAGAGAGAGAGAGAGAGAGAGAGAGAAGGAGAACACACTGGGCTTCTTCTACTCTCCAATTCCTCCTTCCTCCTATTGGTCAAGTCAAATCTAGCTAATAGCCACTGGAAAAATAGTTTTTCTAAATTGAATTTATTGGGGTAACATTGATTTTTAAAAGCATAGCATACAGATTTCAAGGGCACAACTAGTTTTCAGGGATCAGCTCTCTGAGATACAGATATAAATAGGGGGAAATATTTGACAACCAGAGGCAAATGACTTGTACAGCCAGCCAGGGTATGATCTGCCTACTTATACTGGCTCTAAGGGCCCCCCACACTTTTTAAGTTATCAACTTCCTGAAATTCATAATAATTTTTGAATAAAAGTTCCCCATTTCTATTTTGCACTGGCCTGCAAATTGTTAGCTGTTCAAGACAGCATCGTTATTGCAACTGTACAGATGAAAGCTCTGTGGCGCAGAGATGAAGTAGTTTACTATGGGTTTCACAAAAGTGCATATAGTAACATTTGAAACCAACCTGGTATATCTGAGGCCAAAGTCCACACTCTTTTCTGTAAACCACAGGTCAATTCTATTCCCCCAAACTGCACTAAAAATCAAAGAGGCGAATTTTGCAGGTAAATCTCTTCCAGTTTATCAGGGAAGGGACTCATGTCCTCAGCCGTGGCTACTCAGAGAATCATTCCTGCTATTCCCTTTTGGTAACTCCGGGCCACAAACATCAACCCAGACTTTGGGGGCTTGCTAAGAGCAGTTGAAAAGATGCAAATAGGGTTTCTCCTGCTCCCCACTGCTGAAGAAGCAGAGCAATTCGAGAAATGCAGCATCTGTTTTCCCTTCAAAAGTTGCCTTGAAATTGATGTAAAGTAGAAAATAAGTGCAGACTTGACTTCAACAATACCCTTATGAGCCCTTAGAAATGAATGGAAGCTGTGGGTGAAGACCTCTCCTTCATGACGGTAGCCAGTTCTCTCCACACCTTTGGTCCTCTGTCAGAGGTTTAGACACGAGGTTTGCCCACAGTAAAACCTTCCTATCTTCACTTTCTGGGGTCATTCTGCTTTCACTAACAGTTAAAACTGAAATGAAGCCAAACGAATTTGGCAGGAATCAACTCAGAGGGGATATTAATTAATGCAAAGAATCCCTAATACAATTACTATAAATTGTCTATCTCAATATTTCAGTGATCTTTGGCTGTTCTGTGCTCTTTGACTTATGTAGTGCTTATGGTACCTGGAGCAACAGTTTTATGCTGGAATATTCCATACAAAAATATGTTTTCAACTTCTTGTCATAAAATATTACTAGTTGTTTACCATTATCACATTTTTATTCCCATTCCATTTATAAAGGTTTTCTTGCAACCTGAGCACAAAAGACAATTCTAATGATCAGAGGCTCATATGTAGAGTGATTGATGATGCTTAAACCAATCTCTGAGATCAATTCTATACCCATTTTAGCCAGAGAGGAAACAAGTTTCTGGAGAGATGCCAGGAAAGTCCACAGAGCTCTGGCTACTTAGGATATATAGATAATCTTAGGCAAATCTTGTACTCCTATGTCATGTCTTCTCCCCTCGCCCCCACCACCCCACCACAGGATAACCTCAGTCTTCTCATCATTCAGGTATGTTTTCATAAGTGTCTACATTGGTTGTTCATTCAATAAATACTGGGCATTTATGATGTGCCAGGTGAGCAAAATACTGAAGACTCGAAGATAAGGCATGCCTTCTAATATGACATGGAGTCTTGAGAAATATTAGACAATAATTCTTACACAAAGTGATTGCAATTAGTATTTGCAGGCATGAGATGAAGAAGAAAAGGGATATTCAGCAAGCCTGGTAAAAAGTATAATAAAGATTTTACTGAGGCGGTGCCTCTGAGTACTGACAATATAGACCACAAAGACATCCATAAATTACCATCACTAGTAGCAATAAGATAACTTAGCGAAAACAGAAATTACTTGAATAAGAATACAGAACTCAAGCCTGTTTGTCCAATTGTCAACTTTTGTTGTTGGGTGGATAATGGTGTCATATTCAGAACTGCTGAGTCAGTAGGAAGACAACTTACTTCATTCTGAAGTTCCTCCATGTCTAAATGTTTCAGTTGGTAATTAAAATAATCACCTTGAGGTTAAGGTTCCAAATTTCCAGGCATGCTTTTGGGTATTTGTATAATCAGGCAAGTTTTGGGGAAAACTGTAATATTCTAGTTCATCCATGTCTTCTGAGGAGGATTTTACAATTTTGAGTAGTAAGTACGGGGACTATGATAAAAAGGGAAAGTGGGTCTGTAAGTACCTTGATTTGGGATCACAGAGTCTTTGGTTCATTTCCCAGATTGGTTAGCTCAAAAGGATCTGCCAGGAATATCATTCAAATTTATATAAGTCACAAAACTGAGGAGACCCTATTTGATCTTACTGTCATATGGCTTCAGACAGATGGGATATTTAAAAGGAGAGCATGTCCTTGCTCAGGGTAAAGGAAGGAGGTTCTTACTTTCTATTTGCTAACACAAAAGAGGAAAGCTCTCAAAAAACATTTCATTTAAGAGATGAATCATACACTGTGTTCTTTTTTTCTATCATGTCACCTTTATAAAACACCACTGGTTTCTCTGCTCTCCTTCTTCTTCCCCCTACTTTATCCTTCTCTCTCCTGTTTTCTCGGACACTTTTTCTAGCCTTGCCTTTGACTCGAGTTTTTGAAGTTCCTCAATCCTTTCCCCTTTTATACTTTATAAAGATACTAGAGGCCCAGTGCATGAAATTCGCATACAGAGGGTGAGAGGGGTGTCCTTCAGTCCAGCCTGCTTCTTCTCCAATCTGTGACCCGATCCCAGGTAGGATCAGGCCTAAACGGGCAGTCAGACATCCCTCTAACAATCCAGGACTGCTGGCTCCCAACTGGTCACCTGCCTGCCTTCCTGATTGCCCATAACTGTTTCTGGCTGTCAGCCTGATCACCCCCTAACTACTCCCCTGCTAGCCTGATTGAACTGCTCCCCTGCCAGCCTGTTTGCCCCTAACTGCCCTACCCTATGGGCCTGGTCACCCCTAACTGTTCTCCCCTGTAGGCCTGGTCACCCCTAACTGCCCTCCCATGTAGTCCCGGTCACCCCCAACTTCCCTCCTCTGCCAGCTTGGCCAACCTTAACTGCCCTCCCCTGCAGGCTTGATCACCCCCAACAGCCCTCCCTTGCAGGACTGGTCCCTCCCAACTGCCCTCCCCTGCTGGCCTGATTGCCCACAACTTCCCTCCCTTGTAGGCCTGTTTCCCTGCCAATTGCCCTTCCCTGATGGCCATCTTGTGGTGGCCATCTTGTGTCCACATGGGGGCAGGATCTTTTAACCACATCTTGTGTGTTGGAGTGATGGTCAATCTGTATATTACTGTTTTATTAGATAGAACCGAGGCTTGGTGCATGGGTGGTGGCCAGCTGGTTTGCCCTGGATCAGGGTGGGTGTTCCCTTGAGGTGTAAGGTGGCTTGGGCAAGGGGCCTGTGGTGGTTTGCAGGTCAGCCATGCCCCCTGGCGACCAAAGTGGAGGCTCTGGTATCTGGGATTTATTTATCTTCTACAATTGAAATTTTGTAGCCTGGAGCACAGCCAAGACTTCTGCTGCACAGCCATTGAAATTTTGTTGCCTTAAGCGGAGGCCTGGGCATTTGGCTTCCTCCATCACTAGGGGCAACCCAAGCCTCCCTCCTGTGCTCTCTGTGACCATAGCCTTCTTGGTTGGGTTAATTTGCATACTCGATCTTATTGGCTGGTAGGTGTGGTTTGTGGGTGTAGTGGAGGTACGGTCAATTTGCATATTGCTCTTTTATTAGATAGGATTCTTTTCTCTCTCTGCCATCCTCTCTCCCTTTCTCTTGCTTTCAATGTCCTAAGAATCTTTCTAGGGTTTTCTTCTTTGTCCTTTCCCATTGAGATAACTATGCTCTTCAGGATTTCTAGCAAGTTTTAGAAAAAAAGTATAACAATAAAATAGCCACAATTTACTCAGTACATTATATTCAAAATAACAGTGTGGAGTCTGCAAATATTATTTCCTTTAATCTGTATACTAGCTTTCTGGTATAATATTGTCAGTTCCATTAAACAGAGGAGAACACCTTGATTCAGAAAAGTTGAATAATTTACCTAAATCCTCATAACTATAAAGTAAAAAAAAAAAGGAGGTTTTCCTATGTTAATATCAGAAGCAGTCCAAAGCTATTTACCAATCCAGTATTTTAGATTGTGGCTAATAAACAAGGTAAAATATAAGCTCATTGTCACTTATGACTAATGATTTGGTGATTCTTACTATAAAAAGGTCATATTATTTATAATTCATGAATGATGTTAGTCTCAATTATTCTTGAACACAGATCTTTCATTTTCTGTATGAGATTCTTAGTGTTAATGGGAAATATTTAAGGAAACTATCTAGGAAACACAGCCAGGTTTAAAGTATGGACTCCTGATGTAAAACCTCATTTGTATTTGACTTCCTGGTGTTTCTTTTGCGAGCCAGCTAGGGAACTGAGTGGTTAGATCTGGCTGGAATTCATTCTACAATGGAAACAACATAGAAGTAGAAAGAAACAGAATACTTGGACTTATCTCAGTTTTACCACCTACCAGTTAAGTGACTTGGACCTGAATTTGCTCACTGGTTAAAACTAATATTTTAGATCAAATGGTCTCAAAAGTTCTTCCTACTTCTTAGAGACTATATTTTAATAAGCTTCTCTGGGGCCCAAAGTTGAACTCTGCATGTGCCCAGGGATAGTCAGGATCCATCATATCTTTATACTAACAGGAAACCTTAGGAACAAAGTGGGAATAAATGACTGCATATCTGCTTAGGTGGGAGGATGTTTGTGGTTCTGCCACACTGTTCACTCCATTAAGCCCCAGCCTTCCCAATACAATTAGTACAGAAATCATAAGGTTTACAATTATCAAGGCAATAAACATACAAAATTAAGTATGATTTTTACTCTGATGCATGGAGGATGTTTTAATTACAACAAAAATGTGGCAGTAAAAATCAAACTGTTATTTAATAAGTAGGCATGTAATAGATGTTCAGATGACCACATTATTTAATAGACACCATTGTCTTTGGCCAGCTTTTTATTGCTGGTGTGACAAACTATCCCACACTAACTGCCTTAAAACAGCAAGTATGCAGTTAGATGTCTGGAAAGGGTTTCAAGGGACTAAACTCAAGGTGTTGTCAGGACTGCATTCCTTTCTGGAAGCTCTAGGGGAATATCTGATTATGTGTCTGTGCTAGCTTCTAGAGGCTGCATGTGTTCCTCAATTAGTGGAATGCCCTCTTACAGCTTTAAAGTTAGTAAAATGGGGTGAGTCCTTCTTCCATGTTATCACTCTCACATCCTCTTATATGATTATTTTGAGCCTACATCGATAATACAGGAAATAAATAAATTTCTCTATTTTAAAGTCAACTGATTAGTAACCTTAATTCCATCTGCAATCTCATCCCCTTTGCCATGTAACAAAACACATTGATAGGTTTCAAAGTTTAGAGCATAGACATCTTTGGAAGGTCATTACTCTGCTTACTACACTGTTCATTTTTATGCTGGGTTTAAAATTTTGATATAAACAGAAACACTTTATGAATCTATTGTGAGAGAGCTTATTAGACATGGCATTAATCTCTATCAAGAAGCCTTTATAACCTCACAGTGAAAGTAGACATTAACATAGGGATGAAAAGTCATTCTTTTCATAGCTAATTAAACTGACTTTACCAATAAGTACTTGTGCATATTTCAAAAGAGCCCTGGGGGTTATTTTTATAGGAAAGAAATACTGATATTTTTAACACAGTAGGATTGTTTAAGATCATTTTGAGACAACCTCTGAAATTCATAAGATCTACCCCTTTGTTAGAACATCAATCAATAGTCTATTAAAGATCACATATTTTATCAGTTGCCTGCAAGAATTTCAGTATGCTACCTTATGAATTTTTTACTATAGAACTAATTATGAGCATAAATAAAATGAAATAGTATTACTATTATCCAGCATTATGAATAAGGGAACTGACTGACAATAAAAAATAATCAAGAATGATTAACTCTACCACTAAATGGCTTTGGAACTGCTGGAGCCAAAAATCAATATACAAAAGTAAAAAATGTCAATATACTTATTTTCCCTATAAAAAGTCTCCAGGAGTTCTGCTGGGTTTCTTATTGCTCATGTCTTTCAAATGCCAACTAAGAAATGACTGTTATTTTTATCTTCACATCAGGTCATCTGAAAAGAAATGACAAAATGTATAAAAATATCTAATAGCATCTGGAAAACTACTGTCTGATATTTTTGTATACCCCTATATATAGAATTAAAAACAAATCGTGATTTATTTATATTATAAATTTTAACATTTTTAAAACAACACATAATTACATTTTAATGAGACAATTCTTTTATTTTTAAACTAGTGCCCAGTGCATAGATTCATGCACATTGAAAGGAAATTATTAGAATATTTTAATATTACTATCTGCCTTTTCTCTATAATAGAAGTGTCAACCAAATCCACGATCAACAATGATAGATGGAAACACACGCATGCAATTGGCATCAGTGAGAACTTTATACATATAGATAAACTTGCTTAATTAGACCTGCTTTCGGATGTAGCTAAACTCTTTTCCAGCCCGGCGAAGCACCGGAACTACTGTGTCAGTTAATTGTCAGCAACAGAGCAGTAAATATCAACACAAAGCAGACTATTACTGTAGATCATGAAAGGAGAACAGAGGGTAAAATATTTAACTGTAGCAGTGTTTGACTATATTCTGTGCAGTGAGAAAACCTGAAGTCATTTTCAAGGTCCACCATTTCTTACTTCTTTCCAATTGGGTCAAGTTTCTAAACTTTCTAAATCTCCATTTTCTGGCTAACGAAAAGAAAATAGGATTCCATTGAATCTCCTATCTACCTACTCCAGAACTTCTGTTAGGATCAAATAAGATGAGGCATGAGAAAACAATCACAGACATTTGCTTAAAGTGTGAAATGTTTGCACCTGGCTATAAAGCAAGCCGGTCCCTGGGCTGAAGAAACTAAAAGGAGACTAGTGGTTACTAAGGAGAGGAAGCTGGGCATTGCTACATGATGTCATTACACTGCCCCCACAGTGACTATTTCTGGGCTGGGCTGGGCTGTGGGCTGCATGTTGTGCCATGGGGTCTTGCAGTGTTGGCTGTGATTTGGTGGGGTGCTGCTCCAGGGTGGTGGTGGACTGGTGTCTCACTTGGGAGAAGCCTAGTGTTGCTTTGTGGGTGCCAAATCCATGGTGCCATTTCTCTGTAAATGGTCAGTGTGTGTCACAGCAGCTCCTGCATTGAGCATCTGCCTCCTGGTGGTCAGTGTGCATCATAGTGACCAGTTGGAAGATTGGATGCTTAGCATATTAGCCTTTTATAAAAGAGATATATAAAAGGCCTTAAATGATATTTACAGGGATGACTAACAAAGGAAGAAAATGCAATTTTTTATTCTTTACTCAATTTGATATTAGGATAGAAATCTTTGTACAGCAGAATAGCCCAAATAAAATTTTTTAAATGGAATAAATCACATATATATTTCAACAACAGTAACCACTAATTCTTGTCTTCTTTCTATTTCTCTTTTATGTATTTTTAAATTTGTAAATGTATTATTGAACTAGTCAGATTACTAAAGAGATCTCTGTAACATTAAGCATTACGTCTGAAGAAAGTTGGAGAGCACATATTTTTATTAGTTCATGATATGTAAAGGTAATCTTAGGCAGTGATGGTCACTTATGGGTCTTTCTTAGAGAAATCACTATGGGCCCAGAATTGCCAGCTATCAGATCCACATCATCACTCTAGTCTCAAGCTGAATCCACTTGCCCCTATACTATCTAAGCTCCCCCAAGACGCTTTGCTTGTGTGCAGAGTTATATAATTAAAATACATTTCAACTGGCTTCCATATGGCGACCAGTTGGTGACAAAATAAAACTGCATGTGGTTATATGCACAAGCTGTCTGAATGCTATAAAAAGAAAATTTTGACCAGTGATGCTGGTCAAAATGCTGATTAAATCAGCATGTATGTTATAATATCATGGCTAAATTCAAAGAACAAATTAAGTGTCCCTTCCATGGGAAAAAAAAAATCTAAAAAACAAAAGAGATATATACAAGTTTCCACAGGTGTTCATGGCCCAAATTTGTCTACAGCAGTTATCCCACTGCCATATGTGCACACAACTTTTGAGCCTTTCCCTTCTCAACTCTGTTTTTCTTTCTATAATTTCCTATCCTAAGTGAGCAGTGAGTCAATCCATTTGGCAGAATGAGTAGCATAACAAGAACTGCTCTCTGTAGGGAAATGAGATTAAGAGTCCAGAAGAGTTTCTACTGCCCCAAAATAAAATCCTGAGTGGGACTGAAATAGAAATATATATGTTGTTACACAAGTGGCTATTGTTTGATTTTACAACACTTTTAAAAATATTATTAATAAGAGTTATAAGTTGTGCACACTAAATACAAATATAAGTTATGAGAACAATAGAGATGTGTTTCTTTTTTAAAAAATATATATATTTTATTGATTTTTTTTACAGAGAGGAAGAAGAAGAGATAGAGAGTTAGAAACATTGATGAGAGAGAAACATCAATCAGCTGCCTCCTGCACACTCCCTACTGGGGATGTGCCTGCAACCAAGGTGCATGCCCTTGACCGGAATCAAACCTGGGACCATTGAGTCCACAGGCCGACGCTCTATCCACTGAGCCAAACCAGTCAGGGCAAGAGCTGTGTGTAACTTCCTCTCTCCTGGGCAATATTTATAAGCCTTGACAAACCTCACAGAAGAGGTCTGAGCATAATGGGATAAAGACTCGCTGGTGCTTCTCTGCTGTTTGGAATCCAGAATTGTCTAGTTCCAAGTACCACAATAGTGAATTTAAAATGTTTTTCTTGCTTTAGCAGGGGAATTCGTCAACAGATAAAAGCAGAATGCAGGTCTGAGAGAAGCTGTACCCCCAGCTCCAACCCTCCCGCCTTGGTCTCTCCATTTCCTTCTCCATGCAACAGCCTTGGAGCCATTCCCCTAGAATCCTAGGTCTCCATAGAAAGCAGCTTTTGAAACACCGTCTTCTCACTCCTCTCTAGATTTCCATGTTGCTCTCCACAGATGAGGTTCCAGAAAGACACTAAGACTGATGGGTGTACTTGATGGGCCTTCCCGGTGGGCCGGGTGCTAACAGGGGGTATGCAGATAATGCATTTACATTCTTCTCTATCACAGCACTTAGCACACTTGGTAACCGCGTATTTATTAGAGTTTGTTTATATTCTGTCTCCCTCCCTAGACTATAAATTCCCAGAGGGCAAGAACAGCACTAGTTTTTCTTCTATATTATCCAGCACCTAGTATACAAGTCTCCAATAATTCTTTGTCAACTGCCTGAATACTTGGAGAATAAATTTGAAAGCAAGAATCACTTTTTCTCCATCTGCTTCTGAAAGTGAAACTCTAAGTCAATCCAATGCCCAGATTCACTCTGCTATAAAGTATACTCAACTGCTCAAGTCCACATTCAAAGCCCTTCTCATAAAACACCCAACAAACATTAAATGGCACATTTCAACAACCAAAAAAGAAAGAAAGAAAAAGCAAAGCATAATTCAACTGAAAATTCATTTCATCTGCTTTCCATAACCAGAAAGCCTCAAAAGACTACATCTGGTGTAGTGACATATAAGTATAAATTACAAAATTAAAAATCTTAGTACAGCTTGGAAGGAAAGATGAACACAGAACAGTTATTAATTTCTATAATTAATGGGAAAATTGTTTGATATTTGTAGTTGTTTAGTTTGCCCTCTACATTAAATATAACCAAGGCATTATTTTTTTTTACATATTCTTAACCTTGCATCTGCCCCAAACATTGCATTTATTGCTTTCTAGATGACTAATCAAATTTATCATTTAGGACCAATAGCAGAATAGCACATTTCATTTAAACTATTGTAGATACAATAAAACATTCTCTCTCACACACACACACACACACACACACACACAATCTTGGTCTTTTTTTTTTTTAATGTTCCAAATCTGCTTTCACTAAAAAAAAAAAAAAGATAAAAAATGTTTCCCACAAACAAGAAATATGAAAAAGAACCTTGGCTTCCTTCCTGCTCTCCAAGGAATAGGCTTTCTCTTTTTATCCCCAATCATTGTTTCCTATGTTTTGAGCAACTGTGATTTGTGTGTGGACAACTCATATGCAGTCCTAGGTTGGAGTTTGCCTTGGAGTTCTTTCCACAGGGAAAGTGAACCCAGAAACTGAGGCCTGGAGGAGGTGCAAGTGTGGGGAGAGGCTGAGAATCACTTGCAATCCAGAATGAGGACAGGCAAGTTAGATGAATAAGAACAGAATTCTAAACACTTCTGATTATCTTCAGTTTCTATTTATGCTGCACTTACTGTCCACCGGAATAGACTGGTTACATGCAGTTGCCTATTCTATTTGGGATATAATTTAATAGTCAGAAATGAGATACCAGAAAATGTCTGCAAAAAGCAATATGTGGAATACATGCATATTTTGCCACTAATAACCAGAACTGTTCCTTGAATTGTTTATTATGCCCCTAAACATATGACATTTATAACCATTTGATCCAATTACAGATTATTCCTAGTAGCGATAAACTCAAAATAACATAGAGAATTATTATTTCCTTCAGATTCCCTGAAGTTTTCATTCCTGAGAGACCCAGCATCACCAGGTGTCATGAATAACCAGAAAACCCCAGCATCTCTAATGCGGCCCACTCTGCCAGTTTCTGGATTTAGTATAAACTTTATCCATTACTCGGGCTTCCTGGTTTCCTTTTGCCATTGGACCAATAACAGAACAGCTCTTGGCTCTTGGCATCTTCATTATATACGGGGAAAAGGATCCAAATGTGTCCCATTTTCTCAAATCTAATAAATAATTGGTTTTTAGTGTCTTAAACCATGAACTGGCCCGGAAAAGAGCATGACATTTGGAACCAGAGGACCATGGGGTCTGAAGACAGACAGGCTTGGCTGACTTTGCCAACTACTGAGCCTCAGGCCAAAATTCTGATCAGAATTTCAGCTTCTTCATCAATAATGAAAATTTATCAATATAATTATCACTCTCAGGCATCATTGATTAAATCAGAGGGGTTTTATTAAAGTGCTTTCTGTATTATAAGGTGTAATATAAATGTTTAGGATTTACCTCCACTTAAAAATCTTGCCCACTATTCCCTGCAGGGGTGGTGTCGGCAAAGTGTGACAGCATTGCTTATTGTATAAGCACAGTTTTCGGGTGTGGGGTGAGAGAGAGGAAGGGGCGGGGAGAAAAAGAGAAAGAAAAGAAGGAGAATGATAAAGAAAAGGACATGAAGAGGAAGAGGAAAAAGGGGGGGGATATAAAGCAGAGAATTTGAGCTAAGAATTCAGCCTCCCCACCCAAGCTCTTGTCCTTCCCTAGAATCCACTCTCCCAAACATACTGTCCATCCCTCTAATCTGAGACTCTATATCCTACCTTCATCCACTGTGTTCTAATACAGACATTTATTACAGTAGGGGCTGTTTCTTTATACAACTGTATACATACAGTTGAAAATCTCTCAGGTTTCATATTTTCTATCAGCTCTGCTGAGCTTAGACTATAATCTTCCCACTCTGTGGCCCAGCTTTACTAAGCCAAACCAACCTTGTTTTCATGTCCCTTCAGCCTGTGAAATCCTGCCTGACCTGAGACCAAGGCCCAACAATTAGTGTGAAGCCTAGGACTTAAGTTTCTCACATTTCTAATTCCACATTGTTTCACTGTCACACTTTCCCCTTCAACCACATTTTTCTCCATTTCTACCTCATCTCTCTGACTTCCTTTTGGTTTTCTCTAAGTCCATCTTGTACCAGGGTCAGGGCATTCCTCTCCACCTTTGACCAGATGGCTCTTCCCAGTTTCTACATCGAGGGCATGTTCTTTACTAGTAAGGCTTAAATCTGTCATTCAAACCGGAATAGCCAGAACTGTACATGCTTTAAAATACGTGGCATTCTACAATTATCTTTAAAAGTGTGTTTTCTTGTCCATGTCTAGGGAGTTTACAAACGTGAAAAATGCAGGCAAAAGAGGTTGTATGGTTACAACATTAATGTGGAGGATCAGGGAGGAACACTGGGGAGGTGAAGCAGAATTCCACGCCCCCAGTCCAATGTTTTTTCACCTCATCATCCTTTTGAGTAATTTAACTTGTTCCATCCATGTTAATTAGACCCCAACTGCCCTTCTTTCTCAATCAACATTGGCCAAGATACAAATCTGGAATAGTCACATCGATGAAAAGGCTTGGGAGGTAAAATGCAGAATTACAAAAGCTTAATAGTTTAAAATGGATTCCAAAACATTTCACACTAAAAGTGGTTCCTGTCACTAAATTCGTATTAAAAAGTCAGACAATTTAATGGAGTTATATTTCACCTAATAAGAGTGTTCAAGGCTTCAAATGCTTTTAAGAAATAACTAATAATAAACCTGATCTGCTTAACTCTGGGATTCATTGGCTCCTGTCAGAACCATTCATCACTATGACATTATGACGGAGACTCTAAGAGTAATGTATATCTAACAGAGGAATCCAAAGGACCGAACCAAAAACATGTACACCAGGTAATCGTGTGTCAACCTCCTGTGGCTATCCCTTTAATTAGTGTATAGAGTGGACGTCTTTCAGCTTGATGTACAATTTAAACACATTACTGTTTAAAACTGTACTGTTAAGATCACAAATGTGACATCAAATCAAATGGAAACTTGTCTGTCTTCTCTTCAATCAACACTCCTTTCATTTTGAAATGCTTTCATGGCACTATATCCTCCTGATTTCCTCTCACCTTAATGACCGCTTCACAGTCTTTATTGATTATTCCTCTTCCAACTTTTAATATTGGGAGTTCCCAGGGCTTGGTTCTAGACCATCATCTTTTTTGCTAATATTTTCTGCTTGGCGGGGGGTAAGGGGGGAGGGCTCATCGATTTAATTGACTAAATAAATCTATATTGCAATGACTTCCAAATTTGTATCTCAGACTCTGACCTCTTCACTGAGTTCCAGACTTTTCTAGGCAATTGTTTTTATCTCCTCTTGAATGTATAATAGATATATCATATTAATAGCATTTTTCATTCCTCAAAAGCCCCACTGAATATTCCCTATCTCATTCTGCACCACCAGAATTCAACTAATTACTTAAGCCACAAACGAGTGTTATTATTTTCCTTCCTTCCCTAATTACTTCTAATTCTTTAGTGAGTTCTATTGAACCTACCTTGAAAATATATTCCATGTAATGAAATGGCTAGATTTTTGTAAGCCACTTTGGACCTTGAGATGATCTTAGGAATGAAAGTTATCAATGATCAAGCAACAAGATAACAAATCTTAGACCTTTTTACCATAGAGCACTGTAACAGCTCTGGGCAGATTTTACATGTGAGAGAAACTATCTTGTTTAAATAGAAATGATCTAAGAGTCCAAATTTTCTCCTTTTCTTTTGTACCCAACCACTAGTTTCAATCTAATCTAATCCAACAATATATCTTTCCTAGACCACTCAAATGGCCCCTATCTGGTTTCTTGTTTCTCTTGTCTCTTTTCTTCCTACAGAACAGCCAGAGGGATCTTATTAACTATAGGTTAGATCAAACTCTTGTAACTAGCCCTCCACTCCACCCTTGAATTCTTATTTAATGCTATATATTGATTTCTAGTTGAATCCTCCTATCTAATAAAAGAGTAATATGCAAATTAAGCATCACTCTGCTATACCCACAGCCATGCCCACCAGTGAATGAGGAGCGAGTATGCAAATCAACCCAACCAAGATGGCTGCTGCCACAGAGAGCAGGAGGGAGGCTTGGGTTTCCCTGGCAATGGAGGAAGCCAAGCTTTCCCCACACCTTGGCCTGCCTTGGCCTCTGTTTAAGGCTACAAAGTTTCAATTGTAGAAGATAAATAAATCCCTGATACCAGGGCCTCTGCTTGGGTTGCCAGGGGGCATGGCTGGCCTGCAAACCACCACAGGCCCCTTGCCCAGGCTGCCCCACATCCCAAGGGAACCACCACCCTGACCCAGGACGGCAAACCAGCTGGCCTCCACCCATGCACCAGGCCTCTATCCTATCTAATAAAAAAGTAATATGCAGATTGACCATCACTCCAACACACAAGATGGCTGCACCTATGTGGACATAAGATGCCCACGACAAGATGGCCAGGACAAGATGGCCATCAGAGGAAGGCAGCTGGGGGTGACTGGGCCTGCAGAGAAAGGCAATTAGGGGGATCCAGGCCTGCAGGGGAGAGTAGTTGGGTGGAACCAGGCCTCCAGGGGAAGGCAGTTAGGGGTGACCAGGACCACAGGGGAGGGAAGTTACAGGCAAACAGGCTGACAGGAGAGCAGTTAGGCATTAATCAGGAGGGCAGGGGTGTGGTTAGGGGGTGATCAGGCTGGCAGGCAGAAGCAGTTAGGGGCAATCAGGAAGACATGCAGGCAAGCAGTTAGGAGCTAACAGTCTTGGATTGTAAGAGGGATATCTGACTGCCTGTTTAGGCCTGGTCCCACTGGGGGGGTCCCAGATTGGAGAGGGTGCAGGCTGGGCTGAGAGACACCCCACACCCCATGCACGAATTTCATGCACCAGGCCTCTAGTTTCTCAAACTCCTGACACTAGCCCTCCACTCCACCCTTGTACAATAGACTATGTCTACATTGGCTTGAGTTGTTCTCACTGAAGAACCTTTACGCTTGCTGCTCCCTCCACCTGGAATACTCTTCCCAGCCTAGGTGGCTCCTTATTGTTACTTAGGTTTCTTAAGCTCAAAGTTTTCCTCCTTAAAGAGGCCTTTCCTGGAGAGCCAAACTAAAGTAGCCCTAGCCATTTTCCATCACATTACCTTTCTATTTTCTTATACCTATCAGCTGGAATTACATTGTCTCCTTACTTACAGAAAAGTACCTGGCTATTCTAAATGCTTACCATATGTTTGTTATGTATTTGTTGAATGAATAAAATTATTAATTGCAAATATTGCTTTAAATTGTATAGTTTAAATTATTCCATAAAGAGTTTTAACAAGATTACGAAGAAAGCAATCCTATGGAGAAGCTGGCCAGTTAGAGACCCCAACAAAACAATTAAAGCATTAAGAGAAAACTCGAAAATATAATTATTATTAATTGAGCAATTGCACTTCTGGGAATATACTCCAAAGAATGAATGTAGGAACTTAAATAGATATCTGCACATTGATATTCACAGCAACATCATTTACAATATCAAAAGGTGGAAAACAATTCAAATGTTTACCAATACATGAATTGGTAAACAAAAGTAGTCTATCCATATAATGGAATATTCTTCAGCCTTAAATGGTAGTGAAATTCTGACACATAACCACAAAAATAGATGCTGTAAAGATATCAGTGCTAAGTAAAATGAACCAGAAAACAAAAGAAAAAATATTGTTTGATGTCACTTATATAAGCAAGTTAATAGAGGCAGAAAATAGAATAGTGATTACTAGGGGCTGAGGGAAGAAAAAACAGTGAGTTATTTAATGAGTATAGAACTTAGGTTTGGGAAGAAGAAAATTCCTGGAGATGGATAGTTGTGATGGTTGTATAACAATGTGAATGCAGTTAATGCCACTGCCCTGTCCACTTAAAATGGTTTATATGGTTAACTTTATGTTATGCATATTTGACCACAATAAAAATTTAGAGTTAAAAATGGTGAGGGGATGGAATATGCTAGGAGTCAGGAGGGAATTGGGGATATACATTTTGACATAATTTACCACACAAGTTACCATGTGTTTGAAAGCCATGAACTTTTCTTCTCAGCCAGTAAAAGAAGAAGATTCAGGTCTAAAATAATAATTTTTATTATTCAAAGACGAAGGAGGAAAATTACTTTTCATTTTTATCAGTACTGATTCTATATTTATATAAATGTTGATATGACTATATCCAAAACACAATGGCCTGGAGAACATTTAATTTATTCTGTTTCTATGTTCTTTGCCCAGAACAGAGCTATAAATAGCAGGTATCAGGACAGTCATAAGACATAGGGTAATTTATTCTTTCCAAAATTCTACTAAAACACAACTAATCAGCTAGATGTTATTCTTCCTGTCCAGACAACTAAAAATATGTCTATGAATATGCACTAGGTTTCATGTTTTCTGACATTACTCCAAGTCAGTACTCCTTGTGCAAATCATTATGACAAGTAGGGATTTAGAAGCATTTCAATAATTAGTATCATGTAGAAAAAATTATCCAAATGATTGATTTGTTTATGCAAATATTTGGAGTTACACAAGCACAGAGGCTGTGGGGAACTCTGTCTGATGAGATACCAACATCATAAGTGATAAGACATTACCAATGAGCCCAATCTTCACTTCTAACCCTACCTACACATTCTTATGTTGAAAACAATTAATCAATAGTTATATTGAAGAAATATTAAATTAAAAAATAGAGATCAGAAAGCAGGTTTACAAGAAAAATGATGCCTAGACTTCCTCCTCCCTCCCCCCCTTCCCGCCCCAACATACAACAGGATTTATTTGGAGAGAATTTTGACAAGTTTGCATGCAGGGGAAAGTCCCTCCCAGCATGAGGCCTTCCAGAGATAATAGGATGGGGTCCTCATCCAGAAAAGGAAAAGAGTAGGTAGTTCTAGGGGGAGAAGAGAATCAGTCAGGGACCTGAGATGTCTAGTGATTTTGCCCAGCGGTAAGGGGAGAGGGCTCTGGGTCACAGAACCCAGAAAGGTGGCAGTGGGTTGAATTTGATAGTAGCCGCAAGGTCTGTGTTATCCATGGCCAGGAGATAGTGGTGCAGGTTTTAGCCTACACCAAACAGGCCAACTTTCAACGGCTGAAATCGGCTCACTGCAGTTATAATTTAAATAACCGCATGTGTAAAGTCACTTTTGAACAAATAGTTCAGTCTGCTGGGCAGAAAAAAAACCACACAGAAACCATTCATAGCAGCTGTTTTATGAAAACATAAACTTTTTGCTTTGGGGGAAAGAAGAAAGATAAACAACTTGTGAAGGTGTTAGCTCTGAGGTAACAGAACCAAATGATAAGGTAGGAGACAAAACACTTGGGATTCTCAAGTAAGAGCCTTTGCAATAGGGGCAAAATATATAATTATTTCTCTAATGAACTGATATTGTATCCCTTTTGGCAAACAAGTTGGAAAATAAGCAAATCATTTTAATGTTCTTCACTAAGCTTCCTTTCAATGGACAGTATTTCTCTTTTGACACCCAAAAATATGTGTTGGAATAGTAGGATATTTTAAATGTTTTACACATTTTGTGAGATGAGATTTTTTTTATTTTACTTTCTATAAAAATCTCTAATGTCTTTTTATCCCCAAACTATATATTCACTTTCAGTCTCTGGTTTTCTAATTCAGACATGAAACTTTAAGCAACTTGTTTGTAGGCATAAACCCACTAGCTCATGGCCATGTTCTTTCAGAGACTCATGTACTCAGCTGTTGGCATAGTTTGGTCCAAACTCTCACTTTTCCTGCTCTGTTCCCTTGCTCTGGCTTTTCCTCAGCCCTGGCTGGCCCTCGTTTCATTGCTCCCTTTCTATGTTAAGGCCTCTATATGCTTGGCAACTTAATTTCAGGTCTCAGCAACTCCTCACCCCTCTCCCCTCAGTGATTCTTTTATATCATTCTTTATGAGCTGTAGTGAATCACCTCCAGCCCCAGAATCTGACTTTGGCTCCGACTCCAATACTGCCTTTGTTAGCCTCACCTTGGTAATGAAAATTTACTTTGACTTTGGATATGGTGACTCTTGAGTATTACCCATCTGGGCTTAACAGCAAAGAGGGCATGTGTGACTACCTGTTAACTGAAAACTTATTTTAGCTCCTTGACTATGATTTGGATGAAAGTAAAGATGGATATTCACAATGTAAACACACAACTCTACCCTTCGCTTTACACCCTTTAGATGCTGCTTCCACTTCTTCCATGTGTGTTCCTGTTGACAAGTCATTTCCCTCTGGCATCAGAGGTTGCTGGTGGTAATAAAATGAAGGAGTTGGTTCAGAAGAAGTCTAAGGTTCCTTTCTTTCTACAATTCAGTGTTTCTGATGATAAAGTCCCTGGTTTCAAAAACACTCTTGTACTAAGACTTCTTAAAGTTTAGTCCATGACTATGATTCAATTTATTTTCAGCCATAGGTAATTTATCAATACTGAAAGCAAACGTCAAAGTTCATAGTTACTAAGATTTCCATAATATTCTAAAATTTCCTGAACACTTACACATAGCTCTTCTCATATACTTCTCATCTTTGTACAGCATGATTCTGTCACCATTCCACAAATGAGGAAACAGGTTCAAAAGGTTAGATGATTTGACTTGCACAGTCTCTTATAACCTTTTAAACTCTAGACATGAATCCACTGTTGACATATGCATGCTCTTGTCCATATATAAAATCTTTTTCATAATTATCATGAAGATATTGATGAATGTCACCACTTAAAAAAATAAAGGAGTTCTCCTTCATAGTATACATTACAAGACCAGGTCAAAAGATAAATGAGAAATAAAGCTAGATTACTTGGAATATATATGGCAGAAAACACAGTATTTCCCAAAAGAAGGTTTATCAAAAGGAAACCCCTAAAACTTCCTGTCACAGATGTTCGTTCTCTCTCTCTCTCTCTCTCTCTCTCTCTCTCTCTCTCTCTCTCTCTCTCCTCCCCCCACATTAAGCCTTACCAAAGGTAGTGGGCTCCTTCCATTTCTAGATATAGGCTGGCTATAATCATTCAGGTCTAATTGTTAGTTTTTTTAATGTAAAGGTTTCTCTGCCACTCAGGTTTTGTTCTTATACTTAGTCTCACCTCTATATCATTGCCTTTACTCATTGCATATAGTATCATTGCTGAAAGTCAGGTAATTCTCTGTGTTTATATTGCTACATGGGTTTTTAGTGTGAATTCTAGGTGATACAAGAAGACTATTGCCCTATAGAGGGAAATAACTGTCATTTATTTTACATACTTTTTTCCATTGGAAAAAAAATACTTGAAATATTTTAATTGTCATTACTGATAGACTTAATATTATTGCTATGTCACAGAAGGGAACAAAAACTCATGTTTAATATGTAAAATTTGCTTGATCAACTGCTCAGCAGGGAAATCTCTTTTAACACATTAATTCTTTCTGTCTATTAAGTGTGAATAACATTAATAGGTCAGGAGGGCATTCTTTACAGGGATATATTCTTGCCATTGCCCAGAACCTCATGCAAAATATATAATTGCTTTCCAGCAGTTGTACTATTGCTGTGGAGTATGAATAAACCAGAGGTGGGGTACACTGCATGTAACAAAGAAATCGATGGCTTTTCTTCTTTCTCTAACAGGCAAGCATATGAATGTATGCAGACAGACATAGACATACACCCACAGACACACACATACACATGCACACACCTTCTTATAACCAGAAATATACAAACATTTTGACAGGGACCTAGCATCTGTTTTCATGACAATTTAGAGACCAAAATAGACAGCATGTGGGAGGCAGTAGAGCTGAGTAAAAAGAAAAACATCTGAAGTAGGCTTAAAGACTAGACCTGGGTTCTAGTCTTACTGTGGCCACTCTCTGTCATCAAGTATGTCATTCCATCCTTTGAATCAATGTTTTTTAGTTTATAAAACTAGAAGATTAACATTGATTTTTTCCAAGCCTCCTTCCAGACATAAGATTCTATGAAGTCAAGAAAAGGCTTAGAAAATTATATGATCAGATAGTCCATTAATTATATCCGACTGCTTTTCACCAGTTATGAAAGTTTGTAATGTTTATTTTCCACAATGTTTAAAATTATAATTCACTTTTTTAGACCTGGTATAGAACTATATTTCATACTTATTTACCCATCAACAGACACTAATTGCATGTTCACTCATGTATTAAATGCAAAGCCATGTGGACACAAAAACAAGGCAGACTTTGACCTTGGCCTTCAGGAGCTTTCATTCTCACTGTAAAGGTAGGTCATAGACATGTAGTTGTAGTAAAAGGCGCTGTGAAGTGCCACTGGTCTTCAGATGAGGTTCTATTCAATTCTGCCCAGAAACAAAACTTCCTAGTGGAGTTAGTATGTGAGTAGGCCATCTGCAGACCGTTAAGATATGGCTTCCCAGAGCCGGTTGGAATAGGTAGTGGCCATAGTCAAGTCAAGGAGGCACCAAGCTATGAGGCAAGGACCAGGAACATCCCATTTTACTTAAGCTAAGTCTTAGTGAGCAAACTGTTATCATTAAAACTTTAGTAATATGCAATATGGGGACATCATGCTAAGTGAAATAAGCCTCAGAAGGACAAATACTGCATGGCTCTACCTATGCAATGTAGCTTAAATAGTCAGATTCTTAGAATCAGATAGGATAATGGTTGCCAGAGGTTGGGGAAGGAGATATGGGGAGTTGCTATTCAACAGATATTAGGTTTATTTCTGTAAGACAAATATATTCTAGAGATCTGCTGTATAACATTGTGCCTATAGTTATTAATACTGTATTCTACACTTAAAAAATTGTTAAGAGGGTAGTTTTTATGTTAAATTTTTATTATAATAAAAAAACTTTAGGAGGAACATTATCACTCATTGGCTATCTTGATTTTATATACTTAGCTTGACTAAGTGAATTTATAGCACTACTTCTAAAATAACAACACACTTTAAATTTTATATATTTGAATTGTGTATATTAAAGTGTGTTATAACCAATTACTCCTCCAGTTTAAAAAATAATTTAGCAGCTCTTCCCCTTTAACATCTCTAATCACTTTCCATATTATGTTTTCTTCAATTTATGTTTGCTTAATATGCAGAAATTTTGGTCTTTAGAAACATAGACTAAGAAAATAATTTGGGAAAGTATACTGACAAGTTAACATCAGCCAGTGTAATTTACAGATCTCAGCACATGATTTTATACTGATCTGATAGGAAGTACCCTATACACAAACTGAGATGACTAATATTCATAACTGACATTCACATTAATAGGGCTTACTCAAGTTGCCAAGTAGTCTTCACTAAATTCAAAGAAACCCTTACAGAAACTTTCTAAGTATGAAACTAGAAATCTCAGAAACACCTTGTCTTACCCGTTTTTGGCCAACTGGTCTGAATTATTCAGGTGATGTGATCTGTGTTGGTCAAAAATAATGCATATGTTTAATTGAGCTAAGAAAATCCTTTCTTATTCTTTATCCTTTTTATAATGTGTACTCTAAAACATCATAGGCATGCCATATCACATTCTTTAATTGCTAAAACAAAGTGTCTTTTCATGAAATGCCCATTTACAAGAAATTTCCAGTATACTCAGCATTAAGATAGTGTTACAAAAACATTCTTTCTACTCCACCCATAATTTGTGACTCTCAAAAATGCCAATAAGTCTTTCTGTGTGCAATTCTTAACATCAACTACATTGATCACTACTTGAAAATCTCCAACTAAGGGGCATGGTATATAAAATGACATCAGAACTACCAGAGAGGCAGCTCATAGCTCTATCAGTGTCACACCGGTGTGGCCATTGCGTGACTCTGTGATGCAAAAAGTGCTTCAGCCAACAGAACCTGAGATGTTGCTTTCAGTCATCTGATCTGGACCATTAACCCCAGCCTATGGTATTGCACCTCCCTTAAAATTTTATATCAATTTAAAGTTAAGAGAGAGTTTTTTTTCTTTTTTTTTATTGTTGATGCTAATGCAGATGTCCCCATTCCTCTTCTTTTGCCCTCTCCCACCCAGCCTGTCTTCCCTTCTCTGTGACCATCACCACACTTGTTGTCTGTGTCCATAGAAAATGCACATTTCACTCTTCCCTTCATGCTCACTGGATACCAGTATAAATTGTAAGTTGTAGTTAGAGGTATATTTAACTAGGGAGAAATCAACCTTTGTAATAAGAGATTAATTCTTCAGTGAATAGTTAGTCTGAAAGTTAATACCTTCACACATGAAATCAGAAATGTCTAAAAAACCCTTTCATAGAAACCACAATTTAAAATAAATTAATTATAAGCACTTTATGAAAGCATAAAGAGACATCATTTATGTTAGAGAAGAAGTGTAGCTCCTGAATCTCTAGCATTTCCATCAAATTGTGCAAACAAATTTGGCAACACCATCACAACTAAAAAAAATACCTCTTCAGCACCAGGTATAAGTTTTCTTTCCTATTAAGACAAACATCCCATAAGATACTGAGGATTCTGTATAATTAACATACAGTAAACCATAGAGTGGAAAAGATCCCATGGACTACTGGACATCAATTTTAAATGCCAGAAAATTGATGTCAAAAGAAAGGAATTAGAGCAATGATTACAGAGATATTTCCTTCCTTTCTTTGAGCTAAGGTTTTACCAGTAGACTAGTGACTAAGGAAGTTAGGTCTAACTTCAGAGCAGCCTTTTTATTATTCCTGTACATATGCATAGTTCTCATATTAATATATTTACACGTGAAAGACCATTAAAGAGTAAACTACATGTAGCCATTACCTAGCCTAGTTTTAACTTATCTCTATGAATTAGTTCACTATTTTTCAATATAGTTCAGAATTAAAATTTCTTCTTCAAAGAGAGAAACCATAGTATTCTTTATTGAAGGGTAGTCAACTCCAGTCCTGACCTTGATTTTGCACTCAGAAGGCTCCTTTGCCCTTCAATCTTGCCCCTCATTTCTGATCTCTTGCCAAACAGGTTCTGTAACTATATCACCAGCCACACATTTGTCCCCTTAAAGACTGGGTTTTACAAACACCAGCTTAGCTAGTTTTTTCACTTAGAATGACTAATAATGGAATGTACAAATAAATTTACAAATTTGACTTTTGGTGGATCTTATCTATCAAAAATTCTCAAGGCAAAATGTCTTGAAACAGCAAGTGGCATCTTTTAATAGTTATTTTGGAAATTCAATTATACCAGCATTTGTATGCAAAATCATATTTTAAACAAACCATTGGGAGATATGCATACAACCCTAGTTGTATATAGCTGGCACAAGATGTAATTTACCCATTAATATTCACAATCTTACCCAGCTACCTCAAACTGTTTTACTTTTTCATTTATGGAATTTTCCTGGAAAGAATCAGCATTTCCTGGGAAACTAAATGACTGTGTTCTAATCATGTTTCTGAGACCTCATTTGGAAATCTCAGAAAAGTCTCCTAAAGAACTCTGTGAGATGACATTCCATAAGTGAACTCATAGTGAATGTCTATAATAAGAGTGATAGGTCTAAAAATAATTTCATGTAAATAACAGGCAGTTACAGTGTAAATTCTGAGTGCTCATTCCATTTTTAGTTCCTAGATGATAATAGAAATAATGATACTAAATTAATATAACATATCATATCGGTTTTTATTTAGAATATCTATTTCTTCCTGGTACTATCTGTGTTAAAGGGTAATGGGAGAACTCCAGAGGAGAGATGCAAGGTAAGGTAAAATAATTTTGTTTCATTTCAACAGTACTATTCCTAAATAAATTTCATGCCACTTTTTCTCTCTGCTACCTTGAAAAATGGTGTCATTCATCTCACTGGGGAAAATTTCCTTCTCAAGTTGCTGAGACTTCTGTAAATACCATTACTACTACAATGAGGAGGGTTACATCTAAACAGCCAAATGAACTCGAAAATATGTGGCTTTTCTTCTTTTAAAATATGTGTGCATAATAATCAGGGGCATAGAAAGGGAGTAGACAGACAATTCTCAGAGGGAAAGGGCTGAGGTGGGTGCAGAAAGAAACTGGACAAAAATCATACACCTATGGATGAGGACAATGGGAGAAGGTAAGGGCAGAGGGTGGGGTGGAAGCCGGATGGAGGGGAGCTATGGAGAGAAAAAAAGAGAAACAATTGTAATAATCTGAACAATAAAGATTAAAAAAATAAAATATGTGTACATGATATCACATGGCATGAAATAAAATTTAATGTTTTCCCACTGTCCCAGCTCTTGTTTTGTAACTGACCTGTACCTAACATAAAATGTGAACAAAGCATATCCATTTCCCACTGAACAGATGGCTCATCATCCAGTTGTCTTCAAGACAGAAAGATTAGTGAGCTTAGCATGGTGTTAGGAAGGAGACAAAACTGGAAACCTTAAAAGTAGCCTAAGGCCAAATCTTTCTACTCATTGTCCAAATCTCCCATTGGAAGATAAGGTTGGGATGTAAGATAAGATTTGCAACATTATCCCAGAAATAACCCAACATTCATTTCACCTGCTGTATTGATAAAGCACGCACATATGCAATCTCCAATTCTTTAGCTCTTAAATTTTAACAGAGGAGGAGTTGTGAGCCTAACCCAAGATATTTGGCTTCTAGCCTTTTTTCCTCCATCTCACTAAAACAGTATTTTCAGTACTTCATTAAAAAGGGAAGAACATTGCTTGGAGAATTTTATATTTCCTATCTTCAGCCTATGATGTGGTGTCATTAATTCAGCTTGTGTATATGTGTGTTTTTAAAAGTCCTCATAAATACAAGTACAGTAATACCAAGCTTGGCTTTTTAACACGGCTGATGCTCTGGGTATGGTTAGTGGTGTTAACGGCATAGCATACTCTTGGCTATGCCCATGTCTCCAGCTGGAAAACAGATTCATGTAATTCACATCACTTTTGTTGACAGGAAGGGCAGCAGTCTGAACAATTTTATTTATTTATTCACTTGCCCTTTATTTAGTTTTTGGTGGAAACGGGATTGGGGATACTGTGCCATTAACATATATATTTACTTATAGTGACTACAAGCATGCAGCTTAAGTTTTAAAAGTTGAAATATATTTGCATTTGACAGTTAAACATATATTTTAGAATATACAATGTGACTATACATAGAACAACTGTGAAATATGGGAAATTCTTTTTAAAAGCAAGCTTATTTTATTCTACTTATACTGTCTATACTTAAATCAGATCTTAAAGCAGATACTAGAAGTAGGGACATGTGTGTGGTCAGGCAGTAGCAATGTTCTTGAAAGAGACAAGAGAGCGAGAATATTTGATATGTGTCATTCTGTGACCCTCATGTCCTTCTACTTGAACCTCAAATCCTAAAGACAAACCCTAAAGACATACTTTAGGGTGGTGGTATAGCTCCTTATTTTTGTTTGTTTGTTTGTTTCTTTTTTTTGGGGGGGGGGCGGTGTTTTTCATGACAAGACGTAAGAATAAGAACAACCTGGACATGGAGATAAGAGATGCCCTCAGGATCATCACCTCTCTGCTTAAGTTAACATGGTGAAACTGGATTTAGTAATTTTCACCAGGATTTTAATTGATAAATTTATCTTACTAGCATCCATATTATCTCTTCAAGACAGATTCCTTCCATCAGCAATACCAGGTCCTTTGTTAGATCCAAACCCACATGTTGGATTTCTGGTTGGCCAAAGGCTTTATAATTCAGGTTGGCCAAAGGCTTTAAGATCTAACGGTATCTCCATTCCACAGGTAGAAACAGAGTACTGCTACTAAGAATTTAACAGCCTCTTGGGCAAAAGATCATAATCCACAGTTATGAACATTTCTATTCTTTTTGGAGTGGAATACCATATCCCCAACAACTTAAACACTTACCAGCACTTCCTCCTATTGGACTCTGAGATGCAAGGAAATGGTCTGACCTTTATCAGCACATAAGCTTTCAGTAAATATATTTCTACTGGAAGAGAATGTGTGGAGTCTGTTTTTCCCAATATTATCCTATAACCTAACAATAGTATATTAGATAGGTTATCCTGTTTTAGAACAAGCCCCTCTTCTAACAGTTTTAATTCAGTTTGCTTCTTCAATCTCAACCCTGCTGATTAGATTCAAGTGAACTGCCCTTCAATCCTTGTTTTGTGAACCATCTCTTGTCTTATTCACTCACAGAAGTTGGCATTAGTTAGATGTGGAAGAGAGTAAAGTAAATGAAAAGGAACTTCCAATTATTTTGCCAATAAGAATGGGAAACAATTCCAAGCCTACCCCTATGTTATGAAATAAATCGTGTCACTTCAAAATTCGTGAGTGAAGCCCTAAGCTCTAGTTTCTTAGCATTGACTGTGTTTGGAGATTAAGTATTGTTAAAGGAGATGTGTAGGCATGCCAAATTGATGAGGGGTGGACTTGAGATGTTTAATTTTATGTATCACCTTGGCTGGACCATGGTGCCTATATATTTGATCAAACATTATTCTAGATGTCTCTGTGTTGGTACTTGTGGATGAAATTGACATCGGTGTACTTTGAGTAAGACCTGCATAATGGGGGAGGGCCTCATGCTGTCCCTTGAAGGCCTGCACAGAACAGAAGACTGACCTCCCTGAGCAAGAGGGATCTGTGCCAGCAGACAGCCTTTGAACTCAAACAGCAACATCAGCTCTTCTTTGCTCCATCCTGCTGGCCCACCCTGCAGATTTTCAGCATGCCAACCTCCATATTTACACGAGCCAATTCCTCAAAATAAATCTCTAACTATATACAGTATACACATACTATTGGTTCTGTTCCTCTGACTAACACACTCCCCAATATCCACCTTGGCATCCTATTCCTAACTGCTGAGTCTAGAAAAACCATGTGGGTACTTGCAAGTATGGGAGAGGGGAGAGAAGAAGCCTTTATTTTACAGATTAGTTTTTATTTAGTCATTAAAAATAAATCTAGCCGAGACTGGTTTGGCTCAGTGGATAGAGCGTCAGCTTGCGGACTGAAAGGTCCTAGGTTCAATTCCGGTCGATACCTTGCTTGCGGGCACATCTCCACTGTGGGGTGTGCAGGAGGCGGCTGATGGATGTCTCTCTCTCATCGATGTTTCTGACTTTCTATCTCTCTCCCTTCTTCTCTGTAAAAAATCAATAAAATATATTAAAAAAATAAATCTAACACAATGCACCACATTTATATGTCTGTTATTATTACTATCAGTCTTTTCTTCCTTGACTACCATGATCTGAGCTTGCTAGTAAGTGCAGTCACAGTGCTCCTGGAAAAGGCATAGCCTGGTCTGTCACTTCAGCATTCCCTTAAGAGGAGGGTGAGGGATGCTCCCTTTCCTAAGAGCAGTAAGTCCTTCAAATACCAAGACACCTTCGCCACTGATATAATCCTAAAATCAAATGTGAGGCTAATAATCATGTTGAGAAAAGTTTTCCCCACCAAGTGTGGACAAAAGGGGAGAGAAACATGTCTTTAAAAAGCTGGATAAACCATTCAAGTTATGCTCTATATCTGGCAGTTTCAAATAGTTATTATAGACATGGCTAAGTGCTATAGTTAAGTATTTGGTGGTGTGTTGTTGTTTTTTTTTTTCCCCATATGTTTTCCCCAGCCCTGAATCTCCTCCTCTTTACCATAAATATTTTTATACTACTGTTTATATTTCACTAAAACAAATACTCTATTTTTTAGCTAAATGTATATTTGTATGTAGGTTTATATGCATACAGTACATAACTTCTCATGTTGAAAGGTATAGGAGACACTGAATATTATTTTAGAAGTTACAAAAGATACATAATAAACCCATATTCCCATATGCAGCCTTTCCCTGCTATATCATTCAGATCACCTTGTCCCATGTGAGAAAAACCCCATTACCATGAGGTTTTGCTGCCTTCAGTTTGCAATTGAAGGCAAAAATACTGTGTCTGCCAGTTAATCATCCCAGATGTAAGCACCAGCTGCACTCTCTGCTTTGTTTATGAGCACATTTTCCTTCAGGTAAACACTGTGATTCTGGCAGAAAATTGTGCCTGATGGATATGAATTCTGCTGTTATGTATTCACTGTTTTTTAAAGAACATTTACATTTGTACAGCAGAGAATGCTAAATTGGGGTAAGGAAACTTGAATGCTTGATTGGGCCCTGCCACCCTGGGTTCTAGGCAGGTTAATTGGTCTCAGTTTCTACATCTGTAAATTGGGGTGTTACTATTCACTTAACAGGGTTGCTGTGAAGAGTAAAAGAAATAATTCTGTAAAACGTTGCAGTACTAGACATAGCTTTCGCTCAGTTAATTATTGTTTAACCCATGCTCTTCTGTAAAGAAAGGAAGTACAATGTCTGCTTTATATTTTAATTATACTATGAGAAAAAATATGATAATCATAAATACTGTGAGGGACACCTTAAAAGGGAAATGCAGATATAAAGTATGATCAGTTGTGTGTGTGTGTGTGTGTGTGTGTGTGTGTGTGTATCTTTTCTTCCATATTCTGTGTTAAATGCATTAGTCTTTGTTCCAGCTGGACCGCTCCAGTAAGCACCACTGGTACTTTCGCTTCCTCCCATGCGCCAGTCCCAGCTTTTAAGTTCAGTATAAAAAATATTAGTGAAAAACCCTACCGAATTAGTTGACGTATCGTCAAGTTATTGTTCTTGGTGAAAATTAACAAATAACTGCCAGCTAATATCTTAATTTAAGCCTGCTGACAGAATCCATACACACAGGAGAGGCTAGCCAGCTGGAGTAAACCCTTGGCTGAACAGAGTGGAGGCCAGGACGGGGGAAGGAGGAGGAGGGGGTCACTCATTCATTTTCTCAGGTTGGGGCAGTTGGAGTGCAATGCACAGAACTAAATAGGAGGGAGGTTTGTCTGTCAGGAGAGTGAGCTGTGAAGAAAGAGAGGATTGTTTTAAACCTTTTAGAAATTGAAAAAAAAGTTAATAAACCAAGTTTGGCAAGGTAAAATAGTTTGGAAAGATATTCATTCAGAAAACCAAGGTTCCATTTCATTTGGTCCAGTTACATTAAAGCAGGCAGACTTTACTGGGTACCTAGCTAACCCCAGAGCCCTGCATATGGAAATCAGGTTCTCTGGGACTACTTATTCTTATTTGTTGCTTGTTTTCAATCATTTTGAGGGTGTGTGATTTCTTGTTTATAGGTATGGAAAGGGATAAGAATAACACCATCAAATATGTATTTTTCTTTCTGGCTAATTGGAATTGATATGGGAGGTGGGCTGAGCTGACTTCCTAGTGACTTGGAAGAGCTCATTACTGCTTCCTAGTGGCCGCTCTGATGGAGTGGAGAGAACTTAACCTCCAGGAGGAAGAAGCTGGTCACATATCCATGAGGCCTCATGCAGCCTCACCACCTTCTCAGGCAGCTTCCCTTAATTCCAGATCAAACTGCTGAGCATTTTCATAGAGAAATTTGAGCATCTATATTAGTCTCTTCCAAGTTTTAATATCAGAAGATTCAAACTCAATGTAAACTTACTGTGATTTCAGCTAATAGACTATTTTTCTTTTTTAAAAATGACTGTTCCTGCAATTTTATTTATATTATCAGATCTTAAAGAATTTTCAAAAGCAATACCCATCAATATAAAAATTAAGAAATGATAAAAAGCACAAAGAGAAGGTAAAAGTTACCTATGATTATATGATTCATTCAGATAATCTATATGTATCGCAGCTTCTATATGGCAGGGGTTGTTAGCACCAGTGGTCTAATTCAGAAACACAAATAAGTGGCTATTAATATTTATGCTTACAGTAATTAATGATTTTTAAGAGAGATTTTTTTTAATTTAAGTTACTAAGTACAACCATAATGTGATATTATGAGAAGAGAAAGTTGAAAATGATTCAGAAGCCCTTGGTTCTTGGTTAAACACCCTCATGGTTGGCCTAAGATAAGGCACCTACATTTTTGTATCCTTCTTTCTGTAGCTAAAAGTCTATGAATTTTACTTCCAGCAATCAATATATGCAGTTCTTTTCATTGGCGATTATTCAAACAGTGCCTAGTGTTATGTTTTTGTAAATCAACATTTACTGCTATACCCTTGGCTGAAGAGAAGGGGAGTCTTTCATTCATTTTCTCAGGTCATGTTCTGTCATAATTTGGCATACGATATAGGTGGACGTACCAATCACTTGGCTATTCCTTAAAGTATTTATCTGTATGGTTTAATTTTGTCCTAAGCCCATTAGAAACAAACAACTGAACAGAAACACTCAACCTGAATTACAAAATAGAATAATATTCCTGAGGTATATCAGTCTTTTTTTCATTTTAGTACTCAACAATAACTGTCTAATCATTTCAGTGTATTAAGCACATTTTTGTTTACTTATATACATCAAACATACAGACATAATTGGTCACACAGACAAAACAAAGCCAAATGTAGTACGGGAAAGGAAAGCTGGAGAGGAACTGTGCCATTTTTAAAAAAAATATATTTTATTAATTTTTTACAGAGAGGAAGGGAGAGGAATAGAGAGTTAGAAACATCAATGAGAGAGAGACATCAATCAGCTGCCTTTTGCACGCCCCCTACTGAGGATGTGCCTGCAACCAAGGTACATGCCATTTACCGGAATCAAACCTGGGACCTTTCAGTCCACAGACCGACGCTCTATCCACTGAGCCAAACCGGTTTTGGCATGGAACTGTGTCATTTCTTTTTGTTGTATAAACTCTGCAGGGCCCCAAATGTTCCCTTGAAATCAGCATTCTTCATGAAGGGGCCAACAGGAGCAAAACACACCGATTTCAATAATATGAATGACAAACATCGCCTGATTCTGTAAACTGGTATCTAAGTCATTTAGGCAGAAAGGAACAGAGGGGGAAGAAGACATGCCAATAAGAAAACAGATGCTTGGTTGCAGTGGGAAAAGAAGAGAGAAAGGAAAGAGGACACAACAGTAACCTTCTGGAGGATTATCCTCTCTAATAATAGTTAGACAATGTAGTAACCTTTGAAACAACATTTTGTTTACTTGCCATTTGTGGTTATAAATATTCAAGCAATGTTATAGATAGGATCACCAATGTACCTGTTTTCCTGACACAGACCCAATTTATTCTCATTATTCTGGCATGATTAATAAATTCTTGCTTTGGCTGTAAGGTTCACATTTGGGGGGCTTAATAAATTCAGATATAATGTTTAAGACTGCTGCTATGGAATATCTCTACCAGACCCTTCATTTCATTCAAAGGCTAAGACATGAAGCATACTCCAGGCTCAGTGCAGTTCTAACAAATAATTCATAGTAACCCCTTGAGCTACTCACACAACAACCCAATGACAGAATTGAGGCAACATTCCTACAAGCACACAGCAAAAAAAACTGCATATTTGATATATAAATTTAGATGTCTTCATTCAGAGACCTTATTTTACCTTCTATATATCTTTCAAATATTGTTCATATTGTTTGGAAGGAATAATCAATAATTTGTATATAAATAAGCAATAACTTATTCATAAATTCCACCAAGTATTTTACAAATATGGCTACAGTGAAAAGAATCTACCATATTCATTCTTCTCTCCATATTGCCATTTCTATCATGCATGCATAATTAAGACATTGACTGGAAACTAAATGCCCTGAACTACTTTTTTAAAAAAATTTATTTTTAATTAATGTATTACATGTGTACATATCTTTTCATTGCCCCCTCCCCTATTCCCATGCATGCCCTAACCCCCCAGTATCTGGAATTAGTTTTAATGTCCCAACAAACAAAACAGGAAAGGAACATGGCTCATCGACAAACTGGATACCATAATTCCACCTCCCCCTGGCCAACACCCAACCTCCAGCAACAAGGTAAGGACTGGGAGGCCTTCAGGAACACAGTACCATGTCCTGGACACAAAGGAAGATCCAAACTACTTTCACTGGGCCACTTTACTAAGGCCATATCCTTTGGTCAGCAATTAACTTCTTATGGATTCTTTATTTTAGGTATATTTTTATTGATTTCAGAGAGAAAGGGAGAGGGAGAGAGAGAGAATTGTTGATCAGCTGCCCCACACTGCAGATTGAGTTAGCAACCTGGGCATGTATGTTGACCAGGGATGAAACCGTGACCTCCTGGTTCATAGGTTGATGCTCAACAAGGAGCCATGCTGGCCAGGCTTATGGATTCTTTTTAAACATATTATTAAACATGAGACTCAGGCTCATACAATTCTTATCGAGCTTAATTATCTGATTTCCCTTCTCACATCACCTCTTTTAGCAATAAGAGGTGACAGCTGACTGCTGGAGAGAAGACAAATAAAACTCAAAAGTCGAAGTAGAAGCATCTGAGCTTTGCAATGAGGAATGTACACCCACACGGATGAACCTGAGTAGCCATCACAGAAAGCATTAAGTTATATTCAGCATCCCCTGCCTAGTATAATATCATCTGGAAGGGTTACAGAATGATTGTTTTATGAAATTTGGGTAGTTACAATTAAAAACCTTAAGTACCTTATTTAATTTTCTGGAGGATATCTTTGTGAAGTGATTTTTATGCAATGTAGGAAACTTCCTGTTAATATCTGCTAAGTCATCCATTCTGATTCTGGACAAAATATTATATTTACTATAAATATGCCTACTAGTATTTAAAATAAGCTAGCACATAAAATAGGTAGGACATGAAAAAGGAAAACCTTTCTAATCTATGTTGCCTGCAGAGTGATAAAACCCCAAATGAAAAATTTAAATTATCTGAGAAGGCATTACTTTTTAAAAAAATAAATAAACCAACCATGTATTTGAAACGCCTGGGTCGTTCCGTGAACTTCTGGCATTTATCCTCTGTGAGAACTGCATAAATGCAGCCTAAATGGTTGTTAGTGAACGTTTAGAAATGCTGTCCTGGCAGGGTAGTGATAGCTTTCAGTCTCATATCTCCTTTCCATAAAATGAGGGTGGTATTAGACATGTCATCTGCCTGTCAGACACTCGGTTAGGCTTTAGAAAGAGAGGTGCAGAAATAAAGCAATTCCGTTATAATTTTACGATGAGAAAGCATGCCACCAAGAAGAGCAGGATGAAATTCTGCTTTTTAAGGATGAAGCCTGCTACCGAGAAATCTGCCAGGACTTTTCCATTTTTATTCCCACTTTCTCTTTTCTACATATGAATTTAGTAATCCTGGGTATATTTTTAGCAAAGCCTAAGCTTTTCCTTCAGTAACGACTTCCCCTTAATAACCTGAAATAAAATTCTGTGCAGAAAAATCAAAGGATTAACTGGGAAGGTTGCATTAGCTAGCTTCTGCCTCAAGCTTCTTTCTGCTTAATGTTCTAACAAGATAGGGAGTGACGTGGAACACCCTCGAGGTAGGAAAGCAAGATGCTGGAGAGATGCATGTGTCTCCTAATGGAATATCTACAGAGATAGAAACCAGAGACTTTCTCACCATTAGTTAATTTCCCTAAGCAGCAACTTGCTAAAAATAGCCTCAGGATATCTCTTTGGCCAAATTCTTTCCCCAGACCTGATGTCAAATGCTATATTTAGGACAGTAGCAAAAATGGAAGAGTTCGTGTTTTCATTCAAAATTTCCCTTCACACAGCAACAGATGTTAGTCATAGAAATAAGCAAGGACCAGAGACGTTAGCATCTCTTGAAATTATAGTAAATGAAGGGGCAGAGATATGTTGAAGCTGTAGCCATTGATGTCATTACTACAACTTCAACATCTCTCTACCCCTCCATCAGGAAAGGAGCTTGTTTTGCAGAAATTAACACACTAAAATTAAAACAACAACAACATTTCTTGTTTGCCATTAAGTCAACAAGGCCTTAATACAATAAATTTTGGACTAATTTTTAAATAAATCACCATTTTATTAGTTATATTAATTGTCCTCTTACTTAGATATGCAAAAGATGTAAATCCAAATGGAAAGTAAAATAACTGGAAATTAGGTAGTTAGGTCATTATTACAAAATTAAATTTCTCTATGGGTTTAATGCCAATTCTTTGTAAAACAACTAAAAGAATGTCAAGAAAGCTATTTTGTAATTCAGAGTGGAAAGATATACAACACCAAAATATTTGTTTTTGTTAATTAAAGCACCAGTTGACAAAGAGTGCTTCTAGAGACATGGGTTGCGGTGGGTAATTGATTTGGTATAACTCTGGATTACTGCCAGAAGAACGTATAACTTTATCTCCTCCAAATGAATTAAAAATATGTGTTTAAAAAAGAACAAAATGACTAAGGGCCTCTTTGCTTTTCTATTTTTTTCCTTTTAAGCACAAGTTTTGTTTGTTGTTCGCTTTTATTTGTTTGCTGGTATAGGAAGCTTTAGTGGTTCTCTGATGTTCTTTTGTATTCTGGGGTTTTATACTGAAAAGTGCTTACTCACAGTGAAATCTGAACCTCAACAGAGTTTATTTAATGGTGACAGACACATTCTGTTTACTGCTTACCTAATTGGCAGGGTGAATTCTGGACTTAGGGCAGAGAAAAGAGATATGAAAACCTAGACAAGAAAGGATTCTACCTTTCTTCCCATTCTCTTTATTACTCTCAGAGAACTTTAGGTCAAGCGATGGATATTTTTATAAATTGTTCTTGTGGTGAGAAGTTTATAAAAACATCGGTAGCTTGACCTAAAGTTCTTTGAGAGTAAAAATGGCTGCTAATTTATTAGGGACTCACATTAGGGAAATTATCTAATTGATTCAGCAAAATTACCTTGCATCAACATGATTTATGAACAACAGAGCCGAGATTCAAGCCCAGGTTGAATCTGACTCCAAAGCCCTTTCTCCACGACTGCATCATACATTCTCCCAAACCAAGGCCCATGCCCCGGCTCATGAATCCTTTGTCACTGCACCTATTTTTAAGAATGGTTAACATGAAAGAAAACCACAGTTTGAAAGCCTCACTCTGCTCCCCACACGTCCATCGTCATATTAAGAATGGTAACTAAAAAGGAAATATTCCCAAGAGTTTTAAACCTCCCAGTTAATGGTACAGAAGGAAGAAACAGCTGATCTAGAAAGTGGGTCTACACAACTGACTGATACAGGAACACTTCACTGGTAGGGAGGCAGCCAGCACCATAGTAAGTCCCATAGATTTTTAGAAACACAGTGTTCAACAACAAAACTGAGGCATTCATGTCTTATCATTCTACCATGGCAGGTTTACAATGAACGATTAGTTCATCTGGAATTATTTACCATAAAAAAAAAAGGTCTAATGAGTGCCTCCCATGAGCCAGGAAGTAGAAATTTAAAAATGAACAGAAAAGAATTTCATTATCACAGAAGTGAATGCATAAGCAAACAGAAACAATAGCGAGTTCTAGGAAAAAGACTAAGCAGACTGAAGAGCTAGTTCAGGTAAGGCTACAAGTGGGAATTTAAGAAGGGGATACTTCTGCCCAGAGTGTAGAGAAGAGAATCATAGGCAGAGAGAACAGCAGATAAGAAGGCCTTGAGATGGCAGAGAGCTTGGTGTGTTCTTGGAACTGAAAACAAAGTGAGGCTGAAGGAAGGTGGGAGGAAGCAGGGATGGCAGTTAGTGAGGGAAAGTGGTATGAGATGAAATATAAGAGAATGAGAGAGGTCTGGTTATGATATCAAGTTCAGATTAGAATGGTAAATGCTTTAAAAATCCACTGAACACTTTTAAGCAAGGGGCCCTCATGATCTGATATGTATGGTAAAACTATCACTCATCACTCTAGCTGCTGTTTTGTAGAGAAAGTGTTGTAAGAAGGTAAGAGTGATGACAATGAGGCTAGTTAAAGGCTAGTGGCCTAGATTGTATCAACACTAAGTGGCTAAAATTCTTACTTTATATACAGCATATGGTATTTTCAGTAATTTGGATGGAGAATGAGACATTAATGAATTTGAGATATAATAATTTGAATTAGAAATAATAGAATTTGCTTACAGGTTGGATACAAAACAAAAAACAAATAGCCAAGACCAATTTGGCTCAGTGGATAGAGCATCGGCTTGAGGACTGAAAGGTCCCAGGTTCAATTCCAGTCAAGGGCATGTACATTGGCTGCGGGCACATCCCCAGTAGGGGGCGTGCAAGAGGCGGCTGATGGATGTCTCTTTCTCATCAATGTTTCTGGCTTTCTATCCCTTTCCCTTCTTCTCTGTGAAAAATTAATAAAATATATTTAAAACAAACAAACAGAATAATCAAAATTTGAATGATGCTACTTGACTAATAGTTATACCCCTTATGAAGAAGGAAAAGCCAATACAGTACTTTCAAATCTTTTTTATCCAAATTTTAATAGTTAAAATAATTATGACTACTGATTATTATTATATGCTTCATCAGACATTGAAAGATATTATTTCAATTAACCCACTTAGAAGTCATGCAGAACAATGTTAAAATGGCCATTTTACATGTGAGAAAATTGACATTCAAAAGATTAAGTAAATTTCCCAACGTATCAGACTGGAAATTGGCAGAATCCAGATCTGTTTGGCTTGAAAATTGGATTCTCAACTCCCCAAAAGTGGACTTTGCATCTATCTGGCTCTCTCAATTCAAGATCCATATCCAGATCAGTGTATGCCATATAATATATTCTAATTCATATTTATTACCTAAATAAATACATATAATTTTAAATACATATAATTATAAATACATATAATTTCCACTATGACTTGATGCTTCTCAGAGATTCCCAAGTATACTCTGCTGTAGTTGGCATTAGTGGTCAACATCAATGGGGCTATCCTTTAAACTACTGTCCCAATTGTGACCACACAGAGCTCTCTTTCACTGAGGAACTTCTAGTTATATTTCTATCTCTATATCCTTCCTGGAGAAAAATGTGTAGTAGGCACAATAAGCTGGCAGGACCTGGGAACAGCCATAAGAGTCTCAACTAGGACTCAGGTTCCTAAGACCAGTGCAGGGAGATCTGGGGATGACAGATGAAGGATTCCTGCCTGCCTTCACAAGTCCAAGGTCACTGCCTTCACAAGTCCAAGGTCTCTCTGGTCCCTTGGTTTTGCTATAGGTCATCTCTAATCTCAGGGTCATAAGCACCCTTACTTTACAGCACTTTCTCACAAAGCAGACGCACTTCACTCTCAAAACTTAGGCTGTTCTGGTAGCTCCATTAAAGTATCCCTCTTTGCAAAGAAATTTCCTAGCCTCACATTCCAACCCACAAGTCTTGATTTCTGACATCTGGTTCATCAACCAGTGCTATAAAGCTCTATTTAATGCACTTGTCAAGATGTAAGCTTTTTCTGAATCTCACTTCTAGTCAGATGATAAGGCATAAGTCTGAATCTCAAGAAGATTCTGTAATACTGGCTTCTCCCAAAAAATTCATGCTCCATGAGATTCACTAATACCCATAAAAATATGCTTTATTCCAACTTGAATTTCATGCCTTTCCGTCCAGACAGTAACCAAATGTGTAATACATTCATTGCTCTTGGTCTTAATAAAAGTGATTACATGTCAAATTCAAATAGGTTCACTTCAAACTGTGGGAGATCTGAACTAAACATGATTTTAGTATATAAGTCTGATGCCCATGGGCAGATAAGTCCTGAGGACTCCTTCAACCCTTCTTAAGGAGATAACAACTGGCCATTCTTGTGCCACTTTTGCTTTACTTTCTACCTTAAAGCTAGATAAATTTTCCTATATTATTTCTCATAAATGCCATCTTCCTTATGGTTCAAGTTCTGCCATTCCTCCAAGGACATCCAGCATTCCACACATGCCCACTTCACAGAGACAAAGAATATGTCACAGTAATCTCTATCAGAGTTCTAATCCATAGCAATAAAGACAATTCTCAACTACAACATTAGGTTCAACAGACAATATGCACTTCACCACATTTTTTTTTGTTGTCAGAAAGGAATATGATTCAAGGGAACACCTGGCCATTGATACCCACAAATCTGTGGCAGGCCTCCATTGCTATTATCATGGCATGAAACCCATTCTACACCCTAGGCTGGTTGAAGAAGGGACTCAAGGGCAGAGTGTCAGGTTTATCCAGAAGTCAGCTTCTTAATACCAAGAGAGGTAAGGCCATACACAGATCTGAGCTCATGGCTCTTAAAGAAATCCCCCAGCAACAAGTCTTGTTGATTTCCTTTCCTCTACTCTGCCATCCCTCTGCTTGTCTTCCAACTGAGACTAGCTTGTTTGAGCCTTGGAATAGTCCATAGCTTCTATGCATATCTCTGTTACATCTGTCACCCATTGCCATTTCCTCATATGATGCTATGAACTGCATATTTATTTCCCCAAAAATTTATTTGTTAAAACCTAACCCCCAAGGGATGTTATTAGAATGGAGGGCCTTTGGGGGGAATTAGGTTTAGATGAGATCACAAGGGTAGATAGAGCCCCCAAGATGTGATTAGTGTCCTTATAAGAAGAGAAAGAGACTACATATTGCTCTCTCTCTCTCTGCCATGTGAGGACCGAGCAAGAAAGAAGGTATCTGTCAACCATAAAGTGGGCTCTTTCTAGATGCCAAGCCTGCTGGCACCCTGAGCTCAGACTTCCCAGCCTCCAGGACTGTGAGAAATAAATGTTTGTGTTTAAGCCACTCAGTCTAGGGCCCATTTGTTATAGCATCTCAAGCCAACTATGACATGTGGTAACCCAGTGTCTGACTTTGACAACATCCCCTGATTTTACTTCCCAGGCTGAAACTTCCAGGTTCCTTCACCTTATAATCACTGATTTTTGCAATCGCTAGTTCTATCAGAACATGGTCACGAGCCATGTCACGGAGATAAAATATCTAAAGCATTTAGAGTAGAAACAAACATTGGCACGAAGCCTATCTTTCATGTTTTACAGACGATGAAACTGTAAAGGTTAAGTGATTAACCCAACACCACAAAGTAAGTCATTAATGACTAGAACCCAGGACTTCTGACTCACAGAACAATGACCTAACATTAACCATGTCACACCATTCTTAGAAATCATATTCAGCAATGGATGGAAACCCAAGAAAGGTGTGTTAAATTTGAGTTTGGGAACAAATGACTCATCTTGTAGGTTCAGTTCTGTTCTGAGGAATTCTGTAAGCATTGAAAAGGGTTATAGCTGATGTTTATAGAGAAATATATCGTGTTGTTTCATCTTTAAAAAAGTTTTTGCTAAACATGACATATTAAATTTGGATAGATGAAGAAAAGTTCTTTTTCTTTCCATGAAAGCCAATTAGCCAAAGATAAATTAATTTCCACATTTCCTCAGTAATCATGGGCGGAGAATACATAAAACATAGTAAATATCTTTGGAAGAAGAATATTTTTACCAAGTAAGATGTTTCAACCCAGTGGGTGTGGTGAAGAGGATTTCCTGCTGTGTAAGGAGTCTTCTAACAGTCAAAGGCCTGCCAATCATTTCTAAAGTTGAGGTTCATTCTCAGGGTCAAATATATGTGACTATAGAGTCCCTCTCCATCTGAACACTTCATTTCACAGAAGTCCGCTCTACAAGGTCAGGAGTAGCCTGAGCATCATTATGAGCAGTTTCATGGATTTTTTTTTTAAGGCAAGAAAGTCTAAAGCCCATATATTCATAAAGCAAATCAACAGAAGAACTAAAGTTAATACTCACATATCCTAACTTCGCTTTTTGCCTTTAATTTTGGTTGTCATGAACATTTTTGGTGGTTAAGTCATTCCTCCCTGCCGCCCAAGGAATTTTGAGTTGCTCCATCAATTATATTGCTATGAAATCAGTCTGTACTTAAAATGTACATCTAATATATGGCCCTTATGGAACAGGCTCATAAAATTTTACACTCATTTTTTATCACTTTCAGTTCTTATACTTCTGGCTTAAGAGCTGTCAAACATAGAAAAGAGGTGCTGACAGAAACTTACAAGTGCTATGATCCATTTCCCCCAACTGGCTGTGGCAATTTCTCTAAGGATTAGCTTGGATCAATCTGGCTGTAGGAAATAATTTTCCTTGATGACAATCCATATATTTTATAGTTAATAATGCTTTTCAAATCAGCTTGTTAATTATAGAGGTTAGCAATAATTTTTTTTTAAGTTCATGGGGCTGGAGTCCACTATATGCTATGCATGCTGGTAGCTGAACTCCTTCTATAAAGACCATTGAAGGATGGCAAAAACTGTCAGGATTTAGTCAACAGCTAAACAATCACTGAGGGTGACTGCCAGCCAGTATCACAGGTCAATCACAGTCTAGGGGAGAAGTGGTTTTGACAGCCAGATGAAACCTTAAGACTCAGGACATTAGAAGTAGTTTGAGATTCACTTCCTGCTCTTCACTGTAGGACTTCTTGCACCAAGCCCCGAATTTCTCTCACATCTTAGCCTAACAAATCTTCCTTCACAGCTTTATTGAAATCTTTGAGTGCAATTTTTCTTAGTTAAATGTTTATTTCCTGACAAGATTCCATTTGTCCATTTAGAGTGCAGGTGTATAATGATTAGACAATACCAGGTGGACCATACATCCCAGTTTTTTCCCAGGATAATCTTAGTTCAAAGCCTGTTGTCCCAAGATAATTGGTAAGATCTCCCCTTTTCATTCACACCAATTTCAACAATGCCTTAAAGTGTCCACTTACCTATCCCTAATGGCTATTTAGGTGGAGTTATCAAACATTGGTCACACTAACAATTTGATCATTGAAAATATTTTCTTTTCACTGAGTATCATTTTGATCAAGGTCTCTTTCCAGACAGGCTAGTTGCAGCTGTATTGCTCTGGAGCTTCTTTTTTGTATTCTATGTTATTATTTCAGGCTTCAATGATTTGCAATAAAACCTATGTAATTCTGTTTTCACATTTGATGCTCTTAACCAAGTGAAAAAAAATTGTCATGGTAATCAATGTAAATCTGACCATCTTTTGGATCATCTCAGCCTCGAATTACATTTGGACAAAATATGAACCCGACAAGTAAAAATAACTAAAAAAAAATTTACATTTTTGCAATGGTCTATAAAAAATGTCAAAAGCATAGCTTTTATTACATTTAGTGCAGCACATTCTTCTGCCTCTCTTCAGTGTATGGGACAACACTCCAACCACTAAGCAAATGGCCAGTGGCTCACCTCTCTTATACTGTACATAGTATTTTTTTCCTCTCATGGACTCAATAAGGAAAAGACTGCCTTCCAAGTATTTCATCTCAGCCTGATCCACAGTACCAAAATATAGAGCAAGCTCAATTCTTGAGGGTTGCCAAAAGAATGCAACTGTAATCAGGGTTGTTGTTGTTGTTTTTTTAATTAAAAAGATGATCACATGATTTTGATAAAACTAACAAGGATTGTATCTGTGTTTAGTATAAAGACAGAACCAGAATAAAGGAACAGCACAGTTCTTTTAGTGAGACCTAAAGAATGGCTGCATGCAATCATTTAGAATGACATCAGTCAAGTGGTGAGAAAGGAAAGGGATTGTCAGTTAATTAGTACCTTCTAAACTTAGTGGAAAATGTCAAAATAGCTCTTCTGTTGCATACAACCCTGAAAGAAAGGTGTCAGAAAAGTGGGACCCAGAGAGATTCATGCATACTCTGAGTTCACATGGCCCCCATAAGGGACATAAAATGATTGCCGAGTTCTCTGAATATTGAAGCTTGAGTTATAAGATAGGAAGATTCCATCTGCCACGAGTTTTATTTAAGAAACAGGCAATTTCTGAAGAAGGTAAAATTGCACATATATCCAGGTGTTTAATAAAATTTGCTCGAATTCACTTTCTTAGAATCTAAAGTCAGTACAGGGCTCACAATCTTATTCCTTTGCCTTCCTAATTTGCCAGAAATGTGATTTATTTCCTTCAACATAAAAACCAAGGAATTTGAAGATTAATCAAGGTGCTTAACTTAGGAAGTAGCCCAAACCTGAAATTAAACTCATCTACATGAGAAAGCCACCTACAAATAAGAAGGTTAATAGAGGAAAATATAGCAACATATGAGGCAGATAAGAAAGGATATAAAAACGTAATTAGAAAGACTCTATTCAGAGACAGTAGGTCTTTTTTTTAACAAGCAAGGACTCAATTTGACACTGGCCTATTCTAAGTACTATGGAACTGAGTTTGGGCCAAGGATTACTGAATCTCATGGGACAATTCTCAATGATAATGAGGTAACAGGTGTGACCATATTCAGCCAATCTCAGAGGTCCAATATAGGTTATAAATCCTTAAAATATTTTTGTATCTGACCTTAGGTCCCTTTGGAACAGTAATAACTTTCATAAAAGTAGAGATACTTTCATATCTGTTGACAAAATAACGTAACTATAGAGACCATTTACAGAAACTCCATAGTCAGGAGAATGACAATTCTCAAGGAAGATCACATGATAAAATTGTAGTTCAGTCTTACAATTTTTGATAATCTGTCCAAAAGCATTTCAATGCCTTTCTAGGATCATGCAACTATATTAGTAGCTTTCGAAACCAAAACCTGGCTCCCAGGCTATTTGCAGTATATTCTGTAGCTCTGTCACTTACAGAACTCACTAACAGCGAGATACATGGATTTTAGAGAACTTTAAACCAGAATAGACTCTAATTTACTCTTAATTTAGTGAATCATTTTACAATAAGTAATAATATTGCAATGGATTTTATTTATTGAACACCTACTACCTACAACATAACAACCACAGAGTTTACATCATTCATCTGTTTTCTTTATAACAAACCTGATAGATAATGCTATCATCTCCATCCCTTGTTTCATGTAAAGAAACTGAGCATCAGGAAAGTTAAGCAACTTTCTCATGGTAGCATGGAGAGTAAACAGTAAGACAAAACTTAAACCAAGGTTTTTCTAATTGCAAACATGGGGTAACATGTAAGATGAAAATAATAGGAGTGAAATACTGTGAGAGTAGTCTATTTACATCAGAAATGCCCACTGTATTTACATATCATTAATGAATAAGTAAATACAAATTAGACTTTTTCCTGATTCAAATACACAGTATCAGGAACGATGAAAAGCAACAGTTTACAGGAGTGAATGTATATGAATCACATTACTTACTTTTATGCTTAGAAATTATTAATCTTTATTTTTCTGGAAACTTTTGATTTCTAAAACAAACAAAATAAACAAACAAAAATATTAATAGTCTTTGATTTGGAAATCTTGCAATGCCTATCAATTAGAATCTTTAATGTTTTTAACTGGCTAAAATAAAATAAAAAGTAACATTACTTTTAAAAATTAGACTTTTCATTTAGTATCCATCCAAATTAATGAAAATGTACTATATATAAAGGTATAATTTTAGCCATTCAATGGTTGATCTAGATTAAAAAATAATGTTCAACTATATTTAGTCATTGCTTTTCTACTTTTCAGGATGTGGCAGGGTAGACGAAAACAAAGGCACTGATAAAGAAGTTCTTAGAATATTTAGGAGTATTATTTTAAATACATTAAAATAACTTAAAGTAAGTATTTCAGATTAAAAATATTTGAGTCAGAAAATATTTTTCAGTATATTCATGATCAGCATCCACTCTGTGGTTCCATATCATGAACCATCTTAAGGAATGTAGAGACAGAACTACCCAGTTTCTGCCCTCTGAGAAATTTACTCCATTTCTAGAGCCGCTTTGTGTAAAAAAAGCTAACAGAATTCTTTTGACCTTTTGCCTGCCACCATCCAACTGTATTTTCCATTTTGCCTTTTTTTTATACGAGTTTTACTCATTGATTAGTGTTTAAAATGTTTTGTCACTTCCAGAAAATATTTTGTATCTTCCTGTCTTATGTTTTGCCTGCCTTTTTATCTCTCATCTCATACAGCCCACATTCCAATACCATTAGATGCATAAGTAGAGCATTCTAGAACTAATAGGAATTTTATAAGATCATCTACTACAACTTTCTCATCCTAGTGATGAGTTTATTGAGGTTCCGAGAGGATAAATAACTTTCGCAACATCACATGCATAGCAAGCAGCTGAACAGACTTTACCAGCAAATGTTCTCTCTCAATGCCAGTGGCTATAAACAGCTCTTCTCACACCACGATATTTATGTGCAAGGCAGTCTGAAACAGTGTCAAGAGCACGCACTCTCGAGTCAAGCTGCTAGGGTTCAAATCTTAACTCCCCACCCTGATATTTCTATCGCTTTGGTCAACAAATCAATGTTTATTGCTATCTTTGGATGGTGGAAAGAGCTTATGTTTCATTTAGCAGTTTTATCTTGAATAATTTTATACTGACTAATTGCTAGGGTCAGGCTCTGCCAGGTGCTACAAAAGCCAAGAGTAAGAGTCATCACTCCAGGTTTTAGGGAGTCAGGGATCCAAAAGCATCGAAAAAAATCACATCGGTGCTCAAGAGATAGCATAAAAGAGGTGCACCAGAAGCACAACAGCGGTGAAGAAGCGGGGAGGCAGCCAGGTATACCTGGGAGTTCAGGGGTGCTTCACAAAGGAAGCAGCACTACAGTGAGGCCCTCAGCAATGAGTATCACCCCAGGATTGAGCACCGCCCCTCACACAGAAATGCACACAAGGCCATGATAGCTACATGGATAAGTGGAATTTATCTTCCCTGGCCTAGACAAGGGGAAAACAGACACTGGAGAGAAATACAGGAAGAAGGCGTGTCTCTCTATGTAATGTTCTCTAGAACTCTTTAAAAAGAGCCCTCTCTTATGCAAACAATGTCCACTTACTGAACTCTCCATGAGGCTGTCAGATTGTATGAGGCGGCAGAGCTTCTGCAGGCCTATGCATATAAAGCTGGTCAAAGTGAGACAAAACTAGTTCTCCCCAAATCGGAGGCCTGAAGAAAGTTAATACACTGTGCAGACTCCAGAAGATCCTGTGTACTCAGCAGCAAGACAAGCCAGGGATAGACCCCCCTGCTGCTGCATCTGAACAGCACCCCTGAAGCACCTTCCCCAGACAGGTAAGTTGGCTGTGCTCCGAAGGAAGGTTTGGTGTCACATGCACACCTCCCGTGAGGCAAACTCTAGGGCAGATGCAGGAGTGGACTCTAAATGTCGCAGAAAGGATCTTTCCCTTTAAAAAGGTCACCGCACAGAACACAATAAAACTGTCTCGTCTAGCAGGCTCTTCTTCCAACCGGCAAGCTTCAGAAGTGCAAGAGCCCAGGGCACACCTGGCTAAGAGGCTTTTCGGAATTTCCCATTCCCTTGGGTACTCATATATCTGTCATGCCATAGCATTTTCTGTGAGAATTCTGTTCTCTGTTTTTGTTTTGGCTAGATTTTACTTCTAAAAGTTCTCCCTGTGATTTACATTTTAATGTGACACAACCTGGAGAACGACTCATATTTCTCACCAGTGACAGAGGCCTTCTCTATTGCTCTCCTATATAGCAGGACTTTCCCAAAAGTTCACCTGGCCGACAGCTACTCTTTCTGCCTCTTTCCTTTACCCGTTAGCTATGTGCACTCACCAATAGACAATGGAGAGCCTAAGTTTGCTGTGATTCATGGTTACCTGCAGTGCTTATTTTAAAACATCACCAGTGAAAGAGTAGGTGGCATACAATCTGCACATGACAAACCAGTGTAAGGATGAAGATATATCTTTGCAGATCACAAGAAAAAAGGACCAAGTCTGAAATTGTCTATGGTTGTTAGATGTTGTAGCATCTTGGGGGCAAATGTGCATATATCAGGCAAGTAAAGAAAGTTCAGAAACAACTGTGATCGTAAGATGATAATATTGAGATCTAGGTGTGTGAGGCAGGAGGAGTTCTAAAGATTAGGAGTGATTACACACTCAGAGATAATTCAATATCAGAAAGAAGTATGCTAATAATTTTAAAGAAAGTACTTTAAATCCTAAAACAAAACAAAACACAACAAGAGAAATACAGGAAGGAGAATGAAGAATTCATTAATTTTTAGATTAAGGTAATTATTATGGTTCAAAAAGATAATACATTTTTGTCTCTACTTCTTTCAGAGATTATATGAAATATTTATATGTTAAATGTATTAATATATTTATATTAAATATATATTATTCATAATATATATGTTATTTATAATAAATATATGATTTACATAGCATAAATGTAATATATAGCAACACAATAAATATAATCCATAAGAAAAAGAGGAATACGTGCATAACAGTCAAGAGGGGGGTGTTGTGGTGGTGTTATCGCAGGGAGAAGATGGAAAGGAACTATTAGAAAGAACAGGCAGAGGAAGCCACAGTCCAAAACATGTGCTACAGTGACTACAGAACTCGTGAGGATGTTGACATAGGAATCTCAGAGTCTTAAGGGAAAAAAATAAAAGCTATAACTTAAAATAGAGCCCAATATAAGTTCTATATATGAAACAGCTATGTATGCTGTTATCTTCTTCTGTACATCTTCTTCATTCTCAATCTCAGGAAACAAAAAACTGGATTAATCCTAAGCAAATGACCATCATCATCATCCAAAATCCAAAACAAACAAAAGAAAAATTAATGCAAAGAAGGGTGCTTCTCTGAAACACTTGAATACATTACCACGGGAAAAAGATTTTAGTTAGGTGTTCTCATCGAGAACAACAATTTTGTCATTATCTTATGGTAGAGACCCATTAATGCCAAATCACCTCTCCTTACCTTTACGTGTCTTTTATTCCCAGATTGCCACTCAGAATAGAATTTTTAAGGTTTAATGATTCTATAAGAACAACAACAACAAATCCCCACAGCAGTCAGTCATCTTCCCCTCTCTATTAACCAGACAATCAAGCATATCCCATATATCAGACAATCCAGCAACATTATGGGTAATGACGAAGATAGATAAGCTAGAAAACACAGATAATTTAAAAAACAATAAAAATAAGAGAAAAACACACCTCCAATAAACTTAGACAAATTAGAGAAGCTATTAAAACAAAAAAAAATAAAAACAGAAGGATTTCAAATGGAATAATTAAAATAGAGAACAAGAAACCTAACTTAGAAATTAAACCATGATTGTTGACATAAAGGACTATAATAGAAAGACTAAGGACACAGCAAAGGAACTCACAAATACAGACTAAGCTATAAAGACAGATATGAAGGAGGATAAATCTGCAAGATCTAGAAAACACAAAATGAGAAGAAAGAATATGAAGGAGGAAAATTATTAAAGAAATGATAGATATAAATTCCCCTCAGCTAAAGTAACCCATACATCTACAAAGAAGTCTCAGTGAATGCATAAGTTCAAAAATATCCTTCAAAAAAGTGTGAGTCACTGAAAACATTTAAGAACTTAAAATAATAAGATGATCCTAAAAGCTTTTTAAAAAAAAATCTTTATTGTTGGAAGTATTACATATGTTCTACTTTTCCTCTCCATTGACTTCTTCTAGCCCACCTCCAACCCCACCCCACGCCTTCAACACCCTATTGTCTGTGAACCTTGGTTATGTATATATGCATACAAATTATTTGATTGATCTCTTCCCCATCCTAAAAGTTTTTAGAGATAAATCAGAACCAGACAGCCTGGTAATTGAGTTCTCGTCAATATCAACAATTTTCCAGAGGAACACTTATTTCAATCTAGAATTCTATGCTCAAAGTATCACACAAATATGAATGTGTGCAAGAACTAGAATATTTACCTCCCATATTCCTTAGTCAGTTACTTCATGATGTATTATAATAAAATGAGAAGATAAGGCAAGCAATAGAAAGCTTTCAAACAAGAAGACCCATAAAATGAACCCCATCAGCTCTAGGAGCTAGGAGCCTAGGAAAGGGGAAGATTCTAGGAAGGATACTCGTGGGGGCCAGGAAGGGCAGACCAAATAGACTGGTGATATGAAAGAGAGTAAAAAACATATGAAGCTATGATAAAGATAATTACAATAAAATAAATGAGGCTTAACCTTAAGCAATTGATTTAATGTAAGAAAAAATTTTCAGTGAATGAGAGGTAATGACATTGGACTATAAAAGCCAAAACAAAAAAACATAAAAAGAAAAGTAATCCTAACATTATGCAGTCATAATAATGTTAATACTGTTTATTGTTCTACATTTAAAGTTAACCTTTGTACAAAGACTTGGTTGTAATATTAGTATAAATGGGAACAATATAAACACAGAAAAAGAGTAGTTGACAGAATTAGAATCAGAAATGAGAGAGAAAAAGTTGGGGAGAGTATGTGTGATTAAGATCCTCATTTTATCTCATGAGGAATAGAGTGATGCAAGTTACCAGAATAAGAAAACAGCTTTAAAGATTCTACCTAAAGCTTACAATTATATTACAGTTACATGAATACAAGGAGAAGAATATTAGTAAAAGAAGGAAAGGAAAGTGCAGGTGAGCAAAAGTCCATCTTTCAAATTTCAGAATAAATTGTCTAAATCTGTTTAAGTCAAGATATTGTGTACTCTACCAGATGGCTCAAAATAAGAACCAGTAAAAATTTAAAATAATAATATTAATAAGACATCTGTAGGGATTAAGAATGGAATTGAGAAAAGTGACTCTTCTCAACAGCAAAATTGTGGTGCTACTCAATGTATGTAATATGTTTATAGTAAAAAAAATATGTACTTGTATGTATAATACTATTTACTAGTATAGTAATTATTGAGTGTTTTTTGTGTGCAATACATGTGTTGTACCAGACATAAAACAAGATCCTTATTTAATGTATAGGCTGTGTATGAATTTTCTGCATGGGGCTTTATAGAAAGAAGGAGCTTTTATATATGTATGAATACTTCTCTGAAGTTATGACTTTCAGTTCCCAGAGTTTTTCTTCTTCTTTCCCTATCAAAGTTTATCATTAGTAATTAAATAATCAAGGTTAAACATAGCCCTTCCCTGTGTTCCTTTTCTTTTAATGAAAAAACTCTAAAAAGGTATAAATACTGGGAAGATGAGGTTTTCATTCACGAAAAGACAACCCAAAGAGGAAAGGTGAGTAGTCATAAAGATATTTTGTTTATTTCACTATTTCAATAAGGTCCTTTTTCTTCATAGACTTTTAGTTTTAGAACCCAGTAAGCACTTCATTTTTGCTTACACAGAAAAAGTGAAAAGTTCAAAACAACTGAACTGATACTTAACCCAATGACCTAGAGGATAGGGCATGTTTATCAAATGAGTCTCTTGAAGTTGGAAGTTTAAGAAACATGGAGGGGCCAGGTGGGGAGTGGTAAAAGTCTCTCACCATGAAACATTTCACTCAGCTTTCTTGATGTATCTTGTTTTGACAAATTCACAACCAGTGGTCCATATTAATGAGGTGGCAATTAAATCACAAGCCAAGTCAGAAGCTGAAGGATGATTTTAGGACAAATGTTTACCGTTCCAGGCCATGTGCAAACCTTTGAACCTTTTTAAAGTTCAAACATGTAGGACACCATGTAAAGCACCAGGCCTTTCCCCAGCGTAGAGCTCAATACAAAATAAATAAATGGAAAAAGAAAATCAATAACTTATCAAGTACAATGTCATTATGTACTAACAGCTTCAAAACTCAATGTTATTTTAATTTTTGTATATAAACACACTTTGTACAAAGATATATTCTCAAAGGTTATAAGTGCTTGTCATATTGGATTAGAAAAAAGAAATTGATCAAATTTAATCACGGGTCAAATATATTGTAATTATTCTGATGTTCTCTCTTTATTCTGAACAAGCAGACATCTTTGGAGATTGGTACTTGGAAACCATATTGGGTGACACTTTTTACATATCCAGTTAGGTTAGGAGCTAGCAGAAGATTATGGAGCCATTCCATGAATACTTCCAGAAGGTAAGAAGAGAGTTCACTCATTCTTGCTAAAAAAGTACCCTCATCCCCCAAATCATCTCAATCTATTTACTATTTCTAACAAAAACACAACCTAATTTTTTACTACTTTGGGATTTATTTTTTCAAAACAAGCCTTCTTTTCATTTCAATTTGCATTAAATACCAAAGGCAGAGAACACTATTATGTCCCTTGGTTCTCACAATTCTGTCTCCTTTGCCATTTCAGGAAATATAATAAACAACTAGAAGTGTTTTCAGTGCCAGTGAGCTACAACTAGTTGATTTCCAGGATTCAAAAATAAAGGGTATGATTAAACAAATGTGGGATTAGACCAATAAACTTCACATCTTTGATTTCAGTGTTTGGATATAATCCAAATGCCTATAAAGATTATATAGAAGTAATCTTTGGGCTACAGGGCTAAAATGTAATTGAGGTTGGATGGATCAATACTATGTTAGATAAAAGCCCAACACTGTCCTTTTTATATTGGAGATAGCTGGTAAACAAAAGCACAGGAAAAGGAAAGACAGAAAACAAACATGCATTGTCTATTCTGATTATAGGGACTAATTCAGTAGTTTTCTTGGCAAAGTCAGCCTGGTAGAGGGGGGAATGCTAAGCCATCTTAGCTGGAATACAAAACATAAGACAGATTCATTCCCATTGTTTTGAACCCATATTCTGCAGCAAGTTTCAGAAAAATTGGCATCCCATGTCACTAATTGACAAGGAGAGCAATTTATCAGGCCAAGTCAAGTAATGTTCTCATCAGATGCGTTTCTCATTGTAAATTAATAATTTGGCATTGTAAGTATAATTTAGATCCCTATGCTACTGGGTGATGGAGAGAGGATTCTGTGAACTATTATTGACTTGAGTACTACAGACCTGTTTCATACCTCTCTTCATCACTTGGCATTCTCGTTGGCCTGTAATACATTATGTGTCAACATGAATCTAATTCTGAGAACAGAACCACCTTTATCTAGTCCAGCGGCTCGCAAGTCACATGCAGCACTTTGGCCCCTCGAGTGTGGGGCTCTTCCACAAAATACCACGTGGTGGTTGCGCACATACAGTGCAACTGAAATTTTGTGGCCCATGCGCAGAAGTTGGTTTTTGGCTCTCAAAAGAAATTCCACTTGTTGTACTGTTGATATTTGGCTCTGTTGGCTAATGAGTTTGCCGACCACTTACCTAGTCTATTAAGAAAATAAAAAATAAAAGTCTTAGCCTACAGTCCTGATGGAATATAAACTGTGTTTAGTCACCAAGGAAAATACCACCATGAGTGGTCATCCCAGTAGCCAGCACCAAGGAAGTCTTCCAGTTTCTGAGCTTACCTTTGAGTTAAAAGATATAAGAAATAAGTAACATCTCAAACAGCCAAGATAATACAGTATACAGCTATTCAAAGCAAAAAAATGGGTCAAAACATGCAGTATGTCTTCCCATGAGTTTGGTGACAAATGAAGAGGAAGAAAAGTGAAAAATATAGACTCAGATTATATAATTTTCTGAATGTATTATAGTAACTTTAGTTTCTATATTTGTTTTCTGAGCAATGATTTACCATACTATAATCCCTAAAACAGCAGCTAGGTTTTTAATGGGATTTCTTCTGTGAAGAAACAGAGCGGGGATGCAGAATTTAGTCAAGGTCATTACATACAAAACTTTAATAACAATAGATCTAGAATATTGATTCCCAGGGGGAAATGACTTAATTTTGAATGGAGCTGACCAGTGACAGAAAATATATGTATTTGTCTCAAAACTAACACAAATTGTATCTTTGTCCCAAAACTTTAAATATTCCAGCCAGTGAGTCCAAACATGGAAATTGAAGCTTCTTTTGGAAAAAGATCTGCTTTGTGAGAGAAATAGTTGCTTTTGAGTCAGTAGGCAACTGAGTTCAGCTTTACCTTAGGGATTAGAGAGAGAGAGAGAGACAAAGAAGCCTCAGGGCAGGTGATGCCATTTCCTTGATGATGACAATTTCTGACTACTTTTTGCCTAAATTACTCAGTGAATTGCTACGGTGTAGTACTGACCTATAAGACAGCAATAGCCCCAATAGCCCCAACACCACAACAAACAGATATATCAGAGGAGAGAATGGAACTTCAAAAACTTGATCAAATTTTCTCTGGTTCTGCTCACAACTTCCAAATGTCATCACCTAAATGTTTTAAAAATATGTCAATATACTAGTATGCTTAAAGCTTATTAGTAACTGCAGGCCATATCTATTTTCTCCTTGAAGGATTTTTATTGAATTTATTGTTATATGCAATTGACCTTTCACTTAATAACGCTCACTCATTCAGAGTGCTAGGTAAACCTTTGGTCAACACCCTTGGGGCTTCCAAGATAAAGACATTGACCACTGCCCTCAAAGAACTCGAAGTTATATTTTGTGTGCTAATTACCACCACTGGGATGGCATTTTATTAGACTGCTGGACATAGAGTAATGCCATTAGATTTTCCTGTTCATATATCCCCTGCTATACTATACTATCCTCTAACAGTTCTTTATGTATGATAAAGGAATAAAACACTCTCTTCAAATTTAACAGGAAGGATATATAGCAGCATATTTATTTATGGTATTATAATACACAGCATTTTAATTTTCTATAGTAGTGTTTCCCTCACTTATTTTTAAATAATAATGCCATACTACATTTATAATCAGGAAACATAAATAATAAAATTTGATAGCCCTGGCTGGATGGCTCAGTTGGTTAGAGCATTTTTCCATTCACCTAAAAGGTTGTGGGTTCAATCCCCAGGATGGGAGCTTAAAGGAGGCAACTTAGAGAGATTTTTTTCCCTCTTTTTATCTCTTTTATTCTCTCACTGAAATCAATAAAAACACATTCTTGGGTGAGCATTAAAATAAATAAATAAACTGGGTAAATGAAACTTAATGAGAAATAACTGGTAAATGGTTGTAATGTGTTTGTGCTGCTCACAAACAACATAGATGTAGTGATTATCAAGAATATTCAGCTCAATGTGGACAGCAATTCCTGAGCAGCCTGAGAAAGAGAACTAATGCTCACCATGGTTCCTCATAATTCTTCTTTGCTCATGGGTACCACCTACCAGAAACTGTTACAACAACAGAGATGCAGTGAAAGCCCTTTGCAATTCACCTTTAATCCCTGACCCTTGTTATGTCTGTCACTTTTAATACATGTGGTCTCTCCATGGTATTAGCTGACATGTTTGATGACTAAACACATCATGTCAGAGGCCACCCAGTAGCTTTCATGATGAAAAGAAGTTTGATCCCCCAAACATGACCCCTCATCCTGGCTGTTCAGTTCAAGTCTACTGCTACAATTATTACAAAAAGTGAGCAGTTGAGTGACCCGGCATATAGAGCTCAATCCAGAATTCCTAGTGACTCTTGTTATTAATGTTTATCCTCAATCCATGGTTACTAATGAAAGCATTATTTTATTCATTCACTCATTAACTCATATGTATTGAGTGCACATATGCATACCCTATGTTTGTCAAGTATTACCTACTAGGCATTGTGCTAAGCTTTGAGGATTCATGATAGACAAAATAAAGTGGACTCTGCCTTCATATACTCCCTGAGAATCAATTCCTATAGTCAATCCCATTGGCTAGGTAATCCATATCACTGAGCAATGAATGAGTCTCCAAAATAGATCGGTATTAATTACTTCCTATGCATCCATTATTCACTCATACTAATACTAGAGGCCCAGTGCATGAAATTCGTGCATGGAGGGCAGAGGGGGCCCAGCCTGGTCTATGCCCTCTCACAGTGCGGGAGCCCCAGGATTCATCACCCCAAAGAGGTAGGCCCCACCCACTCATCCTCAGCTCCTTGATGGATTGTCCCCAAAGAGGTAGGCTGGAGCTGGTGGGACCCCCAGGCTGAGCCGTGCATGCAGCGTCAAGCCCCAACCCACCTGCGCATACTCGCTGTGCACATAGCCTCCTGGTGATCACTCCTTATGGTGTGAGGGCGTCACAGCCACATAGGCTTTTATTAATAGGATACTATAATTGAAGAATACTTTTCTCCATTTAAGGTAGTTTATTCTCTATATATTGACAATATTTCCTGTGTGTATGCTGGGGGGCACACAGTATACATATCTATATCAGCCAAATCTAATGTGATGATGCAATGTGGTGACTGAAGAAGTAACCTTACTCTCCTCACATTTAATATGAATCTTTATGGCAAATTCCAGTTCTCCTCAGAGTGTCTATAATGAATTTGTCATCCATAGGAATATGTTGGAACATAACTAATAAAAATTAGGGCAAATTGACTATGACTTGTGTTTTTACAGGTTTGTGTTCACCTGATAGAGATAACTCTCAGCTATGCATGAAAGCAAAGTCCACAAAGTATTTCCCCCCACATTTCTAAATCAAAGACAGAACTTGGATCAATTTTGTATATCCACTCAAAAATTAGATGTCTGGACCATACAACTTGGTAAAATATAGACTCTTAAATCTATACATTAGGTGGATAATCCCTAATCTGTTATCATAGATTTGAGAGCATAAAGAACTTGAATTAGTTGTATAGCACAAAGTTAACCAGATACCCAGCCATATGGTAGTTATAAAGATGGAAACTGAAATTCTATCTCTATCTTGGGTTTATCTCTTATTTTCCAGTCCTATTTGCATCCTACTACTTATTCTGTTCCCCCACCTGTATATCCACTGGACAACTCAATTCAGCATCTCAATGCCACTTGCATTCATTTGAAAAGAATTATTGTTTCTCCTGTGTATTATGTTGCTCCAATTCTTCAAGATGCTGATACAGAAATCAGGGAACCAGGCTGAGTCTTCCAAGTACAATAAATTCCATTCTTTTAATATCTCTCTAAGCTGATAACTTCCTTATCTCCCCATTGTAAATAGGAGCATATGCTCCTTTGAATCCTGTGTTGGAAAGATCAACTCCAAATCACTTAATACACCATAAAACATGCCCCAGTCTTTGCTTCTAAACCACCCCTCTCCCTCAACAAATTTTCCATTATGCCTCCTCTTATATCCTATGATCCAGGAACACAATATAACTTTTGCAATCCTCGAACACCCCATTCTTTTGTTCCTGGGAGGCTTTCACACATGTATTTCCCTTTGCCCTTTACCTGGCTGAGTTTGCTGGCAGGCCATGATTCTGCTCAGGTGTAATTCTTGGAGGAAACTTCCTTACTCTCTCTTCCCTGGCACTACTAAACTGTTTGAGGTCGATGTCCCTCCTGGAACTCCCACAGCACCCTGTCTTTCTCCTGACCTTAGCATGTAACTACCCTGCACTTAGAATCTGTTTACTTATCTGTGTCCTAATTTTGGACCACAAATCACTCCTAAGTCTGCTCCTTACTCCATACTGGAGCTAGCATTGTACCAAGAAGAGGATATCAAACATCACTTCTAGTCAGTAACTATTTTTTAAATATATAAACCAATGAGGCATTCTTTTCTATCCATTTTATAAAGTAGTTACTCTCCAGTCACATTCTTTAAAGGAAAAGGAATTGGGGGACCAATGTCTGGGCAACTAAAATGTTAAGGCAGCTGTTCTCATTGGCATCTTTGGTCAGCTTTAAGGTTTTGTGGATTTAAAAATGTTGACACAGGAGGCATTCCATTTTGGATTTTTCCAATATAATTATGTCCTCCCATAGCTACCTATCCTCAAACAAAGTCATCCTATATAATAAAAGGCTAAAATGTAAATTGACCAGAGAAATGACCAGTCTCTATGACACACTGACCACCAGGGGGCAGACACTCAATGCCGGAGCTACACTCTGGTGGTCAGTGTGGTCACTTAGGGGAAGCACCACTCAGCCAGAAGCCTGGCTCATGGCTGGCAAGCACAGCAGCAGTGGCAGGAGCCTCTCCCGCCTAAGGAAGCACTAAGGACCCCTCCAGGGATTCTGGCCTGCGAGAGGCAGCAGGCCAGGCTTAGGGACCAGAATATCGTGCACTGGGCCTCTAGTTAGAATATAATGCTCTCCAAAGGCACAGAGTTACATGGGTTCAGATGTTTCCTAAGTACCCAGAAATCTACTCCATTCTCCTTCTACTTCAGCTTACTCACTTTCTAAAGTGTGTGCCTGTCATCTACCTCTATGTTATAAATCATACTTCTTCATATTCATAGTTCTACTTCCCCATAATGTCAGCTTAAATCATGACACATGCTTGCTATCTTGGAACCTATCTGTATCTTTAATTTTCAACTTCACTACTTATCATTTTGAACTCTCTGTGTCAAATTCTCCAAAGATGACATCTTATCTTTTCAAACAAGGCTGTGTCAAAAGTCCAGGACTAGGCCACAAATGACTGACCACTGTACTGTTAGGTTGGAAGGGGAGTTGAGGGGATTGGAAAAGGTGTGATGTCATGTAATCTGTACACAGTTTTCTCCTCATCAAAGAGAAAACTGTCTTGTGGGGAATGTGTGAAGGAGGTATTTAAGAGAAGCTGTATGTGGAGGAATGAGGGTGGCAGATATTTTTAGTACTTGTGACCAATTTGGATCTCACTTTCTGGCAGTAAGCACCATTTCTTACCTCCTCTTATTTTTTTAATACTATTGTCAGTTTTCTAGAATGAAATCCCTAGCATTCCAGAAGTGATGGAATCCCACTTTGCAGGGGATTCCCAAGGAATAATAAAATTGTAACTTATTGAAGGTGTGATCTCACAGGAGCCAGACTTGAAGCTACTTTCCAGCCACTCCCTAACCTTTTTTATTGGCAGGAAGGAGGAGAAAACATATTTTGTTTGCTTACTATGCTTTTGTAGAAAACAGATACCAACTGACCTAATACCTTTTTATTTTACCCTTAAATATTTATTTTCTTGCCACCATTATTGAACACACTACTACATGCCTTACTATCTACTAATTTTTAATGTAAATAACCTTATTTATTTATTTATTTATTTATTCATTTATTTATTTATTTACAATATATGATGACACAGATAACATCTTATTTTTCAAGATGAAGAGTCTCCTTCTTTTCTTCATTCCTAACTAGCTGCAAGATCTTTCTTACTATAATGTTTGCATGAAGGGTATTTTTTAGGATGGGGGGAAAGAACCACCTCATTTATTATCATACTACTAATAACTGATAAACATTACATTCCAACCCATGATTTAATGACCATGGTCATGCTCATAACTATTACACAGCACTGGGAAAGTCCCTGAGCTGATTGCAAAAGGTGCAGAGACAAATGCAAGTTGATTGGAGAGCCTACAATGATGTTTCATTTTAGAAATTCACTACTCCAGCCCAGGGCCTAGATTATAAATCACAATTTCCCCTTTCATTAGTAAAGATTTATAAAACTCATGCCCATCTTTCAGAATCTTGTCCTTAGATTTATTCCCTCTAACAGTGTATAGAAGTCCAACTTCCTTTTAATGAAAATATTGAATTTTTTATTCCACAAATGTCTGCAATAGGTAGTTGTAATTATTTGCTATTAAATATCACTTTGTGCTGTAAAAATTTAGTTATAAGATTATTTTACTGGTAATGAAACAAAAATAAATTTTCATCAAGTTGTTCAAACTAAAACTGATTAAACCTCTGACATCTTATCAGAAAGGAGCTTAATGAAAAAATCAGGCAAGGGTTTCTGGGCTTTACTATCTGCTTTCACAATGGCTTTCAATTTCCACAGAAGAAACAGGAATCTCACACTGGGGTCGGATCACTACTGCCGCAAATATACTTAATGTATGTCGCAAATCTTTCAGAAGTGTAGAAGGCTACTGCTTAGGAAAGGACTACATACAATTCTTGTTGGCTACTAAGCTCTGCAGAGCTGAATGAATAACCCATTTCTCAGGATTTCCTTAGCTTTGAGAGGCTTTTATAGCATCAAAGCTGAGCAAATATTTTGCAAATGAATCTGGTCCTAAGGGATCCCATGTTAAATTCAGATCTTTAAGTGGAGGAGAAGCTGCCTCCCCTCTCAAGAGAAGAAGCTTGGCCCTAGTCTTCAAGTTCTCTAAGGACTGACCTGGCAACGAGCAGCCTGATTCTGAAGACAGCAGGCAGAAATCATAATGGGGCCATAGAGCGGTCTCCTTCAAGTTTCCGTTAGGCCTCCTTTAAACTATCTCAGTCAGTTATGAGTCTAATGTTCTCTTATAGAAATCTGGAGAATGCCTCTGTGACCAACCTCAGCCATATGTACTAACAGGGTGAACATTTTCTTGGTAGGAAATGCTTCCTTACAGCACCTAACCCCTCCCGATACAATTTATGAGCATTTCCTTTTCCTATATCCCCTGTTAATATGGAGACTGACTATTTACCATTCACTTGAATGGTTTACTATCTCCTTTCAACTCTAGTTCTGCCCATTAAATAATCACAGCTGCTTTCTTCTTTTCATAGGAGTATTAGAATCATGGGAAATTGCTTAGAATGCCAAGAGGGTGAAATTCATCCTTGCCTTAAGAAGTTTTAAAATCCCACAGTTGAAAACACTGATCCGTTTTCAAGTCTGAAAACTGAATGTGCCTTTGGTGAGTAAAGTCAGGTTGTAACCAATCACATCTGCCAGGTAACTAGGTCCAGATCTGATGCTGGACTCAAATATCAGTACTGGAGAGATCTGTACATTGCGATTTGGGTCTTTAGAGAATAAAGAGAAACTAAAGTGAATAAGACACTAAGGATTAGAGATACACCATGAATTGTGACAGAACAGACCAACCAGAAGAAAGAAGGTAGAGAAGGTGGGTGTGACCAAAGAATAGAAGCCATTCATTGCTTGCTATAGAGTTTGGAAGACAATCCAAAGTTAGTAGATGCTCACCAAGAATATTTTCTTCATTATTTTATTCTGCAAATTAATTTATAGTCATATTTTAAGTTGTCACTCAGTGACAAGTCTAAAACTTGGAGGGTGCTATAGCTCTTAGTTTCTCAAAGTCTTTGGACTTCCTAGACTAGCTATACCCATACACAGTTCAGGGATGAGCCTAGACATTTATTTACACATTTTATGAGATTGGTTTTCTGAAGTCCTCCTTCTCTGAAATTTCCCTGACAGTTTCTGATTGCTTCAGGCTCATCTTTTAGTTCTCTAGCCCGAAAATTTGTGGCTTTATTCATTTTTCTCTGTTATGCACTCCTGTGCCTGGAGATGGATCTTAACTGCATGAAATATATTTAATATATGTCACAAATCTTTCATAAGTTTAGAAGGCTAATGCTTAGGAAAAAACCTAAATGCAGTTCATGTTGGCTACCAAGCTCTGCAGAGCTGCATGAATAACCCATTTCTCAGGATTTCTTTAGCTTTGAGAGGCTTTTATAGCATCAAAGCCATACTGTACCCACATTGGAGGCCAACCAGGACACAGAGAGAAAAAGCCCTTTTGTTCCAAGACGTTCTACCTAAGATTTTTAGGCACCCACAGGCACCCCTCCCGCCCCCACTGCCATTACTGTCACAATCAGGAGACTCCTTTTTGACTCGAGCCACATTAAAAGGTCTTCTCCTGCTCCTCTTCCTGTCCATGTTGATGTTCACTTCTGAGTCAAATCTGGGTGGTACCAGAGGAAAAACATGATAAACTCACCTCTATTTTTACAGGTTTTTTTTTAATTTCTGGTCTTTCTTGATCCATCTCATCTGCTACTATTTACTTTTTGGAGTCCTTAAAAGAATAACCCATTAATTTGATCCAGGTTATTTATTTGTTCATCTGTTTTTTTGTTTGTTTGTTTTAGTTAATCCTCACCAGAGGATATTATTCTACTGATTTTTTAGAGAGAGTGGGAGGGGAAGAGACAGAGTGAGAGAGAAACATTGATGTGAGAAGGACACACCGATTGGTTGCTTTGGGCATGCCCCAAATGGGGCTGTGGATCAAGCCTGCAAGTGAAGTATGTGCCCTTGACTGGAATCACACCTGTGACCCTTCAGTCCTTAAGGCAACACTCTATCCACTGAGCCAAACTGGCCAGGTCTGATAGTTACATCCAGTGGGATAGGCAGGTTTCAGTTTGTTTATGTTATCTACCACACATTGGAACCTCATTGAAGAATTTTGAGTAGAGAAATACCAAGATAAAATTAGTAATTTAGAAATATAAATCTTGCTGTACGTAAGTTGTCCTTGTGCAAAAATAGGCTAAAGAGAGAGAAATAAATAATTCAAATCCTGTTTTTAGTCTCTAGTTGCAAACTTCAACCACAGTAAGAATTTACTTGTCCTTTTCTACAAAAAAGAATTACAAATTAGAAAGTTAGGTTCTAAGTAACTGAGTTGTCTACATTAGAAACTGATTTCTTAGCACTGAGATTATACACATTGTCAGATATGAGGAATTTTTCAACAATGCCATTCATGTGTATACCAAAATAATATATGAAAGCATCAGTGATGATGAAATTCAATTTTTAAAGTTCCTATCTTTAATCAGAAAAATAAATTCTCTGGATTCATCCTCTATGACTGAGTATTTTCCAACTAAAATTCAGCAGCACAAACACACTCTCATTGCTCAAATAATCTAAGTACATCTATGTATACGAACTTAAAATTTAGTACTAAAATATATATAAATATAGATAGCTATGTAGGTATATAGATATTCAAAATAAACAAATAAGAAGTCTACCAACTGGCATTAATCATTTGCTTTCAATCTGACAAAGGCCATAACATATAAACAGCTTACAGCAACAAGAGAAAAACAATGGGCACAGTGCATACAGCCAATTTTCTCCTTCAGTTGCTCACACATCCACATGCCAAGGAAACCAGTCTTGCCTGAACTCAGAGTTGGTAATGTTTGTCTTTTAAAAACACAACGATGTGGTTTGAATCCTACTAAGTAAAAATAACTTTTCATTCAGATTAACCTATTACTTGAGCAGTTCTTTATGAGAATTTAAGTTAAATTTAAGTTAAGCTGTTCAGATAATAAACTAGGGATTTACAACTTCTAAAGTCACTTGCAAATTACTTAGATTAGTTCTTGGAATTTATTAGCATCATAAGAATGATGATGGAAATTAAAAAAAATCCCACTGAAACAGAATCTCATACTCAGTTGTGAACTCTATGAGGGCAAGGACTAGGTGCCAGGCCCCTGGAGAATGTAATGTCTAAAATGAACATGTTTTCTACCCTTGCTGAATTCAGGTAAAGAGAAGTGACTGGCCCACAGAAGGTGTTCAATCCTGGTTGTTAAATTCAGTTACTTCCTTAAAAGTTTGTTTAATTTCTGCGCGAGCCCTCATATTAATCACATGCATCAGCATAGTCCCCCTTTCCCAGGTTTAACTGCAAAACCTAGAAATAATGGAAACTATTTATGTTTACTACTAGAACTGTGCTTTAAAACAAAACCTCTGTGTTTCCATGTCTCCCATTCACTAATGGTTCTGTGTACTGAAGTATCTGAAATATCAAGCAAACATACCCAGAGATTTTTCCATTGCCTCCTTCTCTACTGTCCTCACCCAAACACATGAACTAAAACAAAATCTAATGGCTTAAGTTGAGACCAACACTAGAATGCCAATCATAGGCTAAGATACACAAAATGAGAAAAAGACTAAGCATCTGTTTAATGAAAACAACACATCAAGAAATAAACTAGTTGTACAGTATCTGGCTCACTCCTTATAGTGAGCCTTTGAGTTATAATTAGTGTGGTTCTACAAATCAGGATAACTGAAACAGACAAGATAACAGCTAGTAAGTGAGATCCTAGAATGTGAATGGGAAATTAAATGAAGAAGCAAAATTTTCAACTTTAGTTTTCATAGACATAATAACAATACAAAGCCTAAATAGAATCCTACAACCAACTGGCTATGCTTTGTGAATATAGCTCTACAGCTTTGGCTCGCTTCCTCAGTGAGTGTGTAATGCAGGAACCCACTTCTTGATGTGATTTTTTTTCCTTAAACTTTTTCAGGTTGTTTTTGTGATGCTGCCCAGAATTAGAGAATCACCCACTGGGGAGAAGCTTCCAGGGACAGCATTCCTGTTGTACTCGAGCAAAACGACTTTGAACAACAGGTGGGGCTAGTTTCCTTTCTAAGAGACTTGGCAGGATGCGAATTCTCTCTGCAGACCTGACTGCTGCTCAGAGGTGCCCAAGTCCTCTCACAGTCTCACCCTTTGTAGCAGCAAGACATGCTCTCAAGTTCCACAGCCTTCCAAATCAATATTGAATTTGAATTTTAAAACTTGGGGTAGTATTTTTTTAAATAATCTTATATAGGACTATTTCATGGTCAATATAAGCACTTTCTAAATACCTCCTCTTTCTTCTAATTCCATTAAAAAGCAAAATAAAACCAAATAAAAGCAAGCTGTCATCTGCATGGTGTAAGTCCTTGTCACTTGTCTGCTCAATTCCGCTCCTAGCAGTGTCTGCAATATAAACTCAGACATAAGTTGTTCATTTCAACATTAAGGAGGTTGCTGCCCAGTGGTACAGGAAATCCCCACAGAAAAGGAAAACAGAGGCCACTGCTCCACTGTAGACATGGTTGCAAAGACCAGGAAGGGCAAATCAACAGTGTATGAGGGACAGCTGCTTGGAGAGGAGGGCAGACAAGCATCCCCTCAGGGGCATTGAGTTTCTGGGACCAAACAACACAGTAGATCTACTGTGACATCGCTGCCTTTATCATCCCAGAGGGGTTATGGTTATATGTTTACAAAAGTCAAAGAACTGGGAAGGACCACCTGTCCATCTGTAGAAGAGTGGTGAGCATGAGGTCTGGGGTGGCCTGGGCACAGAAATTGCTATCACTGGAAACAGCTTGGGTGACTGGAAGATAGATGAGGTGGAAGAAAGCTTACCACAGTGAGATGCTGGCAGGAAAGGCCGGTGCTGCTGCCCAGGCCCAGTGCACCACAGTACTGTCTCCCCGATGAGATATCTGCCATCAGGGAACCATTGGAACACTTGGCACCTGGAACGTTCTCACTCTAGCCTCCAGCTGGCCCGTGATCCTACTAAAGAAATAGAAAAACTAATCCTAGCCTAGTAGTTAACTAGGGGAAATACCTTGATTGTGTCTTTTTAGTATATATATGCAGGATGTTTAATTTTTTAGGAACTTGTATTTTACCTAAAAATAACACACTGGTTAGAATTTTGCTCATAAAAGAAGAGATATTCCCAGCATTTTGTTTGTTTCCTCTTCTTCCTGACAACTCTAATCTTAAGTGATGCTAAATTATGATAGAAATACTCTGGGGCTTTATTCTTTTCTACTGCCAGCGCTCACTTGCTTGATTCATAGACTTAATGTAGGACATTAATCAATAACAAAGAGGCAAGAGTAATAGGACATGGAATCATCCCCAAACTGGGCCTGAGAGAGATGTTTTCTCCTTTCTAGTTGTGGAGTAGCTCATAGTAAGTTTTTAAAAATCATCTGTAATTGTAAATAGTAAAATCATCCAAAATAGTATTTTATCTGAAAGAAGCTGAGGAAGGGGATAGAGTTGAAAAGCTAAAGGAGTTGCTTAAAAATAATTCATTTCAGAAGCAAGAGTAGCACCAGGTCATCATTTTAATTACCCTGGAGAACTGAATTCAATCCTATATAATAAAAGTCTAATATGCTAAGTGTCCAGCTGTCTGGTTGACCATTCAACCAATCAAAGCATAATATGCTAATGATATGCTAAGGCCACTCAACTGCTCACTATGATATGCACTGACCATCAGGGTCAGACAGTCGACTGGTCAACCAGTTGCTATGATGTGCACTGACCCCCAGAGGGCAGATGCTCCAACCAGTAAGTTAGCTTGCTACTAGGGTTGAGCTGATCAGGACTGAGCAAGATGGGCCAGACATGCCCTGGAGCCCTCCTGTGGTCCCTCCCCAGCTGGCCAACCTCCCACATTCCTCCCCAGCCTCAAATATGCATCTGGACCCCTCACGTGATGTTAGAAAGCCAGTTGCTATGATGCACACTGACCACCAGGGGATAGATGCTCAATGTAGGAGCTTCCCCCCGGTGATCAGTGTGCTCCCACAGGGGAAGCACTGTTCAGCCAGAAGCTGGGCTCATGGCTGGCAAGCATAGCAGCGGTGGCGGGAGCCTCTCACATCTCTGCAGCAGTCAGACATCCCCTGAGGGCTCCCAGACTATGAGAGGACACAGGCCAGGCTGAGGACCAACCCTCGCAAGTGCACAAATTTTGTGCACCGGGCCTCTAGTTATTACATATTTAGTATCATTGAGGTCATGAGGCTTTCAAGAACAATTCCTGCTTAGGGATTTCTCACATTTGTGAGACTAAAGCAATAATGGTAGAATGTTAAATGCACAATTCAAAATGTCATTTTTAGGAAAAACTAAAAGTATGCATAACATCTATATAAACTTTGATACAGACATAATAAAGTAGATGAAAATTACATAGTAAATATGTTAGAGAAAAACAATGTACCCAAAGAATATTTTTTGGCTTATTTTTTCTTAATATTTTATTTTATTATTTTTATTGAATATATTGAGGTCACAATGGTTATACAATTATATAGGTTTCAGATGAACAATTCTATAATACACCATCTGTATATTGTTTGTGTATTCACCACCCAAATTCGTTTCCTTCCTTCATCATTTAACCCTTCTTTATCCTCTTCTATCTGCCCCTACCCACTTTTCCTCTGATAATACACAAAAGTATCTTGATTTCTTTCATTAATTTTGAAAAAACAAACAAACACCACATACTTTGATAGAATGATTTAGAAGACACTTCCTTAAGTATTGTCTCTAGAGAGGGGAAGTTTTAATCAAAACTTTTACTGAAATGACTACTGTTATATATATATATATATATATATATATATGTTGTTTTTAGAAGTTAATAATATCCCTACATCAATATTCCCTAGTTAGGAATCTTAATACAAAGTTCTTTCTGTTCCAATGAAGCATGTTTACTAGAAAACTATTTTTCTCATTGCATTTAGTCAAAAATAGAAGGGTTGGTTACATTGTTAAATATCAATTGAAAGTGAGCATCTATATAATATTAAAAATATATTGTTTTCCTTTTCTACTGAAGGAAGAATCTAGGAATTAAAATTGTTGGCATACTATTTTTGTAATAGAATATCACATTTTTAAATTGTAATATAACATTATTAATTAAAACTATAGTTATTAATCTGAAAAATTTATTATCCCCCAAAATTGACTTTACCCACCCAATACTGTTTAGACACTCAGCCACTTAACATTCAGTTGTTCAGCATATCACTAGAAACTGACCTGAGTTCTAATTCCAAAGAAATATAAAAGAATACTAAATGCTGAAGTAGTCTTATAAGATATGTAAGCAAATTTCTTATTTTGCAGGTGAAAAAATTGAATCCAAAATCAAACAGTCAATGGTAGAGGTGATGTCAGTAATTGGTTCTTCAAAATTCCTATACTACCATTTTAAAACTAAGTTCCTCTTCTTCCTTACTAATTAGAAAATTATTTGAAAAACTCATGTAATATTTTCTCTTGAATCATAACATATACATTTTATTCTGAGATGCAGAGTCCCAATCCCTTGGTGTTTGCTTATGAGAAGAAGTCAGTCACAATATCCAGGAGTTGGGCCAAATCATATGGATGAAACACAGGTCATTTGTATAATTTTCCTCCCCAACCATGAGAACCATGTTCTTTAAAATTTATGAATTAGAAACATTGAAATAGTAAAGAGTTGATTAAAAATAAACAAACTACAAATGCTAGTTAATTAAAGCCACACATAGTATATCACAGTTACTATAATATCTGGACAGAGACAGCTAAAAATGAGCAAGAAAAAAAAAGTCATGATAACTATGCAAACCTACTAAGTGGAAAAGGAGGGAAGGGAAGAAAGACAAAAAGGAAATAGTGTGGGGAAAAAACCCACAAAGCTAGCAAATGAAAATATAAAACATGGTACACAGAGTTAAATTTGAATTTATATAAACAATGAATAACTTTTAGTATTAAGATGTCCTACATATTGATGAGACATATTTACACTAAAATATAATATTCATTGTTTATCTGAAACACAAATTTAACAGGTATCTTGTATCTCACTATACTCAAAACCACTTCTTTAAATAGAATTTAATAGGAGAACATGAGTTCATTAAAATCAAATTTCAAAGGCAAATGATAGAATAACTAAATGAGATAAAGAGACTGATAATCTAAGTGGGAAAAATCACTAAAAATAGCCTTATAAAAGTAATTAATTAGAAAAAAATAGATGCAATTGAAATTAAATTACTGACATAAAGGAATGGCTTAAGATAGGAAAAAAAGAGACATATGCACTACTATTTGTAATACTTTAAACAATTAAAAAAATAGTCACAGTGAAGGAAGATAAAGAAACATAAGATTGAAAAAAGTTAATAGATATGCACTTTAGATAAATAAATCTAACATGGAGCTAATAGGCATCTCTAAAATATAGAAACTAACAAATAAAAAAGAATATCTATTCAAAACTATAATCCAATAAAATTTTTCAAGAAAAAAAAAAGGTTAACTAAATCTTTAGACTGAAAGAGTACTGTTTCTAGAAATCAGGTATCCAACACTCAACTTCCAGATCCAACCAAGTTAAGCTATAATGTTTTAAAGGTAAAGAATATTTAAGCACCCTGGCACTAGAAAGTCAATCATCTATGATAGAGACATTCCTTTTACTTCAGACTTGTCTCTTACAAAATGGATTACATGAAGAAAATGGAACATTTTCTACAAATTAACTGGAACCAAAAATAGAAGAATGTTATCATAAACCTAGGGAGTGATACAAATCAAAAAGTATCAAGTAGATACTGTGAAACATGAAAACCATACATAGAAGACAGTCCATGTGAACCCACGTTATGGATAAAAATAACCAATAAACTACTTGACCAGAAAATTTAGCCAAGAAATTAATTCAATTAAAAATTTAGAAATAGAGAGTAGCCAAGGAACTGAACAGTCTATGAGTTTATTGCTGATAGTAGACAATTGGCAAGTATGTTCATGGAAGAGAATATGTTCTAAACTTGGTAAATGCAAAACATAACAATATAGCTAACAAAAACTGAGAGGAGTGAAGAATTGCAATGAAATGAAGTATGATTGTGGCAATATTTTTACTTTCATAACAGGGAGTCCACTGAGCTTTGGAGATTAAAAGAGGGGTGGAGGAAAGGTTAAAGAAAAATGAACTCACTTCCATGTATTTTCCTTAAGTTAATATTCTTTGAAACTTAGATGGATTTTTTAAAGAAAAGATATGCCTTGAAGTTAAAATAAAACATTAATTTTAGATCAAGAGTTCTCTCTAAGAGTAAAACTTCAGTTTTATTCCTTGTAAACTAAAATATTAACTATAAATGAGCTTAGTATAACAAATGAGGCTTATTTGTTTACATCTACCTTTGTCTATTTCTATGTTTCTATCTATCCATCTACCCATAAACCCAGCCATCTTTATCTAATGTTTTTTTATAATTGTAATTTTTATTTTTTAGCATATTTTTATTGATTTCAGAGAGGAGGGGAGAGGGACAGAGAAACATCAATGATGAGAGTGAATCATCAATTGGCTGCCTCTTACATACCCCATACTAGGGGTGTGAGTCTGCATCAGGTATATGCCCTGACTGGGAATTGAACTGGTGACCTCTTGGTTCCTGGGTCAATTCTCAGCCACTGAGCCACACCTAGCTAAGCTCTCTATGTTAATTGCAAGTCTTTTAGTTTGGTTTGGTTTTCAGCAATTTTTACTAGCTTATTGCATTTAGAATTGTTTTTAGTAAAACAATGTAGATAATTTTCTAAAAGAAAACAAATATGCAAAAAATATGCCAAGGTAGTAAACAGGGTTAATTCTGAGAAGTAGGACTATGGAATATTACTGTAATCTATGCATATTTGAGTATTTTTAACATTATAAAGTAAAATATTCCCTTCAAGCTCACCAGGGAAATAAAAAAGTAACAGATTTCCAGTCTTCTATCCTAACATCCCATTCCCATTATCCAGAAGTAACCACTGTTACTTGTGTACCCTTCTCTCTGGAAATCTTCTGTGTATGTATACATATACATTTAGCTCTATAGAAATAGCCGTTTTTATACAAGCTGGGTCAAATGATCTCAAATGCCTTTTAAATAAGTTTAAGACATTATATGAACTTAATTCGCTTACTGTTCTTTGTTTGCTGAACATTTATGGATCATTTTCACTCACGGTTTCAATGAGATGCTGGAAAATGTGTTTTGCTTTATAAGAGATAAAATGCATACTAAAGAACATTTTATTTCCTCGTCATTTGTGACTGGCTCTCCATCGAGATTTTCAGTTCTTTTTTGATATCATGATGCTAAAGTGCTAGTACCAGCCTCCTGGGCCCCACAAGAGTCTCAGAGATGCCAATTAACTGTGGTTCTTGGTAAAGATGGAAAAGCAAGCTAGAGGTAAGCTTAATTTAATGAATTTCCATCGGCTCCCTCGGCACTTCGCAATCCTCCTCTGAAATGCACAGGATATTGTGTAACATTTGTTGCAATCAACTTCCTGCCAGAGCTGTTAGATCACAGCAGAATCCTGTAGCCTGTTTCATCCTTCTATCCTCCCCTCCCCTTTGCTTGCTACATATTTTGCCTTCTTACCCACCACTCCAAACTTACATGTATAGTTACAAGGTCAGGCTCATTTTCTTCTATTTTCTTGAACTCTTTCAAAGTTCACTTTGGAACTTCCCATCTACTCCCTTTAACAAAGCAAGGAGGCTCTTAGAGAGTTGGGGAAGAAAAGGTATGGGGCTATAGTTCTCCCTATTTAAGATGTTCATTCAATGGACGTTTCAATTGGGATGAAATTATAGCATCATCCAGGATCACAGAACACCTGACATGTGTGCTCAGAGGTCATAGTTTGCGCCTAACAATGAAGCAGAGCATCAACCCAAACATGACCTAAAAGGCCCTCAATAGGAAGTGGCATCCAGGACAACGTCTTGGCTACAGAATGATTAGAAGGTCTCTGCTCTGTCTCCTGCTCTGGGTGACTTCCTTCTCTTGAGATCCAAGCATACCCAGCAATATTCCAATCCAATTAGGGGTATAAGTAAATGTCAAATCCGTGGTGGCTAGAAGGTCATCCCCTCACACCTGGTGTTCTTCTCGGAAAAGGTTCAGATTCATTTGTTGGTATATTTTTAAGACAGAGTTTCTGATTTGACCCTCATTAAATTGAAGCCCTAAAATTCTATTATTTTTTCTTCAAGGGAAGTCTCGGTGCTTGTTTCTCTAGTTCAAGGCATTCTCTCCAAATGCCTTTGGAAACTCAGACAGCCTCTTCTCTCCTCAGCCTTTCCCTCCTCCCCCATCCCCCCAAGAATCTGGAGGGACTGAAGCTGCTCCTGATTTGCTCTCCCAGCAGCTGGTCACTAGTGAGTGCACCTTAGCAATTAAAATGCTAAGGCTGGTCTCTGGAGGGAGGCTGGTGACACTGTGCCCCGCAGCTGCACACAGAACAGATGAACTGCCAGCCAAAGGTAGCGCCTTCAGTCCATCAAACTCACTTGCAGCTGTTACTGAATTTGCTTGCTTCCTTTCCTGTACATTCCAGGACTGTTCTTTGTGCTATAAATCAAGTTTCATACCGATTTCATGCAACTTGCACTTCTGATATTTTTAGGAAACTCTACTCTTTATAATATCTCCTCCATTGTTTCCTTTAACCATTTCTTTAACTGGCCAGGAAAATAGGACAATGTGGTTCAAAAGGAATTTGAAGGGAAATATGAGATATTTAAGTGTCAAATTTCATTACATAGCCAAAATCAATAAAAATGTTCCAAATGTCAGCAGTAGAGAGTCCCTGAGATGTAGCCTAGTTAAGTATCCAATTCACTTGATATGCATGACTATAAATGAAGTTTCAACATTGATAATATGCATGTAAATGTATGCATATGTATATTTTGGTACGGTGAAAGGTATTAGGTAGAAGTATAAGATAATGCATAAGTTTTGTACTAAAACAAATTTGGAAAGCTATGATCCCATGCACATTAAACTGTGAGTTCATTCATTGTCCTTATTGTTGAGTTATACTGATGATATTTAGCATAGACTGCAGTTCAATGGTTAAGTGAATGTAAACAAAATGTTCAAATATTGAGATACTGTAGATTCATTTATTTCATGAAATGATTGCATCATAAACAGTGAAAATGTATCTGCAATTATAAGGTTTTGAGCAATAATTATTTTGTTTCTGACATTATACAAATCCAGGTACGTGTATATGTCATATCAATGTCAAATAATGTGCCAATAAAATTTTGATAAACAAATACTATCCTATTTACTCTGAAGGGTTCCCTCTCTCAGCTATCAGTAGATTACATTCATTTTTTACAATAAGTTTCATGTCTTGTGATTTTAGTATACTTTAGACTACCTAATAGAGTAATCTGTAAGTAGATTTACCTTTAAATGTCAAAATTTCAACATTATAAGTGTATCTGCATATGTGTCTCTTGGTAAATAAATCATTTGATTCTTAAGCATGGCACCAGAAAAATAAAGGTCCTGTTTAACATGACTGACAGGCTGGCTGGAAGTGGTACTGTCTCTGTACTAAGGATGTTGATTAATAAATGCTTTCAAATGAATTTGATTAACAGTTAGAAGATTCAGAGTACACTCATATTTCCATCTGCAACTTTACCAATGATTCAAGTGAAAAACCCCCTCTACCTAATATTATTTATTAGAAATTCATAGGGATTTTAGCTTCTTCATAGAAGATTTTAAGCCCATAAATGACATCCATAAGATTAAATATCCATTAGCATATATTTGTGATTGGAAACTGCGGCTCACAAGCCACATGCGGCTCTTTGGCCTCTTCAGTGTGGCTTTTCCATAAAATACCATGGCCTGGGCGAGTCTATTTATTTTGAAAAGTGGCATTAGAAGAAGTTTAAGTTTAAAAAATTTGGCTCTCAAAAGAAATTTCAATCATTGTACTATTAATATTTGGCTCTGTTGACTAATGAGTTTGCCGACCACTGGCATATATTATCAAAAGTAATGTTTATAAAGTGTTACTTAAGATCTGATACAGCAAAAACAACCAATACACATTAGGTTTCACTTATGATTAAAATGCTCAGACCTATATCTGTAATAATAGAACATCTCCAAACACTCCCATTTCCAACATCCTCCAAACTGCCATTGCTAACTAGGGAAAGCAGACAACTAGATTAATTTATGGGTAAGCAAGACAACTTTAAAAGGGAGAAGAGAGGATAAAAGAGTCAAGACCAAAAAAGTCAACATTATTCTTTCTACATTGTTGAGTTAATAAAAATGATACCTATGAACATTGATTTGTATTTTATTTTTTAATGTATAGTAAATTCTGTAGTTCATGTCCTTAAATAACAAGAATTTGTTAAACTAATATATAGAGATTAACAGCTATATATTTTTTGATGATTCTGAAACTTTTAAACTGTCTTGCTGTATTTCAAAGTTGTATATGCTCACATAATAGGTTATACATTAGTGTATGCTTGGCTAATAATTTTTTTAATTGATAGTTTTCTGAAAATATCAATTGTGATTACATTTTATTATAGCAAATTTATTACAACATTGTACTGGAGGTCTTAGCCAGCAATAAAGTGAGGAACAGAAATATAAATATTATAAATAAAAAAGAAAACTGTCATTATTCGTACATAACATGATTATATTCATGGAAGAAACTACAATGACTAAATGAACTTAATAATATTGCAGGTTAGGTTAATATACAACAACTAAATTTCATGTAATAGCTATAAAATTAGAATAAAATGAAAAATAATTTAGCATAGTATTAAAAATATCCAATAAATGAAAAATGTGTAAGACCTCTACTCCAAAAATTAGAAAGTATTAGTGAGAAAATGAGCTCAATAAATGAAGATGTTACCTGATGTTCATAGATTGAAGAACTTGATATATCATTAAGAGATCAATTTCCAACAGACTCATCTATAGGTTTATGGAGTACCAATGAAAGTACCAGAAGATTTTTGGGCATGGGCAGGGAATTGACAACATGATTCCAAAAATCTACATTAAAAGAAAATGATCCTGAATAACCAGGATAATCTTGAATTCATAAGAGAAAGTTATAGGACTTTATTAATGAATAAAGATAGGAAAATAGACCATAGCAATACAACATAGTACAGGAATAGACATACAGGTATACAGTTTATGACTTAGTCATGACTTATCCCAAAGGAGAATAGGTAGCTATTTCAATAAATGACGCTGGAGCAATTGGCTGTCTGTGAAGGGAAAATATAAATGTTGACCCCTATGTCACATCATAATAAAAAAGAAATTCATAGAGCTAATTATGGAAGTAAACCAAAGTTTCCAGAATAAAAATAGGGAAAATGTCTCTATAATTTTTGGGATAGGCAAAGTTTTAATGAACAGACAGAACAGAGAAAGAATAATAGTAAATTGCATTCTATCAAAATTTAAAACTTCAGTTCATTAAAATGCACAATTAAAAGTAAATAGGCAAGCCATTCAGTGGAAGAAAGCATGTATAATACATGTACATGACAAGGTATTTATAATCAGAAACATATAGAAACTTTTCAAGAATACTTAATATGTGTGCAACTTTACTCAAAATTAATGAAACATCAATTAAGAAAGAAAAAGTTTTAGAAAGATGAGATAAAGTAATCTACCTTTCAGTTGAAAACTTGGGAAATGTAAGTTCAATTAATCCTCTGATCAAACAAATGTTGCTTTTCCCACTATTCTTTCTATATCTAAAAAAAGTAGTCAGAATTAGTCATTAGACAGAACTAGAGGAAGGAAGCATAGAAGGGAAGAATAGAATAATTCTGGTTGAAATACTTTTAACTGCACTTAGAAGAATTTATATATATACCTAAAATATAGAGTATGGCAGACTATAATCTTAAATATTTCTAATTGTTCTTCCACATCACCATTATGTACACAAATACATAGAAACAACACCCAGATGAAGCTTTAACACTTATTTTTTCTGAGTCTCAACTCTAAAAGGAAGGAACTAGCTAAGCTCTTCAGTGCACAGAAGAAGCTAGCATAAATATGAACCACACCAACATTCTCCTCTGTATTATGAGGTTTGACATCTTTCCAAATTAAAACATTTCTTAGAGTTTAAGATTCTACAAATAAGTGTTTGTACCTTTTAAAAAGTACATTTTTACTGATTTCAGAGAAAGAAAAAGAGAGGAAGAGAGATAGAAACATCAATGATGAAGGTCATTGATTGGCTGCCTCCTATATAACCCCTACTAGGGATGGAGCCTGCAACCCAGGTATGTGGCCTGACTGGAAATCGAAGTGTGACCTTCTGCTTCATAGGTCAATGCTCAATCACTGAACAATGCCATCTGGGCATGTGTTTATACTTTTGGATGTAATTTCTTTTTGGAATTGTGGAAATGTAAAATACCGCATCTATAACTTCTGGTGGCACTACTGTTGAAATCCTGTATGGATTTCTAATTGTCCAAACCATGCTTACACAATAAATTACCAACGATCATTTTATTCTTAGTACAAGTTCAGTTATCCACCGCCATCTTCCAGTCACTTTTATGTGCTATTCTTAGAATTAGGTCTTTAACTGGGCTGACTCTCATACGCAATATTTTTTAAAATAAATTGGGAATGAAAATGAGAATAATCAACAGGAATTACATTATTTCATAGAGTAAAGAGAAGTTCTTTAAAAAAAAAAGTCCTGCTATTATTCTAAGGGAGTATGAACAAATGAAAGACAGAAGAAAATTAATTGTGCAACATACACTGAGTGGCCAGATTATTATAATCTCTGAACACATAATAATATGGCTACTGAGTGTATGTTTGCAGTGCTTAGTACAATAAAATAATTTGGGCAGTTCCTAGGAATTTGTTGATGTACAATCTGATCTATATTGCTCAAATAGTTTGATAATTATTTTCTGAATATCTTTCTTAAAATAGTTTAATGATTATTAATTATATATCTATCTCTCTATATGGGTATATGGATTACATTATTTCCAGCAGGCAGAGTCATGAAGTTGCAGGAATATATACATCTGATATTTCTAACCATAGACTTTGACTGAGTGGTATATCCCTGAAACAAGCTCCTTTACAAACCAGCATGTCCATTGCTGGGCATCTGGATATTGTGCCTATCTTATTTCCAGATTTTGGATTGGGTTTACCCAAAGAATAAAGAAGGCTAAATGTTTCATTTTAGGCTGCCCTCACTCAATCCATATTATACTGCAGTATGAACTGCAGAGTTGTAGAATTGCTATCAGGGAAACTTATTTCCAATTAAATTCTTACAGTATAGTTTCAAATGTAATGCAAGTTCAGATTAAAACTCATTGATAGATTCAAAGTCACTGAGAATGATGAAGAGGAACCGTTTCCTAGAGTGAAGCAGCAGCTGACAAAGCCAGGAGAAGGAAGAGAGACTACCCCACCTTCATCGTCCTCTCCTCCCATTCCTCAGATCAGAAGGGACGAACTTACTCTCTTTTCCTGTGTAAGCAGGTCCTCTCTTAGGCAAAGCTCTGTGATCTAGTCTATCCACCAGGCCTCTTGATAATTTAATTTAATAAAGCTTTTCCCTTGTTGACTGTCTGGCTTTCATTCCTACTGTCTAGCCATTCACTGAAAATTCCCATTAGGAACATTAAAAGCTGCATGTCATTTCTTTCCATTTTTTCCAGTAACAATCCTAAGACAACTCTCTCCATGATGGATACTTCAGTTTAGTTGGTAGAAAGTCATAGGTTCACAAAAATGCAAAATAGAAATTGCATTCTCTCTCTCTCTCCCTTTCAAATATTATTTACATTATGTAAAGTTACCTATAATTTTCAAGTGTGTACTTAGTGCCAAAACACTTTGCTAAGTTCTTTTTATTTTAATATATTTTTATTGATTTTTTACAGAGAGGAAGGGAGAGGGATAGAGAGTTAGAAACATCAATGAGAGAGAAACATTGATCAGCTGCCTCCTGCACATCCCCTACTGGGGATATGCCCACAACCAAGGTACATGCCCTTGACCAGAATAGAACCTGGGACCTTTCAGTCCTCAGGTTGATGCTCTATCCACTGAGCCAAACCAGTTTTGGCCACTTTGCTAAGATTTTGACATATATTACCTCAGTTAATCCTGAAAACAAACTCTGAAATATGGGAATTCTTTAGTCCCATTTTTCAGATGAAGAAACTGAACCCAAGAGGAAGGACACACACCCATACATACATATATTCTGGAAACCTTTTATTCCTGAATGTATATTATGGACACTTTACCTATTTTCCCTTTAGTTTCACAGAAAATTAGGCTGACAGGATGCTACTCCAGCTATCATTCACAAAACAAAACCTCAGAAAAACTAAGTTCAGAAATAAGTGAGGAAAATCTCATTTGATGTCTTTTAGAACATGGGGTCCTCTGTGTAAATTTTCTTGGCCCAAAGAGTGAAATGTGCCTCAGCCCTTCCCAGGTCTCCAGACTTCCTCCTGCTCCCTCTTCAACTGTACATACTGGAAAGCAGAGGGAGGTGGTGGTCAGGAGAACTGTCACAGGCATTTTCTAGTGTTGGAAAGCAATTTGAACAGCAAGCAATCTTGATAGCCACGTACATTTTTCTCACAAGAAATAATAATAGTCAATTGCTAAAGTGACAGGATGCAGCTATAGAAAAGACCAGGTTAAATTGGAATATCTGATAGAGGGACTTTTAGGTTTGTAACTTTAATCATTCTGATGTTTTGATGAATGCCTAACTTTACCCAAGAGGCTGGAGGTGGAAGTGTTAATCAGGGGCTGTGTAAGGCTGTTGCTGCTGGCTGGGAGACTTCTACTGGATCATGCAAGTGGAAGCTGAGGCCTGAAGGATGCTCTCAGAGCTTGGGCTTGTTAAATGGGCTGATGCCACAAGAAACTGACACTAATAATTAAACATTTATGGTCTGATTTTGAAAAATACCTAAAAATACCATAATATACAAAATAGAAACAACTTCTATAAAGAAGATGCACACAAACACTCTTATTTTCAAACCACCTTAGTGACATCATGGTAGGGAGCTATAGAGATAGGCCACCGCAGAATAATTCTTATGTATAATCTGTTCATTGCTTTTCACCATTGATTGAACATTGGCATCTTATCCTAATGGTTTGGCCAACCAATAAGTTCAAGCATTCCTTCTCCAGTACTTATCCAATATTATTTTTAAAGCAAGCACCTAAAGATCTATTTAAATAAGGGAATATCAGTAAAACTGAATACTTAGCTTCTAGTTGCAAATAAACTCTATTATGCCTGTAAAACATTACAGGATATCAAGTTTGATGCAGTAAGTCCTGAAAAATAAAATACCACTTTTGTTTCCTCTTACTCTGACAATTATAACTTTCTATAAAGATAAAACCAGGTAAACATAGTTAGAAAAAATATGCCAATGTTAAGGGGTATATTATTTTAAAAAAAACAAATCAACTGGATAGCATGTAAACATGGATAATGTAGGGAGACTCAAGTCATTGGAATTAAGATGAAAACAAAATAACAACCCATTTCATTTAGAGAGATTGATTTTTTACTCACTAAAGAATCACATTAAAAATGATAACAATCACCACCCTTCTTTATTACCTGATGTGAGGATATGTTTTAAAAAGCAACATAACAAGTATGTGATCCATTGAAGTTAATTTAAAACAAAGCAAGAACCACATACTGTGTTTTATTTTATCACCCCACTTCTAGATATTAAAAAGTTAATGAAAGGGAATGGAGAGAATAAAGTGAGAAAAGTATATATCACAAATCTAAGCTCATGCCAGCATCACTAGGATCAGGTTGAAGATCACCTAACACTTTATTCAATTATAATACATATTAGAGGCCCGCTGCCCAAAATTCGTGCATGGGGGGGAGGGGGGGAAAGACAAATATCCTTCAGCCCAGCCTGCTCTCTCTCCAATCTGGGATCCCTATCTGAACTGGGCCTCAAAGGGCAGTTGGACATCTCTCTCACAATACAGGACTGTTGGCTCCCAACTGCTCACCTGCTTGCTTTCCTGATTGCCCCTAACTGCTTCTGCCAGCCAGCCTGATTACCCCCTAACCACTCCCCTACCAGCCTGCTTGATGCTTAACTGCTCCCCTGCCAGCCTGTTTGCCCCTAACTGCTCTCTCCTGTGGGCCTGGGTCCCCCACAACTGCCCCTCCCTACAGCCCCAGTCACCCCCAATTTCCCTCCTCTGCTGGCCTGGTCACCCCTAACTGCCTCTCCTTGATCACCCACCCCCAACTGCCCTCCCTTACAGGCCTGGTCCCTTCCAACTGCACTCCCCTGCTGGCCTGATTGCCCACAACTGCCGTCCCTTGCAGGCCTGATCCCTCCCAACTGCCCTTCCCTGCTGGCCATCTTGTGGTGGCTATCATGTGTCCAAATGGGAGCAGGATCTTTTGACCACATGGGGGCACTCATCTTGTGTGTTGGAGTGATGGTCAATCTGCATATTACTCTTTTATTAGATAGGATAGAGGCCTTGTGAACGGGTCAGGGCCAGCTGTTTTGCCCTGAAAGGTGTCTCAGATCAGAGTTGGGGTTTCCTTAGGGTTCAGGTGGCCTGGGCAAGGTGCCTGTGGTAGTTTACAGGCCAGCCATGCCCCCTGGTGACCCAAGCAGAGGCCCTGGTATCTGGGATTTATTTATCTTCTACAATTGAAATTTTGTAGCCTGGAGCAGAGCCAAGCCTTCTGCTTGCTCCAGGTGACAGCCATTGAAATTTTGTTGCTGTAAGTGGAGGCCTAGGCTGGCCAGGGTGTGTGGAAAGCTTGGCTTCCTCCATCACTGGGGCAACCCAAGCCTCCCTCCTGCTCTCTCTGTGGCAATAGCCATCTTGGTTGGGTTAATTTGCATACTAACTCTTGATTGGCTTGTAGGCGTGGCTTGTGGGCATAGCAGAGGTAGGGTCAATTTGCATATTACTCTTTTTTTTCTTTTTTTAGATAGGGTAAATTGCTTTGTTTTCTTTTTGGATTGTATTTGTTGAACTCTATGTTGACAATTTGCTTTACTCTAATTATGATGTGCTTCTCTTTCTATAATAGCAAAAATATACTTAACTTACCTGAGAAGGAGCATGGTGTAATTAAGAATAACTTTAAGCCATTGTTGCAAGAGGCTCGGGAAATGTCATGGTACTTATCAATGAGAGAGTCGAGTCTGATTTTAGCTCAGAATGTAAGCAGCAGGTGATTGCCCTCCAGAGAGAGACTTTATTACATCAACCTCTTTATCATGAATACCAAAAGATGTTCATCTTGGCCATAATACACAGCTGATAAAGGAAACTCAGAAAGACAGCAGTGAAGTGGTGAAGTGGGTAGGCAGGGAAGGATGGAAGAGGGAGAAGGAGAGTGAGAGAGAGAGTGAGTGAGTGAGTGGGAGCCCTATGCAGTCATGTTCCCTCGCCAGTTGTTAGGCTTCCAACATTGCTAGAACATAATTAAAGAGAATAAACTTTAATATAAATCCATTAAAAAAGAATTAAGCATTTGAGAAAACTGAAAAACAATGAAAAATATCTACTATGAAGAGTCTAAAATAAGAGCTGGACATCTGGTTCACAGAGGACAATACAAGAGAAATGAGAATCATATGAGAGAGATTTCCCCCAAACCTGGAAAGAGAACCAACATGAGACCAGAAATATCCCAGGAATCATAGGATTCCCAGTGTGATGAAATTTCATTTATACTAGAACTTACCATATTACATTGAAACAGACATTCTTCAAAATATTCTGAGTAGAACAATTATTCTAGACATTGTTATGCATTGACAGCAAGACCAAGCAAGTGATGCTGCCATTATATAAGGTCTCACTTCCAAGATTCTGCAACACAAACTGTCTTATTTTCAACAAGGTTTGGTTTTCATACACTGATTATAAGTAATTTTGATTAATGGTGTAGTTTTACTGTCGTCTTTTCCATCTCATTAACAGCATCTGCACATTTCTAGTAAACAGGCCAAAAACCTTGGAGTCTTCCTAGACTCCTCTGTGTGCCACCAATCTCATGGTCCTGCCTTCAAACTGTCCATAACCTGACCACTTTGCAGCATTTTCACTGCTACCACCTTGGTCTAAACCTCATTTCTGAATTACTGCAATACCCTCCTGACTGGCCTCGCTGTTTCCACCCTGCTCCTGTCCAGAACATTCTGTTCTCAACATGGCTAACAGAGGGACCCATTAAAATATTAAGGCAAATCGTGTCTACTCTTCTACAAACCCACCAATGGCTCCCTCACGTTTCACTGGATTTCAAGGACCTGCACATACTAGCGAACTTTCCACTCCTTTGTCTCTTGACTTCAGCTCCTTTTGTTTCTTCCCCACACTTCGCTGTGGCCAAGTTGGCTTCCTGACAGCTCTTCAAATAGACCTTTTATGCAGCAACCTCAGGGCTTTTGCCTGGAATAATCTTCTGTATAGATCTGCATGCCTTGCTACTTCTCTGGCTTGACCATTTTACTCAAATATCACCTTCTCAATAAGCCATATCTAGACCATTTTTTTTTTCATTGCTTCTCAAAACCATATCCCCTCGCCTACCTTATTTTCTCCTTAGTACTTACCACCTTCCAATATATTATATTATTTATATCCTCATTGACTTTCTTTCCCCGACTTGAGTTTTAGTTCCAGAAGAGCAGTGGCCTATTTTGTTCACTTCCAGGTCACAAGCACAGAGAGCAATGTCTAACATAGATCCTCAAAAATGTGATTGGCTAATGGATTACGTCAATGAAGAAATATAAAGTTAACCACAGTGTATACAACTGGGAGGAAACATGCCTTCAGGACAGTAAATAAATTTGATTCACTGAAAAGAGCCGGGAAGATGAAATGGGGGGAGGAAGAAGTGATGGAGGTAAGGAGAGATGGGAAGTAAGGAGAGAGGCTCCTAAATTCTTGACATCTACTTTGATCTGATATGGTCATATTACCCATCAGGAATTTCTCAAGAATCTTAAGAAGTAGAGTGCATTTATCCTATTGTGTGCAGAAGAGGCTCAGAGGAAGCCATGAGACATTAACCAGCAGAACCACGGCCACCACTGCTAGATCTGGAAGTCGTCCAGAGGCCCATCTCATCTGAAACTAGCATGTGCTGAAGAGAGTACATTTTAGAAACATTCCTGCCTGAGGCCTTCTGAACATTTGCATCTCCTTGGAGAAGGAGAGGGAGGAGGCTGGGTGGTGAGCACTTTTGCTCCTTTGCTTGTTTGACATGATGACAGTGATGGAAAGAACCAGGACACGGGAGTAGCAGGCACTATTCAACTTCACAGCTTCCCCTGGCTCTTTGAGTGCCAGAAACAGAAGAGACATTTCTCGAGGCTCACACAGCTCCTCAGGAAACTAACAGAGGTTTTCTTCTCCCTTTTGTATCGAGGTTAATTAGCATCAGACACATGATGAACCTGACCTATTCTGGTCAATGTGTTCTCGAATTAAACTGTCACTTCTGGATGAGGAGTCACTGAAACATTTCAATCTTCTTTTAAACACTGCGATCTTTTCCTTAATTGTCTAAACACTGCAATCTTTTTCTTAATTGTCTAAACTACATAACATATGGTATATACAGGGAGGGGCAAAAATAAGCTTACAGTCGTGAGTACTCGAAACACAGAGTTTATTCTTGTGTTAGTTATTAGCTATTATATTATTTTCCATAGGAACAACTTGTGCTCCCACCCTGTATATTTGCTTTGTAAACAAATAATACAATATTCTAATAAGGGAAATACATATTTAAAGTACTCTGAAAAACAAAATTAAGAAGATCAAAGCTTATAATAAATCGCAGCTTTCCCAGCAAAGCTATTTTTTTCCCCTAGCAGTGCAGATGAAGTACCATTTTCTTTTGTTTCTACTATAATTAAACTCGTTTGAACCTCCTGAAGAGGTGTGAAAAGAATGGTGATACTTGTGTAATAACTTCCCTGTGCTGGGCCCTCTGTGGGTCCCAGATTCAGTGGGGAAAGCATAGAGCTTAAACTAGCTTAAAAAAAATCACGCTTTCTACACACTGGAAAAGCATACTCTAATAAATATGTGAAAGAACAAAAGCAAGCTGACATTCATCTTTGCTAAGAAGCCCATTTGCCAAAGAAATGCGATATATCTTACTGGTTCAAGGGACTCAAGCACCAGACACGTTCTTTAAGTGCTGCCAAGTGGATGGAGCGAATAGCAACAGAAATATATGGGCCCCAACCATTCTGATTCAAGGGAGGTGTTTTACTCCCAGGGCATTGTTTAGCCTTCATAATGTAGCATATCTTCTGGCAGTTTCTATTAATCCTTATAGGATTCAGGAGTTGGGGGTGGGTGCTGAGTATAGAACTACATCATAGTAAGTCATACAAAGGAGGACGATGTCTAGTCATTAAGGGCTTACATTACAGGGCTTCTAGTATATAGCATCATGGATCTGCCTTCTAACCAATTTTATCACAATTCTGGGAGGCAAATGGATGTTAAAAGGGCTCCTCAAAATTGGTAGCCCCAGAGAATAGCACAGCCTGCATCCAAGTCATTGATATCCTGTCCAGCCATATACTGGAAACTTGGGGGCTGTGAATATATTACTCAAACGAATCTTGGGTAAGCCCTAAAGAATTGACATGTCAGTACAGCTCAGTTTAAAAGAAAATACATATTAGAAATCAAGAGACTCAGATTAAAGTTCTATCTCTGCCCTGAACTGGCTGAGGAAGTTTGAACTAATAACTGCACCTCTTTAGGACTCAGTTTTCAGAATTGCAGAGAATAACCTTGAACAAGTTGCTATTTCCTCCAGACCTCATGCAATTAGCTACTATAAGCAAGCTTGCTCTGGTATTTTATGATCTTACTAGATGCCCAGTGCATGAAATTTGTGCACTTGTGGGAGGGGGGTCCCTCAGCTAGCCAGTGCTCTCTCACAGTTGGAAGTCCTCAGGGGATGTCTGACTGATGGCTTAGGCCTGCTTCCACCTCTCTTCCCCCACCTCTGGCAGTTGGACATCCTTAGTCCTGCTGCAGAGGCAGGAAAGGCTCCTGCTACCACCACTGTGCTGCCAGCTGTGAGCCTGGCTTCTGGCTTGAGCAGTGCACCCATATGGGAGCACACTAACCACCAGGGGGCAGTTCCTGTGTTGAGTTTCTGCTTCCTGGTCGTCAGGAACATCATAGTGACTGGTCGTTCTGCTGTCAGGCTGAAACTGGCTCTTCAACATCTCCTGAGGGGTCCCAGATAGTGAGAGGGTGCAGGCCAGGCCAAGGGGCCCCACTAGTCCACAATTGGGTCTGGGGAAGGACACGGGAGGTTGGCCAGCTGAGGAGGGACCACGGGAGGGCTCCAGAGCATTGTCTGGCCCATCTTGCTCAGTCCCAATCAGCCAGACCCCAGCAGCAAGTTAACCTACCGGTCAGAGTATCTGCTTCCTGGTGGTCAGTGCACATCATATCGAGTGGTTGAGTGGTCTTAGCATATCATTAGCATATTATAATTTGATTGGCTGAACAGCTGACTGGACATATGGGCACTAAGCATATTAGGCTTTTTATTATATAGGATTAGAGAGATTTGTATTATAATATTGTTTGTTGAACATGTCCCAACCTTCAGTAAATAACATTTAAGGGGAGTTTTGAATAGAATTAGGCACATGATAAAATAAGTACAATATTTCTTTAGAGCTTGGATTATTTGCTTGGTCACTGAAAATTTGAAAGTCAGAGGCAGTACAACTTGAGTGGAAAGGTTACTGTGTCCGTAATCTTGCATCTTGGCTTCTACTGCCAGCTTTGCTTCCTACTACCTGTATTACCTTAGCACGTGGTTAGATTTGCAAGACCCTCTTATGAGAAAAAAATTATGCTATGTTTCTTAACTGAAACTTCCAAAAATTACTTTAGAGAGGGAAAGGGAATAAAACAACATTGATTTTGTTGTTCCACTTATTTATGCATTCATTGGTTGACTCATAAAAGTTCCCTGGCCAGGGATCAGATCCTCCACCTTGGCATATCATGAGGATGTTCCAACGAACTGAGCTACCCAGCCAGGGCCTTAACCGAAATGTTTAATGGAAGAGACTATCATCCTTTCTGTGATGTCTGAGGGAGCATATTTGTTTAAAACAAAATAAAAGCAACGGCAGTGCGATGTGAGGGGGAAATGGCCCGGCACTCTGCAATATTAACTGCTGGAAGGGGATCCTCTTTGGCATCTCACACTATAAACGGTGACCTACTTCGAATGCTATATTCACTTTTTATGGCTGCATTACAAACTACCAAAAGCTTAGCAGCTGAAAGCAACCCAAAGTATTATCTCATAGTTCTGCAGGTCAAAAGTTCTGACAGGCTCAGCTCGAGGTAACATAACTCAAAATCAAGGTGCTGACTGTCCTGGCTCTAATCTCGAGGCTGTGGAGAAGAACCATTTCCAAGCTCATTTAGGTTGTTGACAGAATCCAGTGACTTGCAGCTCTGTGACGGAGGTTCATTTTCCTTCGCTGGTTGTCAGCAGTGGACACTCTCTTAGCCACCTACGGCCATGCACGTTCCTTCTCAGGAGGCCCCCTCATCAAACCAGCAAGAGCAGATTAAATTCTTCCGACACTTTGGATCTCTTTTACTTTTCCTTCTTCTTGCCTCTTCTGCTTCTAGCTCCAGAAAGTTCTCTGCTCTTTAGAGCTGACGTGAATAAATTAGGTCCACATGGATAATCACCCTTTTTAAGGTCAACTGTGTCCTATCACATAATAATCCTGGGAGTGATAAGATTCTGTATAGTAGCCATATGGAATATGGGGCGGAGGAGGGAGGATATTTGTAGAAATCTCCCTAATACATATGCTTCAGCTAAGTCTCTTCTAGAGTCACAGACCTATTCAATAATTACCTTTGTGCCAGGCAATTAAAGATAAGACCAAGTTTTTGAAAACAATAAAGTTTTATGTCATGAAAATAAGGGCGTATGAGTATCTTCTAGTGTTTTTTTAAATATATTTTATTGATTTTTTACAGAGAGGAAGGGAGAGAGATAGAGAGTCAGAAACATCAATGAGAGAAAAACATCGATCAGCCACCTCCTACACAAACCCCAATGGGGATGTGCCCGCAACCAAGGTACATGTCCTTGACTGGAATCGAACCCAGGACCCTTCAGTCCTCAGGCCAACGCTCTATCCACTGAGCTAAACCAGTTTTGGCTATCTTCTAGTTTTGTATAATTACAATATCTGTGACCAGAGCATATTGACAGGTGGGCACTCTAAACAAACACTGCCCAACGCACTAACACTTAGTCAAATTAGGGTTCATAGATAACTTAATCTACGTCCACATAACCAAAATAGAATTAGGAAGTTAGCGAACGTCTGAGAAATACGCACCGTATAACTAACCAAGTTAAATAATTAACAGAGAACTCCCAAATGTTTCTTTCCTAGATATATAATCATTAAATTTTGGGTAGTTACCTGAATAATTGCCTCAAACTCCCCACTTTATTCCTTTATGTATGCTTCTAAAATATAACAAGATGAACATCTAGGCTAAGAAAATGCATTGAATAGAGAAAAAGTGAAAGAATTTTTAATACATTCAGCAAAGTAATGAGAAGAAAGAAACCTCTGATAGATGGATACTCAAAAACTTCTCACGCTTCCATTAGAGACCTATAATGTATTGAAAATTGCAAAGACAAATATAAAAAAATGAAATAAAAGTGGTATCAGCTTATGGAATTACATAAGAGCAGCCAAGGAAAATGGCTGAGCTCATTTTTCTACTAAATAATAACTTAACATTCATCTCACTGAACATTTTGTTGTTGTTCATCCACTTTGAGGAGGCATTTAAATTATTGTAGAAAAGCTTTACTGTCAGTCAAGAGTCTGAAATACCATACCAATTACCTCTAAAATATTTTAAGACAAATTAAATAAAAAGTCTTGATGTGTAAAATAGCTTCTAATACCTACTGAGAATCATTATTCAATAACATTACTTGACAGCAATATTTGAAACTTAGCAGTTACATGACTCAAAAGATGACTGTCTTCAGCAATTATCATTTTGAAAAATTTGTAAGTTATTCCTTCTATATTTCTTTCCTACAAATATCTCAATTTCATTAATTTTTGACCAATCTAACCATTTCTTTTAAATAGCTCATATGTAATTTTCTACATCCTATGAAAACCATTAACAAACCAAGCCAAGGAAGTTCTATAATGCCTTCCCAGGCTCTCAATTATGAACTTCATGAAATACCTAAGAATTTGTGAGGATGTAGGACCCTTCGGTATTCGGCCCACTCTCTTCCCTATAAATTCACACAATCAACAGAAGAATTAGCTCACCTCCTCAATCATACCCTACTTTGTTTTGGCACACTTCCTCCCAGTTCATTCTCCCTCCTCTGCTTTCCATTCCTTCCCCTTTTCTTTCCTGTATTCTTCCCTTACATTTTCTTCCTTCCTCCTACCCTTCCTTCTTCCCTCCCTTCCTCCCTCCCTTCCTTTTTCTTCATTTCAAAGGACATACCAAATTTTTTTCTGGTTTGAAAGTTAAACTCTCAAATTTCATTCTTCTCATTTATTCCTACTTTTTAAAGAAAACAGTAGTATTAATTTCCCTTGCCATTTGTACATATAAATACAATTTTATATTGCTCCTAAGATAAGTATCCTGGCACATTCTTACCTCCCTGAGGGCTCCACTTATCAAGTCCTTTCTCTCACCTTCCCATCCCATTCCATTACCCTACATTTTTATCTTCAAGAACTTTGGTATACATTGTTTGGGATATATTTTTCTCTTTTGGTATTGCTTATTTCCAAATAATACACCTTTTTGGTGGCTTTCTCTTCATAATGCCCAAATTCTCCTGGATTTCTTTTATTTTTTTCTCGAGTACAGTTTTTTTTTTTTAATTAATAGACTTTATCTCTTAGAATAGTTTAGGTTTCTAAAAAAACTAAACCCAAAGATCAGAGAGATCCCATTTACACCCTTTTTCTTTTGAAGAACTGGCTCATTCTAGGTTTGGAGCAGAAAATATACAAGATGAGGTTGTAGAATCTTGAAATTGAAGAGTGTAATGAAGTACTCAAAAACTCTACATACTTGGGAAATGTCAAAGGAACACAGAGGCAAATTGTCAAAGCAAGAGCAATAAAGTTGGATTATAACCAAAAGTATAAAATGAGTATCCAAACCAATATAAATGACTGAACAAATAAAAAATGGGGTAGAAGACACAATCTCCCATGCAGAAGAAATCCATATAATTTATGTAGATGATCCACCTTCAACGAAATGGAAAACAACTTCCAACTCCTTACATTTGGGCTGAAAATAGTGACTTCTTCCAAAGAGAACAGTATGAAGAGGGAAAACAGTAACTCTACAGTAGAGAAACCAGACTATACTGCCTCTCAATCAGGAGATCAAGGTCAACATCAACAGTGTTAGGTCACATTGATAGTATGCAACATTGATATGATATATTGAAAATGGCACTTCACTTTTGTGATCTTCCTCTCTAAAACCCACAATCTTACTGAGGAAAACATCAAATAAATTCCAATACAGTGGCATCCTGCACCATCTGACCAGTGTTCCTCAAACATGGTCATTAAAAACAAGGAAGGTCTGAGAAAATGATAAAGCCAAGCGGAGCCTAAGCAGACACAGATGTGATATGGTTTCATGATTAGGACCGTGGGGGAGGGGGGTAAAGGGGGAGGAAAGGACACATAAAAACTAAGGAAATCAGGGTAAATTATGAACTTGAGTTAAAAATAACATATCAATATTTATTCATTACTTATTAACAAATATGCAACACTAATCTAAGGTATTAGTAACAGGAGAATCTGGTTTTAGGGTATGTGAAAATCATATGTACTATCTTTGTAATTTTTCTGTTAATCTAAAACTATTCTAAAAAATAAGGTTTATTTGAAAAAGAAATTACTAATATAAGAAAAGTTCAACACAATGTTTTTATATCAGAAAAAATTGAAAGCAAACCTGATTGCCAATAAAGAAATTAGTAAATGATAGTTCATCAATGCAAAAAAAAGCAAGTAATAAAAAAGCAGTTTTATATAATTTTCAAAAAGAAAATAAATGTCATTTCAATTTAATGGTCAAATGTGGTTTCCTCTGGGGAATGGAACCAAAAGAAATTGAAGAAGAGAATTTTTTTTCAGTTTAAGTCTGCATTATTTCATTTCATAGTTATTTATAGTCACATAATTTGTTGACAATACAGTTTGTTAAAAGAAGGCTAAGATGTTGAGAATGTCAGGCTCTGTTTTCAAAGACAAGGTATCATTATGATACATGATTGAAGTATGGCTGACCTTGCACAGGTAGGAGATAATGCTGAACATAGCCCAACAGTAAACCACAGATACCAAAACTTTGAAAGTTCTAAACAGCTTCCCCAGACTACATACATTATTAGAATTCAAAATCTTTATTTGCCACTGTCTATACAATCAGTTCCACACATTCAGTAGTCTTAAAGGAGTTTACAATCTGACTCCAACAAAACTTTTCATTATTATCTTCTATGCCATCATTGTCATAGCTCTTCACGCTGGCATTCAACATCTTTCCAAATCGCTTCTTTTTTTTTAGTTCTCTTTGCCTCCAATGTTTCCTCCACTTCTACAGGTTTTTTTAAGTCCTACCTATAGTTCAATTTCAAAACCAAATACAGACTCTTTTTCCAGAAACCTGGTTAGATTTCAGCAATGAAGGAAATAAATACCCCTTTCCTCCATAGTCTTGTATTTACCAAAACATATGGTATGTACTTTAAAGCATCCTATATTATAATCACACTTACATATCTGGTTTCTCACAGTTTTTACATGTTTGTGTCTTTATTTTATTATAAGGTCCCAATGGGTGGCCATCTCATTCATCTTGATCTCCTCTTTAACTCAGTGCTTGATACAAAGTAGAGGCCAATTATCTTAGCTACACAACACCTGAATTAATTGAAATGGATTCCTTTTCAGAAATTATTAGTGAACCTGTTTCCTGAATTTCACTGAGATAAATTGCATTAGTCAAGCATATAGACCATAATCTCTCCCCTATAAATTTTCTAAAAGTGAGCTCTAGGTATCTTACAGGAACTGAAATTTTTCGGTTTAGTACATCTTTTGAGTACTGAGTTATACTTTCTCTTTGGCATGTGTTAAAACTTATGGACCCCTTGATTAAGACCATGTTAAGTCTTATAAAGCAGACATTTTTTAACTTTTATTTATTTTAGAGAGTAAGAGAGAGAGGGAGCGAGAGAGAAAAGCATCAATGATGAGAGAGTATCATTAAGGGGTTGCCTCCTGCGTGCCCCACACGGAGAATCAAGCCTGTAAATTCCCCTATTAGGAATAGAACGTGACCTCCTGGTTCAGAGGTTGACACTCAACCACTGAGCCATGCCTGCTGAGACAAGAACATATATTTATACACATAATCTAAGCTTTTTTACCTTTATAGCTCAGCAGCCACTGGTAGTCTGTAGAAGAAATGAATGCAGAGTTGTTTAAGTATAATGAGGACATTTATTGAGAAGGAACTGCAAACAAAATTCATCACTCTTAATAATCTTAAGGCTTAAAATTTAATACAAATGTTTTCTTAATAGACTTGTCATGTTTCTTGTCAGCCTAACAATATACCTGTCTATTCCCACTAGAAAATACAGTCAGGATTGCTTTTTGCAGACAAGCAATCTGTTCCAGCAAAGAAATCCCCACTTACAGATGTTACTAAAAGGAAAAAAAAAAAAAACCACTGACCAAAAATTCTCTCAAAGAGATAATCTAAATCTCTTATCTTCATTGCCCTTGAATTTCCATCCAAATAAGCGAAGTGAAAGTCAGAGAAAATAATTCAGAATTTATACTGATTCAACAGTAATTAAAGTGAATAGCGTGTATACAAAAAAAAAGTAGCTATGAATAATAATTATAAGGTGTGATTCTTTGAGATAGGAAAGACATGATAATATGCCCAATTTAATACCCAGGAGAAACTTTCTTCAACAAATGTCAGTGTGTGTGATTTATCTCATGCTACGTGCATTGTATTTTCAAACAGCTGCCCTTTATTTTCACGATCACAGAACGTCTCTACCGACTCATGAATAAGTCCTGAAAACATTGAATTTGATGAGGTAAACCTAAAGAACTCATATACACTTATACTGTGCACTATAACTTCCCCTTCCCTCCCTCCTAACCAAAGACAAGCTCTCAAGTTACTGTTTCCATTAAGCCTCCCCTGCTTTCTCCACATTAAAAGGAATTATATGTGTTTCCAAGAAGTTTTTTGTTCTTAGTGATTTACCATGTATCTGTTCAACTGTGTTTCTCTTATTAGATTGTACCCTTCATGTGGACATTATATAACCATAACCTTACACGTAACAAGTGCTTGATAAATATTTGTACAGATGACTAAGTAACTGAAAGAGTTTCATCCTTTTCTCAAAATTGGTATCTTTATGCTGTGTTCTAACCTGGCATAAGCAGTAACTAGAAACTCACCCCAAACCATGAGAAAAGTAATATATAAAATCTTTAGGATTTAGGTTTTTGAGCATGCAGTCTCTGAAAGCAGTATCAGATTTGAGACCCGCTTAATCCATTTGCAGGTTCTGGGATCTTGGGTGAGTCACTGAAATTCCATGTTTACTTGCTGGAAAGGTGGGGAAAATAATATTACCTCTGTTTATTGGTATCGCAGGGATTCAATTCTATAACACATGTAAGTGCTCAGAACAGTGTGGCACAGAGCAGGCTCTCAGTAAATATTAGCTCCTCTATGGGGACAGTGTCATGATGTGGAAAGGGCCAGGGCTGAAAGTCAGAAGGAAGGAAGAAAGGAATTTAAGGCCTGACTCTAACATTAACTTTGTGTCTTCAACCAAATCATTGCTTCTTTGAACATAAATATCCTCACATTTAAATGTGGAAAACAAAGCCAGTTCACAGCATTGTCTGTGAGGATCCAATGAGGTAATGAATGTGAAAGAGCTTTTGGAATACAAAGTGTTATAAACTATGAGAAGTTATTCTCATTTCATCATCAAGAGCACAGTGAGGGGCATTTGCACTCAGTTGCTTAGCTGGCAGGAGAGTAAAAGTTAGTGCCAGGCTATCCTGTTATCAGTTCTATTAATATCTTATGATATCACCGACATTTTAAATCAAAAGGAAATATATTATTTCCTTTGAACTCAACAGGCCTAAAGGACACCCTTGAAAGTGAACTGCGAGCAAGCGCTAAAAGTAAAATGAAATTAATGTCTTTGTAGTAAAAGGGCAGTTGTCATATAAAGTATAGTATTTTTTCAACATATTTTCAGCAAGTGATGAAGAGAAATGCCCAGGTTATTTATTTCCTTGCAAATTCTTTCAAAATTTTAAAGAAATTGACTTGTACCAATATGGAGAATACTCTGTAAGTTTTCATTTTTATTTAATGATAAACTAGTCTAGAGATAAGAGATCACCTTGACAAATATAGCATTTCAACTGGAGTCTGAGAGCATTACTATCCCTATTGTATCCTATATAATAAAAGCCTAATATGCAAAATGTCCCCTCAGGTGGTGTTTCCACCAGGAGTTCCACTGGGAGACCAGGAGTTTGACAGCTCACTATGATATGCACTGACCACCAGGGGGCGGCATGGAACATGGTAGGCGTCAGCCACACAGCGCTGGCAGTGGGCAGCAGTGGAGGCACTGCCAGCCCCAATGGGCCTGGACAAGAACAGGATGGTGGTGGGATGGTGGAGCGAGTGAGTGGGCAGTGCCAGGGCAAGGTGTTGACGGGGGATGGGGCCACCACCCTGCTCCCAGGCACTGAGGGAGAAAGGGCAAGTAGCAATATTGAAATATTTCTTCTAATTATTTCCCTTCCGACGTGCACGAATCCGTGCACCAGGCCACCAGTATAATATAAAAGAGACAGACTCCTTTGGCACTTACACCTCCATGGATAAGGGCATGGAGTAAAGGAGTCAGTCCTAACCAAAATACTGCTTTCATAGGTCTTTTATATAACTGTCCATATTGTAAAATGTGGGCAAATGATACTTTACTCAATGAATCAATCCAGCCGTTTAAGCTGAAAGATTTATATTCTGCATTTAGACTTTAAGTCAATTAAATTAAGTATATGGATGTAAAGCAGGTCAGAAATCACCTGCTTTGACTTTATGTGCCGTTTTATTCTCCTGCATGCCTCTTCCATGGATAACAGAATGTACTCTCAGTCAATTATCTTAGTGTGAGTTTTGCTTCAGACGTAACCTATTGTAGGGTATTTGTGTTTTGAGGTTGCTTCCTAATATTGGAATAAGAGTCTTTCTAAACGTTAATCAAATGGAACCACATTGACCAGAGGGTTTCCCAGGAGGGATGAAATCCAAGACCCACTGAGTGGTAATTTACTGATTTGGCAAATCCTTATCAGCTTTCCTATCTTCTTCTGAATATGTAGTTTTGTTTAGAGTCTTCAAATTATTTGTTAAGAGTGATGAATTTTATTTGCAGTCCCTTCTCATTCCATGTCCTCATCACACTTAAGTAACTCTGCATTTATTTCTTCCACAGACTACCTGTAGCAACTGAGTAATAAATGTAAAGATGCTTAAATTATGTCTAAATATGTCTTCTTTATAAGACTTATCATGGCCCTGGGTGGTTTGGCTCAGTAGATAGAGCATTAGCTCCAGGACTGAAGGGTCCCAGGTTTGAATCTGGTTAAGGGCATGTACCTGGTTGCAAGCTTGATCCCAGCCCCTCTGGGGGCACATGCTGGAGGCAACCAATGGGTTTGTCTCTCTCACATCAATGTTTCTGTCTCTCTGTCTCTCCCCATCCCTTTCTCTCTCTCTTAAAAAAAATTAATGGAAAAATGTCCTTAAGTGAGGATTAACAAAACAACAACTTTATCATGGCCATCATCAAGCAGTCCATGGGTTTTAACTTAGGTGGGTGATGTTTTACACGCCAAAGAGGAAGTGTAACTCAGTACCCAAAGGAAGTACTAACTGAAAAATCTCACAATGAAAGAACAGAATATGGACATGCTCATAGCATTAAGAACAGAAGACCACTTTTCCTTAAAACAACATTTCAAAGGGGTTTTAAAAGAAGCCTAGAATGGAAACAGGGAGTACAGAAATATAAAAGGATACTTTCATAGATAAGCTGGTCAGGAAAAGAAAGAAAAGAATGTGAACAGGAGAAAGGTAAAATAAAATGGGAAGGCCTATATATTCCTATGTAATTGCAATGATAATGTTAATATGATATTCTTTCTAATGTGTATTTTTTCCTCTAAGTCCACTGCTGAGAAGAAAAGTAGCTCTATATTTAGAAAACAAGAGTCAGAGAGGTAAGTAAATTATTCAAGAACACAGAAATAAGGCACATGCAGGTTCAAAACTTGGGGCTTTAAAACCCACAGCATTCAAACATCTCCCAGATGCCCCGCTCTCAGTCAGCTTCTAAAGGGAGAGCATCTGGCTATAAAATAAGTGAAGTTGAGACACAGTGTAGAACTCTAAAGTTCCCCAGCTAGCTACAAGGTATCCTAGCAGACTGCTTGATATTCTATAATTTTCAGTGTGATCTCTATTTTAGAGAAAAATAACGCCCAAATTCATTCGTGAAACTACAAATGATTAAGGCTTTAGAAGAAATAACAGGAAGAATGTGAGAGGATTTATCCAAGACAGAAAAGAACCTTATTACAAAATTTTCTTCTAAGTGCTATAATAGTTGAAATCGCAACATGCACACCTAAGAGTAAGGAATTCATTCAGCTTGGAGCAAAGGGCAGGGGTGGGAGGGGGGAGACAAAAGGTCAGAGAAGAATCTTTATAGAAAATGCTGCAAGAAGTTAAGCCTCGAAATCTTAGCAAGATTTTGGCAGGTAGAGAGATGTCTATACCACCTCTAGCTGAAATGCTCAATGAAGAGAGAGCCAGGTGTTTTCCCTGCTTTCAAAACTCAATGTTTCCACTTGATTTCCCTAAGCACCGGCAATAAGAACAGGGCCAGAAACTGAGGCACCCCTAAAGGTCCCACCACTGCCTTTAGAGTTCAGATCAAAATGATTCCTTATAAACAAAGGAACGCTGAGTGCATAATGCATGGAGAGATGGGCTGTAGGCCCAGGGCCCAGGAGTTCAAACGTTACTTGGCCGTGCCATTGGGACAGCTCCTATATCCTTCTATCTGATAAATGGATACGGGGAAATTGATATGTCAGGAAATTTCCTGAAACCTCATATCATGAGAAAATATGCAAGTTATTCTATGATATATGCAAAGTGGACATATGCTGAAGGATCCTTTTAAACCCTGTGGTTTACTCACAGGGAAGGAGAGGAATGGTTACAGGGTAGGATTTGAGGAAGATTCATTTCTATATTTATAGGCTAGCTTGAAGTAAGTAGTTTACTGTTAAATTAAAATAATTTCCTTATAACCTGTGTGAGAAAAGGAATTGAGAAATACAAAACCAAGCTCCATTGTGAAGGCAAGATAGCTGGTTCAGTCCTCTTACTAGCTACTTGTCTCACTCAAGTACATTAGCCTCAGGGCAGGAGTTATTTGTGCCTCTTGGGAGAATATTCTGGGTTGAAGAAAAGTTCCGTCCTAATTGGGGTAGGGGTTATGTAACTTCCAACTACACATTTATCATCTGTGCATTTGTCTGTGTGTGTACCTGTGACAAAACGTACCTTCTCAAATCCCCAACTACTTCATAACATTGACCTTTATTAGAGTTATTCTTAAGAGTGAATAAGCTGCAAATGTCACATCGCCACCATATGCACTCTATATTTTTCCTCTGCACTCAAAAATATTTATTTTGAATCCATTATTTAAAGGTGGTTATAAAAAACAGAAGTAAACTCAGATACATAGAATACCCTAAACTGAGGGTTCACAGATGGGACAGGGGTGGTGGGCTGAGTGAAAAGGATGAAAGGGATTAGGAAGTGCAAACTGGTAGTTACAAATATAAAGACTTCAAATAAATAGTCTTCTGGTGAGGATGGGAAGCAGCCTACCATGTTAAAGAACATAAAACAAGATAATTAAGAAGAAGAGTAATAAAGAGAAACTAGTTTTGAATGAAAAAATTAATTATACCAGAATTAATGGGTAGAGTACTAAATCTGATTGTTACTCAAACTGTAAATTCAAGTTAGCTGTGAGCAAGGAAAATGGATATAGGATAGCCAAGGAAAAAATAGAAACTGTCATGAACTGTTTACAGATCATTAATGAAATCAAGTTTGCAAAGATCACCAGGAGGAACTTGTCAGTTCTGTGCATTAAGTCCTGAGAATATCATCATGTAAAGCCTTATATGAGGGAGATTGCATTACACAAAAGAAATAAAGTCTTGCCCTAACTGGTTTGGCTCAGTGGATAGAGCATCGGCCTGCACACTGAGGGGTCTCAGGTCCCATTCCGGTCAAGGGCACGTACTTTGGTTATGGGCATATCCCCAGTAGGGAGAGTGCAAGAGGCAGCTGATCGATGTTTCTCTCTCATTGATGTCTCTAACTCTCTATTCCTCTCCCTTCCTCTCTGTAAAAAATCAATAAAAATATATTTTTAAAAAATAAAAATAAATAAAATATTCAACTGGAGATTTGTAGAAATATAAACAGGCTTTTCCTCTGCTATTCCTTATATCAATCTCAGAACATTAAATTTTAACTCTGGGAAGGAATTTTTTTGAGGATGTAAAGTAAAATAGCTCATTACATTGCTCTCTAGTAACCCTATATAATAAAAGGCTAATATATAAATTGACCAAACAGAGGAACAACCGGTTGCTATAACACACATTGACCACCAGGGGGTCATTGCAAGAGCTGCCCCCTAGTGGTCAGTGTGCTCCAACAGGGGGAGTGCCGCTCACCTGGAATCCAGGCTTATGGCTGGTGAGCACAGTGGTGGTGGTGGGAGCCTCTCCTGCCTCCACAGAAGCACTAAGGATGTCTAACTGATGTCTTAGTCCCACTCCCCCTGGTTTCCCAGACTGTGAGAGGGTACAGACTGGGCTGAGGGTCATGCTCCCTCCCCCCGTGTGCATGAATTTTGTGCTCTGGGCCGCTAGTATAACATAATAAAGGAATAAAACTTAGAAAAAGAAAAGATGATATTAGATAACCCACTTGGATGTTCAGAAATTGCTGAGCTTAACAAATTCAGTCCACAAAGAATGGAATCTCTGCACTGATAATAGAAGAAAGGTCCCTAATTATAAAATATTACTTACAAGCTAGCAATAATTTAATATTTTAACCTAAAGCCAAGAACCTTAATTAATAGTTTCACTCAGAGAGAAACCTTCCCACCTCTAAATGAAGTTGAGTCAGACTAGTTCACATTTTTTTACCCAAAAGAATTTTGGGACTACCCAAGTCTTCAACTACAGAGTTAGGGTTCTATGTGGAAGCACAGAAGGAAACTGTAATGTATTATCAACCAGCCTTCTCACAGGTGAACCATTTGGAGGCGTCTAATCTACCATACAACTCCAGGCTATGCTTGCTTATATTAACATCTAATATACTGAATCTATTGGGGTCCATTGCTGAATAAATTACATAGATTTGAAGTGTAGAATTCTATAATACCTCATCTATAAATCATCTACATTTAAATTTCATTTTCTTCTATGATCCAGCTTCATGCTAGTCTTTTCATTTTGCTTCTAACTATTTCATATACATTCTCCTAATTGTCAGCCTTGTTCTTCTATGCTCCTTAAGCATATTATATGTAACTAGAGGCCTGGTGCACAGAATTTGAGCACTGGGGGATAAGAGGGGTTCCTCAGCCCAGCCTGTGTCCTCTTGCAGTCCAGGAGCCCTCAAGGGATGTCTGCCCATCTGCTTGCTGCTCCTTACTGCTCAGCTCGCTACTCTTTAGTGCTGCTGTGGAGGCAAGAGAGGCTCCCACCATTGTCACCACGCTAGCCAGCTATAAACCTGGTTTCTGGCTGAGTATCACTCCCCTGTGGGAGTGCACTGACCACCAGGGGGCAGCTCCTGCATTGAGCATCTGCCCCATGGTGGTTAGTGCACATCATAGTGACCAGTGGTTCCACCAGTCGTTCCGCCATTTGGTCAATTTGCATATTATGCATTTATTATATAGGAAACTACTAATATGGCTTTCTTTACATGGTATGAATAGAGAGGTTTCCTTTTCTACCTATCCAAGCCATTTATGAGTACAATCAAAGAGTCAGTTTCTCCCCATGTAGCTCCCCCTGACAACCGAGTCTACATGAATCAACACTATACACTGAGTGGCCAGATTACTATGATATCTGAACATATAATAATCTGGCCACTCAGTGTATATCCTACATAATAAAAGGCTAATAGGCAAATTGTCCCCTTGACCAAGAGTTCGACCAGTAGGCAGGCTGGAACTCACCTATGAACCCACGAATTCATGCACTGGGCCTCTAAAATATATATATTTTAGAATCAACACTATACACTGAGTGTATACTTTGTTACTCAGGTTCAACCTTAGTTTCTGTGTGTTGCTTTTGTCCCTAATTCTGGAATACAAGCTACATTCCAGATAATTCTAATTCTTGCAATCCTTCTACATCCTGCAGGATAGCTGAAAGTTTGAGTCTCAATAAATATTTATGGGCTGACCAATAGTTTGGTTAATGGAGTATATTCCAGAGTAATATGATGATAACTTATTACTATTGTTTTGGAAGAGATCCCACTCAGACTTCTCTGGGTTTTTGGAGACTTTAAAATGCTTCAATACTCATTTATTCTTGGAAAAACTATTGCACACTTGCCAACACTATATATTTAGTTGTAATCCTATTTTGTAATGAAGTTGATAATTGTACCTGCCAAAGATTGAGAAAAATGTACTATTTTGTATAATGTCTTTTGCTCATTGATAAATTTATTACAAGTATAAATGATTTTGTGGTTTCAAATGTGAAACCACAGTGAGTGGTATACGATTAGAATGTTTTTCAGAATAGGTAAATCTGTTTAGCCTAATTCACGTAAGTAGGAGTCAGGTACCAAAATTCTTTATATTTTTATGGAAAGTTCCTCTCTGTCAACTCTATTTCTTCTCTTTCCACAGTTTGCCTTGCTGGAAATTGGCTCTCAGTTTTATCATCAAAGCTGCTCTAGTCGCCAAGACCGGTTTGGCACAGTGGATAGAGTGTTGGCCTGTGGACTGAAAGGTCCCAGGTTCGATTCCAGTCGGGGGCATGTACCTTGCTTGCGGGCACATCTCCAGTGTGGGGCGTGCAGGAGGCGGCTGATCGATGTCTCTCTCTCATCGATGTTTCTGACTTTCTATCCCTCTCCCTTCCTCTCTGTGAAAAATCAATAAAATATATATTTTTAAAAAGCTGCCCTAGTCAGTAATGTTCATTCTCTCTCATGTCTAGTGTAGGATACACAGGGTTAGGGTTCCATATCATGCAAGTAGTGTTGACATCAGAGAGGTACAGGCATCTTCAAATTGAAGATCAGCACTCCTATCTTTAGATAACATTTAAGTAGTGCAACATGTCACTTGGTCCAAACATTCTCCATTTTGGGGAACCTTTTTCAGAAATCTAACCCAATTCAATAAGAAACTGAATTCTTCCCATTTTCTTTTTAATGCAAAACCATCTGTCTTGCCTCTCTCTGAACATTTAGAATCTCTTGGTAAATTTGCAATGTGTCATGAATTTGGGGTCTTATGCTTTCTCTTTTCCTGCTAGGCTCTCAAGGAAAAGGGAACAGTTGGTAAATATTGTTTTTTCTTTGATAAAATGTTAACCCAGGGCAGATGGATGGAAACATTTCAGTACAATAATACAGGTAAAGCAACATCTTAAAAATAAGTAAATTTAAGTAAAAGTTTAATTTGAAATAATAGATGGCCTATCCATAGGCAAAGAAGAAGTGTGATATATATTCATAAGATATGGTACAGGAAAGGACACGAGCTTTCAGGTCATATAGCTCTGTTGTCAAATCCAAGTTCCACCAGAATGTGACTTTGAATGTAGCTTCACTCATCTGTACATACAGTATTCTAGCACTTGAGTTAAAGAATGGTGTGAAAGGCAGGATAATATTTATAAATAGCCCATAGCAGCACCTGGACATAGAAGGTGCTCACTAACTGGTTACTGAAATGATTGTGATGATAATGATGATAATGATTATTATGATGATGATGACGACGATGACGATGATGATGTCAGAATAAAGCAAACTCATTCCTGAAAACCAACAACTGAGAAGGTAGAGGAAGGAGTTTATTTTCTTAGTTATCGTAAATGTGCTCTCCAGTGTATGAAACAACCCCTTAGAACAGAAAGAGTAAGTGCTCTAGGATCTAATCTTACATAAAGCATACCAAAAGCTTCTCTCCATTTAGAGGATCTATTAGAAGAAGAAAAAAATACTATCCTATGGTCTACAGTCAAGATGAAATTAAAAGCAAATGCAAACACTTTTAAAGGTTCTATTCTTATTATTAGAATTATTGCAATATGTATTTCTTTTCTGAAGCAGCAACTAGAAATGAAGGTGATGATGGGGGCTATTAGCATTGCTAACTGACTTGCAAACTAGTGAATCAGGAAGATTTTAGAAAGCAACAGCAGAAGAGCATCAGTATTTCCTCGGTAAGTTAGGACTTACCCTTCTCAGTTTAAATGATCTTCACCCTATCTGTATGAAAAGAATAAGAAAGAATTTCATCCTGTAGTTACTTCGGTGCCCAAGGTCACCATACTAACATTCTCTCTTCAGTGACTTGGCAATCATGCATGACACCCATCTACAAGGACTAAAAAGCATGACAGTCCTGGCAGAGTTTTGAACAAAAAGCCATTGTACTTCATGCTGACACTTCAACCCTCTCCAATCTAGGACCAGGTTTACAATGGCCAGAAAAGAAGGAAATAGATGTAATTTGATCTCACATTGGTTAACAGATACAAAGTGTCTACCACAAAATGTTCTTTTGAAAAATATAGTTTGTCTTATATTAAATATGATAAAAAATGGAAAACTTCTTATTCTTGGCCTACATATTTTTCTTGTCCAATTACATTCTACAACTATAGTGCAACTATAATGCAAATAATAATATCCATCCTGCTTGTATGTACAAAAGCTCTAGGTATAGTAATCCTATTTGTATTTATCAAAATAATCCAACTGTGCATTAATTTCTTTAAGGTATGTTTTGTTTGGGCATTGCTACCTATCTCACCTATAAGACTCTCTCTTCCAAATCATAACTTAAAACTTGAAATGTATAACCTATGATTTGGTACATAATAACTATTTAGTAAATACAACCTACTATGGGTATTCTACTTATAATTCAAATAAAGTTAAATACAACATAGTTTGTTGAAATAACATAATCTAGATTATGAAAATGAATATATAATTTCTACTAATGTGTCCACCAATCACTGTGTTATTAATAAAAAGTTGCTTCTTAGACATAATACCTTTGAGACATACAGAATTCAGATGAGCATAAAGTCCTCAATGGCCAACAAGTAAGAGAAATTCCAGTCACAAACAAATCTTCTAAAATAGTTCAGATTCAGTCAATTTTATTGACCTAATCTGGAGCACCAAGACTGGCAAAAGTAATATATCAAAAGCCAAAAAAGGCCTTAAAGAAAAGAAAGAATAGAGTATAGGGTTTTCAATGGCATACTTATGTTACTGTTTCTTCCCAGTATAGAGTAAATTCTCCTTTTATTTTTTTATTTTTCATTTAGAAATAACCAAGTTCCAGATTTCCTTCCAAATATTTTGCCAAGAACAGTAAGAAGACCTTGAGCTTTAAAGTTAAAGGAAGTGCTTAAAGCATAACAGCTTTGGAAAGGTACCTGGAAATTACTCTAGAGATTATCTCTATCATCGTTGGCTTATGCTGTATGAAAGGTGGTGTAAACTGGGCCTAAATAAAGGATCTGCTACTCAGGATCATGGTAAATATGACTGACACTCTGAAACTGCAAGCTTTTGTATTGTGACATCCCTGTTGATAAGCTCCCCAGGCTTTGCCTAATCCACAATGGAAACTCATATAGGCATTTTCAAAAAAGTTACTTTAAAGATTAAGGATCATGTGACAGTAAAGATTAGGGATTTCACTGAAACTCAGGAACGTCATAGAAAGTGTAAATGCATAGCCCCAGACTTTTTTATGAAATGTAATTGGAAGAACATAGGATCTAAGACACTCAAATATTCAGGCTACCCTTATCATGCCCTCAGAATCATAAATTTATTTGTTTTCACTTTTGTGATACTAGTGGCCTGGTGCACGAAATTCATGCACTTGAGGGGGCAGGATTCCTCAGCCCGCCCTGTGCCCGCTCACAATCCGGGAGCCTTTGGGAATGTCCAACTGATGTGGAGGCGGAGAGGATCCCACCACTACCACTGCACTTGCAAGTGGTGAGCTGCCTTATGGCTGAGCAGCTCTGCCCTGTGGGAGTGCACTGACCACCAGGGGGCAGCCCCTGTGTTGAACGCCTGCTCCCTGTGATCAGTGTGTGTCACACGGACTGGTTGTTTTGCCATTTGGTTGATTTGCATATTAGCTTTTTATTACATAGGATGTGGCAATTCAATGGGTTTTTACTCCTGTCACAGCTGCTGGAGCTCATTGATGTCCCCTTCTTTACTCTGTAGGTGTTATTATCATCCCTACCTCCTCTCTTCTGCTTCCTCAACATTCTGACTTCCGTGTGTGACTTCTCATGACCCCTGTTATTGTGGTCTCAGATTTCTGTCTTCCTTTCTGTGTCTTTACAGCACCAGAGTAAGAAATATTTGATTGGCTCAGTTAATTGTTCACCATTCTTTTTTAGATAGAAAATGTCCTGGTAAGTTACTTTTAGACTTTTGGCCAATCTACAAATTGGCTGTATTTGGGTCACTCACTAACAAGGATACCCACATGAGCAGAGCCTTCAATGGAAATTGTGAGTCAAGTACTTTCTATTTGAAGAGGATGTAGAGAGAAAGGCCCTGTGATCCATCTAAATACATTATCCCTCAAAGTACTCATGCCTCTTCAGTTATGGTCAAATGCTGCAAAATAAAAGTACCAACCAATTTTCAATTACAGTCATTCATTCAATTGTCTGTGGCTCACTCTCTCTGTGCAAAGCATTGCATATATCAGTTAATATTATTTGTCCCTAGAGAAGAAAGTAAAATCTTTATATTTCTACTATTTAATAAGAAAAGCTAAGACAGAAATATCTGAATAAAAGAATGTGATTCTGAAATGGCAGCACAGATATTATTATACATAGTAGGTGTAGCATGAGGCAGTATGGTGTGGAGGAACAAGTACTGAATATTAGTATTTTTGCTATAAAGTACAAGAGTAACCTTGAATAAGTTAATTTTATCTCCTGAGACCACAGTTTCTTATTCTTAAAATGAGTGTGAAGACCTACGGGTGTAGCTCTACCTTTTAAAGATTTTTTTGACATTACTATTAGTTACCTAACTAGGATTTAGAACAGAAGAAATTATTTAAAATACTGGTGTTAGGGAATAATTTAACACCTTTCCTACAGGCAAAGTATATCATAATTGTAATTTTACACTAATACATTTTGTCTTATCTCACAGTCTATTTCAATTATTATGGTATAGAGTCAGATTATTACACTCTACTCAAATTGTTTCATTGATCAATTTTGCCTTTTGAACTTCATAGTCCATCAGCTTATTAGTAGTTCTCCTAATTTTTAGACTACCTCAAACTTAAGTGAATATTATGGTTACCTCAGATCTAGAGTAAAAATAATACAAATACTGAAGTGAAATAAAGTCACACAAATACTCATAAATGAGTAATATGGTTACCTCAGATTTAGACGCAAAATAACAGAGGCACATAGGAGGCAGAGGCTGTATTGGCGTTCCATGGTGGAATGAATGGACATCAGAGTTTGATCTGTGTGTGCCTTTCTTCATGCACTCTGCCTGTAGGATGCATGCAACGTGATAACAAAAGCCAGGCAGTTTGTACAAATGTCACTTATCCATTTCTCCTGCTGTTGTTTTAAACTTTAACTTCTTTGAAAAGAAAACTTAGTGCGGTTGATACTTCCATCTGTGTAACTAACAAATACCCAGTTTTCCATGGTCTCCAATCACTTTGTGGAAAGAGTGGAAAGTTTAGAAGCCAGTCAGACGTGTGTCCAATGCCAGTGTCATCATTTACCAGTTGCATAAAGTATCCTGGGTAAGTTACTTGAAATCTCTGGCTTCCACTGCTATATTACAGGAGGCAGTGTGTGGTGGTACCTCGCAGGGAGCATGGTGTGAATTGGAACTTGCTATGCATAAAAATTCCTTAGGTTCCCTCTTTTCTTTGCCCACCCTTTTCATTCCTCATTACCAGTGATCTTTTAATGAAGCACTGTAAGCAGTCACAACTCCCTGCCCTTATCTGAGAAGTCTATTAAAAGAAGGTTCCTTCCAATTACAGGAACTCCACTCAAGAGGAGTTAAATGAACTTTGCAGAAACCATCTAACTGAACGACACTGTAGCCCTATGAAATCAGCAAAGGCAGCGACTCCTACAGAAAATCCCATAGAAGGAAAGTCAAAACATCAAGTGGTTTGACTGAGATCACTTAGAGGGTAAATTATAAATGGATATCTAATAATACAATTTCCTAAAAGAGTTGATACAATGGTGTTAGAGAACCATTTTCCCTGGTTACACTGAAGAGTTCAAATCAGGAAGCAATGTTTTGCCAAGTGCCATACTACAGAACATGATGACATCATCAATAACTCTGCAAAGAAATGCAATATAAGGACAGCCCCAACAATCAACAATATGTGCATTGAAATCATTAAAATACATTTGGAAATCCAATCTCTGCAGAAAACGGAAAGCCTTTTAAGACAAGCAATGAATTAGATTTTTTTCATGCAGCGCAAGTGTACACTGAACCACCTAAATATCATGAAATATTTGAGACTATTAAATAACATTATATTTTTGTTTTCTTTTGAGATAGCAGATACTCCCAAATGTCTTTATAAATTCTGCTGAGTATCTATGGGGAGAAGGTATTTGAGACTGAAAGAAGATATAGAAAAAGTAATTTCTGTTTATCCATTTCTGGCTCTCTTAGTAATAAACAATAACAAGTTATATTTAATCACACCTTTCATTTAGTGGCTATGAAATGGGTTCCCTGGAGTTTTGCATTAATCGTTAGATGTGGTAGGTTTATTCAGCTGAGGGAATTATCTGCATCGCATCGTTCTATAAATGCTTGTTCATTATGGATAGAACAGCTAGCCTAAAATTTTTTTAACTCCTTTTTTTTAGATCAAAGAACAAAATGTATAAAAGAACACCAAAAATAGAACTTAGATTCCTGAGTGCTCAGTCTACAACAAGCATGTCAAACTCGTGGCCCATGGGCCGCATGCAGCCCACAACGAATATTTTTGCAGCCCAGACAATATAACGTGTTGTATGTAAGAAACGTGTTACTAAAAAATTCGTAACTTAATTTTTATCATATCCTGTTATACATAATTATTAATAACAAACTACAACGTTCACTAATGACTGATTACTATAATCATGTTGCATTCATTTCTCTTACGCTCAAGCACACCATTTCTCTCCACTAATACTAGCAGCAAATATTTTAGCAGCTGATGGCCACATCATTAGTCTTGAACTTACTTGTTTGGTGTGCTCAACAGGAAATATCTCACTTTCAGAGAACAAGAAAAATAGGTTTATTTGCATTACACTTATTACTTTGTGCAGTTATTCAGTGTCTGGTAAGTTAAGGTTCAAGAAAAAATATTAATTTCTTATTAAAATGTTCTATTATTTTATGTTAATGATTACTCATTAACATAAATTCATTTAATTCAGCCCTTTGTATGCAGAATGTCTCTATTGAACTAAACCTGTTTCTATGAGAATTGAAGCTTTTATTTTTTTGTGGCCCACATCAACTTAAACCTTGTTTATTTGGCCCGTGTTAGCCTTTGAGTTAACATGTTTGACCTACAATCAACCTTCCCCACCTATTAACCTCTTCTCTTTCTCTCCTTTCTGTTGCTGTTCCTGTAACTATCACTTCAAGTAATTATTTATATTTTTCTTGCCTTAAGAAGGATCACAAATATCACAATTCTTATAAATAATATCTGAACCAACTATTAATAATTGTTTAGTACTTCTCTCGATAGCACTTGAGATCATTTTTTAGTTAAAAAAAAATATTTTATCTCAGTACAGGGTGTGGGATGGGCAAACCTCCAAGCATTATGCAGTCTTAGAGAACAAGGTAAAAATAATTCTTTCTTTCCATAAATGACCCCATTGTAAATGATATTTAACAGTTAATTTCACTACTGAACAGTCAATATGAGCTAGAAAAAAACAATTCTTCAAACAAATATATGCGCTTACAATGCAAGATGCCAAAAATCCCCTTCATGCTTTTTGACCAAAGGTACACAAAGGTGATGTGCCTAATGCTGCAAGACCAGTGAACGGAGCTGCTGAGATCAGACGTATCCATCATGGCTTAGCTTTTCTCCTCATGTGCATGGCTGGGAGGGTTTGAGAGGCAAAGGTTGGGGTTCTCAGCAAGTGCTGGCATTGAAGAGCACAGATGTTACAGAGCTCCCATCCACATCAGGATGCCAAACACCGACATTCTCCTGGGTGTCCCCACACAGGGACAGCGCAAAGGAGGATGGTATCCACTCAGTTCCTCATTTGTGGACCAAAGTTGTGTGTTACTCAGTATACTTTCTCTAGTGCTCCTCAGCCTTCAGGAGGAGTTCCAAATGCCTGGTGGTTGCCACCTGCCTAGTTTTAAAGTTAGGAGATTTTCCAGCATTTCAGGATTCCAACTGGCATTTATCAAGTAGGTTTTGAGAGAGGAAACTGCAATCACTAGAATAGAGAATCAGGCAAAGACGTAAAGTTCAAAAAATAAATAAATAAACCACTCAAAGTATGCTCTCTTCTTAAATGTTTTTAAGAAGGCAATGATATTAATTTCACATTTCTCATAATTGAGGAACTTGTATCTTTCAGAATTTACTATTCTGTATTTTACCATATTTATTCCAAGTAAAGTTTGGCCCTTCAAGAGTAAAAGCTTATATAATTTTGAGATAGAAGGGTATATTTCCTATGCCTCCTTGGTCTTTATATTTGTACTAGAGGCCAGGTGAGCGAAATTCGTGCACAGAGGAGGAGAGGGGGGTTGGTGTCCTTCAGCCCAGCCTGCTCCCTCTCAAATCTGGGACCCTGTGAGAAATGTCCAACTGCCCGTTTAGGCCCAATCCAGGCAGGATTGGGCCTAAACGGGCAGTTGGACATCCCTCTCACAATCCAGGAGTGCTAGCTCCTAAATGCTCACCAACCTGCCTTCCTGATTGTCCCTAACTGCTTCTGCCTGCCAGCTTGATCACCCCCTAACCACTCCCCTACCACCCTGATTGATGCCTAACTGTTCCCCTGCCAGCCTGTTTTCCCCTAACTGCCCTCCCCTGTAAGCCTGGGTCCCCCCACAACTACTCTTCCCTACAGGCCCAGTCACCCCCAACTTTCCTCCTCTGCTGGCCTGGTCACCCCTAACTGCCCTCCCCTGCAGGCTAGATCATCCCAACTGCCCTCCCTTGTAGTCATGGTCCCTCCCAACTGCCCTCTCCTGCTGGCCATCTTTTCAAAGTCTTTTTTGTGTCCACATGGGACCAGAATCTTTTGACCGCATGGGGGGCAGTCATCTTGTGTGTTAGAGTGATGGTCAATTTGCATATCACTCTTTTATTAGGTAGGATAGGGGCTTGAGACATGGATGGGGGACAGCTGGTTTGTTCTGAAGGGTGTCCTGGATCAGGGTGGGTGTTCCCTTGGGGTGTGGGGTGGCCTGGGTGAGGGGCCTGTGGTGGTTTGCAGGCCAGCCACGCCCCCCAGCGGCCCAAGTGGAGGCCCTGGTATCTGGGATTTATTTATCTTCTACAATGGAAACTTTGTAGCCTGGAGCAGAGCTAAGTCTTCTGCTCTTTCTGAGGCAGCAGCCATTGAAACTTTGTTGCCTTAAGTGGAGATCTGGCCAGCCATGGTTTGCGGAAAGCTTGGCTTCCTCCATTGCCAGGGGCAACCCAAGCCTCCCTCCTGCTTCTCTATGGCTGTAGCCATCTTGGTTGGATTAATTTGTATACTTGCTCAGATTGTATGGTGGGCGTGGCTGGTGGGCATGGCTTGGGGTATAGTGGAAGTATGGTCAATTTGCATATTACTCTTTTATTAAATAGGATGATTTGGGGCATAAGAATTAAAAGCTACCTGTCAAACAGACTCCTAAATTTGGAATATACGAACCTTCATATAATATGACCTCTACCCACTACTGCAGTATTTAACTCTACTCAGCAAGTATATTAGCAAATTAACAGTTACTTTATATATTTTTTCTCTCTTCTCCTTCTGTCTTCTACAAACACTCTTCTGTCCTTTTTCTTTTCTTTTTTTAATTGATTTTAATCTTGAAGATTAAAATCTTAAATTTAATATTTAAATATTAATAGAGACTAAAATGAATGAGGAAAATGAGACTCAGGTGGTTAAAAAACTGGTCTATAATACAATGTTAAACATTAATAGATTTGGGATTTAGACCATGAATTTAATTCCATGAATTGTACTTTTATCACACTAGCAGTTAAGCATTTTACAGCAGCATTCTGAAGTGAAACACTTTTAAATTTTTTTCTACAAATGACTAAATTATAAGCATATGGGAAATGTGATTGTAGTTCTCTAGCAGAGTTTTTCAATTAATGACTCAATGTTTTGAAAAGATTCCAGGGATATAATCTATAGGACAATATTTGTTCAGGGGACTAGGTAAATGCTAATGTTCATTTTTTTGTAAAAAAAAATTTTGTATAAAACTATTCATATAAACTGAGTCAGGTCCTGTGTGCCAACCTTGAGTGAGTCACTATGTGAAAGGCACAGCATTCTCTTAATGGAGGTAAAAGACTCCCTTCTTCAGTCTTTGAGAACTACTGCCAGTTGAAACTGGCACTGATTATTTGACAGGAATAAATTTCCATACTGCCATGCCCAAAATAATCATGTTGGTTATTAACAATTACTTCCTAGGCGTCTATGCCCAAAAGCCTCTGGGAGTTAAATGAAAGATAATTAAACGTTTTACATGAAGAAAAAAAAATAGCAGTTTCTCAATTAATTTCAAAAGAGGCATGAAACAAGAGTTGAAGAGGTCCTTTTGTTCATAGCCAAGCCAACCAATTACTGGAAACAACAGACCATGGATTTCAGATGAAGAAACAGAAAAAAACCAAACAAACCACAATGTGGAGTTGAGAAGGTAATAAGAAAGTTTCAACAAATCTAGACTCAGCACCTTCTTCCAAAATCTCCTCCCAATGTAGTGCCTCTTTAAGTGAATGACACCATCATCTGCCTCCTTTTCTCAGCTAGAAACTACATTCATTCTGCGCAACTCCTTTCCGCATGCAATCAGTGACCAAATACTGGTGATTCCAGTTCTTTCACATCTATCGGATCTAGTCCTCCTGTTCATACTCATTTGCTTGGCCATAATTTAGATTCTCATGATTTCTTACTGTGTTGTGTTTCACCCCACAAAGGCCATGCCCAATACTACCAGAAAGAGTTCTCTAGACTCCATCTGGTTGCGATGCCCTACTCCCGTCACTCTCTTTGCCATAGAAACACAAAATAAGGATTTTCATAACTTGGTCCCTACCTGCCTTTCTAGTGCCATTATTCCAACAAACTTCACATTCCAAACAAATATCCAAAATCACTCCTAATCCTCTGGATGCATGGAAACATATTCCCATCACTTCTTGTTCTGTGGGAATGGGTGAGATTCTCTCCACATCTCTGCTTTGCCAGTTCCTATTACACTTCAGGATTCTCAACCCTTTCCTATGATCTCTATGCCCATTTCCATCACCTAATATAAAATTTCAGATTTCTCTTTGTAGGAGCCTTCAGAGGTCTCTCCACATAGCTTACCTTTTTTCAAATTATATCCTAAATGGTAGATTATTTTTTTTCAAATCTATTTTTTTTCATGTTACTAACTTGCTTGAGACTCAATGAATTTCTATAGCCCTGAAGACATAGACTCCTACTTAGAGACACATGACCTTGTCCTCTCTCCTATCACCAGCTCACTGACTTCCCTTTTCCCCTTCTCTTTAAACTGAGATCTTTAAGTCTTGTATTCTTAAAACTTCATGTTCCTGCCATTATACCCAACATGTTTACATGCTCTCCCATTTTTATGAAAGACCCTTCCTCACCTGTCATCCCTACCACGTTAATTATATCACTCCCATACATTATTTAAACACCAGCCCTTTGCCAGGCACATATACACCTTCTGACTGGATGATTTCCCTTTGTCTGGGCTGTAAGAGCACCAGATTCCCTTTTTGTAAGCTCCTATTTAAAATTACATGTAATTATGATATGAACAGATTACTATCTGAATACCTCCCAGGGCTAAAAGCTCCAGTAGAGCAGTGAGCGTGCTGTTTTTATTCGAAATGTCAAGGGGCTGGGGCAGACTACTAACCTGGTGGTAGTCACAGGACAGATTTGAGGTAAGAAATATCAGATATGAAGACCAACGGGAAGCGTCCATGATAATTAAAGGAAGAAGAAAGAGTACCTGAACAAGGGTGGTATTGGTAACCATGGGAAAAAAGGACAATGGAGACAGGAAAAGGAAATTTCAGCAAGATTTGATAATTGCCAGAATACAGGAGGGTTGACAGAAGACAGTAAAATAGGGAGCTCAATGATGACTCAGACTCCAAACCCACACAATTGGGAGAACAGTGATAAGTCTCTCATTATCAAAGAGAGAAAAAAAAAACATACAGAAAAATGAAGTAGCTTCATGAAATAATGAAATAATTGTGAAAATTTCTAGCACACAGTTGGAAAGCTTGATACAGAGAGGACATTTCACTGAAAATAAAGTCTGTAAGAATAAACTGATGAGCAAAAAGATAGATACAGAGGCAGTAAGGCATCAAACAGACTGTGAAATTACAGCGGGAAGGTTAGGGAGAGGTGGGGTAGATCCAAGATCAACTGAAGAACTTGTATGCATGCATATAAGCATAACCAATGGACAAAAGACCCTGGGGGTTTAGGGTATGCATGGGAGTGAGGGGGGATGCAATGAGAAGATATGTATACATGTAATACATTAATAAAAAAAATTTAAAAAAGAAGAATTTTACCATAGAGTCCCTCAATGTGATGGGCATATCTATGAGGAAATCTGAAAATATAGCAAATTGTGCCCCTCTCTCCATCAATTTATTAGTGTGAGATATGTTGGGACATGTGTGCTGGTCTGAAAAAAAAAATTCAATACAATATGTTTTCCCTCTGCACACTGCCCACCATCTTATCCAATGCCCAGATAGTGATCTACCGATATAAAAACAAATGAGCATAGGGTTAAGGGTCAACCATTCATATTTAGAATTAGAGGAAACCAGAAAAAAAAATTTAAGAAAAGTCAGAGAAGTAGGAAAGAAACAATATAAATAGTGTCTCCAAATCGAAGGTTTTAAGACAGTGTTTTAATAAGTATTAGGGAGAATATACTTCTACCTTTAAAATATCACTGGAGATATTAACCATCTATATATATAAAAATGTAATATGCAAATCAACCGGAGAGCAGAATGACCAGTCGCTATGATGTGCGCTGACCATCAGGAGGCAGATGCTCAACCCAGGAGCTGCCCCCAGCCCGCAGGTCCCAATGGCCTGATTGAGGCCTGCTGGCCAACCTTTCAGTCCCTCCCTCCAGGCCAGCAGTCTCTGATCACCCAATGGGGAAAGGGGAACCAGGAGTGGGTGGCTGTGGACATGGGCAGTGCCAGGCCAAGTTGGGTGCGAGCGAGCAGGGCCCTGATCACCCACCCTGCTGGTTGCCCCACCCACAGAGGGCAACTGGCAACAGAAATGGGGGGCAGATTAGCTACTGGCAATGGGGAACATTGGCTCTGATCCCAGACCAGGCTTAGAGACCCTGATCTCATGCACGAATTTCGTGTGCCAGGCCTCTAGTGAAAATACAAACCACTGAGTTCAGCTATGTGGAATATCTTACCACCAACATGCGATTACATGGAATGTGCTTGCAATGGAGAAGTAAAATGAGGAATCCAATAAATGATGTTCACCCTTATCAATATCACTGTCTTACTCACGCAACAAAGAAAATAGCACTGATATAATAACTGGGCTCTAAGAATTGCTGCTTAGAAAGATACAATTTGAAACTGTTTATATACTGAGGCAAAATGAGCAGAAGATTTTACAATTAACCTATCAAGGTACCAATTATAAACAAAATCTTCAAATCTCTATGATGCTAAGTCATTGAATAGCAATTTTTTTCCTTCTCCCTACTAGGTACAAAAATATCATTCACTCCAAGATTTCAAGACAAAAACATAAAACATCTTCTGGGTTAGCATCTTAGTTCCAAAAATTAGGAACCACTATTCTAAAGAGGTCACCCCAATTCTCCACTTTATACAATGCTGCTTTGGAGGCAGTTAGTGGGTAGAAAAAGTGTTTTCTCATGCATGTGCATATTTAATAATTCCTTTCCAGCCATTCCTAGATTGATACTTGCATAGAATATTGTCATTTTCCATTACAAGGAAATTTCAGTATGTTATCTATTTGTAGAAGACTATCCATCAATTCTTTATTATTCTTTTATCTTGGATGAAATATATTTTTACGTAAATCAGAAGGTAATTGCTATATATTAACAACCAAAGAACTACTCTTGGGTTTTAATCTGGTAGTACAACCACAGGATAGATTTGAAGTAAGAACTACAGACAGGAAACCCAAATCATTATATTTAAAGGAAGCCAAAAATCTATGCAATATTGTGAAGAAAACATGGAGCCTCATTAGTTTTCCAGAAATGATTGATTGGAAGTGATTATTTAATTTAGACCTAAGCCTTATGACAGTTTCAGAGAAAACTAGACACATTTTTGGTAACAGAATTAATTACATTTGATTTTATACTATTCTAATACTACAAATAATCCCCAATTCCATGCTCTCCTTTGGTTGCATAAACATAGTCAATGGGCATATGTAGATAAAAGTGTTTTCTAGATCAAATTAGATTTTCCTTTAGTTATAAGAAGATCTTAGAAAATACACACCATATTAATAAAGAAGATAAAATTATTTTTTTAAATCCTAAGTTAAAAAATTCAAGGATTTCTAGATTTTAAAAAGAGAAGAGAGAAATAGAAATATAGGTTTTGAGGTGATGTGAATTGCAGCTGGAATCCAAAGTATGATGTGTTATCGTGTTCTTCCCACCAGAGATTAAAAGAGTGTACCAGAAAAATTCATGAGTGGTGAGGAGTAACTAAGCCGGTAGAACTGGTAAACAATTTCCAGTGGTAATGAGTAAAAGAGGCTGAACTGTTTCATTCATTATTCAGGGAAATACAGCCCAATTTATGCACAGATTGAAAGGCGCCAAATAATATGTGACCTATGTGTCAATCTGGAAGATGGACAAGCAGAAACTGCCCCTACTGAACACCAGCTGGGGGCACTTTCCTCTTTAGAAGGCTGTTGAGGAGTCTCTGATGCATACACCCTTTAAGCTGATTGCTTCAAAAGATATTATATTGTTATAAAGAATTTGGGCACTATGGCACATTGCCAGGATAATTACCCAAGGCAAAACGGTTTTTAGCAGAGAAAGTCTCATAGGACTCAGATTAGATCATTTTTAGGCTTTAAATTCCTGTCTTTCATGTCTACTAGGAATCTCTAATGCAATGCCTACTTAAAATATCTTACCCTAACCGGTTTATCTCAGTGGGTAGAGCATCAACCTGCTGACTGAAGGATCCCATGTTCGATTCCAGTCAAGGGCATATCCCTTGGTTGTGGGCACATCCCCAGTAGGGATTGCGCAGGAGGCAGCTGATTGATGTTTCTCTCTCATTGGTATTTCTACCTCTCTATCCCTCTCCCTTCCTCTCTGTAAAAAAATCAATGAAATATATATATTTTAAAAATATATTAATTTCTTTTCACTAAGATGCAGATGATTACTTTTGATTCAGTGATTTAATTTCTAGCCTATAGGGCTGTCATAAACAAAGAGAAGCCTATTTCTAAGAGAAATCTATATCCTTAATTCCTAGAGCTCAGTGGTTAAAATGTAGGTTCAAATGTTGGCTCATTATTGAATAGCTCGGTGGCTTTGGTTAAGTTATTTGTCTGTAATCCAGCTTCCTCCTATATAAAATATGGATAATAATAGTACCTACTGAAGAAGGTTGTCTTGAAAATAAAATGAGATACCATTTGTAAAGTGCAGAGAAAAATTTCTGGCACATACTGTACATAATATTAACATTTGTTAAATAGATTAATTAAAATGCCACTGATTCAAAACTGATGATGAAACTGTGATAAAGAATGAATGAAAAGTTTTGAATAGAATGCTCTATTAAAGAGACATGTTATTATGCTTAAATTCTTGTATCTATTTTATATGTGTGGGAAAATCTTGGCACCAGACTGACTCAAATATAATATGTTTTAATCACTCATAGTGTGCCAAAACCCTGGAACAGATAGATGCATAGGCGTATAAGCCAACATTTGCTCTCAAGGTGCTTATAATCTAGTTTTGGGCAACTGACAATGATTGAAATTGAAGGATAGTGAACAACTTAAGTATAATTTCCAGGTAACATAATATATGCTCTCAAAGCAACCCACTGACTACAGAATTGCAATGAAAGTAATTTTAAATAGAATTATAGAGACAATAAGGCAGTTCAGCCAAGGTTGTCCCACAAGATTTTATTTAGGAAGTGAGACAGAAGTGAAGACTTGAAGAATTTGACCAGGCAGATAAGACAGAGAAATATTTCTGATGAATAGAACTTGTAAGCTTAAGTTGATATAAAAAAGCAAAGGGCATACTTGGGGAAGCAGTAAGTACAAACTAGTGCAAGAGGATGGAGACCTGATTCTAAAATTCTATTTAAATTTGCCTCCATTACCCCATTCCTGTTCACAAGCAAGAACTTGAGCTGCTCCATACAGAACAAAGCCAAGATTACTGGTCCATTTTTTTTGCAGACAAGTTCTGTTACAGAGGAAAGGGAAAGAAAGATGAGATTCTGAACAATTGCCTTAAACTGTTAATAAGTGAACCAGCTTTGAATGGACATCCTGAGTGTAGATCTGGGTGGATCTAAGGGATAGGACCAGCCTAGATAAGTCAGATGGAGCCCCTTCAGTAAAACTTTGAATATCAGACTGAGTTCTGACTTTATCACATAGGGTATCAGAGCCACTAAAAGGTTACTTTTGTTGTTGTTTGTTTTATTTTTTAATGACAGTATCTTGATAAATAAAATAAGCCAAGATATAAATCACTGCTTTTCAATATGAAACCTGTGAAGAGCTAGTGGTTGCCAATAATCTAACATTTTGAGATTTGAACTGTAAGATTAATTATATTCTTATAAAAAAGTGTCATGTTGTTAATCATTCTTACATTTTTTAAAAATCATGCATACATGGAATATGTAGACTGGCAATTTCTGGTAATATCTGGCCAACAGGGCACTGTTATTTCCAGCTGATTCATTCTCATATAATGTGCTTAGTAGTGTCTATTTTTAATGATGTTGTATTTTTTCTTACTTTAAGACACCGTTTTATTGTGTTTAATAGTACTAATTCATACCAAAAATGAATTAATGGCTTAAAATTTATACATTGGACATGTAAAAACAGTGAAATATGAAAATACTGGTAGTACTATAAATTGTATACTATAGCATGGCAAAATGTTGTCAAAGTAAATGGCAAAGATAATTTCAGAGAAAAATAAACAGTGAATCTAAGTATGTGTAGAACCAAACTCTCTATTAATGAATGATTTTTGTGAGTGGCACAAAAGGAAACAGGAAGGAGAGCGATGAAAATCTTGAGACTGTATTTTCAGGACCAGCCATCTGTCATCCCTGGTCCTCGGTGTGTCCCCTGTTGTACAAAGTTGTCAGTAGGATGAAGACACTGAAAATGTCTTATCATTTTCAAGGCAGGAAAATTAAATTGAAATGTAATTTTCAATGACATCTATTCAGTTTTTTCAAAACAAGTGAAAAGCAAAAGCTTTTAAGTAAGAAATTGACGAGTTTTCTCATAAAGGCAGGGAAAAGACCAAAACTAAAGAGGCATCATTCCAAGTCGCAAGAAATTTTGGAAGCAATTAGTAATATTGTGGAAAAAACTAATTGCCAAATACTTTATGATATGATACTGTTAGAAGATGGATAATATCAGTGGAATACAATGTGAAAGAACATTTACTATTAATTACTCTGCTGCCTAGCATATATTTTCCTTCAGAGTTGTTCAAAATCAGAGATGTTCACAGCATAAAGCAGATCATATATGTAGAAGGGAGAAATGATTGACCTTTATTTGTTTCATCACTGAAAAATAATGCCAGGGGGAGAAAGATTCTTGATAATAATTTTGAAAGCTTTCTAGTTTAAAAGTACATTGGGATCGATATTGACTGAGTTCCATCAATACAGGGTGGGACAAAAGTAGGCTTACAGTTTTGAGTATGTGAAATACAGATTTTATTCTTCTGTTATTATTTATTGATTATTATATTATTTTCCAAAAGAATAACTGTAAACTGACTTTTGCCCCACCCTGTATGTTCAGCACTAAGACGCTATCACATGAATAACAGAAATTGCACCTTGGGGCAATTCAATGCTGCTTTATTCATAGCTGAGAGTCTAAGTATGCCTTCTGAACTTGACTGAAGTTTGAAGGAAAGAGGAAAGCTGTGAATATAATCAGATCATAGCCAAGAATTTCCAGTATGCTGTGCAAGAAAATGCATAAAGAATAGGAGATTTTGTTTTCTCATATTCAAGAACTTAGGCTGTCAAGAGTAGAGATCTTTAAATGAGTCTTTGAAACAATAAGTAAGAAAAAGTCTGGTAAAAATCTATCTTTAATTTCCAATGTATCAGTGCCATAGCCAATATGGAATTGGTTCTATTATTTCATAAGCAATGCATTGTAATTTTTAACATTTAGTAAGAAAGAGGAAAAGTTCCTAAGAAGGCTGAAATTTGATATAAATTAATTAGTTGTAAAGATCTTCTTTCTTACTATTTAAAGTCATTCCAAAATTACTGTAGAAAGAAACCAGTGCTTGTTGTGGACCATATTTAATCCATCTGAATGCCAAAACTGAATATAAAGAAATAATAACCACAGATAAATCCAAAGAAGTATTCATTAGAAATTCCATTGGTCAGTTATTTTCTGTGTTGATATATTCAACATTCCAGCCATTTTTGAGAAGGACATGCCCTTAACCTAATTAGATCCTGATGGGACATTGGATCTATCGGTGAAAACTTTCCCCATAATTTCTGAATCCTTTTATGATCCGAAAAAAACAGAACTAGACAGACCACCAAACATTTTCTACTCCTCACAATGACTTATCAGTTAGCTCTTTCTAATTATTAGAAACTCAATGCAATATGCAGAGCATGTGTCATAAAAATATACACTTGAAACCTATATTGTATTAATCAATATCACCCCAATAAATGTAATACTTTTTTTAAAGTTTTAAAAAAGAATAAGTGAAGAAACAAGTTCTATATGGAATCTAGTCTAGTGTTCAAATGCTCACAGAGCTGGTTATCAATATCCTGGTAAGACTGAAAATGTTTCTTACCCTCACTGTTAGGATGATTGTTTTCATTATATAATTGCTATTTTATAATTTAAAATAGTTTTATTTTTCATTATGACAAATATGTTTCAAATTCATCTATCCATACCCTGGATCTTGACTAAGTGGTTTGCACATGCCAAAAGATGGAACAACTTTAAGGCACAGGATGGACAGGATAAAGAAAAATGGTAGGCAGACAGAAAATCTATGCCCCATGCATATATTGCTCTGAGATGGAGGTACTAGAAATAAAGCTAAAAATGTGGCAGTAAAACATTACAGGAAGACAGAATGTCCAGATATTGTGACAGACTAAATATGCTTAACATGAGAGGCAACATTAAAGAAGACTCTGAGGTCCCAAGATGAGGGGAATAGTAATTATATCAACAAAAAATAGGAGTCAGCAGGGAACACTGGTTTATCCAAGAAATTGAGGATCTCCATATAAACATGTTGGATTTGAAGTTAACATGTTTATATCCAAGTGAAAAGAAATATTTTATATATAATTAATATTTTTGTAGATAGATGCTTCTAAAATGTTTGAAGATGGCTGGTTGTCTAAATAACAGCAAGTAAATTACATTAACCAAATGCCTAAAAACTGGTAAATAGACAATGATCATTAACAGATCATACTCTGAGTTAGCATGGTCAGGATTAATACAAACATGGTGTAGAAATAATTATCAGTACTAAATACTGCAGCATTGAAACATAAATATTTAGTCTTCGTAAATAATATGTGTCTCTATTTTGGATGACAAAGAGATATAAATCATAGTTTTCAGGATTTTATTTGTAGGTTTTCATTGATGTTTTTTCAGTATTTTTCTCTAACAGATATAAAACTCTCCCAAAGAGTTGGCAGCAGTACAAACACAGCTTTCATATTCACTGGGAACTATCATCTGTTTCACTTCACTTGAGCATTTGCCTTTCTTAGATAATTAACAGCCATAGGTAACATGCACACACACACACACACACACACACACACACACACACACACAAAGATGCACATATACACACACCAACCAGATTCTCACCCACTGAGCTCCAACATTCTTATAAAATAAAAACAGCTGATATAGAGTAATGATTAGTAATTTATTTTAAGTTAGAAAACAAAAAATTGCTGTTCAATAGACTAGATAATTCTTCAATATTTTTATATTTCTTTCTATAATCCTATATAATAAAGAGGTAATATGCAAATTGACCATCACTCCAACACACAAGATAGCCGCCCCATGTGGTCAAAGATGGCCACCCCTATGTGGACACAAGATGGCCATCACAAGATAGCCAGCAGGGGAGGGCAGTTGGGAGGGACCAGGCTTGCAAGGGAGGGCAGTTGGGAGAGATCAGGCCTGCAGGGAAGGGCAGTTAGGGGTGATTGGGCCGGCAGAAGAGGGCAGTTGGGAGCGACCAGGGGAGAGCATTTTGGGGGAGGGGACCCAGGCCTGCAGAGGAGGGCAGTTTGGGAGGACAAGGCCTCACTCTACCCCTTTGCCAGCAGATACCAAAATCCACAGATGCTCAAATCTCTTATATAAAACTAGAGGCTCGGTGCATGAATTCATGCACAGGTGGGGTCCAGCTGGCCTGCCCTAATCAGGGCCAATTGGACCAGGCTGGCTGGAAAGAGGGGCCGTGTATGGTTGGCCGGCTGGCCCTATCCCCTGGTCTAACTCCCAGTTGATCTCCCAGTTCAATACTTGGTCGAGGAGACATTTTTGCATAGTAGCCTTTTATTATATAGGATGGCCTAGTATTTGCATACAACCTACCTTCCCTCTATTTTAAATCATCTCTAGATTACTTGTAATACCTACTACAATGTAAAATCTATGTAAATTGCTGTTATACTGTGTTAAGGAATGATGATGAGAAAAAAGTATGTCCTTCAGTATAGAAGTAACCACTGTAAGCCTAACTACATATTACATGTCAGCAACACTGTAACTTTTTGAAAGTATTTTTGATCCCTGTTTGATTGAATCCATGGTGCAGAACCCACAGATATGGAAGGCCAACTGTAATTAGCTAGAGATAGGCACACATCCATTCCTCAGCTAATGCTGATAGCTTCAAAATAAGTATACTGATATGACATTTGAGAAAGTATGTGAAACATTATACACAGTGTAATTTAATTCCTAGCTCTGTCACGGTTACTAGGTAAGCTCTCAAGAATCACTTAGTCTCTCTGAAGTTGTTCTCTTATCTTGAATAAATAACACTAACATGATAACAGTAATCACTCAGGAATCTACTGCAAAGGAGACTCTGAAAAATCACCATTAAACAAATATAAGAGCTATAGAGTTATTAAGTTTATGTGCAAATAACCATATATATATATAGATATAGATATATGGATATATATATATATGGTTATTTGCATATCTATATATATATAGATATATATAGATATATATATCTCTCATATAGTCTCATGAGAGACTTCTTTTACCTCGTGTCAATTTAGGACACTATCTGTACGCTCCAACTACACTTAGAGATAGTTAACTAAAGAGTTGCAGAGGAATTGCACTCAGCCATAATTACCCTAGAGATATTTCCTGCCAGGACTGGGAATTAGAGTTATACTTTCTTTCCTCATCTTTTTTTAAACTGTCATATTCCTTGAAAAGTCAATCTGCTCTCCCTCCCCTCTGCTCTTCAGAGTACTTGTGTGGGTAGGGAATTCAATAGAAAACCCCAGCTCCAGGAAATACATTAGCACTGACTTCAAGTACGTCCTATCAACATTTAAAATTCAGCTCTAGAAAATTAGGCTCTCCTTTAAAATCTCCATCAGAACACAACTCCTGCCCCAGCTTCAGTCCCCGCCTCCGGAATCTACTCTGCCCAGAGCTGCAGGGTAGAGCAGCCAGGGGTCTCAAGTGGGCTGTAGAGAAAAAGGGTCTGTACTTTGCCCTGTCCTGCTTCTTGCAGATCTGTGACATTGTGTAAACCACCTTGACTTTCTGAGCCTCCTTTCTGATATGAAGCTAGTAAGACTGGCAAGGTGCGTATATTAGAAAAGTGTCTGTGAAGTGCCTAATAGAGAACCTGACACCAAGTAGGTTTCAAATAAATTCTAGCTGTTATAAGTATTTGCACAAAATGCAAGGCACTGAAAGAAAAGCCATTATATATAGTAGAAGCCTGGAATCAAGTACTACTGTTCTCAACTGCCACAGAAAACCCAGCCTGGAAAGCAACTGTGTAACCAATGGTCAGGTGCCCATCACATACTGATAGAGCTGAGTGTTCCTGGCCTGGGAAGTCTCAGGGATCTGGAGCACATGCTTTCCTTCAAGGACTCTCTTCAGAGTCGTTGAAATGCACACAAAAGGTCCAATCAGCTTCATAATAAACAAAGAATTAGCTGGCTTGAGGAACATTTGTTCATTCCTCATATTTTGTCAGTGAAGGTCATAGTGTTATTGCCATAATTAGCTAGCTATTGATAATAATAGGAAAGCAAGGGGGATGCCAAGAATTGTAAGCCTGGTCATATGGGCAGCTGCAACTTCACGCTCCCCAGGGAACCAACCACCGGGAAAGGGATTGAGCAAAGGGAGAGATGGACAAGTGTGCAGCGAAGTCTGGCTGATGTAGGCAAGGTGCTTGCCTGTCAGTCTAACCTGGGAAAAAGAGAATTGGCTGGGGTGGGTGTAGCCACTGCAAGCACACAAAATCCTGAAGGATTAGTGGGTTAATCTCTTAATTATAATCCCCAAAGAATTCTCTCTCTTGCCTCTTGCCTTCTCCTGTGCTCTCTTGCTCTGTGACCTATACTCACCAGTCCTGTCATCAGCCATGTGACCTTAAGTAGCTGTATGGCCCATGGCTATGTGGACCCCACACACAAAAGACTGCAATAGGAACACCAGCTAACCAAGCCAGATGCTGAACTAGACTGTGCTTTAATGTGGAGTAGATACTCCGGGAGATGGCCTTAATTCTTGCTCTCCTAAAGACAAGATTGAACTTTTTTTATGGCAAGATGGAGGAAGATGAGACCTTGGAAGGGAACCCCTTAATTTACATTATCAATAAAGCTTTCCACAATATCTCACCCTCCCATGGGGGCTTCAGGGAATTCTTTTCTCCACAGCACCCCCAAGAATTCCACTTCCACGGGTAACATGTGGGGACACAGAAGACACCCCACTGATAACAACAGAGTCCACACTGAATTACCTAGAGGGACAAATACACAGGAAATTCAGTAGTACATGTCCTGCTTGGCAGTGGAAGGCCCATGTAACCATACTCTCCCTTTATTTAGTAGTTAGCACGGTGCTGCAGGGGAATCGATGTCCCCAAAATAGTTGGGGACTGAATGAACAGACTGGTACTAAAATATTTTGGGGACAATGGATAGGCACAAAATGCATAAAAATCTGGCAGGAGCTAACTCTTGTCAACTAGATCCACAGAAGCCCCATTAAAAACCATGATGCATATGTCTGTTTTATTTTTTCTATGAGCATGAAGGTTCACAGATTTTGCCACAACCTTTGGCATCTTGGGAAACAGCTCTGGGGCACTGAAGAGGAGGTTTCCATCACTCAGAGGGAGCTCCCACTGCAAGCTGAACCTTCTAGAAGGCTGCAGAGGCCAGGGAGAATCTTTGGCCAGAGCCTGCCCATAATTTTCTCTGTGATGAGAGCTCTATTAAGATGGGAGTAAAAGGCTTCGGTAGGATCTCTTGAACAGCTCTTCAATACAAATTTCTCTCTTTCATTGATGTCCCTTCAAGTGCTGAGACCCTTAATGAGTCTCCACTGGTTGATAAATTTGGTTCAATTAAAAATAGTGTGGTCTATCTATACAACAAAACATTATCAGGCACTTTCTTGAATCCTTGATCATTCCTCTCTCTCCCTAACTTCAGGCCTGAATACTTATTTTATGCAGTAGCATATTCTCACAGTAAGTTCTAAGTGACTGACAGACTAGTGTCTCATACTAATTTATGGGACTCAGTAGCCTACCATAGAAAGAGGATTGGAATGTAGTGTCCAAGAGTTAGGTTCTGATCTGAGATAACATCAGTTGGCTACATGACCTTGAGAAAATCAAGCGTGTTTACTGGGCCATAGTTTCCTCATCTGTACTTCAGATGGGCTATTAATCTCCTAATTTCCTTTACAATTCTGAAATTTGAATATATCTCGGGCTTTCATATGCACATTGGAGATGCTTAGTAAATGTTTGTTGGTTTATGTGAAGGAACACAGTTGATAATTCAGTATAAAAATGATTTAGAATGATTTCTTTAGATTTGAAGTGATTTCTGCCAGATAATATTCAATGACAAAAGCAAAATATAGAAAATGTATATATTATGATCCCATCTTTAAAAATAAACAATGACAAAAATGCCTCTATATCCATAGTTTTATGTATGTAGGTATGTATATATGGAATGGGTGTACAATTATGAGTGTATAAATGTATTTAAGCATATGAGCTTGGGGGAAATGATACATTTTAGGTTATTGACATAGTTTATTTTTCCCAGTTATATATTTATACAGTTATGGCTGATGAGGATATAGGAACAATGGATAGAACTATGGAAGCCATCTTTCACATGGAGTGACCACGCAAAAGTGCAGAGTTATAGCTCAAGAGCCCCTCAAAGTAGTGAACGTAACAGGCCAGGGGAGTGGTATGAAGCAGAGCAAACTGAGGTGAAACTGCTAGATGAACTGTGTTTTCTGCCAGAAGCTCATGTGACCTGTGCTTACACCCAATCCTGCTGTCACCTGTAAGGAGTTGGGAACATTCCTTAAGGACCACACCTTTCCTAGGATTCCTGCAAAATCTCCTTCTCCCACATGGCCTTAACTTTGCCATGGCAGCCGAGCTAACCTGTATTATTAAAAGGTCGTGGATCATTTATTTGTAGCCCAGTTGGAGAGGGTTCTATGTCTGCAGGGTAGAAAGAAAAGGAGTTGAGGAGAATGAAGACTTGGAAACCATTTAAGTAACTAACATTTGAAAAACCAAAGAACTTCCATTAGCCCTTCTCCATATCCTGAAAATAGCCATTAGCTATAATTGAATTTTCTGAGAATTTAGCATTATCAGGACCCTTGGGAAGAATAAGTTAATATTTTCATTAGGAAATAGATAAGATCATCAATTTTCAAAGCCAGGTCGATAAAATTGTGACCATTCCAAAGCTATGCTTGACAGTCACTGATAGTATACTCTTATTAGCCCCAAGATGAAATTGCTGAATATCTGCTTTGTGAATTATTTTATGTATGCTTCCTTAGGGCAAACAAATCAGTGAATCACAGACTCACTAAGCATAGAAATACCAGTTCATCTGTCTATGCCTCAGTTTTACAACAACAAAATGGGAATAACACAGAAGTATTTTTGCCTGACGAATCATCACACCATCACTACCACTCATCTCCAGCACACACACACCACACACCATATACACACACGCACATACACACACACACACTTCCAAAAAAATGGAAGAAAAAAGAGAGACATGCCAATTCTGGAGAAAAAGTTTTTGTTGCCTTATTGACTTTCTTTTTTTTTCTGAAACAAGAAACTTAAGAAAGAAAAAAGGAACTTAGGCTTCCCTCTGTGTGAGGGGACAGAGCAAAGGACAGAGAGGGGAAAATCAGCATGTTTCACAGGCCTCTGAGAATAAACATAGGTAGTGGTTAGGAATTTATTGTGTCTTTTAAAGTGAGCATCTATCGCTATCTAGAACCAATGACAGCAGAGGAGAGGAAAGGCAGTATTTAGTCAAATGTGCTTAGGTGGAATGTACATTAGAGGCGGTGCTTTTGAGATCATTAGCATCAAACATTGCAGGATTTGCTGGTGTTGAATCAGTTAACTTCTCCCTCAAAGCACCTTGACTGACAAGGTTATGAAATGTCTTACTTCAATAAAAAGCTTTGAATTCCCCTGAGGACTGAAACATGAATAAAAAGCTTTACTGCTTTAAAAAAAATGATCCTAACATGATATTGATATTAAATTCATCGAATCCGATGGTTCCTGAAGTTATCATAGAATGTAATTAATAAGAAATATTGCATATTTGAGAAAAAAACTGAGAAGTACTTTCATGTGTTATAAAAAGGTCAATTATAGAAAAAACAGACCGAAAGTAACAGATGGAAGGAAAGTCACCTGGGGTAAGCAGACAACATGGGAAACCCTTTCTACTCATAATTCTAAAGGGCTGTGACTGACTCACCAGTGATGCTCCATGACAATTCTCACCTGGTTCAAAATGGAAGTGTGGAAGAGAGCGCTCAAACCCTGGGAGAGGTAAGCAGGAGTGAATGAGCTGTGAGCAGATGTCACTCTCCAAACGCAGGTGATAGTAAGGATGAAGATACGGGGTGAGCCTGTCATTGATAACACCCTTTCCCCAGTGGGAAGAGCTGCCTCTTACTCTGTCAGGTACCACGTTTATGCCAGTTGGCTACAGAACGGGCCTATCTTTCACACTAAAAACCAGTGCTCTTCTTGATGAGACTATGCAGATAGAAAAAATGAGAATGCTGATTCTTCCTGGGTTCAGCAGACCCAGGAAATCACCTCCACAGGTACTACAATGCACCTACAACCTCAGAGGTCATGTTCGTTGAGTATCTAGAATATCTCACTCATGTGTTATTTTAGATGCTTTGGAACAAGTCAGGCGGGGACTCTGTTCGTGTGGAGCTTGCAATCTAATATTAACTACGTGCTAAAGCAAACAAAAGTGATATTTAATTAATATGGCTCTTCAGGAATGGAGTGAAGGTTGACAAATATGAAGCCAATTTGTCAACACTCTCCTTTCCTTCCCCCCATGGCAGACAGTTGCCAAACCCATTGCAGCCTTCTCAGTTGCTGAGCCCCATTCAACACAGCACACCCGACAGCCAAGGGCAATTCATCAGTGTCAGCCCATGAAAACCTAAACTGCAGTTATCTCATATTTGACATACATATCTTTTTTTACCCATCTCATTTTCTTTATTTCCGTTTTTGCTGCTGCTTTCATATTTGTTGAAAAATTTGAAACTCCTTATCTGAGCTATACCGGAGGAAACCCAACCGAAGGGAAAGATGTGATACTCCACTGGCCATGGTTTAAGAGAGATTTGAAAGAACCCAGAGATTCTATCCAGGGTTGCTCACATTGGAAAGAATTTAAACTGAAAGTTGAGCCCCCAAATGGTAGGCCTATGGCCTGCTGTACAAACATGTTCATTCCCCTCTAACATTTTCATCACAGTGATATTTTCTGGAGGGGTTGAAGTTTTATTTTAATCAACGTGTGTCTTAAAGATGGAACTTGGTGCTGCTGGTGCTGCCTTCAATCAAAGAAGTGGCTAGCCACTTCTGGTTGGCTTGGGGAGGGTAGGGGAGTGGCTGGCTGCTTGCACACTGATGGCTTCTTGGCTAGACTGCAAACTTGTTGGGGTCACTATACAGAACATCTGGCTGGTTCTGGTTACTGCCTCACCCATGTTATGTTCTGTTTTCTATGAAATTATAGCTGCTTGATTGCATGTTAAGCTTTTGCTTGGATCAGTGGAAGATACTTATCAAGGCCTCTCTCCTTGCTGCTTGACTATGACCCTCCTAGCTGTTGGTATTACAACACCTGACTGCTCAGATTGCTTCTGACTCCCATGACTGAGGCAACCCGGTTCTAAACACTCCTCATCACCAAATCCTAGTGCTAATGCACTTAGACGTTTTAATTTTTTTAAATATATTTTTATTGATTTCAGAGAGAAAGGGAGAGGGAGAGAGAGAGAGAAACATCGATGAGAGACACACATCCATTGGCTAGCTCCTGCACACCCTCTATTGGGGAATAGAGCCTGCAACCCAGGCATGTACTCTGACCAGTAAATTGAACCAAGGACCTCTCCATCCAGGGATGGTGCTCAATTCACTGAGCAACACCAGCCAGACTAGAGTTTTTTTTTGTTTGTTTTGTTTTTATGAGTTAACTTCCATGTCGCCAAAAAGAAGAGGGTGGAGGTAGAGGAGGAGAAATAATTTAATACAACTGAGGTTCTGAAGCCATCTGCCCACTGGTCATATCATTTCCATTTCTTTAAGCCTTTTAACTGCTTGGCCTTCCTTTGTGTAAAGTACTGAAGATCATTCATAGTCTGGTTTTCCAACACACCCTTGGCACTCTACTCTCACCCATCAGATAGCACATATCACTAGATCACCAAATACAAATTCAATACTATTCAAAATAAAATATCATTAGAGGAGCAAAGTGCTTGAAAATTGTCATTAAAAAGCATTGAAAAGCCAAGCACAAATGCATTTGAATTGTCCATGGTTTAGGATTATATGCGCCACTGTTCCTCTCTATTAGGGCAGAACCAGAGTTGACTTTAGCTGTAATTTCATGCCCTATAAAAGCAACCATTGGGAATTTATATGGACTGCAATTATGTTCAAATATCCCATGAATCTTCTTCAAAATCATTATTTATTCACTCTCCTTCTAGTAATGATAGCTGATCTATGTTACTTCAATGTTATATGCAGAGATGATTCTAACTAAATCCAGAATGTGTCAGATATATTCAATAAGAATGTGCGGCTCAGAATTGGCTTCTTGGGTTGAAATGTAATAAGCAACTCCCTTAAGAAGCACCATGCAATGAATTGCAGTTGAAAAACCATAATAATTGGTATTAGAGAAAATATCTCCAACATATGTAGGCATCATTTCAAGTAATGGGACAAAGCTATAGACCAGTAACCTGCAACTTTCAAAGATGGAATGCCTCTTTTGAATTTGGGCTATTAAATGTCTTCACGTTAAGTTCCTTGAAAAAAATATTCTTCTGAATGTTTTTTTTATAGACAGTTTAAGGACAATGATAAATATGCCTCTAACCTAAGTGGCTTTGATGGATTATTGCTCTGGAATGCAAAAGCAGATCTAGGAAAGATAATCAGGCCTCCTGAATCTTTGTGGTTTAGGTCCCTAAAATCCTATATGGCAAGATGTAGGTAAGTTGGAAAAAGCACAGGAGTTAGGCGAAGTTACAAAAAGAAAAGAATCTTTCTCTCCTATTGTACATTTTTAAAGGTGAAATATTTTTTACAATACAACAATATGAAAGAGCATAGAGTAAAAAGTTAAGTCTCCCACTCCTGAATAGACAGACTAAATGCAGACATAATAACTTCCTCGGAATAATGTAGAGGTTGGTTATACTTACAATAAACCTTATTTTTTTAGCAAAAAAAGAAGTTTTGATACCAACGACATATTTCACAGACTTAGAAAGTACTCTCCAAAGATTCATCTGGAACAAAAAAAGACCCCAAATAGCCACAGCAATCCTGAGAAAGAAGAATAAAGTAGGTGGGATCTCAATACCAGATTTCAAGCTGTATTACAAGCAACTGTTCTCAAAACAGCCTGGTACTGGCACAAGAACAGACACATAGACCAATGGCATTGAAAAGAGAATCCAAATATGCACCCAAACCACTATGCTCAATTAATATTTGACAAAGGAGGCATGAACATATAATGGAGTCAAGGCAGCCTCTTCAATAAATGGTGTCGGGAAAATTAGATACATGCAAAAAAAAATGAAACTAGACCACCAACTTACACAAAACACAAAAATAAACTCAAAATGGATACAGGACTTGAACATAAAATGGTAAACCATAAAAATACTAGAGGAATCCACAGGCAGCACAATCTCAGACATATGCCAAAAGAACTTCTTCACTGATACTGCTCCAAGGGCAATGGAAGCTAAAGAAAAAATAAACAAATGGGACTACATCAAATAAAAAGCTTTTGCACAACAAAAGAAACCATCAACAAAACAACAAGAAAGCCCACTATATGGGAGAACATATTACAAATGTTATCACTGATAAAGGTTTAATCTCTAACATCTACAGCCAATTTATACAATTTAGTAAAAGGAAGATAAATGATCCAATAAAAAAAATAGGCAATAGACCTAAATAGAACCTTTTTGAAAGACGACAGAAGGAAGGCCAAGAGACACATGAAAACATGCTCAAAGTCACTATTTATCTGAGAGATGCAAATCAAAACAACTATGTGATACTATCTCACACCTGTCAGAATGGTAATCAACAAATCAACAAACAACAAGTGTTGGCGAGGATGTGGAGAAAAAGGAACCCTCGTGCACTGCTGGTGGGAATGCAGACTGGTGCAGCCACTGTGGAGAACAGTATGGAGTTTCTTCAAAAAACTAAAAATGGATCTCCCTATAATCCCTCTCTTAGAAATATATTCTAAGAAAGTAGAAACACTACTCAGAAAGGATTTATGCACCCTTATGTTCATAGCAGCACAATTTACAATAGTTACAATTTGGAAACAGCCTAGGTGCCCGTCAGCAGATGAGTGGATCAGAAAACAATGGTACATCTACACAGTGGAATTCTATGCTGCCATTAAAAAGAAGGAATTCTTACCATTTGCAGCAACCTGGATGGAACTGGAGAGCCTTATGCTAAGTGAAATAAACCAGTCAATGAAGGAGAAACACCACATGATCTCACTCATTTGTGGATAATAAATAACCTTATAAACTGATGAACAAAAAGATATAGAGGCAGTAAAGTATCAAAAGACTGTCAAATTATAGCAGGAAGGTTAAGAAGAGGTGGGGTAGATAAGAGATCAACCAAAGGACTTGTGTGCATGCATATAAGCATCACCAATGAACACAGACACTGGGGGTTAGGGTTTGCCTGGGAGTGGGGGGGGCAATGGGAAGATATGTATACATGTAGCAAATTAATAATAAAATAAAATAAATGAATAAATAAATAAATTTCTAAAAAAAAGTTTTGAGGACAACTTCTTCAAAATGTAGACTACTGTTTCAGTTATTGACTAACACATTTTTTTAGTACCTACTATGTGCATTTTTTTCTACCTCTTCTTCTTCTCTTTCTAATTAGAGTCAGTAGGTACCCAACTGTTCACCATCTTTAGCAACAGTTATGTTTGTGGCCAAAAAGATGATAACAAACTAATGAACAAAAACCTCAGCCCAAGTCATTCCATCATTGGCCCTGATTTGAACCTGTGCTTTGGCCCTAAGAATGGAGACTTTACCTTGTACACTTTTTTTGTCTCAACTGTGGCCCTGCTTTATTCAAATGAGTCATAGAAAAAGCTTTTATAACCAGTATTACAGTGGTACCTTGAGATATGAGTGCCCTAACATACGAGATTTTTGAGATACGAGCCATCGAGCGAGCGATTTTTGCTTTGAAATACGAGCAACATTTGAGATAGGAGTAAGTGCGCGCGGATCAGCCGGCTGCACACGACGACCCACCAGTTTACCGAGACTCAAGCTTCTCATAGTTTCCCACGCCTTAAGGTTACGGAATGAATTAAACTCGTATCTCGAGGCACCACTGTATATTAATCTCCATGAGCTTTGAAGTCAGATCTCTTGGGTAGGAGTAATTACTCTCTTCCATATAACCTGTGTAACTCTATCCAAGAAACAACTTCTATGTGGCTCGTTTCCTCATCTATTAAATAAAAATACTGTTAGTACAAACTTCACGGTTTTAGGAGAATAAAACAATCTCTAAGGTTTTTAGAGATTGTCTGATATTATATCTTTAGTCATAAAAAAAAAGTGTCCAGCAGTATTTTTGAAAATCATTCAACTGTGACTATAGTCTGTCCACTAAATCCTAGTCCTATTTTAGAGTCTTTTCTCTTTATAACAAATAAATTATCTAATATTGTTGTTTTCCCTGACTCCAATTATTTCTACCTAGTCTCTCTGCCTCTCAGGTCATCTCCTCGTGTCTTCCTAGACTTCTACGATATAGAATTCATTCTGACATCTGTTGTCCATTTCCACAGAGACTGTGCATCACATTATACCATGCTGATTAGACTCCCTTCTCTCTCTTCAGTATTGCTGCTTTTCCTAGCTTCACCATGACAAACTTCAGTCCAGTACTTATCTGTGTTGGAAAACCAGACAAATCCTAATCTGATATATCCTGTTGCCCATGCCAGAAGTCTGGGGTTCCATATAGCATCTACTGTTCACTTATAAGGTAACATCACAGTCAACCAATGGTATGTTTGAGGAAGAGAATATGTAAGTTTGAAAAAAATCTCTTAATTCGAACATATTTTGTACCCATGACCAGGGCAGTCAAACTTATCTATGGCTATCAATCTGAACTTAGTTCCCCCAGATGATTCACCTATTAACATGCCATGACTTACCTAGAGATGGGTTATGGAGACAACCGCTACTGCCAAGCTCGCTTAACCAATGACTTCCCCAGCTTTGGTGGTAATCTACGGTTTACTAATCTACAGGCCGGAGACCCCTGACAGTGGAAAGTATAATAAAAACACATATCATTTCATTTTATCATATTTGATTGTGATTTGAAAGTGAAATTATAAAGTGCAATGATTATTTTACCAAGCTGAAAGGAGGAGCCAGGTAAAACACCTTTGAAGATGAAATGAATAGTTCCTTTAGCAAAGAGAAGTGATATACATTTGCCTGACATAAATAAAAACTGGCTCACATTATTTTGATTTTGAAAGCCAGCATACATGTGTAAAGATTAAAGTATTTTATATGCTACAAATTAATTCAGACTGTACAATTACTGATTTTCTTGGCTCACAAATTATTAATAACTTACTTGTACCTAGAGGCACTAGTGTACTTTAAGGCAAACCAAAGTTAAAAATTCAGATATTTAAACTATGGAAATTAAAAACTAATAATATAAAAGCACAATCTAGTCACTTGAAATAGTGAAACAAAATAACCTAGCTGATGCATTTTGTTGATTAGAGCATGGTGATCCTGCATTTGGTAGTGAACTTACTGGTTCGTTGACAGCCTGTACTAGTCACAGCCTATGGTCTGTGTCATCATTGGTCACTACAGGACTTTTCAGGGCAATAATATAGATCATTGTAATTTCTACCAAAAAATAAATCTCAGAATTTTTTCTTTATGTATAGAAAGGAAAATACATTCAATTTGAGAACTAGAACATTCCTCCAAGTTAAATAAGATATTGGGAATTTAAGAACAAGCAGTCATTTTTTCAATCATTTCTTTACTGTCTACATGATTTGTTGTATGCATTTATGCTTTTGTCATTTTTCACCTTTAAACATAAATAAACATTCACAAAGTTATGTTAATTCTCTTAGAAAAGGCTTTACTACACTAGGCTTAGTATGTCAACTCTTTTTATATAGGTACAGCTTCCAAGCTTCAAGGAGAAAATAGATCTTAAAAAGATGACTCCTTTCCCAAAGTGCCTGAATATAAGAGAAATGGCAGGCACAGGCCTGAGTAGAAACAGGACTTAATGAATTAGGTATTGATTGCTTGAGTATTTTTTTAATGTCCTTAATTCAAATTGGTTCCCTAGACAAAGATTGGATTGGACATTAAATAATAGCTAAAATAATTCTTGAGAATACAAAAATATCAGTTTGAAGGTCACTTGCAGGTCATTTATTCTAAGCTTCAATTCTCTCCACATGCCCTTCAGCAATTTAGAGCATCTCTTGATAAGGAACATTAATTAATTTATTAACTAATAGGGGTACTTTGCAAGGTTGCAAAACGAGGGCTCTTCATTGAACTTGGGAAATTCAGTAACCGTTATTATTGAAAAATTAGAAGTCATTTATTTCCTTTCTGATAGTTATCTCTCTGTGGTTTGAAGATGAATATGACTTTCAAAACCTCTTAGTAAGCAAGCTTTGGGACTTTTTTCATTCAGACACTCCACAAATATATGCTAAAGTTGAGTGCCTTTGAGCAATGCCTCCATAATGTTGCACTAGAGTGAAACAGATGGATAAAATATATGAAAACTAAATCCAAACATAATATAATATTAGTGGTCTGTTTCCTTGGCAAGTTTAATTGCAGCACTTTTCAAACTTATGCATTGTTCTGTATATGCCAGATTGGTCATTGTGCCTCATTAAAAAGTTTTGGCCATTTGCAAGCTGAAAGTGTGCATTCCTAAAATTGTTTTTAAATCTTAGAATCTCTTAGCTCCTAATTTTCTCTTTATGTTTCATTTCCTTTACCATATTGAAATCTCAGTCGGAAAATCAAGGATATTCTCTTACTGTGAAGTAAAACATCCCTCATTTGTTCTGAGTAAGAAATGTTTCTAGTGAAGCCAACACATATTGCCTCCCCCTTCTCTTATTCTTTGTTATGCATTATCTCATTTATGCTCACTGCTACTTGAGAGGCAAGTACCATTATTATTGTCATTGAACTGAGGAGAAAAGGAAGACTCACAGAATCATGCAACTTGCCCGAGGTCACACAGCTACTAAATGGACCAGAAAAGACCCCCAAGCTCATGCTTCTAACCATGACATCCTGGATAAATCAATTTGTAATTCTATTTCTATCCATACATATTTTTCATTATCTTAGAAGTACTAGTAACTTAGAAAGATAGATACTACTTTTATAAAAGTTCAAACAAGTGTTCCAGAAAAGTCAGTATTTAAATTGGGGGGTAAGGGGACAACAATGAATTAATTTAGTACCGTATTTTCTGGCGTATAAGATGACTGGGCGTATAAGACGATCCCCAACTTTTGAGAAGACTTTCCTGGGTTAAAAAGTCATCTTATACGCCAGAAAATATGGTAGTTAAATAAACCTATTTCTTCTTTCTTTATATATATATATATACATATATATATATATTTTTACTTTTACTTTCCTCACAGTGATGTGCTTCTGGAGCCTAATGTGCTCACACTACAGTAGAAAAACAAAATTTCTCATCTCTTAGAGAATTTAGTACAAAAACCTTACAGAAATTAAAAGGATAAATAAATGTAATTCTTAATACTGTGTAGAACAAGTTATAGACACTTGAACAAATTTCTTGAACAAACTGCTTTAATTTGAGGGTAAAGTTTCGAGAATCAATATGCAAAAAGATTCATTTTAAAAAAATGTCTAGGATCCAATATGTCCTCCCTACAATGATTTAAAGTTTCTTCCAATCTTCTGAACCCTTCAGAAAGGAACAACAAGGGAATAGCAAATGTGTTCTGCTCTAGTGCATTGATTTCTAGTGTCTTCCAGAGGAAAGTCTGCATGTCTCAGCCAATTTAAATGTAGTAGGCTCTGCTACTCTGAGTAAATTGTGTTACTTTTCACTTAAACCCACACAAACCTTTTAATTCAAAGCAACCCAAAGATAAAATAAGAGGAACAGAAGTATAAGTTATCACTGCCCGAGGAGAGGAGAGAACCACCTTCTCTTATAATTTTTATTAAACCTTACTTTAAAAGTGTATAAGTGTGATTTTAGGTACACTCCCTTGCCTGTGGGGTGGCAGGGGAAACATGGGTTCCCAGGTATTTGGGATGAGCTCCTTATTTTGAAAAGGTTCTGCTCATTACTTGAGAGTAAGTATAGTACCCAGAAAATTACCACTTCTTTGACAATGAACGAGCTACCAAAAGTAACGCTCTAGACTAGAAACCAAAATCATTATGGAAGGTTCCCAAAGGGATGCAATATCACAGGGAAATAAAGCGAATGGTTCTCAAGTCTAACACGATTCAGAAGAGCAGAATACAATAAATCCCCAGATTCGAAGATCAAGCTTCATCAGAGGCAAGAGCTCCCCTTAGACAGCTTCCCAAAGGCTGCAGCATTGCAAGGACAATGAAGAATGCTTCCAAAGAAAACAGACATCCTGGCGAAGCTCGTCTTTAGCATAATATCCCTGAGAGTCTCATTCTAAGTCCTCCTATTTTCTCATCTTAAGAACTCATTAGGAAAGAACCCCAGTCTCATAAATGATAGCCTGGAATAAATCCACTGCAGCCCCACTGGTGTGAAAAGTAGACAATGCGATTGAACGGATCAGAGCAGCACAGATGCCTTCTCTTTGACATCCTCCATCCAGCCTGTCATTCGTAATCCCACGGAATCCACCTCTTCCTCGTCACTCCCAGTCATGCTTTGCTTTAAATCTCCCATGATTTTTCATTTGAATTAGTTTGCACAACTGCCATGGCAGATATATTTCTAAGGAAATCTAATCTAATGTCATTCTCCCTTCCCACTCTCCCTTCACAAAACCTGGCTCATGCACATTTTAAAATGGTGGCTGCCCCTCGGGAATCTCTGTATTCCTGAACTTTTTAAAGTGTCCATTGGGACCATCAGGCTATTCTCAATATTTCAGAAAAGCTTTAAGGTAATTGTGGACTTATCTGGCTCAAACTCTACAGATTAACTCTAACTACCGGGATTATGACAACTCAACATGGTACCTGTGTTCTTCTTTGACTCATCGAGATGGGGGCGGGAGCTAGTCCTTTGTTCTCGAGGATTTTGAACCTCTCCCCATCCGGCAATACAAGGATGACTTCACACTGCCTGGTAACTTGGATGCACAGAGGAGACGAATGGCAGGCTCCTTTAATGCAATACCCATAATAAAAGATAATTATATTTCCTGAGCCCAACACGGGAATAGAATGAGTACTTCATAGGCACTTGATTTAATGATTTTTAGAAAACTGACTTTTTCTCATTTCTATTTCTAATGAGATTAATAGTATCAATCAGCACAAAATGAAGAAGAGGATCGAGAATTTTAACTTATGTACTATCTACAGACAGAACTTTTCAAAAACCAGGGGGTGGTGAGTTAAAAGTACAAACCAGAAGTTCTTGGAGTGGTAGAGCTCAAAGGTCCTTTTTCAGGCATGGGTATTTATTGGGAAACCAGTATTTGCTAGTCCCTTTCCAGACAAATTAGATCAATGCCTTTGTTTCCTCCCCACAGTAAGGCTATAGAAGGTTTTATATTTACCTGATGTAAACAAAGCAAGATTCAGAGAGATGGAGATTTCCTAAAGTCACAGAATAGCTAAGTAACAGAAGCCAGATTCCAATCACGTCTGCCTGACAGAAAGTCTATCGTCCCACCTGTTATTTTTGTTGTAGGGAACTAAACACCAATGATCATGATAAATCCAAATGACAGGCCTACTAGTTCTCCGTTTGTTTTGCCTCTTCAAGGCATCGTGATGGATGAATCTAAGACTTAAAACATTAATAAGAACTTGATTGTATCATAGGTACACAAAGAAATAACCTGAAATTTTTATTAATGTCTCCTAACTTGTATATCAGGTTCTCTGTCTTAGAACTTCAAATACTTCGCATTATTTTCCCAAAGCTGAAACTCATGTCCCTCCCCCGCACAGACTCTACCAAGACAAATGGCTCCAGTGACCACGTTAAGAAGCTTCCTGCCAGCAGAACTCCGTCTCCATGTAGAACAGCAGAGCACTGTTGCTATATTCTCCCCAGAGGATGCATCCTCAAAACCCTGTACCTGCCTCTCTCTCCTTAGGCTCTATTTCCCAAGAGCCAGCAACATATGATAAATTTAAAAATGCAAGAGTCACAGAAAGAAAAAAAAGAATGGGAAGATCTGAGCTCAATTATGATAAGGCATGTGCCCGAGGGTCATACCTTTTTTTCCCTTTAAGTTACAGACAACCAGGAAGTAACAAGTTATTTATTGAATTGCCGACTGCCGTCCACAGCTGTGTTCCTATTCTTTGTTATAGTCTGTTCTAATTTTAGTTTTTTAATTCTGTTTAAAAATACAAACAGGTTTTTATTGGATGTTCATTTCATTTACCTGTAATCTTTAATCAGAACTTTCAGTGTAATGTATTCTGGGATGTGTGCCAACTCCATGTGTACATACTAGGAACACACAAGGGTTGGCAAAGTAGGGTTATAGTTGTGAGTAATGAAGTACAGTTTATTCTTGTATTATTATTTCTTAGATGTTGTATTATTTTCCATACACATAACTATAAATCTACGTTACCCACCCATGGATATATAAGATGTGTGTCCCTAATAAGGTATATATTATATTATCCCTAATAAGCTATATATACATATATATATACATATATATATATGTGTGTGTGTGTGTGTGTGTGTGTGTGTGTGTGTGTGTATATATATATAGAGAGAGAGACTCTTTCTATATACATAATATACATATATAGTCATCTCTATTTCTTTGTACAGAGGTATTAAACGGAATGGCTGAGATGATAATGATTTCATCTTCCTGAAATAGAAAAGGCAGTTAGTTCCCTTCAATTAAATACCATGCAGAAGTCCTCTCTGAGGTAATCAGGTCACATCTTCCTCTCTAGATCTCTCATGTTCTCTGATGAAATGGAAATGGCATACGCCTTTTACAAATAAATAGATGAGATAATGGAATAGAGAGAATGAACACCAAGTGAATGAATTAAAATAGATCTAATAAACACTGAGTGATTACTTTTCCAGTAATCCTTTGCTGTCCAACATGAGGGCTACTAGCCACATGTGTCAATTGAGACAGCTGATCCACACCAAAAGGCCCTTGAATTTGGCCCTGTCAGAAATGTCCATGAGCAGCCCTAGGCAGTTTGGCTCAGTGGAGAGAGGATCAGCCTGCTGACTGAAGGGTCCCAGGTTTGATTCTAGTCAAGGGCACATGCCCGGATTTTGGGCTTGATCCCTAGGAGGGGGTGTGAAGGAGGCAGTTGATCAATGATTCTCTCTCATCATTGATGTTTCTTTCTCTTTCCCCTCTCCCTTCCTCTCTGAAATCAACAAAAATATATTAAAAAAAGAGAAATGTCCATGAGCATATTTGGTCCATTCAAATGGTCTTTTAATATTGGTCTTACAGAAAACATCCAAGCTTAGAAAACAGCCCTGGGTTCAAATAGCCCATAACCTTTATTTATCATTTTGGTTCACAGGAATAATACATAAAAATACTACCATGTTTTATTGGTGCTATAATTTGTGCTGTGGTTACATTGCCAATGATAACTCTTCTTGCCTCTGTAGCCTAATTGGCAATGGCACATTATCAGGGACCTTTTGGCAGAGACCAAATGTCTCAGTGGACATTTTGGACAGGACCAAATGTCCTGCATAGGAAATAACATGATTTGGCAGGTTCTCATCAGGAGACTGAAGAGTCATAAATTATGCCTACTTTCCAAACCTCATTTTAGCTAATAGTTTTAGTCACAGCAGCTCACATAGGAAAAAGTATAGTAGTTTCAATTTCAGCTTATTTTACATTTTTATCCACCTAATAATTAAAAAGGCATGAACCAGAAGGCACACAGCCAATGTAATAGAAAAAGAAATGGGTACTCTATCATCCAGACCTGAGTTCAAATCCCAGACCTGCTGCTTAAAAAAATTGCCATGGTCATCTTTCTTCTTTTACTTTGAAGGACTGCTGTGAGGATTAAATTAAGTCATGCATGTAGATCACAGTGCCTGGCACATACTCTTCCTTTTTCTCCTCAGTTATTAAGTAACCCTGTGCCTACACACTCACATCACACTATATTTGTCACCACTGATTCTCGTTTAAAATGCCGGGCTATAATTATGGGCCAGTTTATCAGATCACTCAGTTATGCCAAGGATTTTATTTTCATCATTACAGACTTTTATAGGGTTAAGTGTAAAACATCCTCAAAAGCAGCTGCCTGCTTCTTTACCAGTTGAGGCTGGGAAAGAACAGTGAACAATGGGAGAATTATATACTCCCCAGAGTGACAAGGGATGCCTGACTTACTGGTGGGATTCCATTCCCTCCAAGGCACAGACAGCCTAGACTACTCAATATGTGGCACCTCTGGCCCCACCTCTTACAAGACCTAAATTGTTAATCAATAGTGCTTTTCCATCTGCTCAACAGAACAAAATGCAACAAATTCCTAGGTACAGCATTGTTCTGAGCATTTTTCTCCCTTTCTTCTCTTTTAGATAATGGGCTCCAGCATATTTTCGAGTATATGACTTGGAGACTCGGGCATTCATTTTTTCTACTTATACCAGCTTCTCAATGGCCCCATGCAAAGATTTGAATTGCATACTAAAAATATCCTTCAGTCTTTCTTACTATTCTGCATTATTGCTCGAGGGAGATCCTGTTTCTTTCACCTGATTTACTTTACCATTATTTTTAATCCTTTATGTTAAAGCAATTACTTTTATAAAATTTTATGGTATTAAAGGCCCAACAATTAAAAATTTTCTGCAAAAAACAATCTCATCAGCAATTTTTTATTCATTTTTTTCTTCTTTAGATTACAATCACTTTCACCATTTCCTTTTCTCTTCTCCCTCTTCTTCTTCTGATTCTCTTATTTGCCTTTCTCCCTCCTCTCTGCTAAGAAATATCCTTAGTACATAAGAACCTCCATCTTACCTCTGAAGGGAACCTTCCGGCCAAAGTAGTTAAGTGTGAAGCCAATGCAGGCCATTGGCTCCAATATGTGGATCACCCACAGACTTTAATTCAAAATATGAATTGCCAAATCTCTAGAGGTGATCTCTGCCCTGTCAAGGAAAATGTGCTATGCCCCACAGACCCAATAAGATACACATATAGAGAAATTACTAGAATATTCATTCCATTTTCACAATGAGGGAAGCAATCTTTGCCACTTCTACTTCTGCATAAACCTATGTAGGACTAAAAGGACAGATTCCACGGGTTATAGATATCAAGCTATAGTTAAAACAATTAAAAGAATGTAATTAATGGAGCAGTCACCTACATGGCAAGGTTTAACCATGCCATACAGGTAAGTCAACAGGAGGGGTTTGGTACAATACATTTCAACAGATGCTACCTGGGATCTACCTAGTGTACTGTATTCAGGTACACCTAAATACATTCTCTTATAACACCATGAAATATTCTAAGCATTTTTCACTTCCTAAGAAATCCTAAAACATATTTCCAAAAGAACATAACCTTTTTTTACCTCCTTTCTACATTAAGAAGCTTTATTACCCCATGTGCTCCTCGCTTGGTTATGGACTAGTTAAATGACTGAATCAAGTCACTTCTCTCAAGTCACTTCAATCTCCTTATCTTACTAAAAGGGAGTTGGAATGGAGCATCTGTCCCAAATCTACGACAAGGTCTGTTCTATCTTCATGGCAGTGACTTTGCAAGTATATTAGGGCAACAACAGGGGCAGGAAGTGGGGGAGAAATAAGGATATCTGTCAACAACACTTATGACTATTTATGAATTAATGTTTGGGTTGGGTTCCCCCTTACACACACACACACACACACACACACACACACCACTAGTTTGGTCTCTTTCTCTTGGTTAAAAATATGAATGACCTTTTGTCAGGTCTTGCTATTTAACAGACAATGGGTTAACAGTTGTTATTAGACAGACTTTACAGATTAAAATACTGAGGCAAAAGAGGTTAAGTCACCTGGCCAAGATCACAGCGCTCATAGCACTTTATAAGACCTCCAATTCACTTGATCAGGTTACCTTATTTTATATTTCTCCATTTCTTGATGTTAAACTTTCTGAAGTGCTTCCTCCCTGAAGCCCCAGTGCTAAGCCTGGAATATATGAAGTGTTCCAGATATGTTGAAATGATGGAGAAGGAAAAAATCGCCTTAGTAATGAAGAATGTAGGCATTTTATATATAGAAAGCAACTCCAAAATATATTTATGTATTACTGAGTGAAGTAAAATCTGGCCCTCTTCTCTCTGGAATACTCTTTTTCCTAACCTGACAGATTCACAAGCTCGTGGTGAAAAAATACTGTATCTTTGGCTCACAGAGATAGCTACCTCTTTGTGTCTACACTCTGGTAAGTCAGAGAACTTTCTCTTCATTTTAAGTATATCATAATTTTTATCCAAACACCTCTATCAAGTTTGGTCTACACTATCTTATCTTTTTGTCCCAACATTATATTATGAAAATGTCAAACATTCCATAAAGTTAAAATAAATTTTATAATCACTAACCATATTCCTAAATCTCAAGTCTACCATTAACATTTTACTATCCTTGTTTTATAACATATCTACCCATCTATATATCCATTAATCCATCATATTTGTTGATGCATTTTAAAATGAAATATATTTCCCACTTCCAAGTACTATAACATGCATATCTATGCTTTATTATTTTTTAAAATTACATGCTATCTTCATATACTTCATTTCTTATTGAATCAAAAAATATAAACTCTTTTTGTGTCCTATGTATTTTTGTTATTGAAATTGCCTTATCTAGAAGAAAGTAGGATAAGAGGTAAGACCAGAGAATGAAAGACATTTTCAAATTCAAAATATTTTGTTGAGTAAATGCTACATAAAATTAAAATTCTGGCTTTTATTCTTCAAGGAGACAGTGATAACTCTTGCTTTTGCTTCAAATTTTTAAAACTGACAAATTAAAATAGAGCATATTAGATCATTGCAATATCATACTGATATGTAATTCCACAGTGTTTTTTTTTAAAGATTTTTCATCAACTTTTAAAGAGAGAGGAGGAGGGAGGGAGAGAGAAACATTGCTATAAGTGTGAATCATTGATCAGAAGCCTCCTCACACCTCCACCCCTGCCCATACTGGGGATCGAGACAACAACCTGGACACATGCCCTGACCAGGAATCAAACTAGCAACCCTCTAGTTCATGGGACAATGCCCAAGCAACTGAGCAACTCTAGCCAGGGCTCACAAGACTTCCTTAGTGAAGATTCCATGACATTTTTTTGGTCTGAATCAAGTGTTTGATACCTGTACATCAGATGCCAGCTCAGAATGAATGCAAGGCCAACATAGGAAATAATACAAACAGTAATTTCCAGAGTTAATGATCTAAAATAATTATAGCAAATTTAGCAGTTGTTTGCAAGTTGTTTGGAAACACTAAAGACCCAGTGAAGAAAAAACACGACTTAAACCCTTTAAGTAACCTTGTTCAGTCCCAGATCCAGGTGGTACTTTTCCTACCTCAGTGCCACGCTATCCCATCTGCTAGAAATATTCCTCTCCTGATAGAAAGCACTCATTCATTGGGATGATCATCCCCACCAAAAATCCTGCACCTCCTGTGAAGCCATCCTGGTCTTTTCCCGGCAGAAGCATGTTCTGTGTTCATTCTTATAGTAACCATTTTTGTCAATAATTATATTTATGATTTGATTTATAATGAGTTCCTTACATGTGCATCTGCCTCATTATTAGAACACTGCACCTTCTTCATTTTAGAAAATGCCAGTTATGATACTTGACTTCTAGTAGGGGTGCTCAAGGAATGTTGAATAAATTAAAGTTGAAACCATGTCAAATCATTTCATGCCAGTAGGTGTGATGGGGACATTCTGTGGCACTCCTTCTGAGAATCTGTTAACCAGTTGAAGAGGAAAAAAGGCAGATTAGCAACAGACGGTAGTAAAAGCTTAGATTCCAGAACGCCAAACAAATGCTTATATATAGTCTGCTTCTTATTGAATCCCCAAATTAATAGATCCTGGTTGAATTACAGTCACCATTGAAAGGGGTGGTTATTTAACTGGAAATTTTATCTTGGCAATAGGGTATTAAAAAAAACAACAACTTTTTTTTGTGACAGAAACACAAAACTATTTCACCGAAGATAAGATCTGGTTTTATGTCCTGTCATTCTTTTGATCAAAAAGATGCTTTCTGCTTTCTAAATTCCTTTTAAATCTAGCGCACGCTACCGCTACCTACCATGTTTGAAAAAGGGGACTTTGATGGCAAGACAAACATGCTCAGCTCGCTCAGCATCCCAGGGGAAGGGGCACTGTGGATCTGGGCCCTGCGTGGCAATTTCTTTCCCCTCATCCATTTATCAGAACGGGTTCCTCACGCCACAGTGACACCGCTTGCATTTCCCCGGGAAATTTATCAGCTCCTGTCATCGTAAATGTGAAGCTGGATATTTTTAGCTGGACCAGGAAGAGAACAGTTCTCCGGAGATTCAATGTCAATACTGCTGTATGAATCAGCCAGCAGAGGGATAGAAAGCAGCATTCTCAGTCATTGTGCTTTTTTTTTTTTTTCCTGGAGCAGGGATCACCTCTCTGGCTGGAGGCCAGGAATGCTTTGTAGCCTGCTCCAGCTCCTGGGGCCTGCACAGTACTCGGTCTCCATTTGGCAAGGAAATATACTGCACAGCTGAACCACCCCACTGACTTCTCCCTAACTGATGATCACTCAGGTGAAAAGGAAACCCTCTGAAGGGAAGATAACGAGGCCTCCAAGAATGGATACCTAAACTCAAAGCATGGATGAAGTACAGGAGGCAAATATACATCTCCAGGGGAGGGAGAGTCAGCCTCAAATGCATTTCAATCTGGAACTCTTTTCCTTCTTTTACAGCCATTTCCCAACTTTCCCAATGAGCAGAGGCAGGCAGGAACTCCAACAATCCCCTCGACCTGAGAAATGAGCAAAATATGACCATAAAGTTAATAAGAGAGTTCACTGTCACTGAAGGCAGTGGACCGCATTATTCTAATCACTAGTCTTTTCCATGACTCAGATTTGAAGCGGATTCAATACGAGTCGGATTGGGAAATGATTTTCCCAGTGTCCTTTCTTCATATTTCTGTTGTTTTTCTCGGTTATGAAAACGCCATCCTGACACTGGAAGGCCCAAATGCCCAAGGCTGAGAGAGAGCAAGTTTGTAGAAGCGAGAAAATCACTGCCTGCCTCTGCTTCCTGGGGAGCTGTCCCTGATGTGGAGGGGATATGCCATAAGGATGGGAAATACATTATGTAAATTAGGGTTTAGCTGACACAGGATGATAGGGATTATTCCCAGTTAACCAGGGAGGGGAGACAGCCAAACACAAACAAACAAAAACTGAAAGCTGAGCACAATACAGAATATGAGAGAAGCTGACTGGTGCAGTCTGGCTTTGCTTGGTACAGACGTGAAGAAGGCCTGGGGGGGACCCTTATTGAACTGTGGCAGCTGCCACTTGGTCAAATTTGTTTTGTTCTCCCAGTCCCTAAGCTGTTTCATTGTCAACAGAATCTAGGAAAGAGTCCTCCTTTCAGTGTTGTTCCCATCCTTATCCCTAAATCCAAAAACAGTATGATTTAGTGTCTCCAAAGGACCCATAGAACATGGATCCAAAGGCTATATATAAACACACACACACACACACACAAACACACACACACACACAAACACAGAGAGTGGGGGTGGGGGAGAGAGAAACTTTTATAAGATAATTTCAAGGAAGCTCAGTCACATGAATGGGCATTTGTAAGTCTTACCTCTTTGGCTATATATCACTGTGGACAATTATCTTTTAAATTTTCCCCCTCCTCTTCAATTAAGACCCTCTGCTCTAGCTTGAGTGTTTCCTAGTATCTTATAAGATCATCCTCATAATTCTCTCTGCCTCATTATCACCCCATTCCATACCTTTATCTACTCACTGAACATTGATTACATCTTGCATCAACCTGTAGGATGATGGCAGGGGAGCAATGAAGATAGGGAAAAGTGGAAAGATTTAGGATTGTATGAAGGTAGAATAGCCAACCCTTACTCATCAATGGGGTAAGATCTGTACGGGAGGATAAATATGGAATCTCAGATAACTTCTAGTTTTCTTGAGTAACTGGACTGATGGTGGGAAAGACTGGAGGGAAAACAAAACTGAGAATGGAAAACAAGAGTCATGTTTGTTTTAAATGAGTTGGGACCCCTTGAAATATCCAAGGTTCTTTATACATTGAAAAACATGAACCCATAGGCTTCCTCAGACTGCCAAAAAAGAACATGATACCAATTAGATTTATACTGGAACCCCTGACATGGGGAAGAGCCAGAGCAGGAGAAGGAGGATCAGAACCCAGACTAAAAGGCACCAGTAATGAGAATTTGTGCAGAGGGAACAGTGCTATCAAATGAAAGGGGATAGCTAAAACTATCAGAGAAACACAGGAAAATATGGTACAGGCAGTGCTAATGCTATGATCCAAAAGTTTGTGTCCTCTCAAAATTTATGTTAAAATCCTAATGCCCAGCCTGGTCAGCATGGCTCCGTGGTTGAGGACTGACCTATGAACTGGGAGGCCATGGTTCGATTCCCAGTCAGGGCACATGCCCGGGTTTGTGGGTTTGATCCCCAATGTGGGATGAGGAAGACGTGGCCGATCAATGAATAATTCTCTCTTATCACTGAAGTTTCTATCTCTCTTCATCTCCCTTCCTCACTGAAATAAATAAAAAACAATTTTAAAAAAATGAATGCCCAATGTATTAGGAGGTAAGGCCTTTTGGAGGTACTTAGGTTATGAGGGTAGGAGGTCTCATGCATGGGATTAGTGTTTTTACAATGAGTTATCACAGAGTTCCTTATGTGTTTCGCCATGTGAGGAAACAACAAAAAATCCTTATCAGGAAGAGAGGCCTTACTCAACCCTTGACCCTGATCTTGGACTACCAGCCTCCAGAACTGTGAGAAATAAATTTTGTTTATAAACCTCCCAGTCTGTGGTATTTTGTTAGGGAAGCCTAGAAAGACTAAGATAAGAAATAAAAGAAGATATTGTTTCGAGGACAGAGTGGTTAATTGTGGTGAAAGCTGCTGAGAAATCCAATGAAATGCGTTTGACAATGTGGTGAGAATTGATGACCCAGTTTACTGTTTTTATTTCAGTGGAGAGGCAGGAGCCAGATTGGATGGGATGAAGAGCAAGATGGAGGTAAAGAAGCAGTGGTGATAATTTTAGACATTTTTTAAGAAGTTTAGCTAAGAAGAGTAAGAAAAATCACGTGCCAGCTTGGGGAAGGGAGAGAGAGGATCAAAGAGTTAAGGGAGAATTTTGTTAACACAGGAAGTTTATGTATCTAGTTCTCAGTATCCCCATCTATAACATAAATAGAAGCACAGTACCTAACTCTTAAGTATGTTGTAAGATTTAAAGATAATTGTTTCCCTAGCTGGTTTTACTCAGTGGATAGAACATCAGTCTGCAGAATGAAGGGTCCCAGGTTCAATTCCAGTCAAGGCCACATGCCCAGACTGTGGGCTTGATCCCAGATTGGGGAATGCAGGAGGTAGACAATCAATGATTATCTCTCATCACTGATGTCTCTCTCTCTCTCTCTCTTTCTCTCTCTCTCTCTCTCTCTCTCTCTCTCTGCCTCTCTGAAATCAATAAGCATATATTTTTTTAAAAAAATTTGTATAAAGTGCTTAGCCCAGTGCCTTGCCTGATGTATGGTAAGCAATACATTTTAGATTCATTTATTTTCATAATTTGCACTTTGTTCAGATCTATATGGTGACCCTTACCACATAATGTAATCGTTTATATGTTGTTCTTCTAAGTTATCTGGAAAACATATACGAATCATAACAATTTGTGTTTACTTGAACTGTAATTAACATGAATCAAGAGGTGAAAAACAGTGCAACTAACTACAGCAAGAGAGGGCTTGGAATCCACCTGGAGGGTCCAAGTTCTCTCGAGTCTTTTCTTCAAAGCTGACCTTGTCTCCAGTTGGCCATGGTTCACACACCCTGCTGGGGGCAGGGAGAAGGCTCGGCTTGTGGCATGAATCACCATATAGGCAGCCAAATCACCACTCATTCAGATTTATGAATGTCATATTCTTTATTGACTCTCCAAAGAGTTTCTAATCAGAAATATTCCAAACAGGTTTCTGCCAACTCATTAGGACACAGGAAATTGGATAAAGAGGTTAACCTCTGAAGTTCTCCCGTAGCCATTGATCTTCGGGAAATTAGCCCTCCACGGCTTAGATCACTCGGAAGATTATAAACATGCCCAGTAAAGATGACCTCCAGTCAGGTTTGCCCAGCAGTTGCAACAGCATTTGGCAGCAGAGATGCCTGCCAAGATCCCAGCAGCTGAGGCAGGTGCTGTAAATCAATGCAGGATACTTACGTAGCTCTGTATTCCGCTGGGGCTCAAAGCCTTCCAAGTAGATTATCTGCATAGATTTCAGGGTGGCAAAGTGGCATTATGAACACACCACTCCCATATCCATTTTCTTTCCATTTACCTGAATGTCAGAGTTGTTGAGTAAGAAAACTACATTGTTCAACAAGAAAAGGCTCTATAGCTAAAGTGGAAAACACATTTCAATAAAACCAGTGCTCAAGGAAAATGAAAGTAGTAAGAGAAGGAAAAGTTGAAAGATATGGTGTTTTGGTAAATACTTCTCTGTGTACTACATTGGCTTAATAGAAATACAAGAGGCCTGGTGCATAACATTTGTGCAGGGGGGTGGGGGGTCCCCTCAGCCAGGCACCCTCTTGCAGTCTGGAAACCGTCAGGGGATGTCTGACTGCCAGCTTCGGACATCCCCTGAGGGGTCCTCAGCACTGCCTCGGAGGTGGGACAGGTTCCTGCCACCACCACTGTGCTCACCATCTGTGAGCCTGCATTGAGCATCTGCCTCCTGGTGGTCAGTGTGCATCATAGCAACCCATTGTTCCACCGTTTGGTCTATTTGCAGATTAGGATTTTATTATATAGGATATATTAGCCCCACATCAATGAATGTATATAAATATATTTGTGTGAGTGCATATACATTCCAATTTCTTAAACTTCTACCCTTTTATAAATGCATTCAATAATTTAAATATGTTTTTATTATTTTTAGAAGAGAAGGAGGGAGAGGGAAAAGGGAGAAAGAGATAGAAACATCAGTGAGAGAGAAACATTGATAGGCTGCCTCCTGCATGCCCCCTAATGGGGACAAAGCCTGCAACCAGGGCCTGTGCCCTGACCTGGAATCAAACCAGCAACCTTTGGTGCATAGGCTGATGCTCAGCCACTGAGCAATTTAAGTCAGAGAGTCCAAGGATTCAAAACACTCATTGTTAAATCATAATTTTACACTTGAGTGGCATGTGATTGACCTGATCAGTATTTAATATCATGAAGTGTGGCTTATATAGTGTTGGACAGACAAAGAGGCAAACAGGGGAGTTGGTAAACACAACAGCTATTCTCTGAAGACAGTGAAAGAATTTCTGAGCCAGAGGAATGTAGCTTCTTCTCCACAACACTTTTTAGATTCTATAATAGAGAGTATTAATAATAACAAAAACAAAAAATTTAAAGAGTAAAGCAAAAATAGTATCATCACTAAAGACTGGAATAAAAGCCTATTTATCAAATTATATCCTTTTTTTGCAAACAAAAGCACGAAGTATTGTTGAATTTAGCACAGAATTACAGAAACAGAAGTTTGATACATATTTTTTTTCTGCAAAGAAGCAAAATGGCATGGATAACACTACTGGTTCCAATCCCAAATCTAGCTCTTACAAATCTCTCATTCTTCTTTAAGTGATTAAAAAAGCACACATGTACTCTTGGGAATGTTGTACCCCACACCAAGATATGTGGCCTAAGGGGTCAATGGGTCACATAAATCCAGCCTGTACTCTGCTGTCCCAGCTGTATGTCGGGGCATGAGGTTTCATCATTATGAAGAGGGCACCACTTTCTAATTCTCATAAATGCAACCTATGGGTTTGTAGTCTACCTGAAAGCACTTGCCCTTCAAGGTTGTTGTGATCACTGGCTAATATATACCATCTCACAGGTATTCTCTAAATATAGAGCTCTGGTTCTCATTCATTTTTAAAAACCTGTTCATTTGATTCTACAATATGAGTTATATAAAATTGTCCTTCCAAATCAGAGACAACTGTTGAACATTTTGTTAGAAAGGATGATCGTTGTTACTTCCTTGGGTGCATATGCCTATATGTCATCTTTTGGGACTTCCACATGCATTCAAGCTTCTAACACAATCATCAGTTGGAAATAAGGCAGGGTGGGCATCTACACTGTTACAAAGAGCTTACTCAATCCAGAGGATAATAGAAACTGTCCATAAAACTTGGATTTCAGAAAAGATACAGTGTCAGAAAAACCTGATGAATCATTTAGACAATTGTAAAGTGGTGCAGAAAAAGCACACATACAGTCACTGGGATATTAGAACAGGGTGCTCAGAGAGAGAACTAGATGAAACAATGGCCAAAAATAAAACGTAAAGTAAAAGAATGGTAGTCAAGTTGTGGGGGGAGTATAAAGAAGTCCCACAGATGTCTGGGTTAGGTCCTCTGTTCTGTTAGTTCATCTTTATTAATGATCTTCAGAAGGTAGTAAACAGCATGCTAATGAAATCTGCAGATGACAGTAAGCTGGGGAATGTTGCAAAACATCAGCAAAGATAAAGAAATAATACAGATGGTCTGAGAAGAGTTACAGATCTTGGGATCAAATAACAAAATGAGAGTCAAGTTGGGAAGAGGCCAGCTTATACACTGAAGGAGAATAAATGAAAACACAGATATCCACCGGGAAGCGGGGGGACATAGAAAAGGGGCCTCCGAGAAGGACCTGCTGGAAAGGAGCTGAGTCTAGAGAGCAGTTACCATCCAGGTAAGTTTGGTCTTCAAAATGGTAGCCCAAGCAGAGGGATTGCTTTGAACAGCCGATAGAAAGAGATCAAAGAGGTGCAAGTATTTTTCTCTTCTCAACTCTCCCATAGCTGCACCTGGAATACAGCTTCTGGTGGAGGGGAATCTCTACCAGAAAATCTGAAACGATTGAGAGTGCAAGGGCAGGGACATAAGCAACAGAAAGCTAGTGTAAACAGAAGACGAGAAGGGCAAAGTATGAATGACTGGACTAAAGGACATAGAGAATGTGTGGTGGCAATATATAAACTCTGGAAATAAACAGGAAAACTGATGGTAAAAGTCAAAGTAACAGAGTGAAAAGAACCTACTAAGTTAAACAGAGAATACAGCCGGAACTACAGGAAAAAATTCTAAAAACATCAACTATGGAAATGGTATCATGAATTGTTCTGGGGAATCCACAGGATCAAGTTCAAACCTTACTGGGAGTAAGAAGCTTAGAATGATAAAGAGCATTTACTCTAAAGCAGAAAGACCTTAGGGAATGTTATCGAATCCATCTTTATGTCACAGGACGGGAATACATCTAAATCATTCCTGATAAATTATAATGCATGCTATTTCCAAACAATTCAAGATAAGTGGTATGTTGGAAGAGAGCTGAACAATAGACAGGTTTTAATATCTTAACTTTCTATTTGACATGCTGGGAAATCTAGCTGCTCTGTCTCCAAATCATTCGGTCACTCAGAAACCATTCAATTAAGCACTGCATTCTTCTGGTTCTCCATGGAAAAAAAAACACAGTCAAAATACATAAATGCTCACCACTCTCAAAAATTAATTTGAAATAGATTAAAGACATAAACATAAGACCTGAGATCATAAGACTCCCAGAAGAACACGTAGGAAAAAGCTCCTTGGCATTGGACACAAGCAACAAAAGCAAAAATTAAATGAGATGACATCAAGCTAAAATGATTTTACACAGTAAAATAAAATCATCACAGTAAAAAAGCAACCTATATAACAGAATAAAATAATTTCAAATTATCTGATAAGGAGCTAATATCCAAAACATATACAGGACTCGTAGACCTCAATAGCAAAAAAATCCCCCAAACAGTCCAATTTGAAAATGGGCAGAGAATCTGGATAGACATTTTTCCAAAAAAAAAAAAATGAAGAAGATGCTTGACATCAGAAGTCATCAGAGAAATGCACATCAGAACAACAATGACATAGTACCTCACATCTGTTGAATGGCTGTTATAAAAAAGACAAGAGATAATAAGTGTTGTTGAGGATGTGGAGAACAGGGAACCTTTGCAGCCACTATAAAAAAAAACATTCTGGAATTTCCTTAAAAAATGAAAAATAGAACTACCATATGATCTAACAATTTTACTTCTGGTTATATAGCCAAAAAAAATGAAAACAGTATTTCAAATAGTTAATCCCACGCTCATAGTAGCATTACTCGAAATACCTAAGAAATGAAAACAATTTGTTTGTTAACAGATATGAATGGATAAAGAAGTGGGGTGTGTGTGTGTGTGTGTGTGTGTGTGTGTGTGTGTGTGCATGTGTGACATATGACATATGAATATTACTCAGCCACGAGAAAGAGGAAATCCTGCCATTTGCAACATGGGTGAACGTTGAGGGCATTATGCTAAGTAAAACAAAACAGACAAATACTGTATGATATCACTTATATGTGGAATCTACAAAAGCCAAACTCATAGAAAGGGAGTAGAATGGTCATTGCCAGGGGCTGGAGCTTTGGGGAAATGAGAAGATGTTGGTCAGAGGATACAAACTTCTAGTTATAAGATGAGTAATTTTTGAAAACCTTATGTACTGCATAGTGATTACAGCTAATAATACTAAATTATATACTTGAAAGTTGCTAAGGTTTTAAATGTTCTTACCACACAAAAGAAATGGTAAGTATGTGACATGATGCAGGTGTTAGCTAAATTATGCAGGTAACCATTTTGTAGTACATAAGTGAATTAAATCACCAACTTGTACACCTTAAACTTACACAATGTTATATTTCAATTATATCACAATGAATATGGGAGAAAAAGTAAAAATAAAAATAAGAGAGACCCTAGAGATCTCTCTTGTCCATTCTGCTATGTGACAACACAGGGATAAGACAGCTCTGAGCTCATGACCTTATTTAATCCTAATCACTTCTCTCTTTAAATAAATCTTTATTATTGAAAGTATTACATGCATTTTCTCCCCCTCATTGACCCTTCCCACCTCTCTCCCTCCCCAAGCCTTCACACACACACCCCCATTGTCTGTGTCTATGGGTTATGCATAAACACATACGAGTTCATTGGTTGACCTCTTCCCCACCCTTCACACTCCTCTGCCTTTCCTCTGAGTTTTGATAGTCTGTTCGATGTTAGTATGTCTCTGGGTCTGGTGTTCATCAGTTAATGGTGTTCATTCTATTCCACAAATGAATGAGATCATGTGATACTTACCTTTCTCTGGCTAATTTAGCTTAGCATAATGCTCTCTAGGTCCATCCATGCTGTTGCAAATGGTAAGAGTTCTCTCTTTTTTACTTCTCAAAAGCTCCACCTCTTAATACCATCCCCGGGGGGAGTAGAGTAAATTGGGGAACGAGGGAGGGACAGACATTCAGTCCATGGCACTGACATAGGAAGTATGGTGATACAACGTATAGTGATCAAGAGACCTAAAATGGAGAGAAAAGGTTTTATCTTCTACCTTTGTCACCACCTTGGGAACTGAAGAGCTGGGCCCAAAGGTCTGGAATTAAATCCCAGCACTGTTTCTTATCAGCTGTGTGTTCTTAGCAAAGCCTTCCTTGCATATCAGTCTTTTCATTTGTAAGCTGGTAACAATAATAGGACCTACTGTATATGGTCTTTGGGAGATTAAATGAGTGATGCAGACATGTCACTGTGTTACAACTGTCTGACAAACAGTATGTACTTAATATCACTGTAATTTCTATTTTTAAAAGACTAATATATATTAAAATGTTACAACTGTCTGAAAAACAGCATGTACTTAATATCGCTGTGATCTCCAGTTTACAGTTTCCTTCTTGGACAAAAGAAAGGATTGGATGGAATCTCTCTAAACTTTGAGCTCTGTATTCCTGGTTATTCTTGCAACTCAGAATTTTGTATTAGGCTACAGAGGCCAAATTTACATGGAAAAAAGAGAAAAAGTAAATATCACTCTATTCGTATGTAGCATTAGTCACATATTCCAAATAAGTTAAGAGAAAAATAAGTCAATGTTAATTAGAGTAGTTGGGAAAAGCCTGTAAAGCTAGAACTGAAGAATGGGTATCATTTTGGTAAACGGTCCTGAGGATATCTCTTAGACTGAAGACCAGATTGGTATAAACTGCCTCCCTGGAGAATGTAAGGGGACTGAAATCAAATCATGAGGACATTAAGGTCGGAACAGCACGTGAACTTGGAGCAGCAGGCAACAGGGTACCCCTGTCGTTGCCATATGGATGTATTCTCATTAAGGTCCTAATCGAATTGTACATTCCTCTTCCCACATTTGGCCAGAAAAACGATTACCCATTCCGGTCACATCCATTTACCTGAACAAATGTTTCAGTCCATGATCCATATTATGAAGAGGGGGAACAAGATAGTATGTGCTCATCTTACTACCTTTCTTCATTTTTTTCAACTAAATCTTATTTTCTTTGTGTCCTCACCAAATACTTGATTCTTTTCAATTTAAGTAAACCTATTTGCAATCCAATATTTCTTGCCTATTTTTACCTCTGGGTTTTCTCATGTCATCCCTAATATCTAAAACTCCTTTCATTTATTCTGCAACCTAAAATGTGTCTTTTCCTTTTTTCCTATAAATTCTACTAATAATCTTACCTTTTCCATTACAGTTTCTCTAGTTAACCCCTTTCAACTGACACAGCAAAGTTCCCAGCACTGACATGTATTTGTTTTAATCCATTTTATTTTTTCTTCCAAAAGTAAGAAGGGAATAGACAAGATGTGATGGGAATCAAGGACAAGTGGACAGGTTGAACTAGATAGGAACACAGGATGATGCTACTGAAAAAGAAGGAAGGCAGAGTGTGGGAGGTGGTGTAAAAGTTTGTGGCAGTTCATATATGATTCCTTTCTATGCTGTTAAGGAAAATGTATTTGAAATCCATTGACAAAAATGTTCCAAGGGAGAAGTCTTTCTATTACCTTTTAAAAATTTATTTTAAATATGATTCTTAAATTCATCTTAAGTATGTCACCTGTAAAAATGCTTAACATAAAAGTAAGTTTTGCTGAATACGTTCACTTGACAATAAGGACATTTGTAGAAGGTTAAAGTTCTTATGACAACTTCCAATAAAATTCAGATATCCACAAAGGTATAATTTATATCCACTTCAATTCATGGGCTTAGTGATCTATTTTACATGTTTATTTGTATTTATCCAACAGCCTGAAGGATAATGAGTATCTTGTTATAGCACCTAAAACATCATTCTACACACAATGGGCCCTCAAAGTATACCAAAGATGAATTTTAATCTTATCCTAAAATTTACTACTATTCAGGCCGCAAATCTGATATACATTTATCTGGGCTATTCTTAAAAGCATTGAGATAAAATGAGCAAATTCCATATTTTAGATAACTTTCTTGAGGTGTAACATAATTATGTAAACCAGGAGTGTATTGCAAATTTGGTCACCTTTTGAGATGTGTTGCTTTGCTCTTTCTGAACCAAGACAATGGAGATTCAAATGAAAATAGTCTTAGTTAATTGACAGAGGAGAAATACCCAAAGATTACTATAAACTATGTTGCTTGCAAAAAGTAATAGAAAGTTGAAAGTTTACACCTGGCTACCGACCAGTTTCTGAGAAGCCTCTTACTTGTGAAATCATAAAATATTCTAAAATTTTTTTTAAAAAAAACCTATGAAATAGTATGACTATCTTTTCAGTTTCAGTCCACTAAATAGTTTATTGATTTAAGTTTTTGAACATGCTGGTTACTCAGCTGAAATCAATAAATATTCACTGTGCACTACCCTATACCAGATGCTTACATATAAGTAACAAAATAAAATTTCAAAAATTCTTTTCTGGTGTTTTTTCCCCCCCTATGGAGAAAGGTATTAATTTTACCTAAAAGAAATTAAAAGTTCTTATTTCCTGTATTATTAGTTTCTCCTACCACCTTTGTGACCACTGACTGCTGCCTTTGCATTGTCTACAGCCGTCTCTCTAACCACTTTACCACTTAGTTATTCCTTTTGGTTATTAACCTCTTCTCTCAATGGCTACACCACATTCTTCTCCTAAGCTAAGGAGAAGATGGAAGTCTTCAAGGAACTAAGTCTCATCGAGCCTCACACAATGCTTTGATTTTGGAGAAAATCACCTAGAACTCTCAATTCAGCCAGGATTTTAGAGTCAGGAAAATGACCAGAAAGAACATTTGAGGCCTGTAGGACCCCAGAAGATGCTCCCTTCCAATGCACTGAGACATCTTAGTGACAGAGACACATGCAGTGAGTATGGACCATGGAGCCACTGGAACAGAGGTCCTCTTCTAGCCTCTGCCACTTACCCAGCCGTGACACTGGACCAAGGTTCCATATTCCTTGAGCCTTGGCTTTCTCATTTGTCAAACTGAAGATAATGAGAGCTGCCTTATGAAGATGCTTTGATCCCATTCTGAAAGCACATACTGAGTGCCCATTTGTGCTAGAAATCCTCGGAAGTACTTGGTACATGAGTGAACAAAACTAATGAAACTCTTGTCATCATGAAGTTTAAATCTTGGAACTGAGAAAAAATAATGATGGATGGATGGATGGATGGATGGACAGATAGATGGATGAGTGAACAAAACTAATGAAACTCTTGTCATCATGAAGTTTAAATTTTGGAATTAATTGGGAAAAATATAATGATGGATGGATGGATAGACATAGATAGATAGATAGATAGATAGATAGATAGATAGATAGATAGAGCTGATAGGGGAGGGAGGAAGAGAACAAGAGACAGAGAGGCACAGTGACAGGGAGAGAGAAAATTTAAGATCCTGACATACAGAAAATAATTATGAAATAGTAGCTACCACCCAGTATCTGCATAACTCATCCACAGAAGTAAAATGTGGGTAATTTCCTTGGAAAATAATCAACTTTGGGGGTATAAAAACCAACTTTTATTAAAATAAAATTTGTATAACAGAAAATAAAGATATCTCATATCTACCCACATATCTAATCTGTGAGTATTTGTAATAAACAAGTTCCTTGTTCATAAGGTTAAGCCACAGGAGGCAGAAAACACATCTTTAAAATGTGCATTAAAATTCTGTCCCAGATAATGTAATTAATTCTTAGCTTATTAGATGGTATTTATATACACATACAGAGGTATCCTTATACATATACAGATGACTTATAAAAGTATATGTGACTAGATTTCTGATTGCAGCAACTTTAACTTTTATGGTTGTGACTGCTTTGATATTTTATAAAAATATATATGAGATGTATTCCAGCTGTGATCAGACTTAGCTGCACACACACAAGCCTACAACTACATTCTTCCTATCACATCACATTCTGATGTTGGTGTTAAATATGAACATTTAGGAATGTATAAGGTTGCTATTGGCTCCAGTATATTTTTGATAGCAATTAACTAATAACTAAACATAGCAGAAATGAAATGGAAACAGAATATAAAACCAATATTGTTAATGTTTAGACCATTTACATTATAATAGTTATTAATAATAAGACTTCCTTGTATGGTATTTAAGAACCAGGGACTGAACCTAGATTATTTTGAATCTCAGTTCTTTCACTTTCTAGCTTTGTAATTTGACAATTTATGTTATTTTTCTGTATCTCAGTCTCTTCATCTTTTAAGTGGAGACTTAATTGGAGATAATCATAGGGTTATTGTGGAAACAGATTAGTTAATATACATAATGATTACTGTTAGATCTATATAAATGTTAAATACTATCTCCTTTTAACAAATAAAAGTAGATTATCATAAGCAAAATATAAACTGTTGTATGGTTCTAGAAAATGTTCTTACTACTGTTAAAAACAATCACTACTTATTAGCTAAAATCATGATTTTAAAATGTATATAAGAAAACCACTTTTCAAATCACAATATGATTTTGTAAATTCTTTGGATAGAAACACAAATCAAAAAAAAATCAAGAGGCACATTTACATGTGAAAATATATTTTAAATTAAAGGCAGCTGCTTTCCACAGCTTACATATAACAAAGTTCTGTACTATATTTAAACAAGTAATTCAGAGTTCTACACACACACACACACACACACACACACACACTAGACCAAACAATGCTAAGAAGATTCAGCTCTCAGATTCTCAGATAATTGCAAATCTTAGCCTGGCCATGGGATAGTGTGATCTTAGCCATGTACTGTGCAAGAGGTTTGTTTTATCTGAGAATTTTCACTTTAATGTGAAAAATAAGAATTTTAAGGGAGCAAAATTTCTGTAAACATTCTAAAAAGATACTTTCAAAGTACTCACATTTGATGAGCAAAATTTTTCAAGTAAGACCAGAGGAAATACAAGATTACACAATGTCACTCCGGAAGATATTTTAAAGCAATTGTCAGAAAAATATATCAGAATAGGACCATTTCAACTCTCCTAGGCTCCAGGAGTGAGGTGATCTCAATGGAAAAACACAAGATGTGTTTTACCAACTTCTTGGCTTGCTTCTATACTTGCATCATCCAAAAGTGTTGCTTCTCCTTTTGACAACATGGTCAGGTACCTGGCTCTATAAATCCAGAAAATGCATCAAACACTTGCTGAAATGTGTGCATCCAAGTCTCTTTATAAACAAAAATATGTTCAATACAGAAAAAAAATCCAAGACCAAGGACTGCTCACAGTGAAATATGACAATATTATTTACAAGTCACATTTTACCTAAGATCCAGGAACCTGTGATTTGTAACACAGGTCATGATGGTCAACTTTAATGAACAGATGAAAACCTAGCTACCATACACTAGGCAAGAATGGGGGGAAGGAATTCATGTCTCCCTTTTCCAGTTGTTTTTTTATCTCCATGACTACTCAGCTGCAGGTACAAACACTGCATCTCTTTTGAGGACTGATGGCTGAACCCCTCCCTCCCTCCCTCCCTCTCTCCCTTCCTCCCTAACTCAACAGAGTGACAACTCTGGCAATCACCTTCCTGTTCTCTGGGCTTGCTTTCAGAGCAGTGCCACTTCACATGGAAGATTTATGGTAGACAGTCATTGAGAGAAACAAAGGAGTTACCGTGACAACCAACATATTCCCAGGACTAAAGGTAAGTAGGGACAGAGCCCACTTCTCCACAGCATCTTTCTTGGGATAAGCCCCTAAGAATCCTGGAGAAACAAGAGATTCCTTCTCTCATGAATTGGAGCACAGCATTTTGCTCTTTGACTCTTGGGCTATGTTTATGTGTTTACTTTCTCGGCTAATATTTATTAAGTGCATAATATATGCCGGACACCATTCTAAGCACATTAGGACAGTTATCAGGTGTAATTTTCACAAAAGCCTCTAAGCTACTTACTCTTCATTCTCATAACAAGGACCACTAATTTCACAGGTGAGGAACTGGAGGCCCTGATGAGTTAAACAGCTTGCTCAAGCTTGCACAGTTAGCAGGTGACAGGGATACACCTCACATCGCGGCATGGTTGTCATCAAGGGTCAAAACCTGGACCTTCATGACATGTTCTACAAGCCCTCTTTTAGTCTTTTCTTTGGTGGGGGTGTTGTTCTGTCTTTTTTTGGAACCCACAAAAAGGGAAGCATATGGTAGCAATCAGCCAATTAAAAACCATCACTGCTTTTCCTTTGACCTAAGGTATAGGTGAGGGGGTCAGTCTACTTAATATATTAAGAGAGAGAGAAAAAACATAATAGCCCTTGCCCTATCAGAAGATAGGAAAGTAAGAGCTAACTGCTCTTTACCATTCTCCAGGGAGGAAGTGGATAAGCAAGAGTCCACTGGAAATATCCTCTATCTGAATTGAATCCAAATTCTAAAACATGTAGCATTTTAAAAAGCTTCCCTAAAACAGAGAATAATAGAAATCCCAAGAAACATCGGCAGGAACCAACAATCAATTCACCAGAAGGAAATATGAGCCCATAACATCTGGAGAAACAATCTGTTATTCAGATATGACATTCAAAGCAAAGGAACATTTGGAAAAGAACAATTGCTACAAATGAGTCTCCATCCATATCTATTGTGGTTCAAACTTTATAAAATTAGCCAATAAGATGCCCTGAAAAAAAGCAGTGTCATGCTATCATTGCTATGCACTTAAGAAAACATACATTACAGGAAAAAAAAAAAGAATTATAAAAGGTCACATAGCAAATTGGCTTCAAAACAGATACCACTTTTTTAGTTGTTCTGTCTCAAAACAAAATAACTTTATTCCCTTAATTAACATCCACTGTTCTCAGACTCTAAACAATTTAGAATAGTTATCTATCCATAATTCTTCAGTAAAGTTGTTCAGGAAGCAGTCGTCCCAAAATAATCACCAACGGTGGTTAATGTAGGTGAACAAAAGAAGAAGCAATGAATATGTAAAATCACTGTGAACTGTGTTGCCATATGATTGTATTGCACATGAAATTCTAGTCAATGAAAATTCTTCTAGTAGGTGCTGGAAACTGTACCACTCACTGGGATTTAAAGGGCTCAGAAAGCATCACAGCTGACAAAGGAATTTCTTTAACACTAGTTAGTCACTGGATGGCATTTTAAACTTTTCAAAAGGTAATCAACAAATTAAAGAGTTAAGGCTTATATTTGTCCTTTAATCAGTTAAACATTGACCAGTTAACTGGAGCTACTACTTAGATCTTTGGCAATCACAGCACGTTTTTTGCATCACTGATCATACTCAAAAGAATCCTGTTCCCAGGCCCTAAATTGGCCCAGGAACCTCCACCTTGAACTCACTAGCTAATTTCCTGGTCTACAAATCTGTCCTAATAAATCTAGAAAGCAACCAGTCCCAGGCAGCTACAGAGCGTGGAAGGCATTCCGACCAGGACAACAAGAAAGAAGCAGATCCTACAGGGATGCTTTGCTGGGAAGATGTGAACAATGAAATATTTATAGTTAGGTCAAAAGAGAAAGATGGGTTGTATGGGATGACTATCTTCCACACCGACAAGCCTATAAATAATGATGAGAAGATAAACAGGTAGGAGTGGTGAAGGAAGAATATATGTAAAATAAGACATATAGACAGTCTTTAGAAATAAGAAGAAAGAAGGAAATGAAATATAGTAAAGAAAAATGTAGATATGGAATCAAGACCAGTGATGGATAACAGGAAGTTCAATGTCTAAGTTTGCAATTTATAGCCATTTTCTTTAAAATATTTCCTTCAAAGAATGTTATTTATGATATAAAATAAATTCAACAATAAGGAAACAATTAAATAAATATCCACCTTAAAAAAAAACAGGTACCATATCAAAATATAATATATGTATAACATTAAAATAATGCCTACCAAGAATTTACAGTGACATAAAAAACATGCAATTGATTTAAGATCAAATTTGAAAGCAGTATTCAAAAACCCAAATTATGAATTATTCTAACCAGGTAGAAAAAAGTATATAAGAGATAGGATGAAATATTTAAAACTTAACCATGGTTATTGATAGACAGAACTTCTGCTTTTTCCTTATTCTTCTATTTTTTTCCTATTTTTATATAATAAATATTATTTGCATTATAATGAATTTTTTAAAAGGGAGGACGATACTGTAAGTAAGAAAAGTCATAGCTCCATTTTAACTAAGGAATAAGTTCAACTTTATTATTTCCCAATGACCTAAGTTCTGTATGACCACTTCTTAGCGTGTCTCAGACCCAGGCTTGAGCTTAAATGTCTGTGGAGTAGTCAAACACTCTGAAGTGGAGTTTAACAAACACCAGAAAAGGCCGCTTATGCCGATGCTCCTCTTCAGTAGAGCCTGAAATGCTGTTCTGCTTTTTGTCACACAAACAAAGCCTGCTAAGTCTGTAAGGTGCACACGCTTGACTTTGAGCTTTGATTATTTGAAGTAAATTTGCTTAATAAAACAACCCTACTGAGGGAATAGGGTTTGTTTTTTAAAAAATGTGTGTTGGAAAAAGGCAGGGTGTGGGATGGAGCTAATTCTTCAGTAGAAATGCTTTAGAAGAGGATGTGAAATGGGCAGCACTTCATAGGGAGAGCACGATTGGTCTGCTGGAAAACTAGCTAGGATCCAGACACCCAGGGCTCAGAAACGAGAGGTGCTGCAGAAAGCTGACAGAAGTACAGCCAAGCAGCTCCACACGGAGACACCTCGGAACAAAGCCTACTAGGCTTAGTCTTCCCTAATGTTAAGTTTCTAATACTAAAGGCCTGGGGCTTTTCGCAGCTTGAAATAATGGTCTGGCACATTATGAATACTTTCAAGACTTGCAAAATATTGGGATTGAAAAGCACCTTAAAAACCACTTGATGTCAATATCCTTCATTGCACAGATGAGGTTACGGATGTTCAGGGATATCTTTCTAACATGCAAATCAGATGGCATCATTACAGGATTAAGATTAGTCCGTGGTAGGATTTCTGATTCCAGCTGAACAGCAGCTTGTGTCATACTAATACTTCCAATAACAACAACAGCTAGAAATGCCAGAGGGGGGAGAATGTTTGGAGGCATTGGAGGATGACTAAGGCGGCTAGAAAATGAGGGACCGGGATCTGGAAAGAAGGGAAAGGCATTTCACAGGAGGCAGCTTCCTATTCATTAGCAGTATTATTGGGCAGAAGGACAGAGCAGAAAGCACAAAGCAGTGGTTCAGAGCTGTTAACACCGTCATGGAACTGGGAGACAAAAGACGCTGAGACCCATACAGTAAAAGGGATCTGTCTTTCAGTTAAGATTCCTGGAAAGCTATATCCTAAAAAAAGGGGGGGGGGAGGAGGGCCGGAAAAGAGCAGTTCTCACAAAGTCTGAAATGCAACCTTGAATCACCTCAGTTCCTATTTGGATCAAGGAGATAGATCCCTACTTCAGTTCCTTCCAAAAGGAAGGCAGTCCTTCCTCAGACAATCTATCATCATCCAAGGCCTTAAAAATGTTTTTGTTTTTGTTTTTGTTTTTGTTTTTGTTTTTGTACAAAATGTCTGATACCCAATCCAAAACTATCAAGCATGCAACACACAAGAACAAATGTCTGAAAACTAGGAGAAAAAATAGCAGAAATTGACTTACCAGGTGGTTTAAAATAGCAGGTGCATATAGAGGTAAAAATAAATAACTATCATTAATAACTTTGATAAAACAGATGACCGCACAGAACTGAAATCAATCAATAGGCAAAGAATAAAAATTTTAGAACTGAAGCTTATATAATAATTGAAAAGCAAAATACAGTAGATAGGTTTAATATCAGAACTGACACCAAAGAAGAGGATCCATTGTGATAAGAAACACTGATCAGTAGAATTGAAGCATGGAGAGAAAAAAAAAAAGGAAACTATAGAAAAGTACATAAAGGCATGGTTTAAAGGGCTAATCTACAAGTGATGAGAATCCCAAAAAGAATGTATAGAAATATATTTGGAAAGAAGAAATATTTGAATCTGGGCATTTATTTTCAAATCCAGACAAGAGATATCAAGCCATAAGTTCAAGAAGTTCTATCAAACTCAAGTAGTATACTTTTATCACATATCAGAAACTACATCTAATTTAAATGGATTGAATAATCTAATTTGAAAGACAAAGTATCCCTAAATAAATTAGACCTCAATGCATTTCTAGATATAAATATGAAAAAAACATAAATAATAAGAGTCATTCCTCCAGCAAGACAGACATTCTTAATTTTTCACATAGCTCTCCTGTAGCTGACAGAACAATCAAAAACAAAAATCAGTAAGGACAGATAAAATTTGACAAGCTTATTTTACAAATTTGCCTAAATTAGCATTGATAATATACTGCATTTAATATAAGCAAAATACCTATTACTTACAAGTGCACAATGAATTTTTGTAAAAACTGGACCATATGATGGGCAATAAAACAAGTATCATATTTTAAATTACCAAAATTATACTAGGTGTATTCTGTGCCCACTGTAGAATTAAGCTTGAACTCAAGTATAGTAAAATCCTATATATTAAGGAGGGAATATGCTAATTTACCCTCCCGCCACTGAGAAGATGGTGGCACCCACAGCCAATAAGGAGAGAATATGCTAATTGACTGCCATGTCCTCAAAAATGATGGCATCCATATCCACAAGATGGTGGCACCCAGTCCCCTCAGCCCCGCCGGGGTGGCAGGTGCGTGGCCTGCCTCCAGAATTCCCCAGTTTCCTCAGCCCCCTCAGCCACCCAGGGCTGGCTGAAAGTGCAGGTAAGCCTCAGATAGTGACTGCCCAGCTGCCCACGGCCGGCCCAAGACACAGGCAAGCCTCTGATGGCAGCTTCCCTACCTCAGCCCCCTCAGCGACCCAGGGTCGGCCTGAGGTGCAGGCAAGCCTTAGATGGTGGCTGTCCAGCTGCCCAAGGCTCAGGTAACTAGGGCTGGCCAAGGCTTGCACTGCTAACAGTGGCATCAGCAGAAGTGTGATGGGGGCATCGCCTACCCCAATCACCAGGTCACCTCCCGTCGCTGTGGGCTTCTGGACTGTGAGAGGGGGCATGCCAGGATGAGGGGTCCCCCCCATCCAGTGCATGAACATTCATGCACCAGGCCTCTAGCCCTATATAATAAAAGTCCAACATGCAAATCGACCAGTTGGTGGAATGACTGGTGGCTATGATGTGCACTGACCACCAGAGGGCAGACGCTCAATTCAGGAGCTGCCCCCTGTTGGTCAGTGTGCTCCTCAGGGGGAGGGCTCCTCAGCCAGAAACCCTGAACTGGGCTCATGGCTGGCAAGTGCAGCAGCAGTGGTGGACATCCCCTGAAGGCTCCCGGACTGCGAGAGGGCACAGGCTGGGTTGAGGCACCCCCAACCCCCAAGTGCATGAATCTCGTGCACCCAGCCTCTAGTAAATATATAATTTTCAAATGTTTAAAATTAAACAACATACCTTTAAATAACTTATGGGTAAAAGAAAAAAAAATCACAATGAACCTTAAAAAATAATGTATTACATACATATATGTACTAGGAATATTAAATATCAATAATCTAAGCTTCCAAATTCAGAAGTTAGAAAACAAAGACCAAATCAAATCAAAGAAAGTGAAAAGAGGAAAGAAATAAATGAAACAAGATAAATCAATAAAACAGAAAATAAACAAAATCTACAGTTTCCTCTTGGAAAACTACACTGTAATTAACAAACAGATCATAAATCTTTTGAATAAAGAATTTACAGAACAAATGATAAATATATATATATATATAAAACCCTAGTAGGCAAATAGGCCAAATAGCAGAAAACCGAACAACCGATAGCTATGATGTGCGCTGACCATCAGGAGGCGCATGCAGAACATGGTGGGTGTCGGCCGCAGTGGGGTGGTGGAGCAGGTGAGTGGGGGTGCCAGACTAAGGTGGGGCACCTGTTGCTGTCATCAGGGTGAGCCTCTGGTGGTTACTGAAAATTCTTTGCTTCCGCCCATCACAGTCCTGCCTGGTGCTCACAACTGCTGCAGCCCTGCTTGTGCCCGCTGATGGCACCAGAGCTGCCACTCGCACCCACTGCCAGCATCTGGTATTAGCCCCAATTGCTCAGCCACCCCTCAGGGCTTCTCCACCTTTCCCTGCTCCTGAGGGGCGATTGGGACCAGCAGTTGCTGCTCAACCCACTGCTGGTCCCAGCCCCAATGGCTCTGCGCCATTAGTGGGTGCAACCAGGGCCAGTGCCATCAGTGTGTGGGAACCATGGCAGCAGGAACAGGGTTGACAGCAGACAGGGGGTTAGAGGGCTACAGCAGGAGGGGCTGAGCGGGGTGCGGAGGATGGGCTGAGACCCACTCCTGTGCCCACTGCAGCTTCACAGCCCACAGCTCCTTTTAAAATGCACAAATTTGTGTGCTGGGCTTCTAGTCAGATATAAAGCCAAATGGGGAGAGATAGTGATTCTATATGAATAAAAAAGATAAGATAACCAACTTTATGTCAATAAATTTGACAATTTGATTAAATGGCTAAACAAATTTCTTGAAAAACCCCAAATTAAAGCCAACATAAGAAGATTAGGAAGTCTGGACAATCCTAAATATTTTAGACGAATAGAACCTTGAATTAAAAGCACTGCCACAATAGAAATTCCAGCCAAGATGGCTTCACAGGTGAATTCCCTCAATCAGGTAAGGAAGAAATTACAGTAATGCTACACAAACTCTTTCAAGAAAGAGAGGGGGTATAAAAAGAACCACTTACTAATGCATTATAATGCAATATAACCTGGATATCAAAAATCCACATAGGTATTATAAAAAAGGAATTAAAACTCTCTCATTAGCACAGACTCAAAAATTACACTCACATACACACATCTACACACATGTGTATGTAATTATGTGTGTACATATTTATTCCAGAAATAAAATGTGGCTCTAACATTTAAAAATATATCTCTAATTTACCTCATTAAAGAATAAAGGAAAAACTACACTGATTTCAATAAGTGTAGAAAAAGATCAGATAAAATTCCAAATCCATTTACAATAAAAACTTTGCAAATTCAGAATGGAAGAAATTTGTTGTTAATGTGGTAAAAGGTGTCTAAAAAAGAAAAAGAAACACTATGATAAATATCCCACTTAACGATGAAATACTGAAACCTGGGATCTGGAATCAAAGATGCTTCTCATTTCATTGGTCTTTGTCAACTTTCTATCCATTCTCTCACGTTTAGTACACAATCACCTCTTCTCAGAAATTTTCCAAAAACTTTATAAGACCAAGTTCCACCTTCTGCCCAGGTGTTTCCTCAGGTCTGTGCCAGCCCTTATCTCACTCTGTTATTAATAACTGTTTTTTTATTCTTTCCTACTAAGTTATAAGCTTTTTTTTTTAAGGTAGAATATCTGCTTGTTTACCATCCTATCTTTTAATGTCTGGCACATTGTAGGCATGCCAAAATGGTCTGATGAATGTTGAAGTACTGAGGGAGTTGTCCCAAATCTTCTAATTATTGGCCCCCTAAACTAGAACTTGGTCACTTTATTTCTACCTAATCCAGTTAACTACCTCCCTTACAGCATAACCCATCATCTCTTTCCTCTCCGTTGTGCCGGCTTATCATTTCCACATACTGGTTACAGACACAGATCATAAAGGTAAATCCAGAGGCCTTAGTTTGTATTTTAACAAGGGCGCTGACATGGAAGTGACTTTATGGCATATATTTCACCATAGTACCTGTTCCTATGCTACGAAAGAAGTGAGGAAAGTCTTTTAACTACCTAGCCCAGGGAGCAGAAAATCGAAGAGGACTGTCTCATGAGTGCATTTACCCAATTGCACATTCAGTGATATCGTGCTGGTGGTATGGAAGCAGCCATGGTGGGAGTGTTTATCCAGTGGCAAATGCGACAAGCCACGCGTGGATTTGCGGGTCATTGTTTTGTTGGGGTTTTTTGAGGAGTGGCTATTACTGAGCATACTGCTGGCTGTTACCTTCCTCGTATACCATATACCATACGCCGTCCACGCAGGCATTCTGATGGCTCTGCTAGTTCACTCTATTGCCTCTGCTCATCGACCACCAAGGCCGCCACAGTAAAAGCCAAGGCAGTAACACAATGATTCTAAACACGTTAACATTTTTTAATTAAATTTTTATTATTCAGATTATTACATTTTTCTCTCTTTTTTCCCCTCCATAGCTCCCCTCCACCCCACTCCCACCCCTACCTCTACCCTTACCTTTCCCCCCAATTGATGAGTCCATAGGTGTATGATTTTTGTCCAGTCACTCCCTGTACCCGCCTCCCCCCTTTCCCCCTGAGAATGATCAGTCCACTCCCTTTCTGTGCTCCTGATTCTATTATATTCACCAGTTTATTCTGTTGATCAAATTTTTAATTCACTTAATTTTTAGATTCACTTGTTGATAGATATGTATTTGTTGTTCATAATTTTTTATCTTTTATCTTTTTCTTCTTCCTCTTCTAAAAGAGTACCTTTCAGCATTTCGTATAATACTGGTTTGGTGGTGATGAACTCCTTTAGCTTTTTCTTCTCTGTGAAGCTCTTTATCTGCCCTTCAATTCTGAATGATAGCTTTGCTGGATACTATCCCCCGCTCTGCCAGATTCACCCGCACCTGACTTGGGTCAATTTTGTCAAGAGGTCATTAGAATGCTTTTCTCTAATCAGCACTGAAATTCCAGGGCCAGCATTTCAGTGAAAATATTCCAAAAACAAGATTGCTGCTTGAAACACTTAGGAAATGGTAATTGATCACGATGTACATTCAGAGAACATCGCTAAAAGAGAGATTTCTTTTCCCTCGTGGAATTTTAAAACACTGAAAACCAAGAAAATTAGCAGTGTCTCAAATAGAAGGGACATGCTATTACAGACTATTTTCCTAGTATTTCTTAGTTTGGGGTTCAGATGATATGGAAATTGATCTATCAACATTTCCATAATTGCAAGCAATATCACGGAATAAAATTCTCAGTGTTCACCAATTACCTTTTAGTGCCGAACTCTTCATGCAAGCAGCTGTTAGTGATGCTAAATATAGTTTTCACAGCATGCAAAATGAACTAATGACCAAGCCCACATTTTATATTTCAGAGACGTTCTTTCTTGGTGGCGATTAATCCTGCATTCTGCACAGATCATAATCTGCTGATCCAGACAGGGGTCAGAAGGAAGAACTGTTTATGATGTCAACTGTCGACCTCGACTGTTCTTCCTGACGCCAGAATTAAAATAACCAAGAACTTTTATTGTGTGTATGTGACAATAGATATGTGCAAGCTATCTCCATCCCTTGAGGTTTCTATCACATTCCTTGTGTGTGATCATGAAATAGAACTTCCTTGGCATCCTACAGGCTGGGTTTAAGAATCAGTGGAAACCCTGGCTGGATAGCTCTGATGGTGAGAGCATCATCCTGAGATGCCAAGGTTAGGAGTTCAACCTCTGATCAGGGCACATACAAAAAGCAACCAATGACCCCCCCTTCCTTTCTCTCTCCAAATCAGGAGTGGGGAACTTTGCTTCTGCCAAGGGCCATTTGGATATTTATAACATCATTTGTGGGCCATACAAAATTATCAACTTAAAACAGTCTGACATATTTGGTCAAACATTTAATTAATTCACCTCTAACTAATGCCGTGGCAGGGGCAGACCAAATTATTTCATGGGTCTTATATAGCAGAACTTGGGCTGGATGTTCCCCAGAAATGCTCTAAATCAATACATTTTTTAAAGGGTCAGCTGGAGGGTTCCAATGACCTGGCACCAGTCACTGAGGTAACACAGTGGAGGACACAGCTGACCATCCACCTCGCTCTGGCTGACAGAAACTGAGTTACTTTGGTTGCTATACAGTCAAACCTCAGCCCTGGAGCATTTTCCACCTCAATCAATTCGCTTCTCAACCCAACAACCCTTTCATACTGATATCTGCAGATATCAAAGGAGAGAATGCATGACTAGGAGTCAGTTTACCACTGTTAACATCTCAGGAAATTGTGCTATGAATATTTTTGTGTGTTTTTTGCTATTATTAAAAAAATTTCATTTTTTACTGTACATTTCATTTTTATTAATTTCTTGTTTAAATTTCATGTCCTTTTTATTATTAAAGTATTTATTTCTAGGTTAAATAGGACATTAGACATGTACTGTGTATAAGAAAGGTTAAAACAGGGAATCATTTAGGGGTCTGGAAAGGATAAATTCAATTTACATTATTTTTAATGGAAAAAAGCGATTCCGTTTTCAAACAACCTTCCAGAACAAGGCTCCCCTATACATTATATTGTGGTGACTTTAAAGAAATGGTGAATTTTGTGCTCAAATTAGGCCTCTCCATATTTTTAGAATTGACATATTTCACATATCATAGAAAAGCATTATCTAGCAATGGGTAGTTAGCCATCATTACCATATGCTTCACGGGGGATGTGTTATATATTATAATTTTGTATCAGAAAATTCCACATAGTTTCACCTGCCAATAATTCTCTAATAATTACCCTGTAAAGTTAGAAGGACCAAAACATCATATACTTTGACAATGTACCAAAAACCTGGGAAAAGCTTTTGCAATCTTGAGAAAAGAAAGCTTTCAGGCACATTGTTTTTATACCTACCTACATCTCTATAGTGCTTATTTTTAAGTTCTCAATAATTGTCATCACCACTTACCAAAGACTTTAAAAGCTCACTTTTTAATTGTATTATCTTAGAATATTCTCACCACATCCCTATGAGATACATAATACAATGATCTGCATTTTACAGATGAGAAGCAGTCAAAGCAACTTGTCCAAGGTCTTTATAAAGGCAGTGAACAAATGAGTCTGGATTTGAACCCAGGCAGTCTGTCACCAGAATCTGGGATCATAACCATGGTGACATAAGGCTTCCTGCGAGCTAGATGGACCCGGAGCAAGTCTCATGAACCATTTGGAGTCATTTAGAACAAACCAGGTTACATCAGAGTCACATCACAATTTTGGGCAAGAAAGCAATGCTAGACAACATAATGTGTTTTGGACCTGGGTACTACTGAATGAAAGATACCATATATTCATTAATAATGATTATTTCTATAAAATATCTATCAATATATCACTTCAGAATTAAAATATTTGCATCCAAAATAGGTTTTATTACTTATTTAGAATATGTTTATACATCTTTTCTTTTAATTTAAAGGACAAGGTGGTTCTGATCACTGACAGTAACACAAAATGTTGACATACTTTGAAAAAGTGCTGCTAACCGTGCAAGCATCCCGATTCTTCTAATCCTCACAAAATAAAGCAAAAAAAAAAATCCTCACAATCCTAAGCAAAATAAAATCAACATACCACATCATGTGAGGTTCCCTTTTGTTAACTTTCATCATTATCTATACAATGTTTCCCAAGTATTTGATTATATTTTAAATATTTTACTGAGTTAGCTTTAGCAATGGCCTACTGAACTCAAGTGTTGGCACATGTATTTCAGATAATGTGCCCATTCTAGCAGCAGCCATGAGAGAAAAAAATGTGTGTGCTTCTGTATTTACTTTTTTATATAGTTTTGTTTTTTAAATATATTTTTATTATTTCAGAGAGGAAGGGAGAGGGAGAGAAAGAAACATCAACGATGAGAGAATCATTGCTAGATTGCCGCCTGCACTCCCCCTACTGGGGATTGAGCCTAAAACCCGAGCATGTGCCCTGACCAGGAATTGAACCTTGACCTCCTGGTTCATTGGTTGACTCTCAACAACCAAGCCACACCAGCTGGCCTTTCTAAAAATATATATGTTTTTATTGTTTTTAAAAAGAAAGTAAGGGAGATGATAGATAGATAGATAGATAGATAGATAGATAGATAGATAGATAGATAAACATTGATGAGAGAGAATTATCAATTGGTTGCCTCCTACACGCAGTCTACTGGGGATGGAACCTGCAACTCGGGTATGTGCCCTGACTGGTAAATGAACTGGTGACTTCTTGATTCATGGGCCAACATTGAACCACTGAGCACACTGACCAGGCTTATTATTTATATACATACATACATACGTATGTATGTATGTATGTATGTGTGTATGTGTGTGTGTGTATATATATATATATATATATATGTCTTATATAAAATACATATCCTATTTAAAAGGGGGGGACATATGTAATACTTTCAACAAGATTTAAATTAAAAAAAAATTTTTTAAAGAATGAAATGGAAAAAAACCTCTAATTCACATCATGTTTAATACTCTTTTCGTTTCAACCCCATGGCTTATAAGACATTGCCCTGCCCCACTTTATGTTTCATGGACTCATATATTTATGTTGTTTCTTGTACTGAATTATAAACTCCTGAAGAGCAAAATCTATCTTGCTTATCTCCCTAGCCCTGAGGTAAATATCAGAGGGCCTTGGACCATTAAGGTACTCAAAGTTGTCCAGACACCATCGCAAACTGAAGAGTAGAATCAGGTCAACACTGAATGGCTTCTGGGTCTGCTGAGCTATTTTGATACTACTAACTGCATAAGTTTCTGTATGTAATTTGTCAAATTTTAAGAGTTGCCTCCTTAAAAATCTATTCGGAACAGAAATTCCTAGAAGTGTATGCATAAGTTGTCACTATAAAATACATAAGCACATGCATGTTTTCAAAACCTAGATCTCACACCGAACGTATATGACTTCTTATGGATCTCATATTTCAATGCTAAATTGAAGGGAAAATAAATTAAGAATCAAGAATAATAACCTCTTTCTTCATTTTATTTGGTTGGAGATGAAGAGTATCAGTAAAATAAAATATTCACATTACCACTAAAATACTTAGCCCTCCTTCAAATAATAAAATAAATATTTAGACAAAACTGAAAAACAACAGACTAAAATGTACTAAGCCTATTATACAATTTTCCATAATATACTTTCACATAATATAGCCAAACTGTTCTAGAATATTATATCCCCTGAACTATTTTTCATTTGCAGAGTATTAAACCTTTTGGAAGAAAATGAATAATCAGTGAATGCCTTCCTGTTTCCCAGACCCCTCCATTCCTTCGAAACATGCTACAAGTGAGTAAAAATAAAGCTCCACGTTGGCCTGCAGACTGCGGGGTCCCAGGTTCGATTCCGGTTGCGGGCATGTACTTTGCTTGTGGGCGCATCTCCAGTGTGGGGTGTGCAGAGGGCAGCTGATTGATGTCTCTCTCTCATCGATGTTTCTGACTTTCTATCCCTCTCTCTTCCTCTCTGTGAAAAATCAATAAAATATATTTTGAAAAAATAAATAACGCTCCAGTCTCAGAATAGGTTTGGTAGTGTAGACCATACATTTAAGAAATTCTTATTTTAAAAAATTTTGGCTTTTTAATGTATTCTTAAAAAGAAATAATATTTTACAATAGAAATGGGTATTAAGGCAAGGTCAAAACCCATAATCTTAGAAATATGTGTATATTATACATAGTAAAAAATGTGTAAATTAAACTGGCAAAATATGTCATTTCCAATGAGCTGCTAAACATTATAACCTACTCTATTAATCATGTCACTGGTGCTAATGGACTTTTGGATCAGCAATCTATGAAACAGCCTGTAAAGGATATAAAATGAACATATACTTATGGAAATGAGTTCTGTGTACTCTTTGTATCTACCTTGCAATACTGCAGGTGTAAGATTGTGAAATATTCCATTTAAACTAAAATGGTGCATGGCTATTAATATTTAGGTTCTCTGTGACTATTTTGGCACTGCTTACCCAAATACAGCTAAGACATAACTCACAGTTCCTATCTGTTTTTTTCAGGGAATAATATGGTCAGTAAAGAAAAGGTAAGCTTACGCGGCTCAGTGTAACAGGGATGTTTTTTCAAAACTATAACTTACATGAGATTCCCAAGGAATTAATGTAGAGATAAATGTACTAGAGCTGACATGAGGATGAAAACAATATTTTATATGGTTCTGTCAGCAAACCATGTACCTGCCATCATAATGTATGGCCTTAGCTATTTTGCCTTTAGCAAAAATAACTATATGCAGTGTAAGCAATTATTTGGGCATAGAGCAGTATTTTGAGTAGAAGTGTTTTTAATTAAAACTAACTGAAAACAGAATTTTTGAATCATCAGCCTTCAGATGAATGGCAGATATTATAACTCTCTAACAATTAATTTAAATCTAATGCTCTCAATGTCTAAGTGACTTTAAGCTACTTCATAAAGAAATAATTTGAATAACACTATTGATTTGGAAATTGAAAAAAATTATAAAAATAGTCTAAAGAAACTATTCTGATAGTATTAGTATACAAGTAACTAATAATTGTTACCATATGCCAACCTTTAAAAAGAGAAAATAATGACAAAAGATATTATCATCTGCCAACCAACTAAATATATTTCCTTAAAACAGACCAGGTTTTGGTCAAATAATTCAACTGCAATAGAAAATAAATCTCTGGTGCTTCACCAAAAAAGAAAACATATGCTAAAAAATATCCAGAAAAAAAAAGGTGGTTTGATGAAATGATGAATATACATAATGGAATAAATTGGTCTTATTTTCAAATAAGTAATTTTATTAGCTGTTATTATTTTTATGAAAGTGAACTCAACATGATGTGTGGATCCCTCAAATCTTTCACAGTTGTCTAAAATCCTCATGAATTTACCACTCCCCATGCAAGGTATTATTAGGTGATCTACAATGGATTAAAAGTTAAACTGCAGAAGAGTCTACATACCCATATCTGGCACAAGGCAAAAATGACTATATACACTGTAAGCAATTATTTGGGCATAGAGCAGTATTTTGGTGCAGGTGTCAATGCTCAACCACTGATCCACACTGTCCAGGCTAGGTTCAGTTATTAATGTTATCCAGTAACTCTCAGTAACACCATATCTGGCCCAAGGCAAGTTGCTACATACAACAACCTTAAAAAATAACCTACCTATTCCCACCAATGTTGAAAACTCAGGTGGTAGTCATCTTCAAAATATTGGTCAGAAAGTTCTTTAGTGTGAATTTGGAAATTGAAGGTTTTTTAGTGTGAATCCAAAAAGCTGCACAGAAATTTAAAACTGGTACAAAAACAGAGAGAGAGAAAGTGACATATAATAATGCTGTGATGGTTACTGGAGCATCACATATTAAGGGAAAGATACACCTCAGTCACAGTTGCCAAAAATTTAAGAGTGTTCTATCTAAGTGTACCGGTATATGAATGGGAAAGAAAATCTCCTCCCCACAGAGGGGAGTTCCCTTTAGGTAAAATTCCTATTTGGAGGAAAAAGCCAAGGAGATAGAACAGCTAAGTGCTTGGAAAGAGAATGAGAAGTGGTTAGCCAGAATTCCCATTACTGGGTTGTTCTATACACTGCTGGGTCTTGACTTGTTTTCTTTGTTCTTCAACCTCTGCTAAAGAAACCAAGGACCCTTCCATCCCAGGATAGCTTAGAAACTCAAGAAAAATGGAAACCTAGTTATAACGGCAATGGTGTTACTGAGAGTTAAGATAACCTTAAAAACTGAACCTAGCCTGGACAGTGTGGATCAGTGGTTGAGCACTGACCCACGCACCAAGAGATCACTGGTTTGATTTCAAGTCAGGGCATGTGCCTGGGTAGTGGGCTCAATCCACAGCAGGGGGTGTGCAGGAGGCAGCGGATCATTGTTGATATTTCTCTCTCATGGATATTTCTATTTTTCTCCTTTCCTCTCTCTCTAAAATCAATAAAAAAAAACTTATTTTTTAAAAAAACTGAACCTATTTTTTTACCATTTATTTCCTGCAAAAACTGGGTGTCTGACCACCCCTAGGACTCATTCGGTATAAAGACGGCATGCATTCTAGAAGGCACTGTGGTGCAGTGGGGTGAAAATTAAGTTAGAGAAGGAGAGAAGCCCAAGTGGAAGACTGCCTTCTTGGATAGTTCCCTCTGTGCTCAATGTTGAACAAGCTGCTACCTTTCCACTGAAATGTTTCTGCAATCCTCTCTATGTGTTGTCTTCTCCAGAACCCGTAAGGCCCTTGAGATCAGAAACTGTCATTCTTCTTTGTAGCTCTGGATGGCCCAGTTGCTGGCAATTGCTCGATATGTATACATGTTAGATGCAAAGTAGATAAACATGATAAACTTGGACAAACTACTCAACTTATCTAAGCAGTTTACTCAAAAAAATAATTACTCCTCTAAGCAAGATAGGAGTATAATATCCATCCTGAAATTTTTTTGATAATCATGAGAAAATATTTGCAATTATGGCACTTAGTATGTGACCAATAAAAGCATTTTTCATCCTTTCCTCTTATTCTGAAAAAAACTCAATAAAGAGGACAGTGGGCACCTGCTCAGGTATAAATAAGACATAGATGATCTTTCTACAGAATGGGGATTGTTTTATATCACAGTGGCTCAAGCCAGAGTTTTGGAGGCAGACAACCTGGGTTGAAATCATGAGTTTATCCCATTTTAACTAGAGAAAACTGGGGAAATAAGTTAGCTTCTTTATATCACAGTGTCCCAAATAGCAAGAGAGGAATAATAATACCCACTTTCCAAAGAGGTTGTTTGAAATTAAATGATAAAATGCATGCCTGAAGAGAACTATTATACAGATTGATAATTGCCCAATAAATGTTGCAAAATCTAGCTAACAACCTACCATCAATATAGTACAATGGCATAAAAGCGAGTTTCTTACAACCTCTGGAGACACAACCTAAAAGCAGTTTAAAACATAACAACACATCTGAGGCTTAAAAAGGATCATTAAAATCATGGAAAATGGGTTTGAAGAGTGACATCCCTCTAGCAGATATGACAAAGATGCAGCCTTTTCAGTTTCATGAATAACTGTTTCCCTCTGGGTTTAAGGGGGAGAGGAGAAATCAAGGGGAGAAAGAACGAGAACTACTCCATACCCACGGAAATATCTGGAACCTTTTTCTTTTACTCTTTCTTCTCTTACAAAGCACCTCTCTGAACAACAGGCAAACCTCATGCTAGTCTTTTACACGAATTCCAAACCCAGAAATACAAACATCTCTAAAGCTCTGCAGACTTTTCTGAGTCATCCTGCTGCACTGTACATCCAACTTCCACTAGACAGGTCAGCCGCCCACACCTGTGGCTGCTCCCTCACCTTGCCTGGCCTCCCCTCGATTGTATCCCCCAAACAGCTGTCTCCTGAGCTTCCACATCAACAGCCGCCTGCACTTCCATCTGCTCCTCTGCCTAAGCTCTGCTAGCTGGCATCTTTCCTGGCTACCCACCAACTCGCCTACAGCTTCTCCATAGTAAATAGATCTGCACCAAAAAGTAAGGTGATATGTCTAAAATTAAAAACCTGACAAAAAAGAGTTATCAATCATAAACACAGAGTTTATAGGTAACCAAGTGCTTTTCTATATTAAATTGCATTCAGCCCTGTGCTTACTCCCACTATCCTACTACGAATAAAAATAAAATGCCACTCATAGAGTGCCTCTTCTATGTCTTAAACCTCGTCATTTTAACCTTTGCAATAAGTCTATCAGGTAGGTCTGGTTTTCACCATTTTCAGAAAAGCAAATTGGTGCTCAGGGTAGTTAAGGGATGTGCCCAAGTTTGAGCAACTAGTAAGCGATGGAGCTGGGAATTCAACCCAAGTTTTCTGATTTGTAGTTTGATGCTATTTCTTTTTAACTAGAAAAGGGGGCATTGCAAATCATTGATTTCAGTTTGTGATTAAACATCCCATTTTCTACACTAGAATGTGATCTCTGTGCCGGCAGGGTGCTACATGAGCCTTGTGCTCTGTCTTATTCTCAGCACCGAGAACAGTGCCTAGCGTAGATTTGGTTCATGAAAGGGATGAAGGAGAGATGCGCCAAACAGCGTTACTGAGAGTAAGTGCTAACGTAGTTCCAACAAGAGCAACAAGCCAACAAGGAGTTTCCCTTCTATGCACAGCTCAACAGAAGACGTCCTCATGAAGAGTTTCATCCAGGTTTCTAAAAGCTCCTGCCACCCACTTGGGTTAGCCACTGGCCTATTTTTAAAAATATATATCTTTATTGATTTCAAAGAAAAAGGGAGAGAGAGAGAAACATAAATAATGAGAGAGATTTATTGATCGGCTGCCTCCTGCATCCCCCTCACTAAAGAGAGATCAAGCCCACAACCCGGGCATGTGCCCAGGCCAGGAATGGAACCATGTGCCCAGACCGGGAATGGAACCACGACCTCCTGATTCACAGGTTGAAGCTCAACCACTAAGCCATGCCAGCTGGGCCACAGGCCTGTTTTCAATGGTTATGGAAAGTCACATACTCATTGCCTGTGTATATGTAAAGAGCAGGAATATGACACAGATCTAAATAGTCAGCTAAACATATTACAGAGAAAGAACTAATTCCCATTCAGAGACACCATATTAAAGTGAACAATTGTAGCTACTCATCTACATATGGACCAAACTAGGTAGGAAGTGCTAGAGGTGACTTATTTTCAAGGCTGTTTTATTTGTAGACTGTTTCCTTGGGCAAGTCTAGCACATTAGTGTGGGAGAACCTGAAGGTCAAGTTAGGGAGCCTGGTGACTGCTACTTGCCAGCTGGCAGTCACTGAGCATCCCTGAGCCTCAATATCATCATCTGTGAAATGCCTTGTCTGCCGTGCATACAGGGTGGTTGTGAAAGTCAAGTCCAAACAGTGTAGATAAATGCCTTTGAGAACTATAAAATGTCCTACAATTGTAATGCAATATTACTGTCTCTCCCAAATACTTACTAATGAAAATTGAACGTATTTTCTTGATTAGATAAATAAAAAAATATATTTTATAAAGTCAAATGGTTATTTGCTATTCAAAACAGAATTAAATATAAACAAATCCCTATTTTGGACATTGAAAGTCAATGTTTGTGACTTTGAGGGCAACTTGTTACTGACCAGGACATCAAACACACACTAATTCAGGTGAAACAATCTACCGCTGAAGTTTGGGTACAATCCAAAAGTTTTATTGTTTCCATAGGCTGGAAAACTCTGAAATGAGGACCAAAATTTTCTTCATTTTTATATAATCCACAGAATTTAAAAAGATACCAGCACATCATGATTACTCAATCCATAATTACTGAACAGTTCAAGTGAATAAAAATCCAATATGTCACCCGATTTCTGACCTTTGCTGGAGGACTGATTTTGGCATTTTATTTTAATGTGTCTATGGTTGGAGTCAGCTCACAGTGACAAGGCCACCACACACACCTGAAACCCCTAATCTCCATAAACGACTGTCAGTAGAGATAACTCCATATTTTCCCAAAGAAGCAATGGGGTGTCAAGTCTTGTTTATCAAATATGCTTGGCAACAGAGGATGCAGATAAGGAAAACCTAAGAAATTTTGTTTTGATAAGATTTCCTGCTGACTTACAATTTCATGTTTTCCCCTGGACTTATGAGTTTCTGGGGGCATATGAATTCACAGATTTGCATTTCATCTGCAGGGAGAGGTGCTAATGAGCAGAGAAACATCAGAGTCTGGACAGTTACAAGTTTGAAAAATTAAGTAATGCATTAATGGTTTAATTCGGTTTTTATTGCCTTTTTTGGAAGATCCAGGCTACCGGGATGGGGCCTAAATGGGCAATCAGACATCCCTCTCATAATCCAGGACTATTGGCTCCCAACTGCTCGCCTGCCTGCCTTCCTGATTGCCTCTAACCACTTCTACCTGCCAGCCTGATTATCCCTTAACCATTCCCCTTGACAACCTGGTTGATGCCTAATTGCTCCCCTGCCAGCCTGTTTGCCCCTAACTGCTCTCCCCTGTATGCCTGGGTTCCCCCCAACTGCCCTTCCCTGCAGGCCTGGTCACCCCCAATTTCCCTCCCTTGCTGGCCATCTTATGGTGGCCATCTTGTGTCCACATGGGGGCAGCCATCTTGTGTGTTGGAGTGATGGTCAATTTGCATATTGCTCTTTTATTAGATAGGATTGCACTATTTTCCATATGAAAAACTATAAATCTACTTTTGCTCCAACCTACATATTAATGGCTAACAATTAATTGCTAAAGTAGGGTTGGTATGGGACAACAGAAGAAAAGTGGAATGTGAATTCCAGAACTTGATTATAGTAACTCTCTGCATACCCTTTCATGTAAATTAATATTTTTGAGCACTTCCTTTGTGCAAAGCCCTTTGCTAGTAAGCTAGGGCTAAGTGATGAGTAATAAATAGTTCTTGCCTTCAAGTAGCTAGCAGTTTGGATAGATACTTTCATCAGAAACCCATAAGTACAGCTATAATGAGGATATGATGTGCAATCAGAAGTTAAACAATCCAAAAAAAAATTTATTGAGCCTTGACTGTATCATTATACTCAAAGGAGGACTGAGTTTAATTATTTTTCATTTCACACTAACAAGATATGTTTATGATAAAGCCTAGCATGTCACTTAGGACTTTTAACTCCTGAAAATACAGGCATCAAGATCACTTGGGGAGGAAACGTTCTCCAATAAGAGCTATGATTCACAAAGTACCCACTACGTATAGGGGTGTGTTATCTGTGTATTACATATGAGGAAATGAGGGTCTGGGAGGCCTAGAAAGCCTCCTAAAATTCAATCAGTGGGGACCAAAGCCAAAATTCAAATCTGGTTTTGTATAACAATTAAAAATTATTTTATTTTGCTTAGCACAGTGGTCAGCAAACTGGAGCTTGCAAGCCACATACAGCTTGCGAACCGCGGTTTGCCACTCTGTTGACTAATGAGTTTGCTGACCACTGACCTAGACTCTGGATTCCAATAACTACAGGCTGTTGATGTTCCTTGTGAATGAGCTCCTATCCCAGAGGTTGGCAAACTCATTAGTCAACAGAGCCGCAGTTTGCCAACCACTGGCTTAGCATTTTTTAACAGCCTGCAAACTAACACATGTGTTTTGCGGATAAAGGAATCTGAGATTGGTTTGTGGATTAAAAATAAAAGGTACTGTCTGTAGAAAATGTGTAAGAGTTCTTCTTTTTTACATCACATAGTATTTTTTACATCACATAGGTGTGTCGGAAATGAAAATGTACCATCGCTTTTGCATCCATTCATCTACTGATGGGCACTGGGCTGTTTCCATATCTTAGCTATTGTAAATTACGCTGCTGTGAACATAGGAGTGCATATGTTCTTTTTGATTGGTGCTTTGAGTTTCTTAGGATATATTCCTAGAAGTGGGATCACTGGGTCAAATGGGAGTTCCATTTTTAATTTTTTGAGGAAACTCCATAGTGGCTGCCCCAGTCTGCATTCCCACCAGCAGTGCACTAGGTTCCCTTTTCTCCTTGCCAACACTTGTCATTTGTTGATGCCATCCATTCTGATAGGTGTAAGATAGTACCTCATTGTTGTTTTAATTTGCATCGCTCTGATGTTGAGCATTTTTTTATATATCTCTTGGCCATTCTTTCACAGCTGTAAAAAGAAGGAACTCTTACCATTGGCCACAGCATGGATGGACCTAGAGAGTATTATGCTAAGTGAAATAAGCCAGTCAGAGAAAGTTAAGTATTATACAATCTCACTTACATGTGAAAATCTAATGAACAAAATAAACGTATGAACAAAGTAGATCCAGACATACAGAAGCATCGGATGGACTGATGGATTTTTCAGAGAAAAAGTGGGGATGTGGGGGTGGGTGGGGAAGGATTAACTTGGGATTTATATGAATATATGCATAGTCCATGGGCACCCACAATAGTCTGGTGAAGGCCTGGGAGGGGCTGGAGAGGTTGGAGGGGTCAATGGCGGGGGGAAAAAGCAAACAAAAAACAAGAGGACATTTGCAAAACTTAACCATAAAGATAAATTTTTTACAACTATTGCCTGCTTTGCCTAAAGGCTTATTTGGACTTATCAATTTAGTATTATCAATTAATTCCCAGTCTTTTCCTTGAGGAAATGCGGAAGGGGTGGGAGGGGTCTTCATCTTTCTGTGGCACCTCCCACTATAGCTCCTATTCTCCTCTGTCATGTAAGTTGGGGAATGTTTCTATTTATGAGACCCATGAGAGCCCAATTTGGAAGCTCTCTTTCCATAGTGCCCTAAAGCTCCATGCATACCTGCCTTCCTTTATAGTTGCCCCGAAACACTGGAAGCATTTTTGCATAAAAACACTGAGGTGTCTTGTTTCCCTGTTGATGATCTTTAAGCATTCTGCTCTGTATTTTATCCTCTGAGTTTCCTCATTTCCCTCTTAAAAAGCAGCATATGTTTTCTGGACATTTTTACTATAGTTCCCCTCTCACTTATCTCCTTTCCACAGACTGAGATGGTAGCTTTGTTATTTTTGTTTCCCTAGCATTTCTGGCATATTGTGTCCATTTCACTTAACAAACTTCAGAGACATCAGTTTTTATATTTCTGGCTGAGGCTAAAAGAGTGTTGATTTTTTCAAGTGGTCCTCCACAGAGAATAGAATATTCTAACAGAGCAATAGAGTTAAATCTCTCTGCATGTCACACACCAGAAAGAACGGGTGAATGATTATTTTGTTTTTATACACTGGGGAGTTTTTCCTCACATGGAAAGGGAAGATAATTCTTTCTTAAAAGAACTGCCCTGTTTGAAAGTTGCGGTAGAAAGAGAAAGGGCGGACACATGAGAAAGAATACATTGGCATCTTTTAAATCTAGGCAATTATTCTGTTCAATCCCAGTGAGGCAAGGACAGGCTGCTAAAACAGAACTCTAGCTGGAGATGTGGCTGTGACAGCAGCCTCCCAGATGGCTCCCAGGGCTACCTCCTGGCTTCCACACCCCTATCACAGCCTCCCTGCTGGCCCCTCCTACACTGCACCTGGGTTGACACAGTGAAGGTGCTGATTTGCCGCTTCTGAGATTAGATTATACAATCAGGTGTCTCTCTCTCTCTCCCTCACATCACTTGCTCTGAGGGAAGTTGTGTCATGAGCAATCCTACTGAGAATGCCACATGTAGAACTGAAGCCTCCTACCTACAGCCATTCAAGGGAGCTTAACATGGATAATCCTGTGTCAGTCAACCCTTCAAAGACAGTAACCCTGACTAACAGTTAATCACAGCCTCATGGGAAAACTGGAACTATGCAACGAAGCTGCTGTTGGCAGGATCCCTCACAAACTGTGTGAATTGTTTGTGATTTAAAGCTGATAAGTTTGGCGTTATCCTATATAATAAAGCCTAATATGCTAAGTGTCCAACTGTTCATTTGACCGTTTGACCAGTCACTATGATGTTCACTGACCACCAGGGGGCATTTGCTCCAAACAGCAGATTAGCTTGCTGCTGGGGTCCTGCAGATCGGGACTGGGCAAGACGTGCTGGACATGCCCTGGAGCCCTCCAGGGATCCCTCCCTGCCCCAATCATACACCAGTGTGAGGGACCCCACCTGTGCATGAATCCATGCACTGAGCCTCTAGTTCGTTATTAGGGAATAAGTAGCTAATATAGTATCCCATCAGTTAAAGGGTATTGTAAGATCTGGAAACATAGGCATAGATGGGAGATTAATCAAATATCTTATTGGCATGGAATTAAAAGGTATTCTAGTTAATGGTCATGATGGTGATGTACTAAAGAATATGATAATAATCATAATAATTTCAGCTAATGCCTGTTGAGTGCCACTATATACCAGACCTGTGCTCATCATATCACCTTCATGGTCTCATTTAATGTTCATATAAACTATTGGGATAAGAATGATGAGAAAACTAAGGCTGAGAAACATCATATAGGTTATCCCAAGTCACACAGTTAGTAAATGGTGGCGGTGATATTCAAAGTCAGACTCTAAATCCCTAAACCACCCTGCTAATACATAGCATAGGAAACTGGCTGAGTTTTTGCCAAGAGTGCTAATAAAGACAAGGTCGCTGGGCAAAACTAACTAAAATGTCGTCAGTAAGCCAAGGTTAGCTATGGAATGACTCAAAAGGAAAAATGTATGTGCAAGAGGAATCGCCTTCATTGGCATCTTGGCCTTACAGAGCCCAGATCCATCGAGGCCTAATAGATTTTGCAGACTTCACAGTCTCCACAAAAAGAAACTCCCTGTAAGAACTGTCTCAGTCAGTTGAACACAAAATGATGTCACAGAAGAGAAAACTGGGCAACTGAAGGGAACACTCATGTGAGACATGAGGTGGACTCATTGCCTTGTGCCCCCACCCACCTCCAGAGTACCTGCCAGTACAATGTCACCATTGGAATTTAATTTTTGGTTAGCTTCGAGCCTGGCCGGTTTTGCTCAGTGGTTAAGCTTCGACCTATAAACCAATAGATCACTGGTTCGATTCCTGGTCATGCCCAGGCTGTGGGCTCAATCTCCAGAGGAGGAGGGGAGCAGGTTGGGGAGGGGTCATGTAGGAGATGGCCAATCGATAATGTTTCTCTCTCATTGATGTTTCTACCTCTCTCTCTCTCTCCCTTCCTCTCTCTCTAAAATTCAATAAAAATGTTTTAAATAATAAATAAAGTGTCTCATAATAAATCCCAGGATACTTTTCTGTGAAGTAATCTAAACATAAAATGGGGAGGAAATGTTAACATTTTAATTTACAAGAATACTATTTTTTTCATCAGTTTCCTCAAAGAAGTCAAGTACAAGGGCAAAAGTTTAAGTGAGAAAACAGTCTTTGCTTCAAGGACTTGTGACAATTGATTCTTTATCCATGCTAGTCATCATTTAAACCATTTTTACAATATGTAGAACAATAGATGAATTATATTTTCTCTGTGAGTTTTTCAACATATACTAGTATACTACTAATAATTTTCCAATTTTTTAACTACTTGTTGAATGGCAGATAGTTTAGTTAGTGGATAGATGAAAACAAATTCTGAGTGTGTACTAGGCAGCATTTTTGTGTTAAATGTTAATACTTTAACATCAAGCACTTCAGCTTTATATAAAGCTTGCCAATCACCTGTAAAGAATAAAAAGGAGTGCTCATTTATATAAAACGAGGGAGGTCCCAATCCAATCAACAATCCAGTTTGTCCCAACTGAGTTCATGGTGCAGCCAATTGACACTGTCATTTTGTTGAAACAGTGAATGGATTATCTTAAAATCAGAGATCAATTTAAGGGCAGAATATTAATCAAGAAATGCTTTCAAATGAGTAATGACTGGCAAATTCAATTGCCTTAAAACTTAAAAAAAAGATGTATAAATGTCCCTTAACTAATCAAGGGACAAAAACATATGTACTAGTTCAACTTTCTAAGAAAAGAAAGTTGTGTCTATAGATATGCAGGATATTTAATAATAAATATTTTCATGTTGCTGTCAGACAAATGAACATATCAAACCAAAATTAATCTCAATGCTTCATATCCCTTTTCATAATATATATGTTTTAGGAAATAGAGACTAGGTTATTTCAAGTTATTTCACTAATAATTTTGCTTAATCTACTGTGTGTGTTTTTTTTCTAGACCAAAAAAATTAATCTTGAAAAATAGAAATTAATTATTCCATCATAATATTTTGGAGTTAGGGAAAATATTCTTAAAAAGGTAAATAAAAGAGACAAAGATGTGTACATTTCACAGTTGAGTCCTATAAAGCATAAAACTCTGTGTAATTATCTCTAATAGTAGTGGGTATGTTTTTTATTGATTTATAGAGAGAAAGAGGAAGAGAGAGAGAAATGGATGTGAGAGAAAAACATCAGTCAGTTGCCACCTGTATGCACCCTGACTGGGATTAAATCAGCAACCTTTTGGTATATGGACTACAATCCAACCAACTGAGCTAGCCAGCCAAGCCAGGCCAGATCATTTTTACCGGACTGATGGAAAGCACTGCTCTGCCATATGCACAAGGCCTTACACTGCTACAGTGATCAGCTTTTACATGAGAGTGGTTACTAGGGCAGACTATAATTTCTGCCAAAATTATAGTCACAGTTCCCAATATACACTCTACTAAAATGAGTATTCTGGATATAGGAAAGCATGTGTTCTATGGCTGCTTAACACATACATATGAAGATGAAATCTAGGCATTTCTCTAACTTTCTACATTATCGATTAAGGAAAAAATTTTCTTGCTACATACAGAGAGACAAAGACAGAGACCGAGAAAGAAACACCATGGCTTACGACACTATTTTGGTACTTTTTATGCATTACCCCTTCCTACCCAAGGAGGAGAATTCAGTATTAAGAAATAATATTTTATCATGCAAGGTTGGTATTAGACATTTTGGATATGCCATTGTAATATCTAAGATTTTTTAACTCTTTCTCCAACAGGGCGTAATGTGTCTCCACTGAAAATGCATGGACTACAGAATTAAGCCTAAACTCCTTAGCCCAGGAGATAAAACTGAATTTATGTCCCTACATCATTTCTACCACCTTCACACTGACTGTACCTATAATGCAATGTAGCCTCGGTGAGGTCAAATATTCTGTCATTATTTTGGGAATTCTAGTATCTAGCACAGTGTATAGCACATAGTAGGACCAAATACTTTCTTGAAGGTGAATGAATGAACTTCGCAGTTCCCCAGATCTACCAGGATCTTTCAGGTCTCTAATATACTCTGCACACTTCACCTTTAATGAGTCTTATAAATTCTTTGGTTTCAAGATAGAAGAGCCAGTCAAACTAGTTCTTTGTAAAAAAGAGCTTACTGGAAGGATTCAGAGAAAATTTCACAGAACTAAAAGACAAGAATGATAGTCAAGGTAGTAGGAACTAGGCTTTCCTACTGGGGCCTTGTATTCTCTTTATACTACTGTCATATTATTCTACTCAGTAGACCAGTTTCTTCTGCTTGTATGGCATACACAGTGGCTGCCAATTCCATGTCTGTTTAACCTTAACAGCTTCAGCAGTTGCTATTCTCTCTCCATCTCTGTGTCTTTTAGTCTGAAAATTTGCAAAAGAGGTTCTGATTAATGGCACAAAGAAGCCTATGGATTGACTCCTTGGAATCAGTTGTTTGCTGTATTTGAACCAGCTATGGCCAAGGTTCCAGAATCACAGAGCACTAATATGGCCTTTAACAGTGTCTATGAATGGGCACAAGCATTCTTATAAGATAATATAATATGAAAGCAATGATTGGCATTTTATACAAATAACTTCCTTGTCCCTCTCTTCATTCCTTCTTCAAAACTTATTTCACAACGTCCGACCAGCTTGGTTCAGTGGTTGAGCGTCAACCTATGAACCAGGAAGTTGTGGGTTCCATCCCCAGTATGGGGAAGGCAGGAGGCAGCCTATCAATGATTCTCTCTCATTATTGATGCTCCTATTTTTCTCTTCTCCCTTCTTCTCTGAATCAATAAAAATATATATATTTTTTAAAAGACTTAGTTCAGAAGTTAACTTTCTCTATGAAGCTTTGCCCTAATCTTTCAGTCAAGTTTAATTCTCCTATACTGTGCTCCTATGACTCTTGGTTCCAACCCTAGTTCACTCCTTGGATTATAGGAACTTAATCACAAGGAACAGCAACAATTGAGAGTCTACGTCAGTGGTCGGTAAACTCATTAGTCAACAGCAGCAGTTTGCCGACCACTGTACTAGACTGTATGTTCTTCAAAGTAATATGTATAATGCTGATGAGTATTGGAAATATTGAGGGAACAGTGTGCAAAGTATATAATTGTCTAACCATTATGTGCTTCACCTGAAACCAATACAAAATAATATTGAAAATAAACTGTAATTGAAAAATAAAAAAACAAAGAGTAAAATTTTTAAAAAAGCCTACACAGTAGTACTTCCATTTCTGCTAATAATGGTAAAAACTTTGGTGCTAGTCAAAGAGAGCAAAGGTCTCTAGTCAACAGACACTGAGACTGGCTGATTGATTGATTCTTTTATTTTTTTTAATGGAGCCCATAACACAGTCAGGAATTTGCACCATATGCTGAGAATACAGGTGAATTTAAAAATCTGTTTTCTAAAATTTGGCAAAATAATTAGTCTACAATTTGGAAACTGAGTTTTCAGAAGTGTTGACAGGTATTTTTGAAAGTGAGATTATTTATATGTTTAAGAGAAATTCGGAAGTGACTAGGTAAAGCAAGTATAAAATTTAGGTCTGAAAACCTGATTGACACATTTTACAATCACTCTGAAGGTGAAACAGATTAATGACTTGGTGGTGTTAGGCTTGGGTTCTGAGGGTCAGGAATTCAGACAGCACAGTGGGGATGGCTAGTCTTCTCTCCAAGATGTCTGGGGCCTCAGATGGGAAACTCAAACTGAAGGCTCTGAGCTACTAAATCATCTGAAGCTTCTTTCACTCAAACATTGGGTTATGGATGCTAAATGTCAGCTGGGTCCCCAGTTCCTCTTTGTGTGGGCCTCTCCCTGTGATTTCTCTACACGGGATAGTTTGGACTTTATCACAGCGTGGATGGGTTCCAAGATCAAGTGTCCTGAGAGAAAGAACCAGGTGAGGGTTCTACAGCCTTTTATGATCTAGATTTCAGGGTTACTTCTGTTGTGATCTAATGGATTGAAGTGAGATGCTAAAGCTGGCCTGTTTCCAAAGGAAGGGAACAAAGACCCCAGCCCTCAATGGAGGAGTGTCAACATCATACTATAAGAATGCAAAATGGGGTGCTATTTATTGTTGTGGCCATCTTCGGAAACATATAATCTACAATAGTCTAAATTAGATGAAACTATACCTTTTATTATAAAAATATGTCTGTTAAAATCTGCAAAGAAACGTATCTTTTCAGATTCTAGCCTAAAAATTATTACATTTAGCCAAGACCGGTTTGGCTCAGTAGATAGAGTGTTGGCCTGCAGACTGGGGGGTCCCAGGTTCGATTCCAGTCAAGGGCATGTGCCTTGGTTGCAGGCACGTTGCCAGTGGGGGGCGTGCAGGAGGCAGCTGATTGATATCTCTCTCTCATCGATGTTTCTAACTCTCTCCCTTCTTCTCTGTGAAAGAATCAATAAAATATATTTTTTAAAATAAATAAATAAAATTATTACATTTATAGACTAAACTATAAAATGAATATATTTTAACTAGAATTCCCCCCCCTCATCATTTCATATTCATCCATTCTTTGGTAATGTTTCATCTTTTGCATTTTCTCTGGCAGTGAGAGTCTGGTAGGTAGCTAACTTTTGAAACTAAAACAAGCACAATTTTCACCAAATACTTTTATGTATAGAGTAGTTGCCCAGCAGCACATATGAGAACAATTGCAGATTATTTTTCAGTCAAGGCTGGTGTGTACAAGATGACCCCAAAATCAAAGAGGATCTTAGGAAACAAACTAACCTAGTCTTCTTAAATTACCCCAGGATTCACCCATTTTTATCCATGGAAACACTACCCCTTATTCCTAAATACTACCCATTTTTTAAGTCCCACTCCCTATTGAAGATATCCATCACTGAACTGAGGAACTCAGCCCTTCTCTATACATTTTATTCTCTTTTACTTCAATGTCACAGAATTATTTAGCTCCTATTTGTTTCTGTATTTTTTATTTAATCATCTAAATTCTTAGGATCCTAGTGGGATAGATAGTCAAGTACCCCTCCTTTTTTCCCCAATCACACATTTTAACAGATGTGAATCCAATATATATATATCAGTATGTAATTATCAACATCTTCTCTAATTGTAGCTGTGTCATTCAAAATGTCTTCACACATCCCAGTGTTGCTCAATTGCTCAATGGTTCAAAGCATCAGCCTGAGCACTGCAAGGTCACAGGTTTGATTCCCAGTCAAGGGCACATACCTGGGTTTCAGGTTCAATTCACAGCCCCAGTCAGGGTACATGCAGGAGGCAACCAATTAATGTATCTCTCACACACTGATATTTCTTTTTCTCTCTCTCTCCCCCTCCCTCCCCTTCCTTCCACTCTCTATAAAATTCAATAGAATAGTATTCTTAGGTGAGGATTAACTAAAAAAAAAAAAAAAGTAAAAAGCTTTCACACACAGTTGGAAGGAAGGAGTTCTAGTTTTCAGAGTCAGAGACAGAAGAAGAAAACAGATAATGACATCCTTATGAAACTGTCACTGACAAGTACTTAAATTAAAATTTCATTTGCGAAGGAAAAGCATTCTGAAAAATCCTGATAAAGGAATTATGACAACAACCAGGAACTGATAGTAAGAAGAAAAAGTAGGCAGCGCCTTCATGGAACTTTGTGCAGCCATATAAAACATTTAATTTAAAGCAGTCATTGAATCTTTTGAAAAGATACGAGCACCTCAGGATCACGGATTCTCTAGCAGACAGGCCTCACCTGCAGTTCATTCTTCTTGCACTCACTCGTTCTGTGAAGTTATGTGGACCATTCATAATCTAAAGCAGCCTAGAGGCTTCTGAATACAATTTTTAGAAGCACCTGTTCAAATGGATCTGTGGCCTTTGATGTGAGACTCTGCCATTTAGCAAAGGGCAGAGTCTGGTTAACCAAGTCAACCCCCTTTTCTACTTCATACTCAGGCTCTGAGACCAAACATTCTGTTACTTTTCGTTCTCCATCATTTTCTTTTACACATTCCAGGTCACACTTTCCAACACAATTTGGTTTGTAATGTTGAAGCAATGTAGTCCCAGGAAAGAATGTTTTGAGAAAGTTTTTCTCAGCAGTGAACTAAAGTGGACTTCCATTTAGAATCAGAACCTGTTTGAAGCCCTTCTTACAGGTTACACAAATGATATTTTGCAAATATCACCATACAGTGAGTCCTAACTTTTTCCATTTTACTCCTTTCACGAACAACTCCAAAAACTCAAAGGTCTTTTCCTTTTCTTTTTTTTTAGTTAAAATGTCTTTCTTGTTATTAACACATAAAAAAGTCACCACATACTCATTAATTTCTAGCTTTTATAAAGAATTGAAATTGTTTTTCTATTAGAAACTATTTCTAAAAACTTTGAAATTTCTGGAAAAAAAGAGGGAAAAGTATAATTTCAAATGCTTTCCAGAACCATTTACTCTAAGGCTTCAATACCAAGGTCTCTGACCTCTATTTTCAGGAAGGGCACTTACTGCCAGTTGCTGTTATCTTAAATCTGTTCAGCAAGCACATGCAGCGAAAGATAAGAAGCAGTGAAACAGTTTCTCTGATGGTGAATTCTTGATTGCTATAGAAACTGATTAAAAATACACAGCCCAGTAGGTTGGCTTGCTTGAGAAGGGGGAAAGGGGGTGGAGAGTGGGAGTTCATATATGATATAAAGTAGTCAGAGTGGGATAGGGTCAGGATGTAGTTTACAACAGAAGATGACATCTGTTTTTTCTATTTAAAAAATTGGCAAGTTCTAACTTGTTATATGACCTGTCCAACTTATTTGATCACAGCCACTAAAAACTCTGTCCCAGAGCTCATGACAACGAAAAGGATGACTTAGTTTCTGTAGGTTCTGTGATTTTTTTACACTTACCTATTTGAAAAACATCTTCTCTGATGTTTTAGTGCAGTGGTCGGCAAACTCATTAGTCAACAGAGTAGGAAATAACGGCTCGGGAGCCGCAGTTTGCGGACCACTGTTTTAGGGTAATACCAGACTTAAAGTCTATACCAGGGGGTTATAGTAAAAATGTAGAGTAGACCCTTGGCTGATCATAAAGGGATTTTAATTCTTGGGCTCTCATGGGTGACTATATTTAATTCCACTATATTTTATGGTTTTGTTTTTGTTTGTTAGTTTTGTATACCTACCTTGGATTGTTTTCAGTTTTAAAGACACAGATATTTACCACATTTTTATGTGAGCTAAGCAGTAACCTACCATTGCCTACAATGTTAGTGTTAGTGTTAACTGACTTAGTTACTCGCATATTAGGGACTTAAGATAAAGCCAATACTAGTGAAATAATTTGTCCCTTCTAATTTTGTTCTATTTTTTTCCATCAAGCATAATTCGTAATTGCCTTCTCATTGTGTCTACTCTGTTCCATGCATTTGAAACAAAGCAAAAAAAAATGATACACATATGCTTGACCTCAAAGATCCACTAGAGATATAAGAACAAGATTGGGAAATACCAAACAAAAGATCAGTCAGCAAAAAAGAATATCATATGCAATTCACCTCATTACCCTCTTAATTCCTTTTTATTTTCTTTTTAATTCTTGGTGGATCAATTCACCACTGTCCCTTGGGTAATAATTTTGCAACAACTGCATTTATTTTCAGAGTATGAAGAAGCTTAAGCTTCCTGGAGTGCTTTAAATAAAATAAGCTAATTATGATAAACTTTCTTTATGATTTTCTAATGCTACTAGAATTTAATCTTGGGAAATTTTAAAAATGAACACAGCTAAGTATATCCAGAGGTTGACACAATGGAAGTATTGAGTAAATCTAATAATTAATTTCTGACATTCTAGTTTAGCCAATGGTCTAATAAACAATGTGAAGAAAGAGTCTCAGGATTCCACTCTTCAGTATTCTTACCAAATTGCAGTCATGACCATACAACAGCTTAATAGAATTCACAAATGCAAAACACAAAGCTTGCCCAGTAGATAAGGAATTATATCAATACAGATGGAAAAAAATTATTATATCCATCTCTCTTTATTAATACAAAGTTCATTCTTCAGTATTATATAAAAACACATCCAACAATACAATATAAAAAGGACAAACATATTTTTGCCTTTTAAATGGCAAATTATATTCTCTTCACCAAATAGTTTAAACAAATGCATACATACAGCATGCTAAACTAAAATTTTGTGCCAACCATTTTATATAACATCATAATATTCACGTTCACATCACTGAATGATATACAATAAGAAATTTACATTTAGTGAATGATTAACAAAATGAATCTGTTATCACAAGTTCAAATTTGTTTGTTACTTAAAAGTGACCAACTACTTACTGTCTTTCGTATGGATAGAATGCTTTTAATAAATGGAAGAAAGAATAAATACTTGGTCTTCCAAAGTATAACTATGTTTATAACTTACAGTAAGTAAAAATCCAATTATTCCCAAGAGAACTAAAATGATATTATGATGTATAAAATGTGTACATAGTCTAAAAGATTCAAAAAATAAAACTTTTAGCCCTATCTGGTTTGTATCAGTGGATAAAGCATTAATGGTCCCAGGTTCCATTCTGGTCAAAGGCACATGCCCAGGCTTGATCCCCAGTAGGGGGAGTGTAGGAGGCAGCCAATCAATTATTCTCTCTCATCAGTGATGTTTCTCTCTCTTTCCCTCTTCTTTCCTCTCTGAAATCAATAAAAAATATTTTTAAAAATAATAAAAATAAACTTTTAATCTTGAATACTTGTGAAAATGGATTTTTGTCTTCAGCTGCGCAAAACAAAAAATCACTAGAAATTAAAAGTGAGTGTTTTGTTTTATTTTTAAATATCTCTTTGCTTAATTCTTCTACTAGGTGTACCGGTTAATAATAGCAGATTTTGTAATCAAAGAAAACATGATAATTTCAAGAGAAACATCAAAAGTGCTTTATTCAAAGTAATGTCCACCGCTAGCTATACATTTTCCCATCTTTCGGGAATTCACGAATACTGTCCCAATAGGACTTTTCTTGTTTTGAGGAAAACCATTCAGAGATCCAATTTTCCACTTCTTCGTATGTTTTGAAGTGCTGCTCAGAAAGTACATGTGCCATCAATCAGAACAAGTGGTAATCTGAAGGAGCAAGCTGTGGTGAATATGGCAGATGGGTTAATACTTCCCAAGCAAGATCTTTTAATGTGTCTTTAACTGGTTTTGAAGTGTGTGATGGTGCATTATCATAAAGCAAAATTATTTTGCCATGTCTTCTGGCACATTCTGGTCATTTTATGATCAAAGCATGGTTCAAATTGATTATTTATTATCAGTTGTGATCAGTATTAATGGTTTCACCTGGTTTTAGAAGCTAATAATATACCACACCTTCCTGATCCCACTAAACAAAGAGCATTGTCTTCTTTCTGAAGCGATTTGGCCTTGCAGTCAATGTTGATGGTTGACCTGGATCAACCCATGATTTTGTGCATTCAGGATTCTCAAAATAAATCCACTTTTCATCATCAGTCACAATTTGATGCAAAAAAAAGGCTTTCTTTCATGCCTTTGAAGCAACATTTTACTGATGACTTAGGTTTTCCATTTGTCTTTCATTCAGTTGATGTGACACCCATTTTCTTTCCTTTAAAATCTTTCCCATTGCTTGTAAATGATCAGAAATGCTGAGCATCGTTTAATCTTCTTGCAAGTTGTTTTAGAGTTTAACGTGCATCTTCATCCAATAATGCTTGTAATTGTTGCTCTTCAAACTTTTTCAGTTGACCTAGACGTTCTTTGTCTTTCACATTGAAATCATCACTTTTAAAGCATTTAAACCAGCGTTCACAAGTATCTTGAGATGGAGCATGTTCACCATAAGTTTCCCAAAGTATTCAGCAACACTTTTCTTCAAAATAAAGTAATAAATTAAAACTTCCCACAAATGCTCTTTTTTTGGCACAAAATTCGACATTTTTAAGCATAAAAATATCTATGATGTTAACACCTTTAGCAAATTTGACATATGAAGTTTTGAAGCTGGTTGTCAATACAACAAAATAGCATACATATCAAATCACATATATATCAACATATGTGTAACTCCATCTACTGAAAAAAAACGCATTATTAACTGCTACACCTAGTATTTAAATAAGGGAGAAAAAAATGCATTTGATTTGCAATGCAGTCAATCAAAATAAGTTTTGGTAAAGCCATAGAAGTGAAGGCATTGGGAGCTATCTCTTCAATGATCTAGAGCGAGGAAAGGATAGACAGTAGAATAATTGTGAGACTGAGAGTAATTCAGAAGTTGAACCTGGATGCAAAGAGGCAAAGAGGATAGCAGGAACCATCAATAATAGTGTTAACATGAAGGTCCTCTTTTATTTTCTCTGGAGACATACAACTGTCCAAATCATCTTCATGTGCCATGAGAGAAACAAGAGTTAATTTGGGAAACAGCAGAGTGGAATAGCTTTTGGAAAATGCTGAATTTAAATCTTACTTTGTACCACTTTCAAATCATGATATTCATAAAATTACTTAAACCTTTTGAGCCTGATTTTTATCTTTAAACTTGGAATAATAAATAGTTATGTTATGGGATTTACTCAAAGAATGGCATACAGGAATATATGTAAAGCAAAGTAACTAATGCATAGTAGGTATTTTAAGAAAAACACACACAACAGTTTTCCCCTTCCAGTTGTCCTAAAAACAGAAAAGTTTGATTTGGGAACCAAGACACAATGAAAAAGAAAACCAGTGAGGCAAAATATTCACCCTGTACAAGCAACATTAAGTGAACAAGTGTTTTTTGGCACATTATATATTTACTAGAGGCCCGATGCATGAAATTCGTGCATGGGGGTGTGTGTCCCTCAGCCCAGCCTGCATCCTCTCCAAACTGGGACCCCTGGAGGGATGTCCGATTGCTTGTTTAGGCCTGATCCTACTGGGATTGAGCCTAAACGGGCAGTCAGACATTCTTCTCACAATCCAGGACTGCTGGCTCCCAACTGCTCACCTGCCTGCCTTCCTGATTGTCCCTAACTGCTTCTGCCTGCCAGCCTGATTACCTCCTAAGCACTCCCCTGCTGGCCTGATTGATGCCTAACTGCTCCCCTGCTGGCCTGATTATCCCCAGCTGCTCTCCCTTGCTGGTTTGGTCACCCTTAACTGCCCTCCCCTGCCAGCCTTGTCTCCCACAACTGCCCTCCCCTACAGGCCTGGCCCCCACCAACGGTCCTCTCCTGCCAGCCTGGTCACACCCAACTGACCTCCCCTGCCAGCCTGATTGCCCACAACTGCCCTCCCCTGCTGGCCATCTTGTGGCAGCCAACTTGTGGCAATGTGAGGGTGGCCATCTTATGATGGTGTCGCTTTTAATATATAGGATATATGCTTTTAATAGATAGGATATATGCTTTTAATAGATAGGATATATATATGTATATATATCTACATATATATGTACACACACACACACACACACACACACACACACATATATAGGTATTCTAACTTTTGGGCAGGGGATCCCATCAGATATAATTACTTATATTCTGAGCCAAACACTATTGACTAGGCAGGGCTGAAAATCCAAAATCAGAGCCTACCAATCATGAACAGAAGGAAGATCCTGCTAGCCCAAATTCATACGTGGATATGATTAAGAACTGGTAGTTAATGTCAGTACAAGAAGAATGAGGAACACAATTTGGTCCACTGCACTGAAGGTAAATCTTCATGTTTTACATCTGAATATAAAAGAACATCAGACCAAATACAGATCCTAGACACAGATAAGAAAAGCTATGAATTCAGATGCAAAGACAGAACTTTACTATCAACAGAGCCAAAGGGGAAATTACATTTAAAAACCAACAGATAGGGTGTTTTGCCTTCTCCTGTGGCAAAGCCAGGTACATAAGCCAAAAGGACAGGGTTTGAAGTCAGTTAAAAGCAAGAATAATTGCAGATATTCTGCTTCCTGCCGAGTTATGGGCAACACAAAAACCCCGACTTCTTTGGGGACTAAGCTTTAGCTGGAAATATAAATGAAAATGAAAATACAGATAGAGTACACAAAACATAGCAGAATCTCTCAGACTTTCTTATACTAAAAGAGGACCTTAATCTCTCCTTTTTTCCTTTTGTGTAAGTGTATCTCACTGTTATTTTACTTATAATAGTTAATAATGCCAAACCCAGGCAGTACCAAAGTATTAGAGTTCAGGACAAAACTAAGAATTTTATTAATTACATTAGCTAAATAAATTTAATAAATGCTTCTGGTGCTCTGTATATAATTGATAATATATCTTTAGAGGTTAGAGACACATTTCTTGTCATCATGAACATTGAAGGCTTATATGGTAGCTGAAAATTTGGAATATTCTGAAATGTAATGAGAAAATGACAAGTATAATTCTACTACTCAGTATAATGGCTGCTAATAACTTACCATATTTCCCTGCAGCTTTTAAACATATATTCATATTGTTTAATCAGTTTCCATTATATCATAAGTACTTTTCCTTATTATTAAAAGGGAAAACGTTCAAAGACATGATTCTAAGGCCTGAATGAATTCATTCATAAGTACGTAATGATATAATTTCGATTCTCTATTGATAAACATATTTTATTAGTTTATTTTTTTTTAACTTTATTAGCATTTATTTTATGCTGACTTTACTCCTACGCTGTAAGTTTTCGTTACTCCAATCTTTTTGGGGATGTCTGTTTCTTCCGTGCAACTTCCTCTTCTGTGTCAGGAACAAGCTGCTCTTTTTCAGTAAGATTATGTCCGTGTGGCAGGGAGAGCTCATGTGTGGGTTCATCCTAAACTGTCTGCACCTTGGGAACTGTGTTCCCCTGGACCTGCTCAATCACCAGAGAATCTACCTCTACAGCCTTAAGTTCAGCATCACTCGCTGCACTGCTAAGCATGTGCCGCAAAAGCTCAGCACTCTTTCTGGACCACCCGCCCTGCGTTCAGCCCCACTGTTTGGCCTGGACACACATACCAACTCCACCATTATAATGGTGGAATAACACACACGCTTCTGTAAAGTGACATCCTTCAGATACTTGCTGGCTGTCAGATATGCATCCCCTGGATGGCCTGGGCTATTTCATGAGTTTTTAGAGTGAATAGGAAGATGTGAACCTCTTCATTTGCATAATTTAATACAGTTTTCTGGGTCAAGTAAATAGCAAACAATTTTCAGAAGTCTCGTCTGGCTGCTTTTGGGAAGAGTATATGAGCCTATTCATGAATTCTCCATTTTACTCTATTTATGGCTGTGTCATATCCCTCCACCAATATGATACCATCTGCATTAGTTGTGGCTTTATAATAAGACTTAATATCAGGTAGACTGATTCTTCCCACCATATGGTTATTTTCCAAAATTGTTTAGTTATGGTAATTCCTTTGCCTTTCAATATCCTATATAATAAAAGCCTAATATACAAATTATCTGCTTGGACTGCTTGCTATGATGTGCACTAACCACCAGGGGGCAGCATGGAACACGGCGAGTGTTGGTGACATGGTGCTGGCAGTGGGCGGCAGTGAAGGTGCTGCCAGCCCAATGGGCCCTGATAAGAGCAAGACCGTGGAGGGATAGTGGAGCAGGTAAGCAGCCGATACCAGGTCAAGGTGGATGTGAGCAAGGCCTGATCGCCCTGCTAATTGCCCACGGATAGCAACCAGAGGCAGTGGCAGGAGACGGGACTACCACCTGGCTCTCAGGCACTGAGGGAGTGGGGGTGAAGGGAGGAGGCTGGACCCGACCAATCACCCCACTACAAGATGGTGGAGCAATTGGGACAGTGCCAGGCCAAAGTGGGGTGGCAGGCAGCGCAGCAGGGCTGTAGAGTTGCGGGGCTGAGGGGCTGCAAGGCTGGGGGTGTGAGTTGGGATCCGATCCCTGCAGGCCACCCCAAGGGACCCCACTCATGCACAAATTCGTGCACCGAGCCTCCAGTAGATTTTATAATTTTGCCTACAAAAATTTTGCTGGTATTTGATAGAAATGATATTAAACTTGTATATCAATTTTTGAAACAATATATTTACTTATGTTGACTTCTTCAATGCATGAACATAGCTGTATATCTCCATTTATTTATATCTAATTTGCTATTTTCTTAGCATGTAAGTATTGTATAGGTCTTGTTACATTTATACCTTAAATATTTCAACTTTTTTGATAAACTGTAAATACTATTTTTAGTTATTACTACTGTACTGACTTTAGAGAGGAAGAGAGAGAAAAACATTATTGTGAAAGATACAAATTGATTACACCTAACCATGGATTGAACTGCAACCTAGGTATGTGCCCTGACCTGGACTTGAACCCCCAATCTTCTGGTATATGGGATGAAGCTCCAACCAAATGAACCACACCAGTCAGGCCACTATTATTATTTTTAATTTTGTTGTCCACATGTCCATTGTTAATATATAGAAACAATCTCCTTTTTAATGTTTATCTTATTTCCTCTTACCCTGCTGAACTTACATGTTAGTTCTAGGAGTTTGGTTTTTTGTTTTTTAATCATTGTTGATTCCTAGGAATTTTCTATATAGCCAAGTTTGTCATCTGCAATGAGGAAAATTTTTCTTTCTTCCTTTCTAATCTATATGTCTTATATTTCCTATTCTTATCTTGCTCTAGTGTCTAAATCTACCAGTATAATGTTAAATAAGATTCCTGAGAGTTTACATCTATGTCTAATTCTCAGACTTAGGGGAAAGACTTCAGTCTTTCATTATTAAGTAAAATGTTAGTTGTACATTTTATTTTTTATAGATTTAATTTATCAAGTTGAGTAAGTTCCTCACTATTCCTATTATTCTAAGAGTTTCAATCATGAATGGAATTAGAATTTTGTAAAATGCAATAGCTTGTCAATTAGTAGATTACATGAACTAATTTCAAATATTGAACCAGACTTATATCCCTGGAATAAACTACACTTGGTCGTGGTATACAATTCTTTTTATATATTTCTCAATAACACTTGCTAATATTTATTAAGTTTACTTGGATTTTTACTCATGAAGGATATTGGTTAGTAGTTTTATTTTTATTTTTTTGTACTGCTTTATCTGGTTTTGATATCAGGTAATGCTAACTTCATAAAATAAATTGAGAAGTGTTCTCTTCTCTATTTTCTTAAAAAAAAATGGGAAGAATTTGTCCTAATTTTTCCTTAAATGTTTGGTGGTAGAATTCTCCATTAATGTCATTTGGGATAAGAAATTTTTTTGAAAGATTCCAATTATGAAGATTCAATTTAGTGAATAGTTATAAGGTTTTCAACTGATGTATTTCACATTGGGTGAGTGTGGGTATTTTGCATTATTCCAGGAATTAGTTAATTTTATCTACATTGTTGCATTTCTGTGCGCAAAGTTGTTTGCAGCATTCCCTTACTATTCCTATCATGTCTACAGGTAGCAAACGGCAGGACTCCAGAAACATTAATAAAAACAGAGCATGTTTTCTGTCTTGTTTTCAGATTTATGACAAAAACAGGAAATGTAGCATGGATAAGATCTGAGTGTATCCTTTCATGTTTTAATAGCATGTGAGTTCATGTCTATCCCTTTGTGCTTTTTTCCTTTAAGGGAAACAGTTTAATGGCATTACAAAAATAAGAATGAAACTCTAAATGAGTGCTATATTTTATACAATAAAATATTTGGGAAATGTTGCTTATAAACAAGACCGCAGGTACAGTCTTAAGCTATAGCTAAGGAGCCTGTGTCACAAAGAAAGGACTCGTGTGGCAAATAGTTTTGTAAAAATAATAATAGTTTTGTAATCACCACATGGGTGATTACATTTTGTGGGCATTTGGTGATTGTGCCAATGCAGGGCTGCATTTGAACAGGAAGAAGATAAAAATCATGACCGAAGAAACACAACTTTAACATGGATAATGAAGGCATTGAAATTATTAAAGATTTTGCTCATCTTGGTTCAGTCATCAATTAAAACGGAAACTGCAGCCAAGAAATCAAAAGAAAGCTGAAACTCAGAAGCCCATCAATAAAATAATTAGGAAAGATCACTAAGAACAAGGATATGCTGTCATCAGAGACCAAGGCTAAGATCATCCACACCCTTGTATTTCTAATTACTATGTAGAGATGTGACAATTGGACAGTAAAGAAGGCTGATGGGGAAAAATTGATTCATTTGAAATATGTTTTTGAAGGAGAGCTCTACAGACACTCTGAACCACCAGCAAGGTGGCCAAGTAGATCCTAGAGCAAATTAAGCCTGAAACATCCCTGGAGGCAAAATGACAAAACTGAAGCTTTCCTACTTCAGGCACATAGTGAGATGGCAAAGTTCTTTGGAAAAGACAGTAATGCTGGGAAAAACAGAAGTCTGTGGAAATAAAAGAAAGACCAGATATGACATGAACTGACTCAATAAAAGAAGCTATACGACCAGGCTGTGTGGTTCAGCAGTTGAGTTGTCGACCCATGAACCAGAAGGTCACGGTCTATTCCTGGTCAGAGCACATGCCCATGTTGTAGGCTCAGTTGCCAGTGGGGGCGTGTAGGAAACAGCTGATCAATGATTTTCCTCATCATTGATGTTGCTATCTCTATCTTTCTTTCCCTTCCTGTCTAAAGTCAGTAATTTTAT
>JAAGEH010000046.1:5801606-6052312 GCA_011751065.1 Lasiurus cinereus
ATTAATATCACTGAGGATATTTTTCCACTGATTGGAAGAGAGAGGGAAAGACAGAAAGAAACATTGATATTGAGAGAAAAACATTGATTTCTTGTTTTCTGCACCTTCCTGAACCAGGGTTCAGGCTGGGGAGAAGCCTGCAATCGAGGTGTGTGCCCTTGACTGAAATCAAACCCAAGACCCTTTGGTCTGCAAGCGGACACTCTATCCACCAAGCCAAACCATGTGGGAAATAAAATGTATTTTTAAAAATAAAAAGAAGTCATATGCAGAGTCTATAGGAGCTGAGCAGGGATGTTGAGGGCAGGACATTGTGGGACATCACTCACCATGGGTTTGCCAGGAGTTGGAGCCAAATGAATAGTGGGTAGTTCACACGAGAAGAGTAAGTGTTACTCTGGGTGCCCTTGATCTCAACTTTTCTATGCTTTATTCCTATTCCACTCTCTTTCACACATGAAACACTGAGGTACGTGCCCTCATCTAAAAGACAAACTAAAGTCTTCCGGTATCTGCCATCTCTAATACTATATCCCAATACGATTCCTTTGGATCACTTCTGTATTTATGATCTACCAGTAACCCTCATAAGTCTACTGAGTGCTCTTACCACGACTGATCAATTTTTCAAAATTTTAAGCAATATTTAATTGACTCTTGGTAAAATGAGGCATTTAGCTTTTTTTTATTGTATTTTTCAATTACATTTACATTCATTGGCTCTCTTATTAATAGTTTCTTTTTTTTCTCCTCCCAATTTCGATGTACTATTATTTATCTATAAACTTTGGAGGATATAATCACATCTCTATTTCACAATCTATTAAATCTGTAGGACATATTTTTACTTCTAACTATGTATGCCAAAGAAACCACACTTTTCTTCAACTCTCTTCCTCCAAGCTTCTGCCAGATTGGGTCATGATGTGAGTTTCACCAAGTTTCCTCATGATACTATTGATTAACTTCCCAGGACTGCTCTATTGCTTACTACCCCCTGCCATTCTGAATATTTTTTCCTTGCATGTGTAGTTTAATTAAAGAACATGGTTTTGAAATTTGTCTTGCTGAAATACAAACTGAAGTGATTATATTTTTCAGGGAAAGACTGTGAGATATAATTTTTATTAATCTCTCCATATCATAATAATGACTTTATTTTGGTCTCATACTTGATTGGTATGTTTCTAGGTATTTTTGTAGGTTGTTTTTTTTTTTTTTGGTCATAACTTGAAGGGCATGGTCCCAGTATCTTCTGCCATTTTAAGATATTGATTGAAAACTTCAGTATGATACTCATTCTTATGATAGAACATTTGTTTATGTTTTTCTTTATTAAAACCTTTTGAGTCTTCTCTTGAGTCTTGGTGTTCTAAAATTTCTTTAGCATGTGTCTGGTTTAATTATTTTAAATTTTCTTGCTATCAGTAATACTTTGGCCCTTTTATTTAAAAGACATGTCCTTTTCAACTCTAGGAAATGCCATAATTATTTTTATCTCATTTGTTGTTGTTTTACTCTGGTTTTAAAGCTTATTGGATAGATTTTGTGGTTTGTAAATTAATTCTGTTTCTACTTTTCTCATATTTTAGAGCTCTATTTCTTCTGGGAGATTTCCTTAAATTTTTAAATAATCCTTTTTTTATAAGGTTGGTGATTATGTATTAAAATTACATAATTTCTTTTTATACCTTCGTTGATTTCTCCATTTTTCATATCAGAAAATTCTTCCTTTACAGATTACAATGGCTCCCCCTCTCTCTAAGGACACTAATACATAGCTTTAAAATACCTTTCTTCTAAGTCTTCTTTATTCCATCTAAGGTAGGTTTTCAACCAGAGCTGACTGTGTCCTCTAGAGAATTTGGTAGTATCTTTTTCCACTTTGTCCAAATATTGAGACATTGTCATCCATAGTAGATAGAGAGGAGGGGTTACTGGCTATTAGAATCTACTGAATGGAGGCCAGGGATGATGACATCTTACAATGTACAGGACACACTACATAACAAACAAACAAACAAAATATCCAGCTCCAAGTGACAATAATGCAAAAGTTGAGAAAGCCTTTCCTAGAATGAATTCTTTTCTTTTTTTAGTTTTCTGTTTTATACCACTGGTTTCTGTTGTTGAGTACGTTTAATATATATATATTTTTTTTTTATTGATTTTTTACAGAGAGGAAGGGCAAGGGATAGAGAGTTAGAAACATCAATGAGAGAGAAACATTGATCAGCTGCCTCCTGAACACCCCCTACTGGGGATGTGCCCACAACCAAGGTAAGTGCCCCTGACCGGAATCGAACCTGGGACCCTTCAGTCCGCAGGCCAACGCTCTAACCACTGAGTCAAACTGGTTAGGGCGAGTCCTTTTTTAAATAAATTATTACATTGATTGATATAGATTGTTGTAGTAAATTTATCTACTTTCCTGGCACATTTTCCCTTAACGTGCTTTGCATTTTGCACATGAAACATACAGACCAACTAGAGCTTCTCCAACTGCCAGAATGAGGATACAGTGCTAATCTCAGTCATTATCCCACCCACTGGAAAGCCTTAGCCCTCCCCTTTGGATTGCCTGAATTCCTTTGAACACTTCTACTGCTTTCCTAGTGCAAGTAAATGCTACAGTTAGTTACATGCAAAGGACTAGAGATCACAAACCTGAGCTATTGTTCAGACGTGTGACCAATAACCTCAATGTCTGTTTTTCTGCTTTTTCCCTATGCCGTTCTCTACCTGCCGCCCTGAACTCTGAGACCAACAGGGCTCTTCCCTGAAGCTTCCTCCAGCTTTATCAGAGGCACCTTATTCCTGTTCTCAGGAGGAGGTGCGTCATCATGCTCAGAAACAGATTGTCTTTTAACTGTCATGACTGTTTCAAATGGGATTTGGGAATAGAGAATTAGATGCATATTTAGTTCAGTTCACAAACTTGAACTTGAAAGCTCTTCACATTTGTTTTCAAATTTAAGATGTCTGTTTACAAGATTTGCTTACAAAAAGATATGCCTTCAAAATAATTTCAGAAAAATAGCAGTCATATACACAGGGGGAACAGACATCTCTAAATAAACAATTTTAAACAATGTGAACCAAAACCACTGCATTTGTAACATTTGGAAAATGATGTCACTTTTCAAGGCCTAGGCTTCATGATTAAAATGAGATGACTGTCTGAATCACCTGCAGACCCATTTCAGTTCTATTTTTCTATTATAAAATGAAGCTATATTTAGAATGAGACTTTATGTTTTGACCATTAATATTTGATTACAACATCTTGTAATGACAATGATTTAGAGCATGACTAGGCTTTCCCTGTGAAATAAAATGGAATAGCATAAAATATCTCACACTGATTAACCACTATTTATGAGTCTCCTTTGTGTAAATATAGAGCTTCAGGGTTTCCTTATGCACTCTATTCATATTTCAATGTTTTTCATCAGAAGCAGGTATGAATATGTTAATCTAAAAATACTTATTAAGAGAGTAAAAGAGACATATAATGCTGATATTAGATTTATTACTGACTAGAGGCCCAGTGCATGAAATTTGTGCACAGGTGGGGGGTGTCCTTCAGCCCAGCCTGCTGCCTCTCAAATATGGGACCCCTTGAGGGATGTCCAACTGCCTGTTTAGGCCCAATCCTGGATCAGGCCTAAACGGGCAGTCAGACGTTCCTCTCAAATCCAGGATTGCTGGCTCCCACTTGCCTGCCTTCCTGATTGTCCCTAACCACTTCTGTGTGCCAGCCTGATCACCCCCTACCCACTCACCTGCCAGCCTGATTGATACCTATCTGCTCCCCTGCCAGCCTGTTTGCCCCTAACTGCCCTGTGGGTCTGGTCACCCCCATCTTCCCTCCTCTGCCGGCCTGGTCACCCTTAACTGCCCTCGCCTGCAGGCTTGATCATCCACAACTGCTCTCCCTTGCAGGCCAGGTCCCTGCCAACTACCCTCCCCTGCTGGCCATCTTGTGGTGACCATCTTGTGTCCACATGGGGACAGAATCTTGTGACCACATGGGGGCAGTCATCTTGTGTGTTGGAGTGATGGTCAATCTGCATATTACTCTTTTATTAAATAGGATAGAGGCCTGGTGCACGGGTGGGAGCCACCTGGTGAAGGGTGTCCTGGATCAGGGTGGGTGTTCCCTTGGGGTATGGGGTGGCCTGGGCAAGGGGCCTGTGGCAGTTTGCAGGCTGGCCACACCCCCCAGCAACTCAAGCAGAGGCCCTGGTATCTGGGATTTATTTATCTTCTATAATTGAAACTTTGTAGCCTGGAGCAGAGCCAAGCCTTCTGCTGGCACAGCCATTGGAACTTTGTTGCCTTAAACTCTTCAGGCCAGGCTTTGGGAAAGTTTGGCTTCTTCCATTACCAGGGGCAACCCAAGCCTCTCTCCTGTGCTCTCTGTGGCTGTAGCCATCTTGGTTGATTTGCATACTCGTTCTGATTGGCTGGTGGGTATGGCTGGTGGACGTGGTTTGTGAGTGTAGTGGAGGTATGGTCAATTTGCATATTACTCTTTTATTAGATGGGTTGGGGATATATAAAAGTCGGCCAAAAAATATCCTAGAGCAACCTAATAATTTTTTATAAAAGGTATCTTATAAGAGATCATTGCTGCTGGTTGTTGTTGTTTTTTTTATGAGGGTGGGGGAAGAAAGAGATTAGGGGAGTTTATTCACTTGCAATCTGTAAATATTTGAAAGGTTGATGATCTGTTTTGCTGCTTGCAGAGAGATGCTCAAGAAAAAAGTATATACTGACCTATTAAAAAGTAGGCAATTCAATATTCTGGAACCCTCAAAACCCCAAGCTGACAGTTATCAGTATTGTGAAACCCATCACTGCTTTCCCAGAAACACATTGAGGGCTTGACATTCTTTTTAGTCAATAGCAGCAACAACAAAACTTCCTCACTTTCCTAATTTAGAAAGTAAAAAAAGGAAGTTTTTCTTTTATTCTGCAAAAATGTAACAGCTTTCAGTATTGGCATAAGGGTGAAACTCATTGACATCCTCCTCCAAAAGTTTGGAATGGAAACCATGTACTCAAAACCTTTTAGAACAGTATCTGAAAGGCATTGATTGTGATTGATAAATGATGAAAAGGATAGTTGATATATATACAGAGTACATACACATACATGCATACATACATATACACACAATATATAAATATTGCTTACTAGAGGCCCGGTGCATGAGTTCATGCATTAGTGGGGTCCCTTGGCCTAGCCTGCGGGATCAGGCTGAAACCAGCTCTTCAACATCCCTTGAATGGTCCCAGATTGTGAGAGGGTGCAGACCAGACCGAGAGATCCCACTGGTGCATGATCGGGGTTAGGGAGGGATGTGGCAGGTTGGCCAGCCAGAAGGGATTGTGGGAGGGCACCAGGGCATGTCCGGTCATCTCACTCAGTGCCAGTCAGACAGATCCCAGCAGCAAGCTAACCTACTGGTCGAAGCGTCTCCCCTCTGGTGGTCAGTGCGTGTCATAGCAAGCAGTTGAGCAGCCTTAGCATATCATTAGCATATTATGTTTTGATTGGTGGAACAGATGAGCAGATGACCAGACACCATATTAGGCTTTTATTACATAGGACAATATATTAACATTAAATATGTAATATATATCTATTCAATGGTCTTTAGTATCAAAACACAAATAACTAAAATAATTTCAGTAGAGTGATTTTGTAATCTTCATGGAAAACATATTCTAACATTTAATAATTCTTACTATCAGAACATACTTCCTTTATCTAATCTAAATTCCATGCACTGCAATTTAAATTCATTTCTATCCTCAATAGAGTTGCAGAACAGCTGCTTGAAATCCATTCAACTCTCATCATTAAAGACCCTCACAGCCATCCTTCCTCAGGCAAAATGACCCTAAGGCCCTCACTTCTTTGCATAGATCACTTTTTCCAAGACCTGAATCAGTCTAAAGCTCTATGTTGGGACAGTTCCAAGTTCTATGCATCTCTCTTGGTTTCCTCTCAAACATCCCTATCTTCTCTTTAACAACACCTATGGAGTGTTCACTTGTATAACTGTATTTAAGGGGCAAACTCTGAACTGGAGTAGCTTTCAAGTAAGAACTTAGCCATCTTCATTATAAGAATATTCATGCCACCCCAAAATTTGTGTCAGAGAGTTGGGGAGGAAAACCCAAATGATGATACCTGAAAATTAAAATGAGTATGATGTGTTATATTAGGCTGCCTTTTCCTTTGGGTATAATTGTTATTGGTAATCTTTTATCACAAACTGTGGGCTATGCCACAGGAAAACTGCTATCTCATTGCCCTGTGTACAGACTTTCAACTTTTCTATAACAGAAAACAAAACTAATAAACAGAAGTCACAATATTACAGAGAAAATACCCCCCAAAAAATCTGTTCATTTAACATTTTCTTTTTTTTCTATGCTGATTTGACCCCAAGAAAACCTGTGGCTATGTCTCCTGAGTAATTAATATGACAGAGAGAGAAGGAAACCATTGTCTGGAAAACCACTGGAGAGAATGCTAAAGCCAAGAGCTGAGTTTGTCATTCACTGGGCCAAGATAACATCTCCACGGAATCTTTGATGAAAAGAAAATCAACTGCAGCCTGAGTTTACCGCTTATTGTTGAAAGTCCTCTTCTGGATAGGAATAGCCAAAAGCTTGATGACAGGTTCTTCTTTGTGTTATTTCTCCAAAGCTTGGAGACCCAAAGTCCAGTGTATACATTTAAATCATTGATTTGTCTTTTCAAAAAAAAAACCCTCTATATTTTAATGATGCTATTCCTACCCAAAATGCATCTCTTGAAAAAAATCAATTCAGAGTCAGTGGGATATACACATTCAAAGGAGTGTAATTGACCCTGGCTGGGGGGCTTATTTAGATGGAGCATCCTCTGGTACACCAAAAACATAGCAGGTTCTATTCCCTATCAGGGCACATGCCCAGGTTGATGATTCCATCCCAGATCAGGGCATATGCAGGAGGCCAATGGATGTTTCTCTTTCTCATCAATTTCTCTCTCTTCCTCTCTGTGTCTTCCTCTTTTTAGAATCAATTTAAAAAAAATTAAAAATAAATAAAAACAAAGGAATCTAATTCAGTTATGGCTGAAACTAATTTCCCAACTCATTTTACCAAGCTTCTTGATTTCCTACTCTGTCATCATAAGTAGCTCCAAAATAGAACTAGAGGCATGAATTCATGGAACAGACTGACATCTCAGAGGGGAGGAAAAGGGGGAGAAGGTGGAGCTGAATAAAAGGTGAAGAGATTAGCCAAATAATATATATGCATAGACAACATATATGGACCTAGACAACAGTGTGGTGAAGGCCAGGGGTCATGGGGTGGAGTTGGAGGACTGGGGAACTTGCTGGAGGTGGGCAGGGGAGGGAAAATGGGGGGGTATCTGTAATAATGTCAACAATAAAAAAAAGTAGCTCCAAATTACTTTTACTGTTTTCTAGAAATCAAATCCACTCTTCTTTATACTTTATATCATGATTTCCTCATTTTCTCAAAAACTGAACATTTTATCAACAAAAATGTAAAATAATTATATATATACCGTCTTATATACAGTAAAGAGATGGATAACTATATGTAATTATGCAAAGCAATAAAAATGGGAGCAAATACACTAAAACACTATCATTTATTATCTCTGAGGATAGAATTATGAGTGATTATTTACTTTCTTCTATTTTCATACTGTTAATAACAAGAATATATTTCTTCTACCAAAAAAAAAAAAACTTTAAAATATTATCCCACACTATCACTTTTGGTAGTCACTAAATGGTATTAAATTAAAGTTAACACAGCTGTCCAATTAACTCTGGACATGGAGAACTGACAAATAGAAGGATACATTTTTAATATTCAGCCTTATTGAGGGGTATATTTTTACTAGTGTTCCCTCTTTGTCCCTCGCTAATTCTTATTCATGTCCCAAATGAGAGTCATACTTACTAACCAAAACAACTCTTTCTATGTTTCTTGTGTGTTCCAATAAGTGATAAAATATATCTGTGCACGTGTAAATTCCTATTGGTATATGTTCCATCATAAACACAACCTGTTTATTTGGAGGGTATAACTTTCTCCCTAATTTTAATCCATTAACCCTATTTTCTCATTTTGAAATAGTCAAAGAACATATATTGATTCTTATGCATTTATATTGTGAAAAACAACTGCATAGAATGACTTTTCATTTTCCCCAGGATAAGACAAAGGTCCAGGACATACTAAGTGTACCAGGTTTATCTGCTAAATGACATGACTATGAATATTGATGGAAAAACTGCCTCTTATATTTTTACCTACTCAAAAAACATGTATTTGTTAGGCAGGTGCCATTCCTCTTATAATGAATTATGGTCATTTTACTTGTATAGACGATTCTTCACAGGAATTTATTCATTTTAAACCCTGTTTAAAATAAAATCAATCCCAACTAAACTTGAACTGGGCAGTGGGCATCTTTTCTTTCAATAAGGGTTCTAGAGACTTTCCACCTAATGACCTCCTCCATATCTATATATATTTGAGAAATAATAGGACCTTAACTGCTGACACTTCTACCTTTTTCCACTATTATGCTCTACAGTCAATATTCATTAGCTGCACTGTTTCTCTCCCAACTATCCCTTTGGAGACATCCAAAAATATTTTAAGAGCCAATTACCTTAAAGTCACTTAGTTAAAATGCCTAATTTTAGAGAATGAGATATCCAATTCTGATCTGATGATTACTCAGACCTTATCAAAATCATACTGTGCAGCATGAGTTTGCATCTATGGGTAGCATTAAATTCAGTAGCTGACTACACAGTCTAGAGAGAAACACATAATTTCTTTTTATTTGTTCCTTATTTACATGAAATTGGATCACTGAAAAAACCCTATATCCTCCAAGCATTTGGGTTACAGAACTGATAGGCATTCTCACAGGGCCAGAAGCACTCAAAAATTACTTCATAAAATGCCTTTTCTCCCCAATTTTGTATTTACTCTTTTTAGCCTTCCCTTTGTCATTTTCAGTTATCATTTCTCTTCTTTGGTCTCTTCAATGTCATCATTAACTTTCCAAGGACAGTGTAAGGACATGTGAATTTCATTACTCCAAATGTATGCAATACAGAGTAAACTTCATGTTTGATCCACATATTCTATAAAAAATTGAAGTGGCTGAAACTGGTTTGGTACAGTGAATAGAGTGTTGGCCTGTGGCTGAAGGGTCCCAGGTTCAATTTCGGTCAAGAGCATGTATCTTGGTTGCAGGCACATACCTAAATAGGGGGGCGTACAGAAGGCGGCTGATCAATTTCTCTCTCATCAATGTTTCTAACTCTCTATCCCTCTCCCTTCCTCTCTGTAAAAAATCAATAAAATATATATTTTTAAAAAAGAAATTGAAGTGATTTAAATATTAATTCATAAACTTGGAAATAAAGAAAAATGTATGGAGATCTTCACATGCTGTATGTTTCTGCTGAGCTTAGGTTTCACATACATTTCCCATGTGACTAGCTGAGAACCTATGGGAGTGGTCACACTGAGCTAGACATGGGAGTAACCTTTTCTGAGAACTGATGCTTGGGCTGAATCTTGAAAGAGGATTTAAATCTCTTCTCCCTGCTCTGGGAGCAGTATGCATTGCCACATGCATCTCATTCCTCTGGGTCAGTGGTTCTCAACCTTCCTAATGCCATGACCCTTTAATACAGTTCCTCATGTTGTAGTGACCCCTAGCCAAAAAATTATTTTCGTTGCTACTTCATAACTGTAATTTTGCTACTGTTAATGAACCATAATTTAAATACCTGTGTTTTCCCATGGTCTTAGGCGACCCTGCTAGTGGTTGAGAACCACAGGTTGAGAACCACTGCTCTGGGTCCTGCTTTTGCCTATCACTTTTGGAATAGTCATTGACTCTTCAGTTAGAACATTTATCCTAAATAGGTTTCCATGATTTCTTTGAGTTCCAGTTTTCATTATGTATTATTATTCTCTCAAGGGCCCAAAGTGTATCAAAATAATGATGCTTATTTTACATGGGGCTTCTAAATAAATAAATGCTCTTGCCAAATATGATGCCCTAGAAATGTGCAGAATCACATTTCTAATATGTCAAAGAAACAAAAACTAAGGTAATAACTCATTACCTTTAGAATGTAAAAATTACACATCAATAGAAAATGGATGGGGGCCAATTTATTTTCAACATCTAAATAATAACTATCAAAACATTTTATGATCAACTGTTATATGCAGAAATAGATATCCACTAAGGGAAATAAGATATACATATTAAATGTTGCTGTGGGAGAATACTCTTAAGTTCTAGCCAAAGAAATTACAGAATCACACACATACCAGAATTCTATTCAAATTTCATCCTGTCAAAAAAATGTTTTTAAACATGTAAATAAAGATAAAGAAGACTTTCCCTGTGATGACTATGATTCTTTTATATCAGTGAATTTATATCAGGGAACCTGTCATCGAAAATGGGAATTTGAAAACAATAGAGATATTAAGTAACTGTTTCTAATGCCCTTCAACCAACTGAACAGCAGGATGCAAGATCACTTTAATTTCAGATGAACCCATTCCCCTAATATCTATTGAAAAGAAGAAATGTAAATTATTGCCTGAATTCCAAATGAGTAAAATTACTTAGTTGGGCTACTCTGCTTGTTCTTCAATAAAAAGACTTGTACAAAATAAATTCTCAACCTCTACAAAATAAGATTATTATCTTGCTTTGTCCTTCATTACACATCTAATAGATAACTATTTTGCAAGTACTCAGAACCTGGAATAGAAATATTAACGTTTGTTAAATGCATGTTTAAAAAAATGAATTTCCATGTTGACAATGGATTCCACTCTTCATCCTCTATTCCCACAATAACAAACATTTTGTGACTTGGTAAACCAGATTAGTTCAAAATAGATAAATTCATATGTTCCAGTTGATTTATTTATATATATTCATATATTTTCAAAGAGCATATTATTCATGTGGTCACGCAGAAATACTCCTTTGTATAATTAGGTAATTAATATTCCTTTGTATAATTAGGTAATTGGTACATGCTAGCCGTAGTAAAATAATAAATAAGAATCTGTGGAATAATTGTGAGATCTTCTTTTTAAAAAGTGTTCATAACTAGAGATTTTGTTCCAGGTGATTGTTTAGATATTTGCTATTTTGTTTAATATTGTGGAGAAGGTCTTTATAAGCTTATTGGCAATAGTCTGTTTTAGTGAAGAGTAAGATAAGGAGAAGAGATTTAACAATCATTAAGAAGCCCCAGCTTGGTAGTTCAGTTTGTTCATTAAATTCCACATATGAGTGAAATCATACGGCACTTTAGCTGACTACTTTATTTCAGTTAGCATAATGTTCTCCAGCTCCATCCATGTTGTTGCAAAAGGAAAAATTTTCTTCCTCTTTATTACAGAGTAGTATTCCATTGTGTAAATGTACCATAACTTTTTTATTTACTCATTACTGATGGACACTTGGGTTGCTTCAAAATCTTGGCTATCCTATCTAATAAAAGAGTAATATACAAATAGACCATCACTCCAATACACAAGATGGCTACCTCCATGTGGTCAAAGATGGCTGCCCCCATGTGGACATAAGGTGGCTGCCACAAGATGGCCAGCAGGGGAGGGCAGTTGGGAAGAACCAGGCATGCAAGGGAGGGCAGTTGGGGGCCATCAAGCCTGCAGGGGAGGGCAGTTAGGGGTGACCAGGCCAGCAGCGGAGGGAAGTTGAGGGTGACTGGGCCTGCAAAGGAAGGCAGTTAGGGGCAAACAGGCTGGCAGGGAAGCAATCAGGCATCAATTAGGCTGGCAAGGGAGTGACTAGGGGGTGATCAGGCTGGTAGGTAGAAGCAGTTAGGGGCACTCAGGAAGGCAGACAAGCGAGCACTTTGGAGCCAGCAGTCCTACATTGTGAGAGGAATTCCTGACTGCCCCTTTAGGCACAATCCCCCATGCCCATTAATCACCCCCCATGCACGAATTTCGTGCACCAGGCCCTTAGTCCCATATAATAAAATGCTAATACGCAAATCAACCAAATGGCAGAATGACCAGTAGCTATCATGTGCACTGACCACCAGGTGGCAGACACTCAATACAGGAGCTGCCCCCTGGTGGTCAGTATGCTCCCACAAGGAGAGTGCCACTCAGTCAGAAGCCGGGCTCATAGCTGCTGGTGAGCGCAGCAGTGGTGGCAGGAGCTAAGGATGTCCAACTGCTGGCTTAGCCCCACTCCACACGAGAAACAGACCTAAGCTGTCAGTTGGACATCCCCAACGGCTTCTGGACTGCGAGAGGGTGTAGGCCAGGCTGAAGGACACCCCCAACCCCCTGAGTACACAAATTTCATGCACCGGGCTTCTAGCTGTAAACAATGCTCCAATGAACATATTGAACTACCAAGCAAAATAGAGACAGACTCAAATAGAGAGCAGACAAATGGTTCAGGGAAGTGGGGAAGTGAGGGGATAGGGACTGAGCAAAGAAGAAAATAGAGAACTCATGGACATGGACAACAGTGTCCTGTTGTGGAAGAATAGGGGATTGGGTAGAGGTAAAAGAGGGAATAGAAGGGGTAAATGGCGATAGAAAAAAAGTAAATTAAAAATTTTTTTAAAGAACCCTCTACCCAGCCAGTGTTGCTCAGTGGTTAAGCATCAACCTATGAAGCAGGAGGTCATGGTTTGATTCCCATTCAGGACTCATGCCCGGGTTGCAGGCTCAATCTCCAGTAGGAGGTTTTCAAGAGGCAGCTGATCAATGATTCTCTCTCAGCATTGAAGTCTCTATCTCTCTCCCTCTCTGAAATCAATAAAAATATTAAAGAAAGAAAGAACCCCCTGAGTACTGGATGCTTTATATACAAAATCTTCACAAAAATCCTGTGATATATTTAGTAGATTCATTTCTTCAGAAGATGAAAAAAAGGCATCAGAAAGTGTCATTTTTTTAAATAAGATCACCCACTGATAAACTGAATTATAGTTTTAATCCACAGTTGTGTTCTTCCCACATGCATTACCCTTCTTAAAGGAATATACCCTCCAGTGGGGGAGAAAAAGTGTCTAGCATCTACTGGACACTTCATGAGGGCAGATTTGGGAAAACATGTAATAACTAATACACTGTCTCTTTTCCTCTAAAACAATGACTTGCACATAGCAGTTACTTAATGAAACTTACATAATAGCCGAAGCTGGTTTGGCTCAGTGAATAGAGCGTCAGCCTATGGCCTGAAAGGTCCCAGGTTCGATTCCAGTCAAGGACATGTACCTTGGTTGTGGGCACACCCCCAGTAAGGGGTGTGTAGGAGGCAGCTGATCAATGTTTCCCTCTCATCGATGTTTCTAACTCTCTCCCTTCCTCTCTGTGAAAAAAATCAATAAAATATATGTTTTTTAAAAAGAAACTTACATAATAAATAATTTTGGCTCTTAAAAATGTTTTCTTCCTCCTCCATATTTAACCCTGTTTCAAACTATGAACGACCTGAGAACCAGCTGGGTCACCTGGATAAAATGAACCTAAGCTGCATGAAATGTGGGCGACCCCTCCACACATCACTGCATTCCATCTCTATAGAAACTAGCCATTTCTTGTCAGTAAAAGCACATTTAATTAGCAAAGACCTTGTAGTCTAAATGACTTAAATGAACAGAACCGGTTCTAGTAATCATGTCTGATTATAATAGCCTTCTTCATTAAAATAAATACTATAAAATGCATTAGCCACCACCTTAATCCCAATAATTTATCCTCTCTCCTGAAAGCTAGCTGCTGTGAGCAGATGCTAAAATATCCCCCAATTATTTTTGTGTCCTGGTAGTCATACCCCGTGTAATCATCTCCCCTGGAGTATAAGTGGGATTTATAACTTGCTTCTCACCAGTAAAATATGGGAAAGATGATGTGTTATCTCTGCCATGAATGCTTTACATAAGATTGTAATGTCTGTCTTGCTTGTAGACTGTCTCTCTTGGTGATTTCAATGAAGCAATGACCATATTGCAGAAGCCAACATAACAGGAATGTAAGGGAGGCCTTCATTCAACAACTAGCATCAAACAGAAGTGTTTATTCCAACAGAGAGCAAGGAACTGAGTTTTTACAGTGAACACATGAGGCAGGAAGCAGATCTTTCATTACGTACTTAAAGATTATATTAAAACCCCAGCCAAAATCTCTTATTTTTTATTTTTATTAAAGTATTACAAATGTATCTTTATCTCCCCATTGTCATCTCATTCCCCCAGTCCTGCCCTCACCCTCACCCCCTGTTGTCTCTGTTCATCGCTTATGCTTAAATGCATGGATACAAGTCCTTTGGTTGATCTTTACTCCTTACCCACTCTTTCCCCTACCTTCTCTCTGAGATTTAAGTATCTGATCGATGCTTCTCTGTCTCTAAATCTGTTTTTGTTCATCAGTTTATGTTGTTCATTATAATCCACAAATGAGTGAGTTCATTGTGATGTTTATTTTCTCTGACTGACTTATTTCACTTTGCACAGTGGTCCCCAAAAGGTGGCTTGCGAGCCGCCCTTTGCCTCTCTGTTGATTAATGAGTTTGCTGACTACTGACTTAGTATAATGCTCTCCAGCTCCATCCATGCTGTTGCAATTGGTAGGAGTTCCTTCCTTTTTACTGCGGCATAGTATTCCATTGCATAGGTGTGCCAAAGATTTTTAATCCACTCATCTACTGATGGGCACTTAGGCTGATTCCAAGTCTTAGCTATTGTAAATTGTGCTTCCATTTGGCCCAGTGATCCCACTTATAGGAATATATCCCAATAAACCAGAAATACCTCTCATAAAAGATATATACACCCCTATGTTCATAGCAGCACAATTTGCAATAGCCCAGCCAAAATCTTGATTGTAGCTATGCAAAGGTGCAGATTACACAGTTCGAAAACTACTGACTCACAGAAACTGTGAGATGATAAATGTCTTTGCTATTTTAAGCTATTCAGTTTGTGATAATATTGTTAGGCGAAGCCTTAACCAGTTTGGCTCAGTGAATAGAACGTCAGCCTGCAGACTGAAGGGTCCCAGGTTCAATTTTGGTCCAGAGCATGTACCTTAGTTGCAGGCACATCCCCAGTAGGAGGTATGCAGGAGGCAGCTGATCAATGTTACTCTCTCATCGATGTTTCTAATTCTCTATCCCTTCCTCTCTGTAAAAAAAGCAATAAAAAGTATTTAAAAAAAATATTTTTAGCTGAAAATAGATAATTAATACACTGCCACATAATTCTAATTGTGAAATAGACTGATCTCTATTTCAAGGCTTCTTAGCCTTATCAGACCCAAACTCCCATTTTATTAATAGAGATTATTTTAATATGACTTTAATAACATAAGTTTAAAAAGGTTATATTAAAATGCATACTACTATAACCCACCTATATAAATAATTTAAAAATCAATAATACTTTAGATATAACATAAAATGATATTAAGGGATATTAACTCAAAATAATATTATATGCCATTTATATATAAACACAATAAAACTACATTAGAAGATATAACAAAGGTAATCAAGAAGATATAACAATTATAAATATTTATGCTCCCAACATAGGAGCATCCACATATATCAAGCAAATATTAACAAAATTGAAGGGAGAAGTATATAGCAATATAATAACATCAGAGAACTTTAATACTACATGTTCAACAATGAAATAGATCATCCTGACATAATATCAATAAGGGAACATTGAACTTAAACTACACTTTAGACAAAATGGATTTTACAGAACATTCCAACCAACAACAGCAGTATACATATTCTTCTCAAATAGTAAGGAAACGTTCTCCAGGATAAATCATATGTTAGGTCATAAAACAACTGCACCCATATCTTATACCATACACAAAAGTCAACTAAGAATGTCTTAAAGACTTGAACATAAGACTTGAAACTATAAAATTTCAACAAGAAAACGTAGAGGAAAAGCTCCTTCATATCAGTCTTGGCAATGACTTCTTAGGTTTGACACCAAAAGCGCAGGCAGCAAAAACAAAAGCAAACAAGTGCGACTACGTCAAACTAAAAAGCTTCTACACAGCCAAGGACACCATCAAGAAAAAGGTATCCCTTTAGAATGGGAAAAAACATTTGCCAACCACACATCAGAGAAGAGGTTAATACCCAAAATATACAAGCAATTCATATTACTTGATAGCAAAAAATAATAATAACCCAATTTAAAAATGGATAAAAAACCTCAATAGACATAGTTCCAAAGAAGACATACAAGTGCCCAACAAGTACATGAAAAGGTACTCAAAATCACTAGTCATCAGGGAAATGCAAATCAAAAACATAAGGAAAAATCACCTCACAAACGTTAAGATGTCTAGTATTAAAAAGACAGGGATAACAAATGCTGGCAAGGATGCGGAGAAAAGGAAAATCTTGGACATGTTGGTAGGAATGTAAACTGGTACAGTCATTATAGAAAACAGTAGGGAGGTTTCTCAAGACATGAAAAATAGACCTACCACGTGATCTAGCAGTTCCACTTCTGAGTTATATACAAAGCATATATATTTGTATGTTAACAAAATCATTATCTTAAAGAGATACCTGTACACCTATGTTCATAGCACCATTATTCACAATAGCCAAGATATGGAAACAACCTAAGTGCTTGTCAGCAGATGAGTGTATAAAGAAAATGTGTACACAATATATTGCATATTTACAGTAATAGAATATTATTCAGCCTTTTAAAGGAAGAAAATCCTTTACTTCCAACAACATGAGTGAACCTGAAGGGCACTGTGATAAGCGAAATAAGCCAGACAGACAAAGATAAATATTGCATGGTATCACATAAGTGGAATCTAAAAAATGTTGAACTCAGCCGAAACCGGTCTGGCTCAGTGGACAGAGCGTCGGCCTGCGGACTGAAAGTTCCCAGGTTTGATTCCTGGGTCGGGGGCATGTACCTTGGTTGCGGGTGCATCCCCAGTAGGGGGCATGCAAGAGGCAGCTGATGTCTCTCATGGATGCTTCTCTCTGTCCCTCTCCCTTCCTCTCTGTAAAAAATCAATAAAATACAATAAATAAATAAATAAATAAATAAATAAATAAATAAATAAATAAATTTAGTTCAACTCATAAGAACAGAAAGTAAAATATTGTTGATTTACCTGAATTGTCTTCCTGGAAAACTCAAGCATATATTAAAATTGTAGACATGGGTGAATCAAAGAGATCCCTAACTTGAGCCTTGGCAGAGGGGTGGTGAGGGATGGGTAGAGGGGAGCTTTAAAGGCAGGATTACCAGACATGGGAGGGCTCCCCATGCACAAGGCTCTTCAGAAAACTGTAAAAGAAGCTTCAAATTCCATTCCGCTGCTCAAGGGCATCACTTAGGTGGCCACTGGCTAATGTCTGTGTTAGCAACAATGAAAACTAGAACTCTCCCCTCCTCTGTGGCTTTTGTGTGTTGACTTTTTGGTTGGTATTGATTTAGAAGGGCAATGCTCATTTTAAAAACAGAAAAAAAGTGTAAGGAGCCCTGGATCTCAGAGTGACATCTGATTCATCACAAAGGATTTCCCTCTTTGCTCCCCCATGAGTCACTTGTTCGTCCGTACATTTTAGAAAAATCAATAAAAAGGCATTTCTGCTATGAAACGCTATGCTTCTAACCTCCCAGTTTCTCAAAAGTCAAGGCATGCAGATAAGATCTAGTTCACCCATCACTTCAAATTTCAGCATTAACATAAAGAGGGGACAGCACAATTGACTGTTAGATCTTTTATTTATCACCTGTCTCTGTTTAACAAATATCATGCTAATTAAATCCATGAACTAGACCCTCAGGACATATATGCCCACCTGGATTTACAGAAATATAAAACATGGAACTTTTGTGTTTCTGTCATAGAATGAAAATTGTGCCAAAAACAACAGGAATAATTCAGTTAAACAAGATGATTCTATTCTTGCAGCTCCCAAAATTTCCATCCTGCCTCCGATTTAAATATTTACATTGTAAATATAATTGAGGTAAACTGCAGCTGTAGTCTTTGCTACATCTTCTAAGATGCCCAAGATGTTAAGCATAAATTGTCTGGTTCTGAAAGATTTAATTAACTAATTAATTAATTAAAATCTATTACTGCTTGATCAGCACTTGAAATTTAAAATTATGTATATTATTTTTATAAAAACCAAATATTCCTTTACCTGAGGATAGAAAAGCAGGAGAATCCAAAGGCCTCTGTTTGGGTTTACAGAATAATAAATGACCTCACTTAAACACTTTCATACATTTGTAAATGCACAACCAATGAGGTGTTACATTTGCTTCATTATTATAATCCGGTGATAATACAGCATTGTTTATATAGCGCTGTTGAGTCCAAAAGAATTTGGTATTAATTAGTTATTACCAGGATGAACACTGTATTCTTTTTTCAATATTTTGACCTTGTACTAAAGACTGAATACATAGAACTTACCCATAAAACCTTCCCAACTACTGTCAGCCTTTCTCCCTCTTCCTCACTGATTTTTCAAGGGCAGATAAAATATGGTTTATTAAGGAAGTGTTCATGGCTTTTTTACTTTTTTGTCTCACTGCTTCTCACCAAATAGCACATAAAGTAATTTGTGTTTTCTTGTATTTCACAATAACTCTTTGGGCAATCTTGAAAACTAACAGGCATCATCAGAAAAATGACTGAAACATGAAAAACTCATATATTCTGGACCTAGTCTTGAAACAGGTCTGTGGGAAGGAAGTAATTGTCAGATATCCACAGGGTGCTAAGTCTACTGAATGCTCTGATGTCATTTGAACAAGAAAGGGTATTTTAGTATTGAGGGGGGCAGGGGGATGCTGAAATACAAAAGTGAATGGGTTGTGGGAAAAAAGAGTCTTCTCTTAATTAGGAAATACATAATAAACCCTGTGAATTCATCTCCCATTAATTCCTGGTGAGAGAAAACAAAAGACGTGTATTTTCAAAGTTCATTCCCCATTCCATTATCCAATAATTCCTTCCAGTATCAGCCCGCAGAGCTGTTGAGTGAGCACCTACAATGCTGGGGACCTTTCACTGGCTTCAATCCCAACCTGATGTCAAGGCGGAGCAAGGACATCTGCTGATGGCCATCGCAGTGGCTCTGATGGTCAGTGATCACCTTTGGACGGGGCAATGCTGCCCCTAATAACGCTGCACAGATCAGGACCAAGTGAAAATAAGCTGCATTATCCTCTTAAATTCACATTTCTCTCCTTTTTATATAAGCTCTTTCTGGCAAAGTTATCCACAGTGAAAGCAATTCATTTTTCACAGAGGAAAAAAATATTAATCATTAGGTATCCTGGGCCAACAGAAATATGTATCAAATTTACTTCAGGGTTTGAGTTTTTTTTTTTTTTTTGAGGGGACAGTTATTTTTAAAAAGAAATTGAATGTGGGTGGAAAGGGGAAAAGCTATTAAGAGTTGCTGAAAGCAGTTTGGCTCAGTGGATAGAGCATCAGCCTGCGGACTGAAAGGTCTCAGGTTGGATTCCAGTCAAGGGCACGTACCTTGGTTGCAGGCACATCCCCAGTCAGAGGTGTGCAGAAGGCAGCTGATCTGTTTCTCTCTCATCAATGTTTCTTACTCTCTACCTCTCTCCCTTCTTCTCTGTAAAAAATCAGTATATATATATGGATTTATATATATTAAAAAAGAGAGAGAGTTAAGAAGAGCTCTGGCTAGGTGCTCAGTTGGTTGGAGTATTGTCCTGTGCATTAAAAGATAGTTGCAGGTTGATTTCCAATCAAGGCACACACCAAGGTTTGGGGGTTCCATGCCAGGTTGCATTCAGGATGCAACCAATCAATATTTCTCTCTCTCTCTCTCACTCTTTCTCTCTCTTCTCTTTCTTCTCTCTTTCGCTCTATCACTCCTCCCACCCCCTCGCCTCTCTCTCTCTTTCTCTCCCAAAATCAATTTAAAAATATTTCCTCTGATGAACATAAAAATAGAAAAAAAAAGAGGTAAGAAGAGTTCCTGTTGGCAGTTGGGGGTTTTTATTATGGGTTTGTTGTTTATTGATTTGTTTGCTTTTTTTACATAAGAAATACAGTTTCTTAGTGAAAACTTCAGGATTAGAAACAACAAAATGCTGACAACCCAGGGCTGATTCTTAACACCTTCCTGCCCTCTTGGGAGTGTCACATGTGCACTGACATGCTCTCAGGGAGTGAGAAGCACTGCAATCAGGGAACACTGCACTCAGTTTAATGTAATATAAACAGCCCCTCTTGTATGAAGATTTCCTAGGAAGCTGGACTATGGCAGGGCACTGGGTTTTGTGAATTCTTCTTGGAGGTTTCTCAGAGCATAGAACCAGGCAACAGAGCTGGGGTTGCCCCAGAACTTTCTGGAAGATGCGCACATTTGGCTTTCTTAATGAAAGGAATAGAAGAGCATGGTGCTAAGAACCATGCTCTAGGAAGAAAACTAAAGTCCATTACTAACAAGCACTCATTTTTGAGACTTAATTCGCAAACCATCATCCTCCCACAAAGAACTGACTTTGATTTTAATTCCCTGTTGGTATTGGACATCACACAAGAGATGTGGAATTTAACCAGGGGCTGAACGTTGTTTCTGCAGGAACAGCCTTGAAAAGCCCTTTGCACAGAAGGTGCATCTACAATTCTTTATAAAAGAAGACCAGACAACCCACAACAAATGTTTTCAACAAATAAACCTCTAACTTAAAAAAAAAATCCAATTCAAGTTTTACTAGTACTTTCAAATGATTCTGAATAATGACCTTTAAGAAATGAAGTGAAAGAAAAGGAACAATCAGACCAAAGAGATAGGATTGGTTTTATATTATTCTGACTTTTTCATAAAACTCTTCTTCAATAATGAAAATCTTGCAATCCAGAAGCACTTATAAAATGGTTAAAATCAAAGAAAGGGCTGATATTTCTTCACTCCTCACACAAAATGAGCCTTTTATTTTCCTTCAATACCAACATACCTCATCAAGTTTATTTTGGTACCTTTCCTTCTACATTTTTATCTTAAACATTCATTTTTAGACTCATCCAGAAGCATTCTTTGTTTATCTTTCTATTTCTGTATTTTTATTGAACCATCTCTGTTATCAAGACTATCTCCTAATTGGGTTTCATACGTTCTGATTACTTTAACCTGTCTCTGAATATAATTAGAATCAATTTAGCATCTAACTAAATTCCATTTTTTTCCCTTCACCGTGATCTTCACCACCCTTTGTCCTCTTATCTTGCTCCAGCAAGAAGGCTTAGGTTTTCTTTCTTAAACCTCCTCTTTTGTTCATGGAGGCTATGGGGAAACCAGCAACAACAACAACATTCTGTGCTCTCTTCAATAACTTAAAGTAAAATCGTTCATTCTCCTCAACTCAATACAGCAGATTTCCTGGGGTCCTAAGTTATTTTGCTAAACCACTGCTTTCTTACAAATGTATAGCAACCAAAATTCTGAAACCCCCTAGTTAATTTTTCTTGATTGTATTATTGTTAATAGTGATACCTAGACCTTAGTCCCAATTGGAAGATTCCATAAGGTAATGTGAATGCAATAAGGTAGTAAGGTCACTGCTTGCTCTTTTAATCATGCTGCTTTCCTGCAGATGTACACATGCAGTGCATCCTTAAAGGCAGCTAGATCTCAATGCCTCCTTGATGGGTTTGGTAACATGCTATGACAATTTGAGAAGCCTGTCGCTTAATTCATGCTTTCACATTAAGATGGATGTTTTCAAACTTGGTGAAAATCATAGGTGTTTCCGACAGATATTGCTTATGTATCTAAAGTTCAAATTTAACATAGAGCAGAAATAATCCCAAAGAGACAGTGAAGTAGATAACAAAGCCTTTTCTCGATCAAGGGCTGTTTAAAGAGTCAAGTCCTCGTGTAAAGAAAAGGTTAGACAGAATGATGTGTCTATGTATATATACTTCACAGTTACCCCCCAGTTAACAGGGTGGCAGGCTAGTGGGGAACTTAGAGGCCATGTCAGAGAAAGCTCCAAACCTAGTAATGGGCATCAATGTATCTGAACAGTCAAGATGGTTACCAAGAGCAGGACTATGGGCTAAGGTCTGTGAAGTGAGTCTACATAGGATCCATATTCTCTAGGGACTAAACAGCCTCAGCGTGGCTTGCAGTTGGGCAGAGAAGGACATCTATCTCTAATGAAAAAAGATGAGTATGTCAAACGCAGACTTCCCATTAAGCATATAACCTAACATCTGAGACTGACTCAACATTAATAGAACATTGACCTCCATCCCAGCATTATCATCAAAGATGCACGTTTGCTCTCATTACTTTAAGATAATTTAACTAGAGTTGATCACTGCTTCACTATAGTCACCACATAACATTAAAAAGTCACATTTTCTCAGAGAAGTTACCCTCCCCTCTTTAAGAGGGACTCACAAATACTGGTGAACTGGTACTTATTTTACAGATGTATCGCAGCTTAGTGTAGACTAAGGAATCATCCAGACTTGAATTGGTTCTGCCTTTACAAGTAATTAGCTGTGTGACTTCGAGCAACTAATATGATCCATCTAACCCTTGCTTCCTATATGTATATAATATCAGTGATAATAGTACCTATGTCATAGAATTGGTGCAAGGATTCAATGAGGTAACAAACCGTGCATGATAAGAGATTATTAAATGTTTGGTGGTGTGATGGAAAGTGAAAGTGGTGAAAGAGATGTGGCTTCAGAATGATTTAAAAAAAACATGAATAAATTAGAAAGACCAAAAAGATAAATACATAATGACAAGATCACAAAGTGGTTACACAGATACATTTTGTGTGGTGATAAGACAATCAATGCACTGATTGAGCACAATGCACTGGAATGAGCACAATGATTAGTGAGTCAATGTCCAATCAGAGCTGGGCCTTATTGCCTTATCTGGCCAAATGAATAACTAATCAGTTTTGGTAAAATATATATTTGGGGTAGTTGCACTGCCATTTCCATTTACCTATTTCTCTAGTGACATTTCCCTGAGCAGATGACTGCATGTCTCTTTATGACCTTTGATATAAAACCAAGTGTCCTGGGAGTTCCTGGGTTCTGATGGTAGTTCTTTGATCTTTAGGGCCAAGTTAAAACTGTGTGTGTGTGTGTGTGTGTGTGTGTGTGTGTGTGTGTGTTTGATATAGTTGATTACAATGCTCAGACCCAAAAAAAACCTGTTTGGATGACACAATAAAATAGCCATCCCTAACACATTGCCATTGTGACCCTGAAAGAATGAGACCATAAGCAATCATTCCAGGCTACATCTTAAACCAACTGCATTAGAGTTCAAGAGCACCTGATCCAATATAGTTGATCAAAGTATCTTTTACAATATAGCTTTAGTGACATATGTATTTTAATACATGGCTATCAAATGCATACATTGATTCCTTAATTCCCCAACTTCTTTAATTTCCAGGATTATAACTGAAAATTTGGCATTTATCCTTGAATAGTCTGATATGCTTCTTAGATCATTTATTCATTCCCTTAAATGAACTGCAACCAGGTAAATGTGCCCATTTTACCTTCTATTTTTCTGACAGTCTAATATTTGATGAAATCTGAACACTCCTAATTCAGGGATAGAATTGTAGCCATTATAATTTTGATTTTACAAAGAACTACAAAAGAATCATACAGTAGGGTCCATCTTGTATCTCCTGGTGTCATGTGCTATCCGCGTATCACAGGTTAAACCACTCATCAAAATGGAAACTAGAGTAAGACAAACCTAACAAAGGATTTCAGCAGGACAAATTGTATTTTGGAGGAAAAATTAAAACAAATTTGAAATACATAAATTTAGGAAGTTACTTGTAAGATAGAGCCCTTAAACTAACTTGATGAAGATGATAAGAAAAAGGAGGAGGAAGAGGAAGAAAAATGGAAGAAAATTACTTAAAGACCACTATTCACACATTTTTGTCACCTCTTCCCAAGGTTAATGGGACCGAGGCCCAAATGTTCTGCATTTTCCATTCTGTGCTTACCACATTCAGAGAGGAAGCAATCTTTTCCCCCAGGCAGTTCTGAGTTGGATAAAAGGAAACAAAGCAAAGGAAACATCTTTCTTATTAAATAATGCTGTTCTCAGTCCTGGTTTCCAATGAAGATGAAAAAAAGAAGTGGAAAAGGCTAGGTCCATTCACATAACGCTGGAACTGATTTACTAGCAAATGGCAGCTCAAACAAGTTAAAACTAGACATCTCCAACCTGAGATCCTAAAATTATTATTAGAAACTTAAAATTACTATATGGTTGAATGATTATTATTCAATGTTTGGGAACAGTGCCTCCCTTAAATGCATTACAGTACAAAATTCAAAAACTCAAAATGAACCATAAAAAATTCATTTATCCTATGCTTTAAAAGTCACTTTCAACTGAAAAATGGAATACACTAACATTTTTAAAACTACTTTTCTCTGTGTGCATACTGAGTACTATATTTTATGGAATTTGCTCCCATTCAGAGATAACAACACTGCCAGATTTTTAGCTGTTACAGAGAACAAGAACCAATAATTGTATTAACATCATACAAGAAATTACACTAGGTTCCTAAAATACAAAATAAACTCTCCAATAAACTTGCATTTTAGGAGAATGTTCAATTTCCATTGTAATATGGGGAGATAAATCGCATTTGGTCTCCTAATCATTATTCTCACTTCTCTTTCTTTGCCCACATGAGGCAGCGAAAGCCAAGAAACTACTTCTCTTGTCTTCCTCCCCAAACAGTAATTGATAGTAAAAACACTGGTAAAGACCTGCTTTCTGGTCACAACCGTGACACTCTGGCTGCCTAACCTTTAATAAGTAGTTTTCTTCATTTTGAAAATCAGATAACATTGACTGAGTCTGTATAATCGCCGCACATGGGCAATATCTTGCCTCTCTCTCCTCCCATCTGCTGTCAGATGGCAGAACTTGAAGAAGGGGACGGAAAAGTAATTTCTGAGGAAACTTGCAAGTTGTGGTCCTGGGATAGAGTGATCCACAGCAGTGGCTGGGTGAACCCAAAAGAGCTTAAGGGGAAGGAGTTGGTTTTAGCGACAAGTCAGAAGGCAGGAGAAGGAGAACGGCTAGGACAAGATCCACAGAGGAAATCTGAGGTCAAATCTGTCCCTTCTGAAAAGCTCTCCAGTGACCAAAAGGAGGAGTATATATAACCCATCACTGCGTAACATCCAAAATGGAATCCCAAAATGTAGTCAGCAAAAGTGCATTTCTTCCCCCCAAATATAAATCTTTCTGTTAATATTACTCTTCAACTGAAACTTTAAACAAAACTTTCCCCCTAGTTTCTTACAGGTGGTAAATTCTTTGCACTGCAGGGGTGCACTTGTTCTGACACCCTGGACCTTCCTGGTCAGGGGTGGGCCTCCTGGGAGGACCCAGTGAGTTTAACACATTCAGTGCAATGGGTTACATGAATGAGTGCAGGGATAATAAATGATTAATGAATGAACATAAATGAACATACACTCTGGTCTCCGGTTTCTTAACATGTGGACTGAAGGTTTAGATAATAACTTTCGCAGTCATGACAAATTAAATAATTATTTATGCTCATGTCCACATCACCAAATATAAATCATGCTTATATTTAGAATACAATCACTTAACATATGTTGAAAACTGGAAATGCAAAGATAAAAGATGAAGATAATGCCCTCAAGACATTTACAAGTATATTAGAATATAGATTGTTGGGGACATCCATAAAAAAAGGAGTGGACCCAGTACCTAGCTAACCTTTCCGGCAGGAGAAATCATGGGGGAGTTCAAGGGGTGAAATATCTAAAGGCTTTCTGGAAATGGGTCACAAGACTTGAATGCTGGGTTAATCAGGTAAATAGAAGGGGAGAGGAGGGACTTTCTGAGAGCTGGTACACAAGGAAGGAGGTAAAGAACTTGTTATTTCCAATTAGTGCCAGTAGTTGCACAGAGTTGGGTGCTAGTGGTTCATGGCATATGATAAACCCACAGGCGTTTTTAATTGTCTCTCTTGGATCTAAACTTTTTTACAGCCTGAGGCACCTGAAGGACTTGAAGTGATGACATGTCTATCATTAACACCAAAATACAGTACAGTGATACTCAAAGGTCAGGGCTGGGAGGAGCCGCGGCACCCAAGGAGACACATATCTTGGCAAGTGACATTAAATACACCAATTTTTTTAGATGATTGTAATTATTCTTTCCCTTTGCCCAATAAAATGTACTCTTACTTGTAGAGAAATTTGGAAGATTTCTGGCCCCATTCTCTAGATGAAAAATTGAAGGCAGGGACTGATACTTGCCAATACCTCTCAAATAATTAATGCTACAGCTCTGAGAATATTCAGCACTTCTAGTTTCCAATAAATCAGGACTCTCATATATAAGATTCAAGTTATTAATCTGAGTGGACATTTCATTGTAATTGCTCTATTTTATGGATCATGGACAATGAATGGTGTAAATGGGTTCTTCATCGTAGAGATAGAACAAGAACCAACGAGGAGATGAAAGGGGCTGATCAGTACTGGAGCCCTATTTTTAAACCCTGCACCCCATATTTCTACCCTCACCTCCATAGCTGCAGCTGATAACAACTGCCTGGGAGGAGATAGGCAGGCAGGTGGCAGAGGAAGAAGCAAAGGGGCAACCCTGCAGATGGAACAAATAACCCTATATCCGATATGGCTCAGGAGGATGCCCTATTCCCTAATGGTACCTGCAAACATAGGTGGCAAAGTTGACTTTCAGTAGACCCTTCTCTTTCTACCCACCTCAAGGCCACATTCACATTCTTGTTACTGGAATTGCTGTTTCTAGCTGATGCACAGAAGTTTTCACATGTTTGTGAAAGACTTGAATCTTGAGTTAATCAGGTTGTATATTTGAATTTGCTTTCTTAGGGAACAAATTCAGTTACTGCACAGACAAAAAGCCAGTAAAAATGCTGATATTATTTTTAAAGGGCAAATCAATTTCCAAAACCAAATTAAATAGAAAAGGCATTAAAAAGTCAAGGTAGGGCTAAAGCATATGCTAAGGTATATCATTTAGTTGTCCAAATTAAGTTCAAAACCAATGACTTTTGTCTCAGAGCAAATAGTTTACAAGAAAAAAGTACAAACATCAAAAAATAAAGGCTAAATGTTAAGACAGTCTGTCACAATCTAGCATCAGTCTGTACAGAAAGTTACCCACCACACTATCAGATTGAATATTTTCATTCTTCCCTTTCTTTGAAGCCACAATTACCAAACCTAAGTTGTACAAATACTTTGTCACCTGAAACAAGTCATGGGAAGTTCTATCTGGCTTAGGGATAAATGGGTACACAACTAAATTAAACCATTCCCTTACCCCTCACTCAGAACTTTCTCTCCACGCACACAAGAGAACAGCTTATGGTTAATTCTCAGAAGTACATATCTCATGAGAATAAAGAAATACCTTCTACCTGTTATAAATCAGAACACATATTTGAATTTTAAATCCACATTTTAAAGACATCTCCAAGGGTTTCTATCCATCCAAACACAACAGTAAGGTTGTTTACTCCCCAAATCCAAGCAAGAACTGAAACACGGTGCCAGCGGCGTGACATTATGCATGCTGATCACATGGACTCTGCTCAGCTTTGGAAATGCCACACCCGGTAACAGACTGCTGTCATCCTGGCTCACATCCTCTCAAAACAAGAGCTACCTGATCTGGCGTCTTCAAATGGCAGTGCGAGTTGTCAGATTTCTCTTTAAGAAATTTGGAAGGTGACATCTAGCACATGAAATGGTTACCAGTTTAACAGCAGAAGAGAAAGAAGTATCATATCATGGTATATCCTCTCAATAGGTTACCGTGGGTCTAGGACTATTTGCAAACACAATTTGGAAAATGCTTTTGTCCATCAAGGGAAGAGGGAAGAAAGTGGCCTCTGGGTCTCCAATTTCTCGTTTCAGGTTTCCCTGAAAGCTAGGCTTTGCCTGTATCCTGTGTCTGCCGTCACATCTGCAGATTCATAAAAGACTAATTCTAGCTGACTGCATCACAGCAGTTGCGAAGTTGCCACAGCCTCTAAGCAGAAAGCAACTTTTCCTTAGAAAATCGGAGGGAAATTTTGTTCTTTTGTAGTCTGGATTTTTGTTTCTTCTCTTTTTTTTTAACAGTATACAATTGGTATACTGTTCTAACTAGGGATAAACTTTTTTAAATTAAAAAAGTTGAGAATCAATTTTGAATGTCACTTTCACTATAAAAATATGTGCATCCTCTTGTTAGCATACTGAGAGCATGCTAATAAATATGCAAACCTATTGGTGTCATACCAACAAGATGCTTTTTCTGAAGAGGATAGCACTAGTCTTCCCTCAAAATGGGCACTGTAATCTATCCAACACTGAGGTATTGATCCAAAAAGGAAAAAAAAAACTGCTCTAGACCATAACTGGTATGTGATTTTCTGCTATTTCAGTAGCACAGCCCTTACTTTGTCAATCTGTGTCTTTCTCTTCCTTCCCTTGACCTTCAGACCCAATATGTCCTCCAACACAATAACATTGACAATGACACATATGTAACACTATATTAGAATGGTTATTTTAAGATCACTGAGGTTCCCAATTTTATCAGGCAAAAATTCAACAAATTTCTTTCTTTTTGTGGTATGGAAACAATCACTTCACCTCTCTGAATCCCAGCTTTTTAAACAGAAAACAGGAAACCACGTGTCTCTCCAATCTACACAAAACAGTTGTTATGAGGGTAAAGTAATACAATGTGGGAAAGCATTTTTAAAACATTTTGAGGACCGATCACAACTAGGCAGGAACATAACCATTAACTTGAGTTTAAATCCCATTTGGTTGATGTAGGTGGGGTAAAATGGACCCCCAAGACAATTATCTGAATAAAGAAGGGGAGAAATAAAGTATAACTCAGGCTATTGAAAGTGATCTTTGCTCTAAATCACCTAGACTGTCCTTTCACATCATTCAAATATACCAGATCATTATGTTATCCCTCTTTGCCCTTATTTCTAGAGAGAAAGGTGAAGCTGAAGGTAATATTATTGTCATCATCATTATTATTATTGTGCAGCACACCTGTTAGTCACAATTCACTAACTATTGAACACATGGCAATTGCTTTCCATGCTAAAAAATAATAGGCATATGTTGCCTGGTTAAATGACACATCTAATAGGTTTAAAAGCTGATTCACAGCAATCATTCACTGCAATGATTTATATTTTAATGACTAAATACCCACCACACATCTTTCGTTTGATCTAATTCTGCTCTAGAGAACGATTTTGCTGCACAAGAGTGCTCTCCTACTCTAATTTGCTTTTAAAATGTCCTCAGCATTATGAGTGTTACCACAGTTCTAAGCACTGCAAAACACAGTTTTGACTTAAACCTGAACCCTGACATTGTTACAAAAGCATTTACAGAACTTAAAATTGATCAACCCTCATAGTACCTCCTTTGAGCCTATATATCACATAGCCAACAGGGGAATGCCCTTGACTGTTCTCTTATCTTCACAGCCCTCTGTGTCAAAGCTTCTTCTCATCCAATGCTCCTTCCATTGTGAACAAATCGGGGGCCACTCTGTTCTATTTATGCACAGTTTTGCTAGAGGGGGTGTTATTTCTGTTTTTAACTATTGATCTAGGAAAAACACTAAGCAGGCCTACTGTCTAAATTTAGACCCATAACCATTCGTCATGGAGGAAATGGACAAGGGGGGAGAAAGTGCATTGGAGCTAAAGTTAGAATTTCCAGGTTCCATCTGACTTTGAAGAGCTGAGGTGATGTTACGAAGGTCAGATTAAAGGTAAGTAGCATCTTCATTTGCTGAAAGAGGAAACAAGAACCCAAGAAGATCAGACAATCACAGGGAACCATTTTGGTTTAGCAGCAGAATGTACAGTAGTTCAGCAAATGCACTTTTTGTCCAGTTTGGAGTTCTCACGGTCTTATATTTCTCACCTTGTGCAACAGTGGCAGCAGTTGTATTGTTTGATGGTTGTGTGTAAGCCATGTGTAATAAAGCAAATTGTAAAAAATAATGGATAATTTAAGATGCTATTATAGCTCTCCAGTTGCCAAATGACTTTAATATTTCCTATGTTAACTATATGTCCTTTCCTAGAAACCAATGCTTTGTAAATGAGTTTCAATGTGACAGGTGATCATTTGATGTGGATTGCACTAGGATGGGAATAACAACCTTCACAAAAAATGGGTGTACCTCAGACTCTGCTGAGAAGGAAGAACAAGATGATGATTGACCCAGGAGCCATAACAATAATGAAATGAAATGAATGTTCATCTGGCTGTTGCTTTCCATTTCATAGCTTCATAGATTTGTAGTGCTTGGTGCAGCAGACACAAAATTCATCTGTAACAGTTAATATCAGCCTTCTTTTTGCATTTTTACAATTTGCTTGTCAAATAAAACAATGGTAATAATAAAGCAATGTCTTTTAATATATATCTAAAGTTGACACTTCTGATTATAGCCAAAGAATAGAAAGGATACAGCTGAAAAAAAATTAAATCAATTTCAAATATTCCAGGGTACACTGTCTTTCATCAAGGCGCATCATAGAATACTCAAATAATCCTTTTAAAAAACGACATACAATTTGCAGTTATAATAACCACAGACAATAGGAAACCATTTTCTCATAGATAGATACTCAAATTTTTTTTTGGCTTCTAAGGCTGCTACCAAGACACTATCACACATTTATTAAAATCCATTAACAGGTTAAAAGTGAGAGATAATGTTCTTTTAATTAGCGGTACGAATTGAGGGCTTCAGCATGTCCTTTCTCCTTCTTTGTCAACATAATATGTGGTTAAAGCTGCAAGTTTATGTATTGTGAGAACTTGAACCTACACTCGCTGGCCTACTTCTTTTTTAGATTGACAAGCATTTCATTTTCGAAACGTTCAATTTCTACTCATATCTCATATAGCACTGGGAATAACACTACCAAGTTAGCAGAGTATCCTGGAGCCAGGAGAGAAAAAAACCTGAAGGAAGGAGAGTCTGTAACAGCAAATGCTGTGGAAAATAAGAAGTGACTGGGAGATGCATGTTGAGCGCTAAGAAAGAAATTTCAGTTGAGCAGAATGGGCAGGTGTCAGCCACACGTGGTGAGAAGGAGAGTAAGGAACAATGAAAAGAGTGACAAAAAGTATAGATTCTCTTTAAAAAACCTTTAGCAATGAGGCTGGGAGGAAGACTGATTACTGGGGAGGAGAGAGAGTAATTAAGAAACTGAAGCCAGGCTATCAGTCCAGCAACAATGGAGGAGGAAACACTGAAAGAAATTCTTGTGGAATACTGGCTAAGAAGGGAGGCAAGAGAGGCCAAAAAGCAAGCAGTTAGTGAGAAGACTCCCACCATGTCCAAACTTCAGGCAGGCTCTACTAAGCCCTCTAGGCCTTGACCTTGGTGCCCATCCTGGGCTGGCCTACATCAGTCAGTTGTAGCAGGAATCTTGCTAAATCAGTTTAAAGAGAACTTTGCATCCTCTTGTTTGATCCATTTCCTCACATTCCTCCCCGACCTTCGTAACTGATCTCCCTGGCCTACCTTAGGCAAAAATATTGTTAGATTTGTTTACCCAGATCCCCCCCTTTCTTCTGATGTCACCTCCAAATAATTTCCCACCCACTGATTCCCACACTACTACTTGGCCATAAATCCCCACTGTCCCATGCTGTGTGTAGAATCGAACTCAGTTTTATACTGAGTCTGTTTTCCGCCATTGCAGTAATCATGAATAAAATCTAGTTTTGCCACTTTGTTAGGATCTAGCTTTGGTTTTCTTCTGGTTCGCCCCCAAAGGACAGGGGAAACAGGTAAGAGAAAGACATCAGCGGTGGGAAAATCTCAGCTCAATGGAGGTGGGGAAATAAGGCTAACCATACATATTTGGGAAAGAAAAAAAACTCAGATGAGGAGCAAAGGCATTTTGAACCATTCTGTACTCAGATTTTTATTAGATTATCTTAGCTTCATTACACTTTATTATTTCCTCGTCTTTTTAGAAAACATACTCAACCAAAATTTCACTTCGCCAGGTTTCTCGGAGATAAGAAATTCAAAACACAGGTATGTTATAGAGAAGTACATTACTGACTCAGAGATAGATGGCAGAGCTACCATTATTTGCAGGAAAATACAGCGAGCTGTTACTAAACAAGAAATTCGCATTCCTCTGCTTCAGTATACATTCATAAAAGCCCAGCAAGAGTGAGAGAGCAAATATCCCACTGTCAACCTGTGATGGGAATGTCAATGATAGGTCAGCAAAAAACACCACCAGGAACAATGCAGCTTTATCTCGCTCCTTAGGAGTGAAATATTAGGAAGAAAAAGAAACCCATAGTGGCTGTCTAATAAGACATGAGAGAGAAAAAAGAAAATGCTATTAGATACTGGTCTAGTGGACAGGCATTGTTCCATCCTGGTGACAAAGAGTAATAGTGTTTTTTATCAGGGAAACTTCAGGTGAAGTTAACGTAAGTTGTTTGATATGAGTTCATTCTTCTCTCCTAAAACCAAAAGTGTTGGTATTCCTCATTATATCTGGACATTTTTATAAATAAACTTACATAATTATAATTCCTTGATAAACATTCAGGTATGCAGTCATGCTGTACAAAAGTGAGAGCCTATTTAAGGACTGAAACCCTGCATTGGAGTCCCAGTTCTGCCAGTTACTAGCTATGTAATCTTGGGCAAATGGCTTACCTCTTTTCAATTTGTGCTCATTAGGTGTAATACAAGGCCTGTTAGCTAAATGAGATGTGTATCTAAAGCACATAACATCCTGCCTAGCATGAAATGGGCACTCAAATGATCAGTGGTTCCCTCTCTCCCACCTCTGCATAGCCTGTTTTAAAAGAAAAGGTTTATATATCAGTCACACTAAAAGATTATGCCCTTGGTCCTGGCCCGTGTCGTTCAGTTGGTTGTGTGTCATCCTGTGTAACAAAAGGTTGCTGGTTCGATTCCCAGACAGGGCACATGCCCAGGTTGCAGGCTCGATCTCCTGGAGGAGTGCATGCAAGATGAAGCCATTTGGTGATTAATGTTTCTCTCTCCCTGTCCCTTCCTCTTTCTTAAAAAAAAAAAAAAAAAGGTTATGTCCCTGGATCTGTTAAAAAAAGTATATTTGCTATGTGAGCCACATCCCCTGATTCACATTGTAATGAGCCTAAGTGAATGATGAGGGTGATCTATCATAATTCCATGGATCTTTAGAAACTGAATATGTTGGTGGACCGTATTGCTTTCTCCTTTAGGAGGGAAAAGCATCATTAGGCGCTCTTGTGTAATCCAGAAAATCTGTTGGGATTTTAGGAGCAGTCATCCATCTTTGAACCCTTTAAAAGTCTAATCAATATTCAAGATTCTAAAATGTCATTTTCCAGAATGCTAGAAATCAGAGTAGATGAATTTATGAGAAATGTCTTGTATTTTATTATTCAGATCTTACTATTTCATGAATTATTGAGCGGATTGCCCCCCATTCACATTTATAATAGAGCATTTCTGCATATTCTATTGTGTGCACAAAGTTTAAAATTGTCTATGTGTTAAATCTTCAAAGCTCCTAGAAGTTTTCTGTGTCTACAGTCAAGGTATTTGGGAGACCTAGTGTCAATCTCAGACCTGCTGATACTGACCAGTTCCCAAGGAATGCAGGCCCTTTATTTTCTCCTTCCAAACATCTTTATTATTCTAGAACCGAAAAGACCTGTAGTTACTGTCTCTAAATAGGGCATTATGCGCAGTGTTACAGGCTAATACAAATATATTAAAGGAAGGCCTCAGAAATGTTTGAAACGAAAGTATGAACTTATAGGGAAATAAGGCAGGTTCACAAACAATGATATGATGAACACAACTTACATAGTGTCACATGATAAAGTGATTTCATGGACAGAGATGGGACTTTTTGGTACTACCATTTACAAGAGCATGGATGGAACTGGAGAGCCTTATGCTAAGTGAAATAAGCCAGTCAGAGAAAGATAAATATCACATGATCTCACTCATTTATGGAATATAATGCACAACATAACTGAGGAACAAAAATAGATCCAGAGACAGAGAAACATTGATCATACCGTCAAGCATCAGAAGGAAAGTAGGGGAGGGTGGGGGTAAGTGGGAGAGATCAACCAAAGGACTTGTATACATGCATGTAAGTCTAACCAATGGACACAGACAACAGGGGGGTGAGGACATGAGTTGGGGGGGAGGGATGCAGGATAATGGAGGAATAAGGACACATATGTAACACATTAATCAATAAAGAAATTTTAAAATAATAAAATAAAATGCTAATTATAACAACAAAAATATTTCTACGGTCTCTTTTCAATATTGAAATCTTAATAGCCAGAGATAATAAAAGAGAGTTTATTCCGGGAGGAATATGAGAAAAAACAGGCAGGAGAAGGTCTGATCAATTTGAAGAAGGTATTCCTTTTATTGCTGAACAAGAGAGCAGTTAGTTTACTTTAGCAGCTTGAACAACTACATACCCACCATATTTGTATACTATAAACTCCATGACGCCATGTGCTGGTTGTATTCATCACTGTGTGGCTTATCCTAAAACTAAAAATGATAGCAGTTAGAGTTCTTTGACCTGTAAATATCTGTTGAATAAATGAAAGTGTGTTGATTAGTAGGCAATTGTCAACTTGTGGGGAGAGAAGCTCTGTATTTGGCTTTGCAGAAAATATACCACATCTCACAATGGAAGAAATATTTAATATGTTAGTTGGGATAAGTTAAAAGTCATCTTGAAAACCTGAAAAGATGATGCAAAAACAACAAGATGCAATTTTATAAGGATAAGTAAAAAATCATACATTTATATCCAAAACAGCAAAGAGGAAAGATCTATTAATGTGATCCCTCGGGCCTTTTCCAAGTCTCAGATTCCAGGAGTGTTTTCCTCTGGGTAGTGCAACTTATCTAGGATTCCAGTAAGGAAGCAAAATGTACTGGGTTCATTCATTCAGAAAATATTTTTGAAATACAGTGATTCTTCTTTCTAATTTGTGAATTTCTTGAAATGAGTGCCATATATCCAGCCACAGTGCCTGGCATTGAGTAGACAGTAAATACTCACTAAATGAAGAAACTGAGGCAACTTCTTCAATTTTACCAATTCTGAGGTGTATTGTTTAACATTCAAGGGATTTCAATTGAGTAAAACACCATGGGGTGGAGTTTTTGCAGTCCTTGATTTATATTTTTCAGGGAGAGAAATATAAGAGTGAATAAAGAGGAAGAGTTACCGTATTGTCTGGTGTATAAGACAACTTTTTAACCCAGGAAAATCTTCTCAAAAGTCAGGGGTCATCATATATGCCGGATGTCATTTTATAGGGTGAGTATATCCCAAACTCTCTATTTTAACTGGAAAAGTTGGGGGTCATCTTATATGCCCAGTCATCTTATACACTGGAAAATACGGTAATTTCCTCAGAATGCCTACACATCATATGTATCCCCCCTTAGGACATATTCCATTCTACCTTACATTACAGTTATTTGCAAACAAGGTTTTTCTATTATTCTATAATTTCCTTCAGTTCAAAACTGAAACCTGAGTCCTCTTTGGAGCCTAAAGAAACAACTCTCAATATTTTGTACACATTAAGTATTAATAAATATGTTAAATGTTCAAATTTTAAGTGTGTTTAATATAAACTCCTGCCAGCAACATATGTAAATACTGAGGAGAGTGATGGTAATGAACCAAAATATAAATACTAAGAATAGTGCTAATAATGAACTGTCTGATGTTGTCTAGCCTGTAAGCAAGTTGAAAGGAAATGCATCATTTTGTCAATTAAGCCTCGGGGTGTACAATACCCAAGGAACCAAACAGCATCTTCACTGACTTCTGTTCATTTTGTCTTACTGTATAGTGAAATCAAGTTATAAGGTATCTTTAGAACTGACTGGCTTTAGAATGTCTTGTCTATAACTAAGTAGAGATGCATGAATATTTGTGAGAAAGCCTTTTGGGTAGTTCTTCAAAGACTCTGATACACCTGCCTGGGATTCAAACCTCATATTTAATGTCTTGCCATGAGGATCACTTTGGAACCTTATACCAGGGATATCAGCACAGTATAGTATAGCCTTTTTAATACAAAAAAAAATCATTAGAAAAAGATTCAATATTGATTTGCCTTATTTTAAACTCTCTTCTAAAGACAATATGGTACAATGATGTCTTATAAACATGTCATAATACTGTATTTTTCCATGTATAATATGCTATTTTTTTATAAATAGACTGAAAATCCAGGGGTGTCTTATATAGAGAAGTCAGCCAAGAAGGGAGCCGCTGATGTGTAGCTGCCCATACATTGTCAAATAGGCTTTCTCCAATCGCGAGCCTTATTGTTACTGACGTCAGCTGATGCCATAATTGAAGGTGAAGAAAGAAAGAGTGCAGATACAATGGAACCTGAGAGTTCTGAGTCCATAAAGATGTCAAAAATTAAAAAGATAAAGGAAATTCATCATTTTGTCAATTAAGCCTTGGTAAGAAACTGTCTTATTCTGCAAAATTCAAACTGAATGTAATCAGCTATTCAAAAGAACATGGAAACAGAGCTGCAGAAAGACAATTTGGACCTTCTCCTACTCAGTGTCTAATCAGACAGTGGAGAAAACAGGAAGAACAACTCCTTAAAATGCCAAACAAGAAGAAGACCGTAAGAGGAAAACCAACAAAATGGGCAAACTTGGAGCAGAAGCTTAAGATTTGGATTATGGAGTAGTGCCAGAGTGGCTTATGTGTGTCAACCAAGCTTATTCAATGTCAAGCAAGAACGTTTGCAAGCTAAATGGACATTGTTGATTTTACATAAAAGGCAAAATGGTGCTTCAATTTCACGAGGAGAAAAGTGTTGGCCATGAGAACACAAACAAAGTTAGCTTAGAAAATGCTACCAGTTTTTTATGAGGATGATCTCACATGTATAGACAGTGACTCAGAAGACAGCAGTGATACAATAGAAGTTGAAGAAATTGTTATGTCTGGAACTAATAGTGATGAAGAAGAGAGCAGTGATACAACAGAGGCTGAATAAAGTGATATGCTGCGTAATATCATAGTATATAAACATTACCTGTGGTAATTACTAAATAAAAATGTGTTCTGTTTTATGTTTAAAATATTGATTTCTTAATTTTGGGTTGGAAAAGTGGGGAGCATCTTATACGTGGGAGTATCTTATATACGGAAAAATGCAGTAAGTAAAATGGATATGGCTGTATATAAAATCCTTTCTGAGAATAGAAGTCCAACAGTGAAATAAGGAAATAAAAATGTATACTCAAGTCTTTATCTTTTCTGCTTCATCAATATCAGGTTTAGTAAGGAAATGTCGATTTCAAATGCATTAATTCAAATGCAACATATGGCAATTTGCCCTAATGGAATACTGCCACTCCCAAAAATAATACTGGGTCAGATTGTAATTAAAGAGATTCTAATGTTCTGATTGGGAGCAAAGTGACTTTCTTGGCAAAAGAAAAAAAAAATAGCAATATCCTAAGTCCATCATTTGTATTCATTGCTGATGTAGGGTTTTCAAATAAAGCATTTTTTTCTTTCCTTCAAAACCAGGTTATAATTGTTTTCAAAAACTAATCCTAAATCCCAGGGTTAAGAACATTGAAGTCAAGAACAGTTAAGGTGAACTCAACTGTAGTGATGATAACTAAAACACCCCTCATTTATAGAGTAACCTAATATGTAAAGAGAATCCAGTTTAATGACACTCAAGGGAAATAAGTTGATGGGAAAAAAAAGATAAAAAGAATACAAGTATAAAATAAAAATGGCCCCTGAAGCAAGGACTTCCTAGAGAGAAAGAGGTAAGAGGGGAATCCATAAAATCATTACTTCTTTAACCTGATCTAGGATTCTCAAAAGTCATTCTCAATTTTTTTCCAGAAATCACTTTGGAAAAGGAAAAATACACTCCCCAAGCTTACAGAAGTACCTAAAATATATAGTGTATAATTTAATATTTCCCATAACCTTTTGGAGGTAGGTGTTATTATCTCCATTTATAGATGAGTAAACAGAAGGCTAAAGAAAATAGCAGAAAAGTACTGATCATGGAAATAAAATAAGATCATCCTGAGAAATTTACTTCATGAAGCTGACCTCCTCTAGAGACACTTTTTCATGCTAAACACAATTATTTCTTCCATCTTATGCATCTTTGTTTTGGCAGGAAAACCCTATCATTATCATCTAACATTTGTGTTTCAGGAACTTATATACATAAAGGTATAGAATAAAGGGACCAGATGGGGTCATCAGATATCTTAAGAGCTGCCCACCACATTCATGAGGGGTGGTAAGAGGAGATTCGACACTGGCAAGACTGCTGACTGTGCCCTTTCACAAGATGCCTGGCTGACATCTGCAGCCAGACTGCCTGGGTTAGAAATATATATACACTAGAGGCCTGGTGTACGAAGATTCATGCAAGAATGGGCCTTCTTCCACTGGCTGCCGGCACTGCCTTTGCTCCACCTGGAGCTACCTTTCCACCTTCCCATGCCACCCAGAGTCCCAGAGCTGCTGGGGCAGTGTGGAATACCTGTGTTGTTCCCATGGTGATGATGATGCAAGCATCTTACCCCGCCCATGGCTACTGGGCACTTGTGTATGCAAATTAATCTACCATCTTTGTTGAGTTAATTTGCATAATCCCTCCTGATTGGCTGGTGGGCATTGTGAAGGTACAGTCAATTTGCATCTTTCTCTTTTATTAGTGTAGATAACCCTTTGAACAGAACCTGGCAGATGAGCACTCTAAATATTAGCTGTTACTGACATTTATGATTTCTGTAAATGATATTGAACATGAAGCTCTAGTGTTGGATTATTCAACAGGAGAGTATATCTGCCACATTGACAATGACCTATGAGAAGTTTCTAACTAAAAACAAAATGTTCCCCTGATACACTATTCAAACACACACCAACTGACAGTAAAGAGCTCCTTTTGAAATGAAAATGCAAAAACTATATAAATCATAACAGTATCATCAATAGAAGGAGAAGAGACAGAATAACTGGAGGTCAGTACAAAAAGGGTTTAAATATTTTTCCCTAATTAGTATCCTGTACACATTTGGATCAGAATCACATTAATAAAACTGTTATTCACACCTTCCACCAAGTGCTACAGGAACAATTAAGCAGCCACATCAGCAGAAAGCACTAGCTATAGGGGCACCTTTATAAGTAACAGAATTTGGCTGATTTTCCTCTTTAAAAGAGAAATGCTTATAGAAGAAGTAGGCCACCCCTAGAGTAAGAAAAAAATACTTAATTTCTCATCAAATCATGTGAAAATTGGAGTCATTTTAAGCCATATAACATGTAATGACACTACATATTTCTGTGCTCACCTGGAGCTGAAAAGACCAACCACCCACTGCCAAGGTGAATTTTGAAAAGAGCACTGACGACAGTGAGAACACAACTCTATCCCTTCTAGCCACCTCGATAGAAGATTTATAAAACCGCTGCCTCTGCTGCTGGTGAGTGATCATGCCACATTGTTCCCTATATGAAAACTAATGGGACAGATGCTGGCTGCAATGTTTGCTGAAATTCAATACAAAAGAGTTTATTTTAATGGCAGTAAGAACAGAGGCATCCTGCTGTGTTCAAACCCTATTTCTGAATGCTTATTTAGGAAAAAAACTTATAGTTTGTGACATTTCTATGTTATTATTCATGATTTATAGTAGCTTAGTTTAAGACAATTTTCTGTCTTAAAGCCACTTCTCATCATCTGGAACAACTTTATCAAGAAGTCATAAAAAAGCAGGTTAACCAAAACTGATAAGAGCTTTTAGCCAGGGGAACTAGGACACCATTGTTCTATCAGCTAATCATGTGTCCTTGGATAAAACCAATCACTTCCAATATGTGAACCTCAGTCTGCCCACTACGGAATGAGGAAGTCTGACAAAATTGTGTTTTTGAGCTGCAACTGTAGTTCAGAGATGGTGTGAGAAGAGAAGGAGCAGGAGGAGGCATGTCCCGGGTCTACCTCTGCCTCTTGTATACCTAGGATCTTCTACTGGAGGAAATTGAGAGGAAACTTGTCTTAAAAAATCGAGAGTGTATGGGCCACTCTCGAAATCTTCCAAATGTAAAGAGAATGAAGAAGGTCATGATCCCTTGAATTAGTTGCAATGATATTGGTATGAATTTTTAAAATCAGGGTTGACATATCTGGTGGAATATTGCTACTATACCTGAAGTTAAAGGTATGGGTGGCTAGCATCTTCTTAATTTATCATTGTTGAGGGTCCAAGCATCCTCTTAATTTCTCATTGTTGAGGGTCCATTTTTCCTTGAATGTTACCAAAACCATAAGTCATCGAGTATAATAGGCTGGTACTCTTTTCTGTTCTACTCTCTTTGTTTGGTTTTGGTTTTTGCTTTATCTTCAGATTGTACCCTTAAAATAGCCAGCTTACTTAGCTCCGTGCCTCTCTCTCATATTCCATTTCCCATATTTTTGCCAGAAAAATCTTGCTTACAAATTGTTTTCATAGCTCCTCAATGTCTGCACATTAGAGTCCAAATTCTTTAGAATAGTGTGCAAAACCTTATGTGTTCAAGTACTGGCTATCTCTCTGGGCTGGGCTCTTGCCAAACCCAACCCACCCTAAGCTACACAAGTTCCTTCAAAGTGCCATGATCTGCTAAGCATCTGCTGTGTCTGCCCAGAATGCCTCCCATTCCTGCCTTCCTGGTAAATAAGCTATTCATCTTTCAAAACTGTTTAACCATCACTTCTTCAGCAATAGAATTGAGCATTCCTTCTTTTGAGATCCAATTATATCCTAAGCAGGCACATTATACTATCTTTAAAACTTTATTATAAATATGTATAATAACCAGACAACTCCTTGAAAGAAGAGATTCTAAATTGATTTTGAATTCTCCCATAACCCAGCACAATGCCTGGTACCTAGTAGACATTCCAAAATATATGTTGAATATCCATGCCAATATGCATGAATGAGTAAGTAAATGCATGCTAAACCAAACTAATTGTAAAAATAAAAGATACATCTAACTTGAAATGTATGAAAACTGAAAGCATGCCTCTCAACAATGGCTCTGCAAAGCAGACCTCTCCCTTCTCTGTCTTTGTTTGTATCCTACACAGCACCTGGCAGAGTGATACACACTTGTTAGGTGCCCTATAGATGTTAAATGAAGGGTGCCTATTGACAGTAAATATGTAATCAACCTAAACAATAAGAAAAGCAGATCAGCGGGGAGAGAAACAGAGAGAGAGAGAGAGAGAGAGAGAGAGAGAGAGAGAGAGAGAGAGAGAAAGAACTCATGCTTTTTCACCATAGAGCTGGAAAAACCAATCTTCTACCATCAGGTTACAAGATAATGGATCAAGCTCCATGCATGACTAATGGGTGTGAGGTCAGAGTAAGATTTCCTATTTGGTACAAAGTCACCAAATTATACTTGGATGCAAACAAGAGAAACCAACCAGGCCTCAGGTGGAATTCAGGCAGACTTGGCTAGCTAGAAAGGAGACTATATTACTTAATGTGCTGTTGTTTCTTTTCTTGGAAGGAATGTTAATGTTTCCATTTTATTCAGACAAAGAAAGAGAGAATATCACATTTGACCTTTTCCTTCTTCACAGATGATTTATCTTATTTAAATAGCCTGCACCTGGACCATCTCCATTGATGTATTGGCTGTAATCTGTGACTACAATTTACTGGCTGTCTTAACATTGCATTTGCAACAGGACCATCACAAATTGGAGTGAGCCACTTTGCCCGTCACCTTGATACTAAATTTAGGCCACATATATTTTCTTAAATTGTTTATTACTCCATTTGTACAGTCATTTGTCCTTCTCTACGTGCTCATTTGCTTTGCCTGCAGGGACATTCAGAACATTAGGTGTAGGAAGGACCCTGCACAAAACAGTTCTGTTATTCTAGACCAGTGGTCGGCAAATGGCAGCTCATGAGCCACATGTGGCTCTTTGGCCCTTTGAGTGTGGCTCTTCCACAAAATACCACGGCCTGGGCGAGTCTATTTTGAAGAAGTGGCATTAGAAGAAGTTTAAGTTTAAACAATTTGGCTCTCAAAAGAAATTTCAATTTTTGTACTGTTGACATTTGGCTCTGTTGACTAATGAGTTTGCTGACCACTGTTCGAGACCATTCTTTATTGGCCTTAGGAACTTCTCCCCATTCTAGTGATCAATATCTGGTTCCTTATCTTCCTGGCACCAAATCCCAAGGGCCATAGTCCCATCCCTGCGAGGAATTCCTGTTGCAGACCATGCTCAACCACTCCTGCAGTACTCAAGAGAAAATGACTAGCAGTAGGCAGAGCTGACAAGAAAGCTGAAAGTGTTTTTACTAAGTATTTCCATGTTTTAAACACCGATATTTTTGCCTTTCCTCAAATACATTTTCTATCTTCATTTCAATTTGTGATTGGAATATAAAATGTAATTTGGACATAAACACTAGAAAAGATGGAGTGGGCTATTTTGTGACATAAAACATCTTGCTCAAGACTAAGGAAGTATGAAGGGAAAAGGCTTTCCAAGTTTGGGCACAGAAAAGGACATTCTTGATTTGTATCCCAGCAGGTTTAGCAATTTTATATGGCTAGACATTATTCTTCTTTTCCATCACTAGAGAATTCCTCAATAACACAACTACATAAGAAGTAGAATGATGATGTGTTCCTCTGAAAAAAGAAGCACAAACATATACACAAATAGCAATAGAGAAAAAAATGTTCATTTCTTTGTAGCTGAATTTCTAGCTATTATCATTTGACACATTGCTCTTTTGATGTGCACATTTGCTTTGACTCAGAGAAAAGAAGTAATTACCCCTGAATTCGCAGCAGGGACCCCTGGGATACCTACATAAGAAAAGAATGGGGAAAGAACAGTGAACAAGGATGAGCAGAGAATGAATAAAACTTAAAAACAATAAGGCTTTTGAAATTTGGATTTAAAAAAAATAATTTAACTTACCATATTAATAACCCTTATGGAGATCATAAAATCATTACCAAAGTTATTAAAATAGCATTTGTCATAACTCAAATTGATTATTGATAAAAATGTTTAATAAAATAGCTCCATCTCAGTCTAAAATCCAGCCATATGCTTTAAGAGGACAGCCTGAACTTTTTCCAACTGAAATAGGGAAAAGCAAAACATTTCCCAAGTTTTGTACCATAGTGTAGCTAGTTCTGGAGTAAATACTGAATACAATTAAGCAGAAGAGAGTAACTGCATACAAATTGAAAAGTAAGATAAAATTAACACCATTTATAGATTTAGACTTGGGTCCTTGGAAAACATGTCTATAAAATATTACAGACTAATATGATTCAGTAAGGTCCAAAGTTCAAAACACAAGTCAGTATTTTTCATATATATATAAGCAAAGACTACATTTCAAACACATAAGAAGAATGATGTTGGAATAAATTACACAATAAATGCATCAGATCTATTGGAGGAAAACATTAAGACTGTCAGAGGACCTAAAAATTACTTAGCAAATGGAAGGGCATACCATGTTCCCAGATAGGAATACTCAACACTATTTAGATATCTCTACATCAGGCTTTAAATTTAACATGATCTGAGAAAAATAGCAACAATTTTTTTGGGGGGGGAAATAGACAAGCTGGTCTAATGTTCATAAGGAAAAATAAACAAGTAAGAATTGTGAAGAATGTAATGAAGAAAGAATAGTTCTACAATATATTAAAATATGCATTAAATATAAAATCATTACATGAGAATGAACATTTCATGGAACAGACTACAAAGTAAGATATAGATTAAAATATTAATTAATATTTGGTATGTGATAAAGGTAGAATCTCAAATAAGTGGAGAAAAGACGGGTTACTTAATAAATGATATTGTGACAACTGGATTGCCATTTAGAAGGCAAAAACTATTTAAGTCATACTTTACATATTTAGGGTAAATTCCAAATAAATTACCATAATTATTATATACTCTCAAAATAAGGTTTGTTTTTTTTCTAAAAAAAAAAAACACAAAAAAACTAAAACTAAAACCAAAAGCTCTTTAAAAAAATGTTGAAATAATTATTTACATAAGAATTTATAATTTCTCAATGGTAAGCACCATCAAAAATAATGTGAAAAAGATAAACAACAAACTGAAGAAAATATTTGCATATTTTACATATATCGTATTTTCACCTAATATGCAAAAGCCCCTATAAATCAATAGCAAAAAAATACTGATGAAAAGGGGCAAAATATACAAACATATTTCACACAAAAATAAAACACATATGGCTTTTATGCATTTCAAAGATGGTAACACATTCATAATAATAAAATGTAAATTAAACTACATTGAGATTTTTTTCACTTATTATGATGGTAAAGATCAACCAGCACATTGGACTGATAATGGCATACAGATTATAGATTGCTGGTGAAAACATAATATTATATAGATGCTATGGACAGTAACTTACAATATTTATCAAAATTAAAAATGCGCACACACCATTTGACCTAGCGCTTTCATTTCTAGGGATTAGTCTACAGATATATTTGCACACATGGAAATTAAAAATAGGCACAGTTATTCACTGCAACACTGCTCTTCAGAGAAAGCATTGGAAAGAGAGTAAATGTCCATCAATAGGGGATTTATTAAATAAACTGAGGTTGATATGTACAATGCAATTGTACCACTTCAGAGTAAACTCATTTTGTACTCAGATGGGAAGATTTCCAAAGATAAACTGTTCAGTGAAGGAAAACATGTGCAGAGTAGTGTACATATGATACCCTGCTATTTGATTAAAAAGATAAGTGGACAATAAATATTTGTATCACATAAAATATCTGAAGGTCTGAAAATATACACAAAGAAACTATACCCATTCCCTTTGCAGAGGGAAATCAATGGCTAATAAACAAATAGAAAGAAAACTTTATTTTAAACCCTGATCCTAGTATATGTGTAAACCTGCTAACATATGACCTATTTTGTAATTATAAAATTTAAAATAAATGACAAAATAAGTCCCATTTTAATTCAAAATGTACTTGCTGTTACAATGCTTTTGGTAACTATAAGCAAGATCCTGTCAAGATAACTGTTATTAAAATAAAATATGAAATTTCAAGAAAACATTAAAAATTTATTTAAGTCTCAATGGAAGAAATAATGGGCCAAAAGTTGAGAGATGAGGGTTCCAGGCTTAAGTTAATTGCTTTTCATGCTCTGGTCCTAGATTCCTCTGAAATGAAATATGTTGCATTTGATAATCTCTAAGGTCCCATTCAGTGCTAATATTCTAGCCCTCTGAGTCTAATAAAGTTGTCACTAGCGTGTGGCTATTTAAATTTAAATTAGTTAAAATTAAATAAAAGAAGCCTGTTCCTCAGTTGTACTGGCCACATTTCAAGTAGTACTCAGTAACCACATGTGGCCAGTGGTTACCACATTGGAGAGTGCAGCATAGAAATCTGATGGAAATAAAAATTTCCATCATCAAAGACATTTCTATTAGACAGTGCTGTTCCAGACTCCATAAATTAAGATAATAGTTTAAAATATAACATTCATAAAATATAACATTGTTCCATACAAAAAGAGAATCAGCTGAGACGGGAAGGGCATCTGCCCTCCTCCTTGGATATATTTATACCAGTAAATGTGGTTGAAATGAAATCCAAGGGCAACTATAATGGGGAAAATATGCTATTAGAGGGCAATGTACAGCCTCTGGGGTTTGTGAAGCGAATGACCACAAGCCAGGCCTGGTGACTTTGATGAATCTGAATCCACTTATCCACTCACCTGGGTCCGATAACCGAAGCTGTGAAATCCCATCATTATCCATCATTATCATCACCACGATATCAAACAGCTTCTACACTATAACCATTTCCTGTTTCACTGTAGCTTACCAGATATAATGTGGCCAAACACAGTTATTAGTCTAGAACATTCTTAAACTACACACTCTCACGCCAGCTAACAGGCTAACCAATCATCACAAGGGTAATCTTTTCTAAATGGTGAAATTCTAGAGGGCAGACGTTACCTTACTTAAGCAGTAATAATTAGTGGTGAACTCTGGGGTTAGGCAGCCCTTTGTTAAAAGCCTGACCCCACTATTTTAGCTACGCGACTTGGCAAGTTATAGGAGTTATATTTTATAAAATGGGTTAATAGCTCCTACCTCACAGATTTATGGAAAGTAAAAGAGAAATATATGCAAAGGATACAGTAACTACTCATTAAAGGGTACTACAAAAAACTCCATAATATGTTTTATATGAATGGTTGTGTGATCCTCGTGGCATCCATATAACTAGTAATAACAGTGTGCTGTGAATATATGTTAACTTCAGAATATTTACAAGATAGAAAACATGCTCTGGGTTGTCTTCAATGCTGGTGATTCTCTATGCACGTAGGAAACTTAGCTGCCTAAAGACTACATGTATAGTGGCATAAACCAGGGCATACAGTATTTTCCTGTAATAAGTCTGTTACAAACAATAGCAGTGGCATAGTTAGAGGCAAGACAAAAATCAAAGTGGGGGAGGGGCAGGAGGAGGGGAGAGAAAGGAGTCATCAAGCCACCAAACAATAGGACCTACTAGAGATATTAAGCAATTTGGGTTACTGGTATACCTGTATATAACATATGAAGCCACTTCCACAAGAAGACTGGTTTTTCATCCTACTTCATTAGAAAATAAAACTTGTGTGTGTGTGTGTGGGTGTGGGTGTGGGTGTGGGTGTGTATGTGTGTGTGATTTTCTTTTTCCAATTCCTTATAAAAAGGAATGTTTCTACCAAATCAGATTAATGGTGCAGGCTTGGTGTCATGCAGTTGGCTGATGTTTGGCTAACTGGCAACCTTCAGCAGGAGATGGCAGACAACAAGCATTCGCCAACAGCTCATGAGTAAAATTAATGCTGGGACAGGTTTAAATCATGCCTGCTCATGTCATCTCCCATCATCACACTCATAAAGAGCAGGCAACAGTTTCTGAAATATATCCAGGCTTCAAGAACCCACCTGCAAACCAGCCCAGGGGGGCTTACGTTTTTACTGGCGCCAAAGAGAGTCACGCTGGTTGAAAATATCTCCCCTACTGACTTGCCAAAATGTCGAAATTCTCCACCGCTGGGAACCTCTTTGCTTTGAAGCATAAAGACACTTCATTAAAATCTGAGTTAGTGCCCTCATACAGTTAACCCACTTGTACCTGCTCTGGAATAAGAAACAGAATTTTATAAAATTTCATATATTCACAGAAGATCTTGGGGGAACCGTTCAGGAAACAGATCACCAAGAAACTAAAAATTTTACACAAGGGGTCCTAGCCAGTGTGGCTCAGTTGGTTGGAACATCTTCCAAGACACAGAAAGGTGGCCGGAGGTTCATTTCCCAGTCAGGGCATATACGTGGGTTGTGGGTTTAATCCCCCATCAGGTTGTATACAGGAGGCAGCTGATCAATTGTTCTCTTTCACTCCCTTCCTCCCTTCTTCTCTCCTTCCCTCCCTCCCTTTCTCCCTTACCCTTCCTCCTTTTCACTATCTTTCTCTCTCTCCCTCTCTATAAAATAAACTAAAATAAGAAGCATATCCTCAGATAAAGGAATAAAAAAAAAAAAACAGCACAAAGGTTTTGCGATGTAAAGGACAGACATTAAAGAACTCAGACAACAGAGGGCATGCCCGAGCCAATAGTGACTCAGCGGTGCTTTCTTTTTAATTTTCATTTTAATAAAAATCTACTGAGCAATCACTGGTGCTCAAGGTGCCAGGCATTGTGGTCGGTGATATAATTCCCCCATGGGATTTAGAATTCTGTAGACCTATCTGCATCAATGTTGAAAACTAATTTGACAAAGATGTTATTTTTGGAAGCCATACTCAGTCCAGGCTAAAACTCTTCCCGGCCACGGTTAGGGTGTCGCCAGAATATTCCGAAGTTTTAAACATCAGTTGCTTCAGAGGGATGTCCATAAAATGGGCAGGGAGCCATGTGCTTTTCTGAGATGAGTACACATAGCTACTGAATATGAAGGTCAGATAAACCTGTGTGCAAACAAGTGGCTAAGATTTTAACTTAACTAACAACATTGTCTCCTCCTTTCCTTTGCTTAATCTGTCGCCTCTCTCTCCACGACATGCCTTTCATCCACTTATCCATGACTAAGCTATCTGTTTCTAAAAATAAGAGATACAAAGGTCGTGTATGCATGCATATAAGCCTAACCAATGGACACAGACACCAGGGAGGTGAAGGCATGGGGGTTGGAGGGTTATAGGGGGCTAAGAACACATATGTAATACTTTAATCAATAAAGAAAAAAAATAAAGATAAGAGGTGGGGTGGGGGGTGAAATTACACTGGGGTTTTCAGGTGGTTTATAACCTTTGTTAGAGGATGCTGGTATGCCCCAGCTTTGCAAAGCTGACTCCTATGCTTTTGCTTCCTTCCAAACAGATAAAACTGGCAGGTTCTAGGTTTTAAAGAATGCTTTTGTGCAATGAAGTCTCATTGAAATATCTGCAAAGGGTAAATTAAAGAAGTTATCCTTTAATTTGAACTTTTTAATAAAAAGAGTTACATATAAAACAATAGGGAACTACAACTGGATTGTTTACATGTGGAGCAAGGCCAAGGTTTAATTGCAGTAATGAGAGCCCACTTAGAGGAATCTCTAATATCTCTACTCTAATCTTTGCTCCGGGGAGAAGTAGGATAATATTATTGGAAGAAATATAAGGTACCAAACTGTATGTGAGAGAGAGAGAGATGAGGGAGACCCTAATCAAAACCATGAAATGGGAGCCTTTCTCTGTCATCATGAATAAATTATAGAGCATTTCATGGCTAGTTTATCTCCAACCTTAAGTTAATTTTAAATTCAGAGCAAAATTTCACTCATAATAAGCCCTAGACCTCAATTTCAATCGTATATCCAGTAAGTCACCTCTGAAGGTACATCTCAACACAAAACGGTTCTCCTGACTGGGAGACATTGGATTGTAAAAGAAGAATGTTGCCACTAGGCTGTCTTTAAAGTTATACCACAGGCAAGTGTGTAGGGATATGCTGAGAAGAAGAGCAAGAGAAGAAGAGGTGTCTTTCTAGACAGTAACAACAGGTTTAAATACAGTCATCGTTGTCCTTCTTTGTAGATTGTCTTGCCTGAAAGTACTCAGGACACAGCACCCTCAGAGGTAACACTGGTTAGTGTACAGGTGGCCTCTAAGTGGATCCATTACTAGAACAGAATTTGTACACAGATCTTGAAATGACACAGACATGAGAAGCTGTGATAAAGCTGAAGCTTTCTTATGGGAGGAGAGCCAATCTCCGCTGCTATTCTGAGTCTGCATTCCCACCTGGAAAAGATTCCAAACTGCCAGCATCGATCTCAGAAGAACCACTCCTTTTCACAGAGAGAGAATGCCCAAAATTAACCCTGTCACTAGTTTCAGATATTTCTTCTTGTCATTAGCCAGCAAGTTTTTACATGCTATGACTAGTATAATGATAAATCAATTATTTCTCAGAAATCTTAAAATTGTTCTACATCTGTCCTGAAAACTGAAGCTCTATGACATTCTGAATATAGCACAAAGCCATGTGCTCTATAATTTCCCCTGAAATCTCAAACTCCTTATGAATAATGTGCAACACAGACACTATTTTTAAAATGAATCTTTGTATAGTACTCTTGGAAGTGAGTGATTGTCTTGTATGCAGTCCTCTTTCTCTTGATAATCACACCCTCATCATCACCTATGCATCCATTCCTCTATCCAATGTCTCAGGGGTACCTGACTCAAGCTCCAGTGCAAGGCTCAGAGCTGTTGTAGGTGAGAGTCTGGTCCTTATGCTCAAACTAACCAGCAAAGGTCCACCACCAGCTGCAGTAATCGGTTCAGCGATAGACACATGAGCTAAAATGGTCTGATTAGATTGAAGCCCAGAAAGTTCCTTCAAAGATTAGGAAAGAAGTATGTTCTTCCCTGTTGAATTTGAATAAAGAATGTGATGTTAATGGCCAAGATAGGAGCATGCAGAAAAAAACCTGCTGAGAATACAGCTGAAGCCAAAGAAATGGAGTGAGCAAAAGCAGATCAGAGTCCCAATGTTGCAACCTCACCAGAAGTTGGCTCTGCTTCTGTGATTCAATCACCTTTGCTGGTTAAACTAGTGTAATATTTTTCTGTAATCTGCGATTAAAAGTGTTGCAACTGATCTAAGCATCTACTTGGAAATGTTTACAAAATACCAAGTAGGTAGAGTGAGGCATTGGTTTAGAAATAAACTTTTTCAAATAACTAAATAGGGACATGCCAAGCAACCTTTTTCTTCTCTGGCTCAGCAACTATTCTTTGAGATGTACTGTATTTATTTATATATTACCATCACTCATAAGATCCTAGGAAAGATTGATATGATAATATTCTCAGCTAACGGTGGCTTGTGAATGGCAAAGACTGGCTGTTATACTCCTTTTTCTGTGAAGTGGAAAATCCCAAGAAAGGGATTAGATGATGACAAATGGCTCAAGTGCTGCTACCACTGCCTCTTGTGGCCAACAGCTCTCAGGCCAATATCCATAAAACAAAAAGAGCCAATTCTAGGTGGACATAGGCTCCTATAATAGGCATGCAACCATGCAGGAATTCCACTGGTTGTGGGATCATGTCCCAGTGCACTCAGCAGACATTCAGTCAGTGAGTAAATCCACTTAAGATTCTAGGAGCACAGTGGTTTCCATCTTATCAAATGTCCTTCAGAAAGTCTCACAGAACATTGACCCTATTATAAATTTTACAAACAGTATATCACAGATATGGTCCATCAGTTTGCTATTCTTTATTGCTACCTAATGCCCAGTTGCTATGATAATGCTATCATTTTTAGCCTGCAGTATAATAAGTGCACAATATTTTTTGAATGAATGAATTCATCAACTTTATAGAACATAAATTAAGAGTCTAGCAATGTATAAGTGGAGGTGAAAAGCAAAAATAAAGGTGTCAATCAACTGAATGGGAGAAGATATTTGCAAACAATACCTCCAATAAGAAGCTAATATCCAAAATATTAAAATAACTCATACAACTCAACAACAACCAAAATAATCCAGTTGAAAAATGGTCAGGGGACCTTAACAAACACTTCTCCCAAAAAGACATAAAAATAGCAAACAGATATATGAAAAGATGCTCAACTTCACTATGTATAGGAAAATCCTAATCAAATCCACAAGATAACACCTCAAAACTGTTAAACTTATTACTATTATTAAGTTAAGAAATAACAAGTGTTGGGAAGGGTATAGAGAAAAAGAAACCCTCATTCATTGCTGGTGATAATTAAATTGGTATAGCCACTGTGGAAAATAGTAGAAAGGTCATTCAAAAAATTAAAAATAGAGCTACCATATGACCCAGCAACCCCGCTTCTGGGTATCTCCTCAAAATTTTGGAAAACAATTATTTATAAAGATATATGTACTCCTATGATCACTGCAGCACTTTTTATATTGGTCAAGATATAGAAACAACCAAAGTATTCTTTGACCGATGACTCCATAAAGAAGACGTACATATATACTGCTTAACCATAATAAAAGATTAAATATTGCCATTTTCAACAATGTGTATAGATATTGAGAGTATCATGATAAGAAAAATAACTCTGAAAAGGACAAGTATCACATAATTTCACTCATATGTGGGATATAAAACAGAAAGTAACGAATGCACAAACAAAATAAACTCATAGACGGATAACGGTATTGTGATGATCAGAGGGGAAATATATGTGGGGAGGATGAAGAAGGTAAAGGGGGTCAAATATATGGTGACAAAAAGAGACTAGACTTTTAGTGGTAAACACATAATTCAATATAGAGTTGATCTGTTATAGAATTGTACACTTGAACTCATGTTATTAACCAATGTCATCTCAATAAATTTAATTTTTGAAACAATAATTTTAAAAGTTTTATTGATTGCTTTTTTAGAAAGAGAGGGGGGAAGAAAGAGAGAAAGAAAGAGAACAATGATTTGTTGTTCTACCTATTTATGCATTCATTGGTTGATTCTTGTATATGCCCTAATGGGATTAAACCTGCAACATTGGCATATTGGGACAATGCTCTTACAAACTGAGCTACCCAGCCAGCACCTCATTACATTTAAATAAATAAATACATAAATACATAAATAAATAAATCAGAAATATTGTAATCTCTAGAAGTTTCCAATTGAGTGAAAAAACAACAGATGACCATGAAAAATTCAAAATATCTACATGAAAAAAATATAAATGAACAAGGTTACAAGGGATTACAAATTTATCTATTAAGAGAATTCTAGATCCCAGCCGGTGTCGCTCAGTGGTTGAGCATCAACCTATGAACCGGGAGGTCATGGTTCAATTCCCAGTCAGGGCACAATCACAGTGTGGGGCATGCAGGAGGCAGCTGATCAATGATTCTCTCTCACCATTAATGTTTATATCTCTTCCTCTCTCTTCCAGTAAAAATATTAAAAAGAGAGAGAGAGAGAATTCTAGAAAGACATCCTACTCAGAACTGAGTGGAGTTTAATCAGAGAACTCCTCAAAGACGGAGGCGAGCTTCTCTTTATTCCTGAAAGCAAGAGGGTTTACCTGGAAAGCATAGACTAGCATTCATGGAAAGGAAAGGAAAAATCTTCAAAGAGGCCCTGTCTCTCTTCATTCATCACTGTAATAGCTCCAGCATCTGCTACTCAGACATTCAATACATGTTGATTAAGTGACTGATGGTCAATAGACATTTGTTGAATAAATGAATAGGCAAACACATTCCACTGACTAGTAGATATTAGAATTCATATGCATCATTGCCAGAAATCCCAGATACTGGTTCTAAGAATATATACATAAGGGGAGGAATGCTGGTGAATCTGGTTTAATGCTCAGAAACTAGAGAGTTGACCTCCGAGTGTAAAGACAAAGGGGTAAGTTACAAACAGCATGGAAGAACAAGGTTAAGGGTGGGTGGGGTCAAACTCTGGCAACAGGTGCCACCCACTATGTAATTCCCGGTGCTATCCTGACCTGCTGTTTTGCTTTCTGCCAGGGCAGCTGATGCTGTTGGACAGAGCACAAGTGGTGTTTACACCAGAGGAAACCATCTGGAAATGCAATCAGAGACCCAGCCTTGGGGGATTATTGGACCCAGCCAAGCATGAAAGGAAGATTTGTGCCCAGAGCTCTTTGGTTCTGTCATGACCTTAGCTCCATGCAGCTATAATTTTGACCCTTTAATGTAACTAAATCAACTACAGTTACTTTCTCAGGCATCAACTCAGTCAATCGTCATCAAAGAGCAGGAATCATATCAAAGCAGTTAACAAAGCAGCCAAAAGCAGTGGTTATGTTGCGAAAATAAAAACACATCATTAGTGGTTGAACAAAGTAGTATTCATTCATGAACAAGCACGGGTGTTAGATAATGTCATAAATACGCATCATATACAACATATTTTTAAAGGGAATGATATCAAAAATACCTGAAGGAGTCTTCTAAAATATCTGAGAACTCATAGAAACTTTGGACTTCCCTGGCCTCACACAGACTTGATCATGCATTTAGCAAAAGCAGCCTTCATAAGCTCAAATCATTCGAATGCTTACTCTATTGTACATGCTTCAGTGTTTAAAATTACATTTTCTGCTGCCTTCAAAAAATTTTTTTTTAAATCCTACACTAAGACTAATTTTCTCGCTAGATTCTGTGGATATAAGGCTGGGTCCTTAGTATGCTAAAATATAGACCAGTTTTTTTCTGCTCTAAAGATTTCTATACAGTTGACCACAAATACTTCATCTCTTGGGGCATGGATACACAACTGTGTTTAATGAAGCAACGAAAGCCACCCTATCAAAATAAGCAATCAAACAAAATGAAAAGGAGAGAAATAAAAGCGAGAACTGCAAACAGAAAAAAAAAAATTATCTTTCTATTTGAGTGAAATCTGCCTCGAAGTCCACCCAAGTGTTACCGAAGGAAAGTGATGTTTATGATTAGCTGGCCTTCAAGTACACTTTCAAAATCATCAGCTAAAAATCATGCTACAGAAACTCAGCCTTTTATGTAAAGAATGTTACCCATGCTCCTGTTTATCTTGTCCAACTGATCATTCAAAAGTCTTACTAGTATTCACGAATGAAAATCAAACTAAACTCTACATTATTTTGTGAAGAGAAAGACCACTTCAGGAACACAAGAAAATTAAAGGCTCATTTTCTCCCAGTGAAAGATCATATGGAAAGTCTTACGCACGTAGCCATCACTCTCCCATGACAACTAGTTTGCATAACTGTAGCAGTCAGGACTAAGACTGCCCAAATATCAGGGGGAAACTACCCCATATTTCTCTACTTATTGCCATGTAAAATATCCGTAACACTAAAAACACTGTAACTGCAGTATACCACTGATATTTAAAGTACAAAAGCAATTATTTACCAAGGTATTTAAAGTACAAAAGCAATTAGTTCCACACAAAAAATGTAAATTTCCACTTCTAATGTGATGCTCTGAACCAGAATGACTAAAACATGATTCTTGCAAAGAGCCTGCAAGTCCATAGGCCTATGGCTATCCTGGGTTGCAGGCTCAATCCCTGGCCCAGTCAAAGTGTGTGCAGGAGGCAACTGATTGATATGTCTCTCTCACATCCATGTTTCTCTCTCTTTGTCTCTCCCCCTCCCTTCCACTTTCTCAAAAATCAATGGGAAAATTTCCTTGAGTGAGGATTAACAAAAAAATATATATATTTACATGAGGTAGAAGGGGATCCTTTAAAAATCAGTCTGCTTGATGTTCACATAGGCTCTGCGCACGTGTGTGCATTGAAAGTTACTGTAAGCCTGAAAGTGCCGAAGGCTAATATTTAACTAGTGGTATACATTCCTACCCTTCAATGAAGATAACTTCCCCTTCATTAATTATTTTGTTAACAAAGCAATTAGCTTTACACATATCAGCAGAAACAGATACATTTACTTTAATTATCTCTTAAATAAACACCCAAAGGGAATTAGGGCACAAGACATATACAACCACTTCTGTTTTGAACTGCTAGGATTTATTGATCACACCTCTGAGAGTGCATGAGCCACATGTGTAAAAAGAGTCACCCCAACTCTGCTCTGGAAAAGCCATTTAGAAATGACAGAGGTTATTTTTAATATATTTGTTTTGCCTTACAAACCCCTTCAGGAAATCAAACAAGTGTCTACCCCTTTCTTTTTTTATAAATATGATATTACTGATTTCAGAGAGGACAGGAGAGGGAAACAGAGATAGAAACATCAATAATGGGAGAGAATCATTGATTGGCTGCCTCCTGCACACCCCACTCTGGGGATCGACCTGGCAACCCGGGCATGTGCCCTAACAGGGAATCGAACCGTGACTTCCTGGTTCATAGTTTCACTCTCAACCACTAAGCCACACTAGCTGAGCAGTCTGCTTCCTTTTTAGGCTCAGAGATAGAAGGAGCAAAACAGCTAAAAGCTTACAATTCCATACAGAGAGCACATGTCAAATGGAACAACAACTTTGGAGTGAGACAAATGTATTCAGAAGCTCTACCTCTTCCAGATGGTGTCTTTAATTATTCACTCTGAGAGGCCCATGTTCCCCATTTAAAATAGGGGTAATGATAGTCACCACATGAAAATTGTCATGAACATTAAATCTAAGACAACAAAAGTGAAGATTCCTAGCCCACATTGCAATAACCAGAGGTTATTTTTTCTTTGCATCTGTAGAAAGCATAATTATTTGGTCAGTTTGCTCTAGTTTCAAAGCATTGTGAGAATTTTATTTGTTTAGTTACATTTTGTTGATTTAAATAAGCACAAAGATGTTGCCTCAAGTCCAACGATACCTGTCAAAATCTGCTCCAAAGGTTTCCAATATTAACACATTGCTAATTACTGAACTGACCTGACCAGATGTTAAATAGGCCACAAGATCAACAGTGATGAAATTCATTTTAAAAAAAATGACTCCAATAAAAGTTCCCCAAAATAAAACGATGTAGTATTCAGACTTCTAGCCAGCTACGTTATACAATTTTATTGTAAGAAAATTGAATCTCTAATGAATTTAGTGGGGCAACCTTTACATTTTCTTATAACGAAAATTTTCTTGATTTGGAGGTGACATTAGCAGCTAACTGCAAGATGCCTATAGCAGACTGCTAATTAGGTCAAGGATCAGTATGGGGTTACTGATGAGACCCTGCCAATACATCCTTATCCTGCTGACATTGGAAGAAGCAATCAGTCACTTGGTGCCGGGGCTAGAAAAAAAATAAAAACAAGCATTTGAGCAAATATAAACAAAGCTACCAGGAAAATACCCTTACTCATAACTGTTAGAAAAGGCTCCATCTCTCCTGGTTGTCACAAATTCTATATTTAGTTGCTTCTGTAGCTTTTCCACAATTGTTCACTTAGAAATGTCAGAGCTAATATTTGTGGCCACATCAATTCATAAAACAGGGCCCCTTCTGTTGACTTCCTGGTTACCAATGAAAATATTGACAGTAAAATCTTGCCTGAGATTGCTACTAAAAATAAACTTCATAAATGTCTCTCATGTCTTTGTTATTTGTCTCCTGAGATGGCTCCTATTTGAAAAACAAGACACCTTCTTCTACCATGTCTGCATATGAAACTAGAGTCTCAGCTTCCAGAATGGAAGTACAGAAATAAGAATTCAAGAACTCTGAGTTTGCTCCTGGCTCCCATGTTAAATTATTATTTCATCTCAGTGAAACCAGGGTCTGTCTTTTGCTTCAAATGTCAACCTATCACATTAAATGAACTAAAAACACTTTGCCTTTCAGAAATCTCTAAGATGACTGGGAGGCGCAGAGGCTGTTCTGCTACTACTGATCCAAAAATCCACGGCTCCTGCCTGGGGAAGAATTCTATTCCCTCAGCCCTTATGTGTCAGGTTTTTCCACTGGACCTGTTTAGATCAAGAGCACGTGAGCAAAAGCAACACCTGTCACCTGTGGATAGGAGCTTCAGGAGACTTACAGTGGTTGTTTGATCCTCTGACACTGACCAGCCATGTTTAAGAGAGTGGTTTCTACCTGTGTCTCAGAGAGAAGTTGATGAGGAGAAAAGCTACAGGTGACCCACAAAGGATTCTAAGACATCTTTATTTGTGTAAGCCTCTGAGATGAGGAGGGACATTTGCTACTAAGGCATTACCTAATCTATCAAAATGCATACATAATCAATGGGCTCTGCATTCAAGTAGATATGAGTTCAAGTTCTGTTTTCCACTTTTCTACATGACCTTGGGCAAAGTTCTTAACCTCTCCCAGATTCCACTCTGTAAGATGGGGAGACCTATTCCACTATCTTCTTACAAAAAAAAAATCAGTGAAGCAATGCTTGGAAAAGCTCAGCATAAAACCTGGCTTGATTAAAACTCAATAAAGTTTAGCTATTCTAAGGTTATGGTCCTTTCATAGTTTCTTGAGACATATATGAATTAACATCCTCTCCAAAGATCTCTACCTAGAAAAAAATAGAATCAAAATTAGAGTCAAAGTTGTACCACAAAGAATCCAGAGAGCTCTTTCATCAAGGGATCCCAGAGGTATTGTGAGCTGAACACCTAATCTTCTCTATTTTGACCTGAATAATTATGTGATGGCCTCTAAAGCTAAAAATGCAATGGAAATAATAAACAAATTGATCAATTTGTATTTTAATACTTTACCTTTAATTTATCCATATGTTTCATTCTCTAAGAATTTGTGCCTATTTCCATTCCATATTTATGTAAAGCCACATTCAACCCATCTTGGAGATCTAGGGTCTTAGAGCTGCAGGTTAGGTCTCAAGGCCTTTACCTTCCTTAAAAGTACTTTATGTTCCCAAATTTTATGTATCCTTCTGCATCCTTTCATATATTGATAAATTAATCTCATTAGCAAATTTGAGTTAATGGGTTCATGCAACTTCCTTCCCAGGATCTTTCTAATTTAACTCTTCATGCAGATGAATGATCATAGTGGTTTTACAAATAGGAGAGGTAAGTGGGGATGGAACTGGGGGGTACCTGCCGTGGGCAGCCATCAAGTTCCAACATTTGCTTTTAAGTCTGACCATCTCTTTAAAAATGCATCAAAATGAGAACTTTTTTTATAGAAAAAAAATTATTTGAGCATCCATAAAAAGAGAATCAAAAGTCCTTTACTCCTACACTTTTAGTTCTAAGAGAAGGTCCTGATGACTTATATTGTACCCGTGTTAAGTAGAGTGCAGGTAAACATTTGATACAATACTCTATTACAAAGGAAAGTAACCCAGAAATATGTCAGATGACCATGGTCTAATTCAAGTTTTGTTTAATATGTCCGATCAGAGGCGTGAAAGAATACATTAGGCCCCAAGTCTCATTAAATCTAATGAAAAGTCCTCTCTACTAGTCAGTGGAAATAGAGTTTCACCTTGGTCGAAGACAAATAGACATTGTATAATAAAAGAAAAGTGGAAAGAATTTTTTTTAACTTGAAATAAATATCAAAAGGCAGCTCAAACTAAGAAATAACAGAGTACACATAAGCCAGGTTTCTAATTTTGGACACACTTCAAAAGACAATTCTTACAACCTCCCCTTTGCAAACACCCTTTTGACACTGTAAAAACTTTAAGGAAAGTGAAAATCATGCTTCCTGGTTTCTCTCTAATACATAAAAATAAAATAAAAGTTTTTGGATTCCTGCTGTGTTGTTTATTCAAATACATCAAACTCAGTGACTCACTCTCCCACTGAAAAACCTGACAAACACTGCATTTCCTGTAAGGAGAGAAGCAAACATATCTTGAAGCGAAGCCACTCTGGGCATAGAGAACTAGGCCTCCATAACTGCTCCCACAAAATTGGTATGTGTCTACAAATGTCTTTCTATTGCTCTTTTACCATCCTTAGAAATAACATAATCAACAACAACAACAAAAATCTTCAATCAGCCATAGTAGAATTATTTGGGTATTGCTAATAATCATGAGGCTTCTAAGAACCATGACACAGAAAGGATGACAATCTGCCTCCAATTGCAGAGATTGGAAGTAGAGTTAGTTTTAGCATGCAATTACACCTTGCACCTTTTGCCTGATAACTACCAACATTTGTGACTTGAGAACCACAAGCATACTACAAAGGTATAAAACCAATCAGACTGGAATGGGACACTTGAGTATTTGTTATACCACCATATACCACTCTTGTCTCACATCGAGCTTGATTTTGCTTTCATAAGGCCTTAATGACTCCTTGTATACATAGATTATATAAATTAGAATCTATTTTGTAAGATAAATTACACAAAGAATAAAATTCCTGAATGACTTGGGATATACATGTCTTAAGTCTAATCATCAATCTATCAAATTCTATTCTCACAAAGTGTGTGAATTTTTCATTGCTAACAGGTTTAAATAAGTTCCAGTGCTCATACTTGAAAGTCATGAGTTCAAACCCTACCAACCATTTCAAGAACACTATAAAATGCTGTACCCAGTACCCCTTTTTAAAAGACGATTCTGAATATTTACACATTTCCGGACGATATGGAGTTTCTTAGCAGAGTTTTGGCAGTCCTGGCTGAAGGACAATTGAGTAGCAAATATACTTTGGAGGTCGGAGACAGTGAGTGGCCCTGGAGAGATTTAGAGATGTATCTCCGGTAGAACCATTTGCTCATGGAATAAAACCCAATTTCACCTTTCCACTCTCCCCCAGAGTCATTTGTTTACATTCCAGAATAGATTTCGTTCTCTTCTGGAGGGAAGGAGGGGCAGCTGTGCCAGCTGCCCTACATAAGCTCGGAGTTTCATCATTTCAGGCTCCACTCCTGTGGTACAACACTGCAGGTGAGTGTCTGGCCCTCAATGCATCATCCCCTGGAACTGGGTCTTGGGGAACTAGGACTAAGATATTCTGTGAGCACTAAACAATCAGTTAGTTCTCTAATCCAGAGATCCCATATCTCCTAATAGCATATGAGCATGTATATAAAATTAACACTGTTCATCACACGAAGGAAATATCACTTATGACTCCCAAAGGCATCCCTGCCTTCCTGACCCGCCATCTTGGAAGCACCATTTGTTGGACATTCTGTGAAAAAGAACTGGTTAAGAAGGGTAGAGAAAGAAAAATTTGAAGTGACAAATAGGTGGAACTGTGAAAATTCAACATGATTTTGAATTTTTATCTATATATTTAATTTTTTAAGTGATATTCCTATACCATAAGTCCTTCCTCATGTCAACAGTTAAGAGGCTAATCAGGACATATCAGCTTATGTGAGGATAGAATGAGTTGTTACATTTCTACAGGATACAAATTTGTTCTAATAATTTATTATCTTTTGGGTGTTTTTTTTAAAGAACAATTATTAAAACTTGAAATCAAATAGGAGGGAAATTGGCCATTAAATAAGGTGAGGTTTCTTAATTATAACTCAATATGAACAATTTGCTAAAGCTTGGTAAAAGAAAATGCTTTCATCAAGTGGGTATGGCCAGTAATAAAGGCAAAGTGGAAATTATCTTAAAATATGTAATATTTTAAATTAAATAAAACCAAACCCATATCCAAAATTGGAGGTAGAGGCCAAGCTATACCACTGAATCTTACAGTATGGAGTCCAGAAGTTCAATTGCCTTTTTAAAAATATTTACATGCTTTTCAGAAATATCTAACAGATTTTACTTTGTATTTTAATCATCAAAAATTTAAATAACATAGAGACTATATAAAATGCAGATAAAATGTTGGTGTATTATTTTCTTCCCACAGTATGTACACAGTACCATTAAATCTATTTGATAGATGTCTTAAAATATACAACTATGAAAGTTGTTTTTAATATGGATTCACATTGAATCCAAATGAATTAAGATTAATTCATGTCAAAACACCATTTCAATTTAACTTGACCCAGCACCTGGCTATAAATATGTAGTAATTAGTGATTCACAGAGCCAACATTGACTCTTCTTCCTCAATGTCATGGGAAGACTTCACAAATTTCTGCAAATTGACCTTGTGCTTTTCTACCCCCTTTTTTAAAAATAAGCTTGATAAATATATTTCTTGTACCATCCATGACAATTCCTTATTTGCAAGCACAAAAGCAGTAACAGCAAAATCAGTGGTTCTTCCATAAGATCAGCTCTCTCTTTCCAAAAGTATTTCTAATGTGTAGAAGAAAGAAGTAGAATTCCTGAAATTGACTAAACATATTAAATAAATATTACACAAGTGTAAGAGTGATTTGATTCTCTGAGGACTATATTATGCAAGAATAAGATTTATAATTTGTGTTCATTGTAGTATCTCACAAAAGAATTTTAGCTGATAAGACTGTTTTAAAGTAAATGAGCTTATACAAATTTGAAACATATTTACCACACAATGCAAATTAAAAAACTAACTCCATTTTTTATATTCGTGATACTCTAAGCCCCCCATACTCTATTCTGTTATGCAGAATGTATAGTGTTATTGTTTGTAAGAGGAAACTAACTCCTTTTTTTCATCTCATGCCTCCGTGCTGAGAAAGTTTAAACATACTTAGTAGAATGAAGAAACAACTGGAAAAGGAGATATTCCTGGCTATAATATATCACATATGGAATTACTTTAAAGGAAAGAAAAAATGTAAATATAAAGATTTCTAATGTTTCTAATTACATGTTTTCCCCCATGAGAATACAAAAGCTCTCACATTTCTGACTTGCCATGTGAATGAATGATATAGAAGAGGTAGTTTCATGACCCTACCAATGGGCATGGTTCAACAACCCCATCAGCCAGAAGAGAACCAAGAGCATGTAGCAGAGCACGTCTAGCCCACCACACTTGGTCACCTCAGTGGAATACCTCTGCTCCATCACCCACTGACCGACTCTCCACCTGATGGCTAGTCTTCAAGCCTGCAGAAAATGATACGCAGGGACAGAAGTCATACTCCACAGAGGGGAGTGCTGAAATGTCAGAGGGAAAATTCTGAGGTGCCCTAAAACAGGATCCCTCCCACACGTTCCATTGCTGTCATTTTTGTTTAACAACATTTGCCAAGTTCTTTAGGCCTTGGGAAGCTCTGTCTTCTTTGGTAGAAACTTTATGCAAGAATTATTTAGAGATATATCATACCAGAAGATATAACCTTCTAACTAGTAGCTCTAAAAATTTTTTTCTCTCTGTAAAAATTACATTTTTTAAAATATATTTTATTGATTTTTTGCAGAGAGGAAGGGATAGGGATAGAGAGTTTGAAACATCAATGAGAGAGAAACACTGATCAGCTGTCTCCTGCACACCCCCTACTGGGGATAGTGCCCGCAACCAAGGTATGTACCCTTGACCGGAATTGAACCTGAGACCTTTCAGTCCACAGGCTGACGCTCTATCCACTGAGCCAAACTGGTTTTGGCAAAAAATTACATTTTTTTTAATTTTTATTGAATTTATTGGGGTGACATTGGTTAATCAAATTATATATTATAGAACTGAATAGATGTATTCAGTTCTATAATATATCATCTGTATATTGTATTCTGTATTCACCACCCCAAGTCAAGTCTCTTTCTATTACCATTTTCCCTCACTTAACCCACTTCTACCACTCCTAAGACTTCTTTCCCTCTGGTAAGCACCATGCTGTTACCTGTGTCTATGAGAATTTTTTTTGCTTAATCCTTATTCCTTAATCCTTCATTTTTCAACCAGCCACTCAAGTCCCCCTTTCCTGTGACAGCAGTAAGTCTATTCTCTGTATCTATTAGTCTGTTTCTATTTTGTTTGTTAGTTTATTTTGTTCATTAGAGTCCACATATAAGGGGAAATCATATGATACTTATCTTTCTCTGACTGGCTTATTTAAATTAGTAAACTGCTTTCTAGGTCTATCCATGCTGCTGCAAAAGTTAAGATTTCCTTTTTATCGCTGAACAGTATTCCAGTGTGTAATACCACAGCTTATTAAAAATATTTTTATTGATTTTAGAGAGGAAGGCAAAGGTATATATAGAGAGATAGTAATGTGAGAGAGAAACTTCAATTAGCAACCTCTTGCATGCCCCTTACTAGGGATCAAGCCCAAAACCCTGGTATCTGCCCTTAATTAGGAATCATACAATGACCTCTTGGTGTATGGGATGATGCTCAACCTACTGAGCCACAATGGCCAGCGCTGTACCACAGCATTTTCATCCACTCATCTACTGATGGGCACTTAGGCTGCTTCCAAATCTTGGCTATTGTAAACAATGCCGCAATGAATAGGAGTGCATATATTCTTTAGAATTATTGTTTTGGGTTTCTTTAGAAATATTCCCAGAAACTCTAGGGATGGACCAAGCAGTTTGTATAAAAAAAAGTCCTCCAATTGACCTTCATACACACTAACTCCTCAAATGTCTTCATTTTTGCTTTACTCACTAATTCCAAGGTCATGCTTTTAAGACATTTGCAATATTTAGTACTCTGTATTTAAGCAACTAATCCTACATTCTATAACATTCAAAAATATCTTATAATCCATTAGGGGACCTGAAATTTCACAGCTGTTATAAATGAGGTATACGTGATACTCTAAGCCCCCACATACTCTATTTTTATCAAAGAAGTAATGAAGCACTGTTAGATTACAAAGTAGCAGAAATGAGCAAAGCCTAAAGAAATAGCTGTAGGAGTAGAGGGATATGAGGCCTTATAAATATCTCACAGTTTAAGGTATTTAATTCAATATGTTCACTAATACAGAAAAAAAAAGGAAATCAGTAGGACTATATGGCAGTCTAAATAATGTGTATGTCATCTCAAAACTAAGAACATTGATACATTTCTTTTGTCAAACTGCAAAAGTCTCTTCTTAATAAACTTTCCCACCTATATCCTACCTACACTATAATGGAATAGAACAATTCTGTAAAATAAAACTAGTGATTAAGAGATGGATCTCTAGCTCCATTAACCCACTAAAGTAAAATATAAGATAAAATAAGCAGCATGCAGTAGAATCAGAAAAGATTGAACTTAAGGATGGACTACACATACTTATGTATCCTCCCTCCAATCACAAATCTCATTGAAATTTTAAAAAGCCATATTTTATATAAGTTCATGTCATCATTGGGGAAAATTTACCTATCAGCAGATAAAAAAATAATAATAATTGGGAGAAGACCCTTAAAGGCAATGGGATTAACTAATGGAGAAATAAAAGTAGAGGAAATAGGAAAGCCCGAATTTATGGGGGAGAAATCTACTACAAGTAAAGACATTTTTATCTTAAAAAAAAATCCAGATAAAGCTCTACACCCCACACTCAGACTCAACCAATACACAGAGTCAAGAAGCAGTAGCCAGGCTAATTGTGAAAGGACCACGGTGTGAACAGCTGGGGTAGTTTGCTGTCTTCTCCAATGCCTTTGTTTATTCTGTGACTAGCAGCCACAGCCTTTATCACTAGAATAAAGTCCTGAAACCCACTTTCTAAATAAAGTTAACCATCTGCCTCAGGAAGGCTCCTAGCCAGACTACAGAGAGAGGCATCATAGAGCTTGAGATATTCAGAATCTCCACAAAGACAGCAGAGGAAAAATAAAGACAAGAATGCCCTGATGTCAGCATTCACAGGAAAGCAAAACCTTAATACGGTCCTTTAAAATATGCCTCGTGCAACAAATATTCCCTCTGAACCCGTTAAGTAACAAACATGACTCAGCACCCATGGGGGACATCCTGTGGAAGAAGTAGTCAGGTCCCTACCCTGATCATGTTTCCATTCTGGTGAGAAAGAACAAAACCAAGGAAATAAAGCTATATTGATCACACAAAGAGTGACAATGAGTGCTAAGTAGATAAGAAGTATTTCTTTTCTGAGGAGATAATTTGGTGTGAGATCCAATTACAGTGACATCTAAGGAGAGTCTGAGGCTGAGGAAATAAAGGGGAACGCCTGAGGTGGAAAATTACTTCCAAAAACAGCGAGAAGGCCAGTAAGAGTGGAAATCAGTGAAAAATGATAGAGATGATAGAAATGACAGAAAGTCAGAGAAGTATTTAAGAGCTTGACTCTGCAGGGCCATTTTGCTCATGCAAAGGACTTGAGATTTTATTGTCAGTTCACTGGAATACAATTAAAACGTTTTTTGTTTGTTTTTTTCCCCAAGAAGTGAAATGATTTATGTTTTAAAAGATTTTCTGAGGCTGCTGAGTAAATAATTAGCATAGGGAATAAAGAATGGAAGGAGGGAGACCATATTGGAGGCTATTGCACTAGAATAGGTGAAAGATGATGGTGATCTAGATTAGGGATGTAACTGGGGAGTGGCGACAAATGTTAGATACAGCATTTGTCCAAAGGTTAAGGTGATGAGGGCATGACTTGCTCCTGCATTGGGTATAGAAGGTAGCAAAAAGAGAGGAGACAATGATGACTCTGAGGTTGGCATGAGCAGCAAAGTGGATGGATGGCATCATCACCCCCTGACATGGGGGCACTAGGGAAGAAGCAGACCTGCCCTGTGGTGGTAGTTTACTTTAGGATCTGTCTTCTCCATCAAAAAATCTATTAGGCATAAGTTGAAGGTCCTGAGAAGGCAGCTGAATTCATGAGACTGAAGTTAAAGGGAAAGGTGATAGATAGAGAGTTCTGACTATAGAAAATTCTAAAAAAAAAAAAAAGAGCAACGGGGCTAAGAAAGTAGATTTAGAGGCCCCCAAACCCAGTAGATATCTTCAACCACAAAAGGCAGATGCCTCTTCAAAGAAAAAAAATGCTATTTAAACTCTTAATGATAAATATAAACAGAAAACCAAGTATCAACAAATACATGAGGAATAATAATAGCAAGTAAGTGAAGCAAGCAAACCTATTAACCAGAATAGGCTAATTGTTGAATCACATAACACAAAACTATTAATGGCTTAGTAAAGTTTATTTTTCACAAATGTCACAATCTGTTGGAGCTTGGTGGGAGGTGACATGAAAGGGAGATTTTGTCCACAGTCCTTCAGGGATCCAGTATCCTCCTTCTAGCAGCTCTGCCAACATCTATGACTCATCGTCTTCCACTGGATTCTTTACATCCTGCCAGAAATCAAGCAATGAGAACATGGAGAAGGCATACTGTCTCTTCTTCACCTCTCCTCGGGGAGTATTTTAGGAGAAAGGCCTGGAAGTGTTACATGTGGTTTTTTTTCTTTCATTCTACCAACCAAAATTTAGTATAGAGCTCATTTAAGCACAGGGGAGGCTGACAAAGATGAATGCTTACATTTAATACTTATAAGCTTATCCTGAAAAAATTACTGAGTCAATAAAGCCAAACAAAAAATAATCCAAGAAACACATGGATAACAGGAAACAAAGAAAACTGGCAACTTATGTTTGGGCCTAAAAAAGAGTTGTTGTGAAATTTTAAAATAAAATGATGGAAATGTGAATCTGATATCAGATTACTTAAAAGTAGGTGATCTAGAAAGGGAAAGTACATTAAGGATGAAGTCTTATTCAAGGGAAGGCATGAATATTGATAAACTTTTAATTCAGTTAGATGTTGACATAAAATGTGTTTACCTTTATTTCTCAAAATCTTAAAAGTAACCACTAAAAAAATAACAAGTGCATTTTAAAGTTCATTAGGAAAAAAAAAAGATGACACAGCAACAACAAAAACAACCTCAACCATTAAAAAAAGAAAAATAGTAATATAAAAGGTAGGGGCGGGGGAAGCATTAAAAATAAAAAATTAACTAAGAGGAATCCAGCCAGTGTTGCTCAATTGGTTGAGCATCATCATCCTATGCACCAGGAACTCATTGGTTCATTTCCAGGTTGAGTTACATGCATGAGTTGCTGCCTCAATCCACAGCAGGAGGCAGCTGATCCATATTTCTCTCCCACTCCCTTTCTCTCTCTAAAATCAATAGAAATATATTTTTAATTTTTAACTAAGACAAAAAAATAAATATAAACACCATGAATTACAACAAATATGAATGGGCTAAATAATCTATTAAATTTGTTATGTCTGAAAAGTTAGTCTTCTCAAAATTCTAAGATTGAGTAATAGGAAGGAAGTCCCATACTGTTTGCATGCAAACAACTGAAACTAAGACAGGATGTGTAATTAAAAGCTAAGAAAATATTTTCCCAACTTGAGCCAAGACAAAGCAAGTGTACTATTATTATCAGAAAAAAAATGTTATATAAATATACATGCCTATATTTCAATACACTAGGAAAGCCAAGTTGAATGATTTGCACCTGGTGAGATGACTGATAACAAGTATTCAAGAAACTGTCTGGAGGGTCTATGAATGGAAGGCATCCTGTGACTAGTTTGGGTTGGGCTTCTCCTTGCCTTGATCATGTACTAGAATAGGTCGATGTCCACCCTTGTGAGGTCTTTGATAAACCTAACAGTTGCCATGACAATTATGTTCTCATGTCTCCTGCTTTGTGTAGCTCTCTGTGGAAAACACTTTTTTTTCCTTTGCCATTAAATACATTTTACTTTTTTTTTTTTTTTGTATTTTGCTTCTGTCTTTCTGACCCATTATTGGAACCATAAACACATATACATGCACGTATGCATTAAAAAAGGTACGGAAAGGTACTGTGGATGAAAAGGAGGCGCTATAATAAATCTAACTGAAAGTAACCACTGATCCTAAAATCCTAAGTCATCAGGTCGTGGTGGGTAGTTATGACCCAGGCACACAACTTCTTTATGAAAAGGTTTATCTTTGCCTTGAGCAAGCCCTGTCCATTTTCTTGTGCATCTAGGTTGGCACACTTTTGAAATGTCAGAGCAATCAATTTTGTCAGACCCCTCTGAAGCTTAACCACCCTCAGGAGAACACATCCTCTTGTTAACTATCCTGGCTTTCTCCCCACCTTGCTTTCTCCCACCTTAATGTAATCTTCCTTACCTATTCACCATCATTAAAAATGCCTAAAAGAAATGGCTACCGGTCCTTCACCAGAGTATTTGAGATCTTGCTTCCCAGCATTGTAATCTGTTTGGCTCAAACTTCAATTAATTTTTATAAAAAGTATTTTCAGGTTTGGACATAGACAGAATATATCCAAACTGTGAACAAATAGGAATATAATTGAGGAACAGCATAATGAAAGTCTTTTTTTTATTTTTCCCTATATACTTCTTTAATACTTGACTTTTCACCTATATTTTACTATTTTAAAGATTGTTGCTATATCAACAACAAAATCTATAATACCAAATTTAAAATACTGGAATATGAACCAGAGTATTAATATAAATAATATTCACTTCTGGGTGGTGAGATTACTAGTGGTTTTTTTTTCTTCTCTTTTTTATTTTCTTATCTATACTTTTTAAATGTTCTAAAATAAATGTGCATTACTCTTATAACAATATAAAAGAAAAGAATACTTGAACGCAAGGATGAGAATCAGGAAACATAATCTAGATATTACCTCTGATGCAATCCAGTACTATGAAAACCTATCTTGGCCTCTATTGTATTGTTTATAAAAATGAGCAGTTTAAATGATCTCAGACATCCATTCAAGACTTCATGTACTGTGACTTCCTTCTTCCCTTACTTAGAAAAATGAGCTAACAGGCTCACAAACTCTCTGAAAACAGGAGCTTATTCTTTATCATTTAATATCACAGCTATTTTCTTGGCTTAAAAGTATAAATATTTTTCTCCCTCTTCCCCTCTCCTTCCTTCCTTTCCTCCATAAATACTTATTGAGCACTTATTCTGAATCAAGCACTGTGATAGTTTGAGAATATCCATATCCTATGTAATAAAAGATAATATGCAAATTGATTATACCTCTGCTTCCCCACAGCCCATGCCCACCAGCCACACCCACCAGACAATCAGAGCGAGTATTCAAATTAACCCAAATAAGATGGCTACAGCCACAAAGAGAGCAGGAGGAAGGCTTGGGTTACCCATGGTGATGGAGGAAGCCAAGCTTTCCACAAACCCTAGCCAGCAGGCCTCTGCTTAAGGCAACAAAATGTCAATGGCTGTTATAGCAGAAGGCTTGGCTCTGCTCCAGGCTACAAAATTTCAATTGTAGAAGATAAACAAATCCCAGATACCAGGGCCTATGCTTGGGTCCCCTGGGGGCGTGCCCAGCCTGCAAACCACCACAGGCCCCTCACCCAGGCTACCCCATGCCCCAAGGGAACCCCCACCCTGATCCAGGACACCCTTTAGGGCAAACCAGCTGGCCTCCACCCATACACCAGGCATCTATCCTATCTAATAAAAGAGTAATATTCAGATTGACCATCACTCCCACATACAAGATGGCTGCCCCCATGTGATCAAAAGTTCCTGCCACCATGTAGACACAAGCTGGCCAGCAGGAGAGGGCAGTTGGCAGAGAGCAGGCCTGCAAGGGAGGACAGTTGTTGGTAATCAGGCCAGAAGGGGCGGACAGCTGAGGGCCATCAAGCCTGCAGGGGAGGGCAATTAGGGGTGACCAGGCATGCAGGGGAGGGCAGTTAGGAGTGACCAGGCCCACAGGGTAGAGCAGTTAGGGGCAAACAGGCTGGCAGGGGAGCAGTTAGACATCAATCAGGCTGGCAGGCAGAAGGGGTTAAGGGCAATCAGGAAGGCAGGCAGATAAGCAGTTGGGAGCCAGTAGTCCTGGATTGTGAGAGGGATGTCCAACTGCCTGTTTAAGTGCGATCCTACCTGGATTGGGTCTAAACATTTAGTCAGACATCCCTCAAGGGGTCCCAGATTGGAGAGGGAGCAGGCTGGGCTGAAGGACACACTCACCCCTGTGCACGAATTTCATGCACCCAGCCTCTAGTATATATATAAAATCCTCAGCAACCAGCCAACCAGTAGCCATCATATGCAATGACCACCAGGGGGCAGACGCTCAGCACATGAGCTGCCAAGCTACAGCAACTTTTAGAGTGCTCTTTCGCACTCTGGGATCCCTCAGGGGATGTTGGGCTGCTGGTTTTAGCCTGATCCTTGCAGGTCAGACCAGAGGGACCATGCTCATGGGAGGTTGGTTCCAGGCCATATCCGGCCCATCTTGCCTAGTCCTACCCCACCAGCCACCTTCTAATTAACTTACTTTCAATGTACACAAATCCGTGCACCAGGCCTCTAATAAAACAATAATGGACAAGGATTTAGCCATAGGCTCTGTCCTCATATACTTGTCTTTTTACAAAGAAATGACAACAAAACGTGATTTAAAACAAAAACCCTTACCATCACTAAAATAACAATCTCCTATTATTCATGAAAGGGTCACATTCCTTAAATCTCAACATGCTCAAGCAGTCCAGTGAAGCTGAGGGTGCAACCAAGAACAGCATTCAGATTAATGGAAACATTTTTGCCATGTTGGAAGGAAATTAAGAGGTAGCTAATAGTAATTCCAGTCCCACTAGTCTTCTGTTTCCTGAGGGGAAGCCAAGATCAAGTGTCGACTCATGATGAGGCTGTCATTTAAGGCAACTAAACTGTGAAAACAAGTGAATTTGACCAAATATTTCCCCTTTAATTGTGATAGATTTACTTAAATATATGGCCCAAGGTTGTGCTCCATATATTATGTAGACAAAGTTTTATAGAGCCATTGCCAAAGCTTGCATTCAAGTCTCTAAATGTTACTAAATTGTTTGCAAAAACAACTCAGTGTTTATTAAGTTCAGAAAGCTGTTAAACTGATTACAAATATCTTTACTTGCATATGAATAGGTTGGACTTATCTGAAAACAAGATCACATGGTTATAGCCTCCATTTACCACTTAATTTACTGTACTGCATTCAAATAAAGTCCTTTATCAATGTGTCTCTGACAATCAAGACAATGGGTTAGTTATTAAGCTTTACAATATTATTGATCAATGTGTGTTTTGATTAAAATTAAAGGGGTTTCTTTTCCCCAGGTATTAGCAAAGATGAAAGTATTAGATTGGGTAATTTTTTTAGATCAATGCAAGAAATGCAGATATCTAAATAAATTACAGCATCTTACTAGAAGATAAGTAATCTATGTTCTCGTAAACAGAAGTAATTGTTGTTCCACTTTTTTTATTTTACATTATTATGGAATGAACTCCATATTGATGGGAATGTGAACAAATTGCAGAACATCAATATTTTTGCAGCATAATTAATTTGTAAATAATGCTAGAGGTAAGAATACTAGCTTCTAAATAGACATTTAGGCAATAATTTATTAGCTTAGTAGCAGTTTTCATTTGTGGCTTAATTATTCAATATTCATGTAAATCAATGCTGTAGAAATTATATTTATAATTAAGTAATAAGTAAATTTAAGACTGTTAAGTCACAATTTTCCAGTTGATGGCATATATGGCCTACTTCTAAATCAAGAATGTGAACATCTCTGTTTTGATTATTATAACCAAGATTTGGCAATATAAATCACTTCAAGTTAATAACAGTGACATATGATTTGCACCAGCTAAACTCCATAATGTTATCACTTATCCTTAAGTATGCTCTAAAATTAACTCTGGTTCTATGTCTTCTCAGAAGGCCACATTGGAAATTATTGAAAGTTATTAGCATGTAAAGTGATTATGTGCATTTCATTTCAATGTTTCCAGACATATTCTTTTTTTTAATCCCGAGAATATTTTTCCATTGACAATTAGAGAGAGTGGAAGAGAGAGGAAAAGACAGAGAAATATTGATGTGAGAGAAACATATCTATTGGTTGCCTCCTGCACTAGCCCCGAACAGGGCCTGGGCCAGGGAGGAGCCTGCAACCAAGGTACGTGCCCTTGACTGGAATCAAACCCAGGACCCTTTGGTCCTCAGGGCAATGTTCTACCCACTGAGCAAAACTGGCTAGGGTTCCAGCCGGATCCTTTAGCAATATTATATAGAAATGTTAATGGAATCATAATTGTCTATAATACACTGGGAATAGAAATGGCACTCACTTCCAAAAATAAAGTTTTCTGCATATAGAAAAGACATAAGTTTACCTTGAACAAAATACAACAAATTATGCTATTACAACTATAATAATTATCTATATAAAGCTCAAGAGAAGAAAAATTTAATATTAAAATTTCCAGTTATAAACACAGTCTGTAATTTTTCTATTCCTAAATGACTAAATATTCTGATATTCTATGATATTAAGTAATTTAAAGCCACATAAGAAAATATTCAATTCAATTTTAAGTACTCTGAACAGATTTTATTTTTATTATAGAGAGATAAATCCAGATGTACACTATACCTGAAATGTAGCCAATATATAAAAATGCAAGTAGATTGCACAAAACCTCAAAATCAAAAGCATGACATCCAATTCTTTCTGACAAGTTAAGTTTAAATTCTGCTATAAGACAAACCAAAAACTTTCCTCTTCAGTATGACCCAGCAATAGCAGTCCAAGTAATAACAGTGGGTCTCAGGAGAAGCATTCCCCATTTCCAACCCTACAAATTTATCGTTTTCCATGTCAACTTGACTGGGCTATAGCACCAAGGTTTTCTATTTGTTTTTATTGATTTCAGAGAGAAAGAAAGAGGGAAGAGAGATAGAAGCATCAATGATGAGAATCACTGATTGGCTGCCTCCTGCACACCCCACACTGGGGATCAAGCCCACAACCTGGGCATGTGCCCTTCCTGGGAATCAAAACATGACCTCCTGGTTCACATGTCCATCCTTAACACTGAGCCATGTCTGCTGGGTGTTTGTATGAAGGCATTTTGTAGACATAGTTAACATCTATATTCAGTTGACCTTAAATAAAGGAGATTACCTTTGATAGCGTGGGACCTCATCTAATCATTTGGAAGGCCTTATGAGAAAAATCTACAGTTTTCTAGAAAAAAAAGTCTGCCTAAAGACTGCAACACTAACTCCTAGATGAGCTTCCAGTTTGCAGGCCTGCCCTACATATTTCTGACTTACAGCCCTAACATCACATGAGCCAGCTCCTTAAAACAAAACATCTTTAATATAGAGATATATAATAGGTTAATATATATCATTAGGTACTCTGTTTCTGTGGCTCTTTATCCCCATAGAAGGAGAGGTTCTGGGAAGAACGAGCATAAGAAGTGCATTTGACTGAATCTGAGGAGAGATTCCTACAGACATGCCTACTCCTTTTGAGTGAGAGTAACAATTACAAAGGATGCCAATTAAGAGTTATTTCAGATAGCCAAACCTAGCAAAGGTTATGCTAAGCAGGTGGAAATGTTTGGAAGCATATTTTCTGTCTATACAAAACTCTATAAGTAGTTCAATATTACTGGTTTATTTATTCATTCAACAAATATGCACTGACTGATTGATTGATTGATTGATTGATTTCTATCTCCTAGATCCCCTGCTGGTTACTGGAATACTGCTGTGAACAGGACATCAAGACTTCTATCTCATGGAGCTTGCAATCTAGTTGTGGAAGTACAATTAATAGAAAAAATATGTAAATTAAATTGGGGTTAGTGCCAAGAAAAAAATAGCATAATGGAAGGAATTGGGGGAAAGGGCAAGACTGGCAACTTCTCAGCACAAGGGCATGAAGGTTGAAAGATGTGCACACGTAGGAGTTTCAGACAGAGAAATCTGCAAACACCAAGGCCCTGACATATGAATGTGCCTTCAGTTTGAGAGAGAAAAAATAAGTTAAAGTGGCTGCAGCATAGTGCACAAGGGTTAGAGTTAGGAGATGTGTTTCCAGAGAAAAGCAGGAGACAGATCGTGTAGATCTATCTTATGCCATGAAGAGAAATTCAGGATTAATTCTAAATGCAATGAAAGCCATTCTGGGATTGTAAGTATATAACCATGATCCAATTAGTATTTTAGTAAAGATTATTTTGTCTCTTCTATTGCTATGGAATGAGTATAAGAGGTTTTGGAAATAGAGAGATCAGTTAGCAGACTATTTCAATGTTGGTAATATAAGATTTGGATGGGTAAAAGTATGGATGGAGAGACATAAATAGATACAGGATAGATTTATGTTGGAAGTGAAGTCAATAGGAAGTGCCAATGAATTAAGCAAATCAAAAAGTTATCAAATGTGACTTCTACTAGTAAGTTTAACCAAATTAGGATAAGCTTCTAGTAAAACTGAGTAGGAGCGTAAATGAGTTCTATGATCAGTTAACCATCTGTGTGGCTTTAGGTAATTTTTCTACTCTCCAGTGCTCAGTTTTCTCACCCATAAAATTAGAGAATTAACCAATGAATTCTAATATCTTGCCTAGCCCTGACATCTCATGAATCTGTGGAAAGGTTATAAGAGCAAACACACTGAACAGTCACTTTTTTAATATCTCAACATCTGGAGAAAACTAGGTCTACTTATTCTGGCCCTTGGTTTATTTTCAGAATATTTCTCTCACTAGCAGATCAGACTAAATTGAATAAAAAAAGAAAAAGTTAGTATACCATCTATCATTCTCAATCATGATTCATGACACCAAAATCAACAGATAGGTATATGTGAACAATATCAGGATTCTAAGCTAAATCTGTACTGTGGTTCCCATAAAAAGCAACAAACACAGTCCTGGGTGACTTCCCACAGTTGACCCAAAACATAAAAAGGCCATTTATAGTTTATTTCCTTTTATGTAAGATATGAATATGAAAATCAGAACTTCTTTTGACATTCTACAAAGTCCAACATTCACTCAAGCATGACAGATCCAGTTGTGCCCTGCATCTGGAGTGATCCCAGAAACAGCCAGTTTTCTTCAATCACTCAGATGCTATATTCTTGGAGACATAAACTCTACTTGTTTCTAAGGTTACTCGTTGCAGATTCCTCTTAGTCTCCAAGTGGGTGCAACACAGCACTGAAAATGTAAGCAGGAGGATGTGACTTTACAATTATAGTGTTTGTAGACATATTAAGAGTGACTTTTTTTCAGAAGTAAGAACTAAGAAGCATCAGAAATACCAGCATGTGAATAACTCCTTGTGAAAACCAACTTTCCCCTCTGCCTTTTTAGGAAGATTGTACTATAAAAGTCATTTCAATCCATGACTTTCAATTTCTTAATTCTGTAAACAAATGTAACTCCCAGAACATGTCTATATGTATGAGGGATTAGAACATGGAGTAGGAGGTATTTTTAATAGAATATTTCTTCTACTGTGAGCAATATTCATTCTTTGTGGAGAAATAAATTCTTATTTCTATTCGTAGAGAACTGCGTCATCAAAACAAATCAGAAGAGAAATATAAAATGGAGGTAAATTGCTTGTATTATAATCTGTGAAGACATAACTAAAAATATTTTCTAAAATGGAAACTGAATAGAACAGGTGACTAAGAATAAGAGCGTAATACACATTTGGAAAACATTAGTGGAGAGGGACTCTAATATGCTATGAATTTGGAAAATAATTTTTGTTGGCATTTACTTTCAACAAACTAATAAAAATAATAAAAAGTGATTAATACAAGTGATCTGTTTTGATTTAGGACCTTCCCTGGAAGTTAGTTTTGTAGAGAATGGTTCATGGGATAGACCCATTATATCAGAATTGCCCAGAGAGCATGTCTGTCCAGTGATAATGTAATCTATAGATTCCCCTTTACCCTCCACAGTGGTGATAGAGCCTGCAAACTGGGCATGTACCCTGTAACCTCCTGGTTCATAGGTTGATGCTCAAACACTACTAAGTCATGCTGGCAGGCTAAAGGACTTTTAGTTACCAGAAGACATATACCTAAATATTTGTTGAGTGAATAAAGGATATAAAACAAGAAATGGGTTGCTAGATATAACCTCTACTAGATCAAGAGCAAGTATCAAAAATATACAGTTAAATAAATTTTCTAAAAGTGAAAAAGCCAAACTAAAAATATTTCAAGGTGCGTTTGTTTCATACAGGCTTTGCAGACAACACAGGGACAAGTGGTTCAGTACCATGGATAGCGCCAGTCAGGCAAGCTCTCTCAAGTCCCAAATCTACTTAATTGCTCTGTCTTCCAACTGGAATGGTCTTATTAAAGGGTTCTGTCACTTTTATACCAAAATCATTCTCCATAAAGACAGACAAGACTCCTCAAACACATCTTCACCCTGACTCATGTGAAAAAAAATTATGTACACATAGAAGCCTGGCCTATTTGTTAAAATTCTGTCCTGTTCAGGGAATAAACCTGTCACTTTAGACAACTGATCCAAAAAGTCTTATCTCTTGCTATGTGACAACTCATCCTAAAAGGGCTCACTCCCTCTGATCTAGAGCAAGGAATACACCTGCAGGATATGACAAAGTGCCTATTTGAAAACTGGAATAAAACATTAATCCTTAATTTAGTGTTACAGATTCAAATCAATAAACCTTTCTCAGAGGAAGACGCTATCAGAAGCATATTCCTTCCCCATAAGCATTCACTAAATAGAACAATCAACACATGTGCTAAGATTATAATGTAATAATAATTATTATAAAGTAAGAAGAACTCTAAAAGCCTATTATTTGATATATCCCAAAACTATAAAGGACAAAAGTAAAACACTGACAAATAAAAGATCCTCATGTTTACTATTCTACGTTTTTTGTTTGTCTATAGAATTCCTAAATCTTCACTTATTTTTATACTATAGATATTTATTTGCATAGTTTAACCCATACTAAATTGTAAATCCCTTGACTGAAGGTATCATGTATCATTCACAATAGTTAACAGCATCCTCGACATAAGTGCTCAAAAACTGTTTATTGAATTAAACTGAATTGAAGTAACTCATCTTTGTTTTATGAAACTTCTGTTCTCACAGCACTATGAATGGGATTCATACCAGACCATAATTGTGTTACTGTAGAGTAAAAGGAAGAACTGTTGTTTTTGATAGTAGATATAACAAAGAGATTTGGGACATCTGGAAATATTTACCCCATAAATAATCCTATGAGGAAAGTAATACAAACCATACCTTATTGCTGAAAAATGACAAAAGATTCTATTTATGTTGTGTTTTTAAATCTCCAAAGACTATAGTATGAAGAACCAGAGAAATATAAAAACGACTGACATCCTGGGAAAGAGGTAAGGTCAAAAGAAGAGGTTCCCATTAAAGAAAGAAAAAGGAGGTGAGGATAAAGAAAGGGAGGGAGGAAATAAGAGAAGGAAGAAAGGAAAGAAAGAATAAAAAAAAAGATGTTATCAGAGGGAAGATAGGGGAGGGTGAGGGGAAGGGGAAGAGATCAACCTAAGGTCTTGTATGCATGCATATAAGCCTAACCAATGGACACAGACAGAGTGAGGGCATGAGTGGGAAGGTTGGGGGCAATGGTGAGATAAGGACACATATGTAATACCTTAATCAATAAAATAAAATAAAATTTAGAAAGATGCTGTTAAAATGTGGCACTGAAAATTAATAAAAGTTATACTTGAAAGATGGTGAAAAAGTTAAAGAAAAAAAAGCAGCACCACCCAAAAACCGTACACACAGAACATAAGTTTTTTCTTCTCAGCCCATGGATTGTGTTACACAGAATGGAGGTATGGTGGGTGTACATTTGTTTTGTTGGTTTTTAGAACTACTTCTTGAGTAAATGCTTCCATGAAATGATTTGAGAGGGTTCATTTAGGTTACTTGCAACTTAATCTCAATAATTGCTACAGTTTTCCAAGGGAAATTCACATTATGTGTTTAATCTTACCAAATTCTTATATGATGCAATTTTTATTCTTATATAAAATGTAATTTCCATAAAATTAGTGTTTTAAGATAGTTATTAAGGGTTTGGAGTATTCCTTTTAGAAAAGTAAGTGTTTCTGAGTGAGGCCCCTTTTCAATTTATCAGGTTTTCTCTTCCACTGGGAATCAATTCCATCTGGTGTTTCTAATCCAGCATTTTAAAAAACATCTCACTTGGCCTCTCTGCTCATGATTAAACACTAAGTTGTGCAGTACACATCCAAATTTCCGTAACAGTGACTCTGCTGGAGAAAACCACTGCATTTTCCTCTCCATCTGCAAAGAACAGTTTTGTTTTGTTTTTTTCTACCTCAAGAACACCTAATCCTTACATTTTATGAAATAGAACTTGAGTGCTTTTGTTGCCAAGATCCTCATTATAATAGCTACAGAACTCCTCTGTACTGGTTAGTGGCAGTGCTTGTTAACACATGCCTTTCTTATACAAATATGATTACTTATAGGCTGTTCACTGAATTTTTAAATTTAATATATACGGATCCTCAAATTACCTGTGGACAAACAGAAGCCTGTAAATGAGAAGGGAGATGATCATCTGAAACGTGAGCAGAGCTGATTAACACCTCCTGGCCCTGCCTTACGTCTTGTTCCTCACTGGAAACACCTGCTTTCTGTGAAACCAGAAGTCAGTGTGAAGGTGGCTTCCCAGGAAGTCCAGGTTTCAGACAAGGCTGGAAGCTGTAACAGCCTCCCCATGAATGTTTGGCCTGTTCTAAACTCCCCTGTAGCTGAGAATAATGCAGAATTTGAGGCAGAGCTGAGTGAGAATACTCTTCAAAGCCAGGAAATAAATCCAGATGCCATAGAGAGATATTAATGTCTAATAGAGGTTTAAAGAAAAGAAAACCTAAAAATCCAGGTTACTGATTTGCTAAACCCCAAAATTATATTTTTACTAATCTGTGAATCAAGTCATTTTTTAAAACTTAAGTAACCACTTTAAAAATAAACCATATTTTAAAGCCAGAGATAGTAGTACAGTGTGAGATAAAATGCACTAGATATAGACAAAAAAATAATTAGCAAGTTCTGGATTCTTTTTTTCCTCTTCTGTTTCTTTTGACATTGAACAAATCACTTAACCTTCCTAGGCTTTGGGCTTCAATTTGCTCGTCTGTAAAACAGAGAATTTTCACTAGAAAATAACTTATTTCCAGAAACAGCCACTGTATTCCATTTGACCTGTATTTGAACAGTTCTAAAAATCTGACCTGTATTTGAACAGTTCTAAAAAGAGAGAACATTTTGTGTATTTAATAAATATATTCTATGTTTCAGAATTTAAACTCTAGTTTCTTAAAAGAACAATGTACAATTTTCTCTCAAAAATAAATAAATAAATATTCCCAGCCCACCAGGTGTGGCTCAGTGGTTGAGTGTCAACCTATGAACCAGGAGGTTTCCGTTTGATTCTGGTCACAGCACATCCCGAGTTGCAAGCTCTATTCCAAGTAGGGAGTGTGCAGGAGACAGCTAATGGATGATTCTCTCTCATTATTGATATTTCTCTCTCTCTTCCTCTCTGAAATCAATAAAAACGTTTTTTTAATCCAGGTGATGGGGATGAACACAAGGACCCAAATCAATGAAAAGAAGTATTCAGCCAGTCCCAAAGCATCCAACATTTTTATTTCAAAATCCTGCAAAACTATAGGAAGGGGCGGGCAGAAGCCAGCACAGCTGCAGGTGGTTGGAAGTATACTTCTTTCATCACCTCTTTGAGCAGCCCACGGAGCCAGAACATGTCAGCAGTGGGAGAAAGCTTCCTTCCTCATCATACATCAGAGATCCCATATCAGTGTATAAAGTAGGCTCCCGGGAATTGGATTTAAGCAGTTAGAACCATAAAAGACAGGATATTTGCCTTTCCTCTCCTAACATATTCCATGATCCCATAATGAGAGGCAAAACTAGAGCCATCTTGTACTCAGAGCTGTGGCCCTACCCCAGCAGCTTTGAGATCTTCATCAGAGAGGTCACATGATTTTAATGAAGAAACCTAAAAAATTTAACATTAGATATAAAAATATAACCAAAAACAAAACAAAGATTTGGCCCTGACCAGGTAGTTCAGTTGATTAGAGCTTTGTCCCACCCAATATGGAAATGCTATGAGTTCAATCTGCTGTCAAGGCACATATGACATATGAGAATCAACCAATGAATACATAAATAAGTGTAACAACAAAAAATATTTCTCTCTCTCTCTCTCTCTCTCTCTCTCTCTCTCTCTCTCTCTCTCTCATCAATAAATAAAATTTGAGAAAAAACAATAGGTATCCAAACACTGAGAATTACATATTTCCCAATGATCAAATCTAGGTTTGGTCCACTGAGACACATTACTTCTCTTAGATTAGAATACCTATGGCAACATTGAATAATATTATAAGTGATGAGTTTTAAGAAAGGCAGAAAAAAATTGAAAGTTTAGCCTCAAGGAAGGTGTATAGAGAATAGCCTTGAGAAGAGGTAACATACATGCTCTATCCTTATGCTGTTCACAAAAAATAGAGCACTAATCAATAACAGTAATCTTTTCTGTGGTTGTGGTCTCAGCTCCACAATATTTCTCAGAAGCCAGACCCTACCAACCAATCTGAACTGGCTTGAGAAAGAAAGCGCATTCACCATCTTTTGTACAGGAGAAAGGAACTCTGTGCTGAGACTCATGAGGATCTGCCCCTCCTTTGGGCTCCATCATTAACCAGTTAGGCAAGTCGCTTGGCTACTGTGGGCCTCTTCACCCTTTGTAAGCAGGCATGACTATGCCTACATTTCCTTTATGTGTGCTAGCCCTAGGTATTTATTATCTTAAACAATGGGGAGTAGCTGTGAGTGACTGAAAAAAAAGCAAATTACCTTTGAGAGTGTCTAGTCTAAAAGAAGATCAGACTGTTCACATAACTCTAAAGAAGCAAAATTACTCACTGAAGTTATAAAACATCATCATTATTATTTTTTTCCTCCTGACAGAGCTGCAGATACTAATTATAAGATTCTTTCTCCATCAGTGGTTATTTAAGCCAAGAAATATATTCTAATCCAACTTCTTCACAGATGAGGAATTTGATGTTCAGAGAGGTTAACTGATTTGCATAAAATCAGGAAGGTAATCTGCATATCCTTATTATGATTAGCGACCCCAAGTTTTTATCGAGTCTAGAAAGGGATTTCTTTCTTAATTCCATTAAAGTATCTCTTCAGTGTGGCCTAATACCACAGTGGGTCCTTGGGATTACATCCTCAATTGCACTAGAAATCTTGAGGACTCTCAGAGACCTTTTTCTACAAAGGTCCTGAAAGATACTGTCTTTACTGCCAGGGCACCTACACCCATCCTGCATGAAAACATGACTGGGGATTTGGGAAGGTAGTAGGTTTTTTTAAACTTGTTTACTTCAAAGTAATGGGGGGAAAGAGTATTAATTTGTTTTAACTCAAGATGGTACAGGATAGGTTTCCAATGTACCATTTCGTGAGGATGATGTAGAAATCATTTCTGAAAACATTAATCTAAACATAGCAATCGAAACTGACATAAGTGAACATCTGTTATAAAAAATGCGTATCAACTGCAAGAGGTACCACTCAACAGAAGATCAGACTATTGCACATATCTATCTCGAAGTCCCATCACCACAGAAAGCTTCTCGGGGTTTTAATTTATTCTACTATGGCCAGTTTTCAGTCCACAGCTGAGAATAGCTGCGTCACACATTTGCAGGGAGATTTCCGTTTGCAAGTTCGACCACCATGGAACTGCTTCTAAGACACTCCCCATCCCCCCTCCCGGCTCCCAGTACAAGTTCTCCATTTTATAGATGAGAAACTGAAGCCTGAGTGGTTATAACATTTCATTTTGTTTTTATTTTGCTGAAAGTAGAAAGCATAAAAGAAGCTGAGACTAGGCCAGAGAGAATGCACAACACTAGACTTCTGCCTCCTGGGAGCCATGGGTCTGATTTTTCATTAGAGGCAGGGTTAGCAAGACTCCAGCTTAAAAGAAATTACCTTTGAGTGTGTCTAGTCTAAAAGAATTCTCCATATCAGTTAATGTTTTATCTTACTTTTGTTACATTATAATAGCTTTTTAAATGAGTTTCTTCTTTCATTATTTTTTTTGAAACATCATTTAATTGTACTCTGTCCCTAGCATTGGCAAGTGCTAAGAAACAATGGTTTCAGACAGATTATACATTGTTTTTCTCTTCCTTATTACCAAAATTTCTATAACCCTATGCATGCTTTTCCCAATAGTTTGAGCTGGTTTCAAAAAGTAGTCTCTCCAAGATCCACAAAAAGACGGGCAACAGCTCTATTTCACCTCGGTAAGGTGCTGACAGCTTTGTCTTCACTTATGGATCCCAAAAAGCATCCTCCTAGGAACTAGCCCAAGTATTAATAAGTTACTACAGAAAAAAATCAGCTTAGCAATGCTGGGGTCAGGCCAGGGAGAAGGAATAATATTTTTGTTGCTGTGTCAAACTAGAGATATAAACGTTTCATTTCAGATCAATAGAGAATATAATTCTGGAATCAAATCATGATGCTGGCATTGGAGAAACTATTTTCTCAGTGGAATTGCTGAAATAATACATGGACTATGCTTCTGCTCCCTTTGGAGCTTATAATTATTATCAAAATGAATAAAGTTAAGTAATTGCCAGTAGTAGGCCCCATCCCTGCATTAATCACACATAAAATAAACAAAATGAAATGTTCTTGAAAAATTCTGGGCAAGCTAAATAGTTATAAAATAAATATCTCTATTACATGAAAGAAACAAGGGAATTTCATTATTTGGCTGTTGTTAACATGGACATAAACTCCAGATGGTTTATCATAATTCTGTGTATAGTAAGTATCTTGTCATCAACCCCCTGTCAATATATCCTGTATCCTGATTAATTAGCTACTATTCAGAGAGAGTTACTTAGATTCTGCACATAAAACCCAATATCCCACATTTGTGGGAAGAGTAAAATGCCCTTAATGATGATGGTAATACAAATTAATATTAATAGAAAACTTGCTAGAACTCAGACACTATCTATTACTTAATTCTTATAATCCTGTAACAGCCCCATTTTAGAGGTAGGAAACTGAGGCTTAGGAAGAGGTTAAGTAACTTGTACCAAATTACAGAACTTGAAAGTAGCAGCTCCAAGCTGGCATTTCAGGTCCACATGACTACAAAATGCATGTTCTTAACTAGAATTCTATATTTCCCGCCATGTAATCTGCCACTAAAGACTCCATGAAAATGTCACTGTAACTCATCATCAGGGACAATACTCATTCTTGTGGAGATATTCAGAATAACTGGTCATGGGGGGTTAGAAGTGAAAGCCTGGATAGTAAATGTTTTGCGGTATCAGGTTTTCACAAATATAAATCTCTGATGAAAACCTGAGGCAAGATTCTGCTCAAGAATAGCATTTCTCAGCATGGTCAGCAATATTAATAACTATGCAAGGTGCCAGGTGGGTATTGGAAATATCGGGGGTGGGGACTTTAAAAAGTATATGATTGTCTAACCACTCTGCTGCACATCTGAAACCAATACAAAATAATATTGAAAGTTAACTGTAATTAAAAAGTTAAAAATTATAGACTTTATAAATAAAGACAGGAAAAATAGAATAGCATTTCTTAGTGAAAACACTGTAAACCCAAATCTTACCACAACTCAGAATAGTATGCCCAATGTATTCTTAGATGACTAGATATATGTCGAATGATGAGGTCTTGGGGCATCAGCTGATCAACCTGAGGAATTTTTCAAAGGCCAATCATCCTTTGAATCTGACTAAAAATAATGAATGGAACCTCAGAGTGAAAGATCGTCCTTTATGTCAACCTTCCCAAATCTAAATTACAGTTTTAAGAAACATGTGAGTAGATGTGATTAAAGTAAACAAGTCTGAAAGGGAAAACATAAATTAATCAGTTGGATTTGAAGTTATATTTTTGTTTTTAATAAATTAGACATGTTTCATACTACTGCCTACTAGTTTTTATGATTTTATGAAAAAACCCTGCTTTCTAAAATCAAGAGGTAAAAAATAATCTAAATATTCAACAATAGGGGATGTGTAAAAATATGAAATGTCCATATCTTAATGTAGCCATTAAAAGTCATACTATATAATACAATGGAAAATTTTTTCAAGACACATAAACTTAAAAACTGTTTAAAAGAACATTATAACATGAACCAAATTTTTTTGCCAGGCTGAAAGAGGAGGAAAATGCATACAGCTCAAAATGTTAACAGAGCTCTTATCCAGTGTAGGCAATATTTTGTTTTCCCATTTATTTTCTTCTTTGTACTAATTTTTATAATCTAAAAATATGCTCTAAGAAAAACTGACTCTCAGTAACTATTCTTAAAAGGTGGGATAGAATTGAAGCCAAGAGCTAGAATATTACAATTTACCTACCTAGATCCAAAATCTGACTCTATCACTTACAAGCCGTGTCAATTTGCCAAAGTTCCTTACAATCTCTGTGTCTCACTGTCCTCAGATGTAAAAAAGGAGGACCTATAGTATGTTTCTACATAGCAGATCCATTGTGAAAATTACATGAGTTAATACATGTGAAGTGATTGCACAATGCCTGACACATGGTCAGAACTCAATAAATGATGTTACTAATTTTATTACTGGAAAATATTCATTCAGCCAATAGCTCTGCTGTAAAAACATAAGATATTCATATTTTAATCAAGATGTTATTAGAAACAAATACCTGAACCAATATAATACTGAATGTCAGGTGTAAATCAAAAGTTATTTTTTTAAATAATAAGAGATTCTGAATGGAAAAAAAAGATAAATTACTTCCCCAAGACAGGTACATATGTAATATTAGTATATCTGCCAAACATGTACCAAGTCTAAGTTGACTATTCTCTACTTAGGAAAATTGGTCTATACCAATTTTAACAATGTTAGAATTCTTAAAACAAACATTATAGTTTCTGGATTTATCTTTTGTTTATCATACAGCTATAAATAATTATTTGCATATTTCTCTAGGTTTGCCACACTCTTCTCTTAGACTAAACAATATTTAGGGGATGAAGTATGCAATTAATGAACAGAACAGAAATCTGACACTAGATGTGTGGTATATGCAAAGTCAATCCAATCCTATAATGTCTATGAGCAGAGGGTAAAAGCTTAACCAGGACAAAGATGAGCAGCATTTTAAGGTCCACCATCACCACCACAGAAAAATCTATGCCTGGGCAACTTCTTAGGCATTAAAATAAGAATGAGCCAAGACTGGTTTGGCTCAATGGATAGAGCATCGGCCTGCAGACTGAAAGGTCCCAGGTTCGATTCCAGTCGAGGGCATGTACCTTGCTTGTGGGCACATCTTCAGTGCGGGGCATGCAGGAGGTGGCTGATCGATGTCTCTCTCTCATTGATGTTTCTGACTTTCTATCCCTCTCCCTTACTCTCTGTGAAAAATCAATAAAATAAAATTTAAAAAAGAATGATCAAGCCATCTTAGAAAATTCAATGGACTTTTTTCTCTGATATGATAGAAAAGACATTCACACATACTCTATGAGAGTTTTTTTCCTTACTGCTGAAATAGAAGCCTCCATGATTTCAAATCTCCTTCATCAAGCCTGGGCCTCAGCCAGACATATGTAGTGTGGTGTATACACTTTTCCTTGTTTCTGTCTTTCAAGTAAAAATAAAACTCAATTCCTTTCAAAATGTAAGGAGGCAGCCTTACTCATTTTGTCTCCCTTCTCCTACTTCAACCCCAAACCTTCAAACTTCATGAATATTCCTTAGCTTACAGTAGGTTTTTTTAAGTTAATATTTTCTGAATAAATTAAGCATTCTGATTTCTCACATTATGCAGAAATGTAAGAAACTTCAAACATATGTTTCACAGTAATAAACTGTGAAATGTTACTTATTTCGATCTGAAACATTAGCTCCATAGCTAGTCCTAACTGACGTTTTGAGTGAGAGGTATGGTGTCTTGACCAGGTCTCACGGTCTGTGGCCAAGCCAGGAACGACACAGAGATGTCCATGCCCACACTCTGTGCACCACACCCTACTCTTTCCCAAAACAGAATCCTCAAGGTCATTGTTTCAAATATGTGATTAACTACATGTCAATTAAATTTTATCTTATGGTTAAGTTGGATTAAAATATAATTTATAAAAACAAAATTGTTTTAACCGCACATGGAAGTAATTTTCAACTTAGTGAAAATTAAGGGAGGACAATACATTCTGTAATACACTCAAAAATAAAGATAAATGTTAAAATATATGAAAAATAAAAGTCTGATTCTCAACTGGTCAAAGTCAAGTTACATAAAATAAAATATAGTTTGTTTTTAATTTTGGAAAGTATAAGACACGGCTCAAATATTATCTTTCAAATTCTGTTTTCTATTTTGGAAACTATATCTTAATGCAGTATCAGGAAAAGCCATCAGTGCTAACATGTGTATTGCATCCTTTAATTACTATGATACTAAAATAATAGAGCTATCTTTGGAACTCTATCTGCTCCTTCTCCAGTTCCTTCATACCCTTGCCTTTCTTTTCTGAACCTGGACTTGGACCAAGGGTATGTGGCCTTCCCAGTTCCATATTCAGTCTTCTCTTCTATTTGTTGACATCTCGTGCTCAGAAAATCCATCCATTCTCTGGCCAATGTCTCAACTGTCAGTCCTTAGAGGGCAGCTCCTACAACCAAACCCAGTGCCCTGGGCGTACTTCTGAGCTACAGTCCCTATCTCCATGTGCCCACTGCATATTCACTTGCATGTCCTACCATCTCTCTCAAGTTAAAAATGCTTACTACCAAATTCATCACATTTCCTTCACTGCCTTTCTAATACAAGTTCATCTTTTTAATCAGACTCAGAAAGTCCCTCCTAAGCCTTCTTAACAAAATGCCATTTGGCAAACTAAATGAACAGAGTCCCTATGCTCTGTAAGGATTTAGCAGTCAAAAGATTTACACAATGTTGGGGGCTTCTTCATGGTGACGGCCCAACATCTTTGAACATCATCTTATATTTATGAATATTCCCAGCTAGTGATCCGGTTTTGGAACCCAGGGAGAACCACTTTCCTGGCAGGAGCAGCTGGGGAGGCATTTGGTTCCTCTGCCTCAGGAGGCTGATCCCTGACAGCACAAGCCATGTAATCAGAGAGAAGTCATGTAATCAGAGAGAAGTCCTGAGATGGGAGGGGCTGTGTGCTCCACTTCCCACCCACCTCACAGAGATTCTGGAATTTTATTACTATCTGATATTACACTCTTTTTCCCCCCTGATTAAACAGGCCTGTGCATATCCTGTTACCTGCAGCTCAAAGCCCTGTCTGATCCATGCCTAATAGTATTGACATTCTGTTCATTCTCAAAAGCACAGGTTGAGTATTAGGGGAAAGTGGATGCTATTTCAAAAACAACAGCGTTCATCTTCACCCTAATTCACACTAAGCTATGTTTGCCAAGCACAGAGCCAGGCAAAATCTGCACTTCCATGAGATGGGAATGCTGAAGCTATTAGCTCATGGGAGTAAAAATTTCATCATGATTTCCTTAACAAAGAATACTTCTTGTTTCTCCCAGAAAAAAAAAAATAGTACAGAATAGTTAATTTTCTGATAGTATATTTACAAAAATCTTTGTTTTCTTTAGCCCTCAGGGTCAATTAAACCAAGAAACCTTTAGTCTGTGTACTATACTAGTAGTTACGAGTTAACAGCGTGAGTTCTGGATGCAGAATACCTGGATTGGGATCCAAATTCTACTGCTCAGTTATTTTATTGCCTTTGAACACTGTAAGTCACACCTCTATACATCAGTCTCTTTATCTACAAAACAACAATAATTATAGGACCTACTTCAAATTAAGTTTTGTTAGCCTTTCTCGTGCAACAAATGTATGGAAGGTGCTTAGCATATAGCACATATCAGGCCCTGAATAATCATTATCCACGATGATTATGAGCAGCATCATTAGCAATTATGCTGGCAATGATGCCATAATCAGGCAAGGAAATCTAAAAATTAACACCCTGGACTAAGCCCTGCAGTGGATGTCTATTTAGAAGAGCCATTTAATAATAAACATTTCAGTCCTTCCAAATGTCTCCTCTTGTTCTTTCAGGGGATTATTACTGGAGAAACGAAATTGCCCACATTTCTTTGCTGAGGAAAATGCACCTGGGGGGGAAGTTGCCCGACTGAGAAGCGAGGCAGCGCTTCCTGGGCCGTTGTTCGCTATGTGCCTGAAAACAACGTTTCCACACCAGTGCCCCTCTGGGGGTGTTTCGGCCTCAGCGAAGAGGTATAAACGAGCTACTGCAATAGCATTTATGGAGGGCCTCCTAGTTCCCAGATACTCATTTCTAGCCAGTGTTTCCAGCTGAGGTCCGTTTCCAGTGGCGAGGGCGAAGCAAATATTTGTCTTGGGATTGTTGGGTTCCAAGCATTTTGCAAATGTTTTCTCCTAATATTTCCCCAGGAAAATACCATCCCTGGTAAACCTTAACTTAAAAAGTTGGCTGTTTGTTTAGTAAAAGACCGCTGCAATAAAAGCACAGTCTCACAAAGGATTTGCAAGCAGTCTGTGTTGATTTTTTTTTTTTTACCATCATAACAATGCGGTTACGATGTACTGTGGATTGATAGATAAAGTTTCTTTTGTCGAACGTCATCATCCACAGACAACGGTCATTACCTGTGTCTGAGTTACCGTCCCTTTGAGAGTCTGATGAATGCTGTCTACCGTTTCCTCACTGAGCGCAGGTACCGATCGCTGTGAAAACGTTAAGAGAGAGACTTTGATGGGACAAGTGGAATAGACTGCCCCCTCTCTTCCACGGTCAGGGAAAGGCACTCCCAGAAAAGATGCGTTTCAGAGGCTGCTTGAAATATAACTTACTCCCATCAGAAAGCAATTCATTCTCCTTTTTTTTTTTAATTTAGGCTTAAAATATAGTTGCTAAGTACCTCTGGCAAAAACCAGGTTTGTTTCAGAAGGTCTGGCACATATTTGGCAGGAAACACACTGAAATGGAATGAAGTAATAATCCCGTGACTGGCTATAATTCAGAACCCCATCTTGGCTACCTTTTAAGGATTATGTTCATAATTATTCGAGGCCACATTTTGACAGTATTCGAGCCATCTTGTCTGAACATCTGTTTCAGGAACTCCTCTGCCTTTGGCCAATGTGTGCTGCCTGCCGTCTCTACAGAGAGCGCGCCAGATGACCAGTGGCATCTCCTTAAAACTCTGCTACACATCTTGTGTTTCTGAGTCTCTGCCAAGATCCTGTTTGGACACACCAAGTTTTGGTAACAAGGGATATGTGCTCCCCTCGTGGCCACATGTAAACCACATGAAAGGAATCATGACTATATTGCCTAAGAAAGCATGCCAGCAACTGTAAGGATCAGCCCAGCCTACAAATAACAATGATCAATTTGTACAACCTTTATACATGGGATAATCTAATCCATGCTAATCTCTGTCCGTTTTGGCAATGAAGAGGCTGTGATCACTCCCCACAGAAAAAATTCAATCAAATTAATGTTCCATGTCAGCTCTATCTTAAAATATGTCCTCTTCTTCATCCAAAATAAAGAGTAAATCTGTCTATGAGGAGTAAGCCTCCCAAGGATTCCCAATCTAACCCAGCTGAAATGGAATATACAAGTCAAAAAAAAACAACTAAATTAAAACAAGAATAATGAATAGAGGCCATTCTTCACTTATAGACGTACGATCCGCTTTAAGAAATTCATTTGTGAGATGAAAAATTGAGGGGTTACTTTTTACAGAAAGTTTCTTTTTCCCGCTCAAATATCTGTAGAATGTTGGAGCCAAGTCCAGGGTAGGGTCCATGGAGGTCACCACAGACAGATGAGAAAATGGTGCTGGAAGGAGACAAAGACGTTGCTCAGAGATGGACAGCTCTGTGGTAGCAGAGAAAGCACCAAAACTAAGGCCCTCCACCTCTGGGACAGCCCACTGCTTCCCCACCCACCCACATACCAGGTACAAGGTTCAGGGAAAGGAAAGTCCTCTGATTTACTCCAATTTGTTCATATGTCATTACTCTCTTAGGGGTTGGGAAAGAACACTGAAATTTAGACTTAAAATAGCAGGAAGCATGGCTAACTCAACATCAATCAGAAATGAAGATAAATCATCTCTGAGATTCTAATGCAAGTCACTGGAAAAACTGGATTCGATCTTGAAGAACTTAATTTTCACAAACTCTCAGGAACACATCTGTTGTACCTCAGGAAGCACCCTTCTCGTGTGAATGATTGACGAATTGCCCAATCCATCTATTCATACTTGACCTATCTTTTGCAGGCAGGTGGTTATAGAGAGTAGAAAACAATGCCACTCAAACTCTGACTTTGTAAAATTTTATACCTTTTATAAAGGCAGTCAGCACACAATGTGGCTTCACACCTGCAGCTGAAAGGATATGAAGGAACAAAGGTACCAAGACAAAGCCAACAGGCTAGCTAACCCAAATTGTCTTTGATACTTGCCAACTTGGGTTCAAAGATTTTTGTCAACCAATAAACTATTGTTCAAGATTTGTCAGTGCATAGAGAGGACATCCATAACAGTGAGTATAACCCTTTAAAGATCTCATAGTTAGATCCCACTTAATCCTCTGCTTATAATAACTCATCCTCAGAAAGCCCTTGTAAGTAGCTGGTTATCCCTTCCCAGGACATGCGCTGACCCTAGAATAGTATGAGGCTCCTAGGATTTATCTAGTTTGTCTTAATCACTCTGGCACTGACGTATTTTCTTGAGTTCTGTTTATTCATTTTGGTAATCTATTCCAAACAAGAGTATTGCATTGTCCTGGCTGGGTGGCTCAGTTGGTTGGAGCATTGTCCCATACATCAAAAGGTTGCGGGCAGCTGAAACCGGTTTGGCTCAGTGGATAGAGCATCGATAGGCCTGTGGACTGAAAGGTCCTAGGTTAGATTCTGGTCAAGGGCACGTACATTGGTTGCCCAGTAGGGGGCGTGCAGGAGGTGGCTGATCGATGTCTCTCTCTCTCATTGATGTTTCTAACTTTCTATCCCTCTCCCTACCTCTCTGTGAAAAGGTTGCAGGCAGGTTCGAGTCCCAGTCAGGGCACATACCTAAATTTCAGGTTTGATTCCTGGTCAGATCACCTACATGTACAGGAGGCAACTGATTGATGTTTCTCTCTCACATTGATATTTGATATTTCTCTCTCTCTTTGCCCCTTCCTCTCTCTCTAAAATCAATGTTTAAAAAAAGTATTGCACTAGCAAGAATACTTTGTTTTCTAAGGATCACAGTCTTAGGCGAATATCCCATTTTCACTAATCTGCTTGGTAGAATCTATGCATGCTGAAAGATCCACTCACAAACATAGTCTCTCATTTTAGACTAGAAAACTGACATGTTTAATGATTTGCTCGAAGACTATACAGCTTCTTCATGCAAATCCAGGTTGGGAACTCAGGTCTCCTGGCTCCTTGTCAGCTGCTGTTTCCACTATGTCAAACTACCTCCTCTGTTCCTCACCCTTCACTGTAGGATAGACTCTTACTTTATCCTCCAAATCCAATTCAAAGGGCCTACATTTTAACTTATCCATAATTAAATTGGAGCCAACGTTTAAAAGCAACTGCTTTTCCGATTACAGTGGAAATTTTGGCTCAATAACTATAAATATCTTACTCATAATGTTGTATAAAATTACATTTTTTCCAGAATGTTTGTTTTATTAAGCCTTTCTGGTCTGTCTTCAAACAAGCATTTCCAACGCTGTGTGGTACAGGGTGAAGCCTAAAACCTGTAGCAGGGACTGCCTCATCACCCCAAGGATTCCGCTCTCACTTCAAACCTATGGCTTATATAGGACTTTAAGATAATGCCAAAACCCAACTGCAGCCAAAGTTTATTGAATGAACACCTCAAGGCATTCTTACTACCAGGTCCTTTGTACACACCGCATCTCATTTAACCTTCATCACACCTTTCAAAGGTGGTTATAATGAACCCAACTAAACAGATGAGCAAGGTCAGGCGCAGAGATCCTTAATATCCTTCCAAGATGAAATAGATGGTAAATAGCAAGGTCAGCGATGGAGGTATCCCTGTGCTAAAATGTTCCGGAAGAGCATCAATAAAGCAACCTCCCATTTTCCAGTGGAGGTTGGATTGCCTTCTTCAGGTATGTACATTAAAGAAAATAAATGGAATAAGATATTGATAAATCTAATAAGCATAATTCCTCAGTTACAAAGGTCAACCTCCAATCCATAGAGATGCAATCCCCTGTCCTCAGGCACAACTCTTCCAAAGCACAGCAATGCAACTCCTGCTGCATATGCACTGTTTTCAGAGCTGTGAACTAGGCCCTGTGCACCCTGGCCACCCAAAATAGTTTCCCCGTGTGTCAAACGCAGTTCATAGGAATAGTGCTTGTGGGGAGGATTGAATGAGTTACTATTTGTATAGCCCTGACCCATCCCATATAGTAAACTCTCTGTAAACATTAGTTGATACTACTCTTATTATCTCTATCTTTACAAAAGTAATAAGCCAGGCAACATTATTAACATCTGTACCTTGGGCTGATCATTCAGCTTCACAGCAATTATTTAGCATTGACTAGAGGTTGAGATCTATAACAGGAATTGAGGAAGGAGTAATGAAAGGCAGAACAGGTCTGCTCCGCATCCTTCACAGCCTGGTGATTTGCTTGAAGAAGATAAATGCAGATGAGAACAAAAGCCAAATTTAACACACAAAAGCCTTTCCATAAATGGTGCATAATGACCAGTGTGCTGGTGGTGACTACACAGAGGCAGGGCCGACTTCATACAGCCAGCGGGCTGCCCTGGACCATGGAGGACTATGCCACAGCAGAGAGCAAGAACAATGGCATTGAGACATATGGAGGAGCAGTGCAAAGGCCCGGTGGTAGCTCTGGACAAGGAGAGTGAGGCGATTTCTGGGAACAGGAATAGATAAAGCGCTCTGTGAACCACAGAAGTGTTCATGTCTTAGATGTTATGATTTTAAATGCAGATGGTTCTGATAAAGTCTTAACCAATCTCCCATTCACAACACTTCACATGACTGAGACCTACATGATGTTTCTCCAGGAGTTTCACCAAATATAGGGGGCAAGAGAGCTAGGATGATTGGGGGTGGTACAAGAGCGATGGTACACCACGACCCACCACCAGCACAGGCCACAGGAGCCTGCGACCCACTGCCTGCCTCTGGGAGCTTGGAGATGGCTCCCTGGGCCTCACTCAGGGTTTCCTCACCGGTGAGTGGCGATAATCATAGCTGTTTGTCTAGCAGGGCTGCTGCGAAGACAATGAATTAATAGATGAAAACTTCTTGAAAGAGTCTTGGCACCTCATAAGCATTATGTAAGTGTTTACATTGTCGTAATGAGCGCTATTGTATGGAAGCTGTTTTCTGTCTTGCTCTAGTTCTGACTATTTTGTCGAGACCAGACACACAGTAGAGGAACCTTGAGTACTGCATTCACTTGGCAGGATTTCAGGGACTCTTGAGAAGTGGTCTCCAAACAGACATGAAAGGAAACAAAGGCAGGAGCTTGGAAAACAAGCCTGGCAGAACAGGAGTGAGAGGGAGACGTGTTCCCCATATTTTCCCCCGTGGTCGAATGCCCCCTGAATCAGGGGAGTGAGGATTGTTTCCCCATCCTTTCCGGCACAGAGGCCTGGGCATCCAAATGCCAACAGGACAGCCTTGGTGCCCTCCACAATGTCCCTCATGAAACCCATAAGAGTCTTCTCAGACTGTAGGCAAGGTCCGCAGCTGGGAATTAAGAGGCACAAGGACATGTGTTTTCCATTTACCTATGTTTCATTTTGCATGGACACAGCCTGGTGTTCTCATACTCACGGCCCCTTGAGTTTCACATCATCCTGGCACCAAAAGTTAAAGAAAAAGAAAAGAAACCCTGAGCTAGAAGCAGTCCACTATAGGGGCAGTGGCCACAGACAGTTGCACACACTCAGACAGAGGAAATGTTTATGGATTGCCCACTCTGGGGCAGGCTTGACCATCTATTACTTCATTTATAACTTCTAGCAACCTATGAAGCATAGGGAGCATTTTCATATATGCAAATTAGGACCTGGCAACTTGAAGAGACTGCTTTATATTCCAATGTTTGGCCACTAATAAGGTTTTGATTTGACATTAGGCATATTTGACCCTCACTACAACGCTTTGCTGTGTTCATTCATTCAACAAATCCTCATCAAAAGCCTCCTTAATGCTGGAGGTTGATGTAGGCCTTGGAATACAGCAAGAAAAGGGCAATGTCCCTGATTTCAGGTAGTTTAAATTACATTCTAGAAAGAAAAACAGAAAACAAATTAATAAATACAATATGATGAAAAAAATGCAGCATGATTAGGGGACAGAGAGTGATTAGAGGGTAAGGAATCAGGGGCCCCTCTGGGGAGATGGCATTTGAGGAGACACTTAAATGAAGTGAGCTTGTCAGTCAGGCAAAGATCTGGGGGAGGAGGAGAAGTGTACAACTGAGGTAACAGAAAGTGCAAAGATCCTGAGGCATATCCCCCAAAAAGCAAGACAGCCAGTGTGATTACAGTGAAGCAAACAAAGGGACCGTGGTAGGAAATGAGGTGGGAAAGACTGCTTTGGGCTGATCATGCCTCATTCTGGTAGGCAAGGCATGTGTGTTGCATTTGATTCTAACAGAAAACCACTGGAGGGTTTTGCACTGGGAGTTACAGTCTCAAAAGAATCATATTTTTAGATCTCTCTGACTGCTGTGCGAGGACCTGGCTACCGGGAAACATGAGTTAATGCAGGGGGCTAGTTAGGAAGCCAACTGAGCAGTCTGAATGAGAGATTATGACAGCTTAGACTAGGCTTGTAATTGAACACATGACATGTTTTCAAGGTATTCTTCCTAGTATGGAATCAGGGTAGTCCTAGAGGAATCCTTTGATGAGAATCCTTTGTAAACACGGTTTGAGAAGTCTTGAAACCAAGACTGATGGGACACCCTCAGTCTGTCACAGCCATGACTTAAACGTGATGTTATCACCCATGTGACAATGTATCAAGCATGTAATCCGGTATTAGACAACAGTGAACACAGGGCTGCACTGACAATGTCACGTTAAGCTTTAGCAAAGATGAAAGAGCTCGCTTTCCTTTTACCCATCCATCAGCCAGGCTCAGAGCAATTTTATTTTGCTACGAATAGGTGAGGAAATGCTAAACTTTTAAAGAATCATAGGGTTCCCACATTTTTGCCTTAGAGTAGGATTCTCCAGTCAGCTCAGCCTAAGCCAGGGCATTCACAGCTGGACATATCATGCAATAGATCTGTTCCTTCTCTCAAAATCTCTTGGAAGTTCCCCCATGCTATTGGTACTACCTATTTTCATATGAAAAGCTATAATTTTGGAGAGGTTGAAAATATGTGGTTGAACAGTGTCACCATACTTACAACTTTGTGCTATAAATCTAACGTAGCTTATTGGTTTGTGCTATAAACCTAATGTAGCTTATATGTCTGCAATGCACAATATGATCCCACTTGCAGCCTAGAATTTTTTATATGACCTCATTTTTTTCAGCTATCTAGCTTTTTCCATCCACCAGATTTTGCTGAGAAGGAAGCAGAAAGCACCCTGTGATAATTCAGGGGGGTTAGACATAAATCCAGGACTGAATCCCAGACCTTCTCACCTCCAGATCAGGGCTCGCTTGATCAGACCAACCTACTTTCCAAAATGACCCCTGGTTTTCCAGAGGGTCAGAAAACCCAAAACAATTTTATTCTTTTAAAAAGTTGCTATTGAAGAAGAGGTACCTCCCAGCTGGTGTAGCTCAGCGGTGGAGAGTCAACCCATACACCAAGAGGTTGCTGGTTTGATTTCTAGTCAGGACACGTGCCAGGATTGCAGGTTGGATTCCCAACAGGGGGTGTGCAAGAGGCAGTGATCCATGATGTTTCACTCTCACTGATGTTTCTCTCTCTTCCTCACCCTTCCTCTCTCTCTAGAATCAACAAAATCATTTTTTTAAAAGAATAGATACTATTAGCAGATGCAATAACTGTTGAGGAAAAACCCAAGGAAAATAAGCCTGGGCTAACTTTTCAAGTCCATGTTAAACCTGTCCCCTTTAATGGGTCAAATTCAATAGCTCAAGCCCTTATTGTGTTGTGCAGCAATTTTCAACTTTTTCCATTTCATGACACACATAAACTAATTATTACAATTATTCAGCACACCAAATATATATATATATATATATATGTTTGGCTGATCTGACAAAAAACAAAAGGTATATTCTTGAGTCATTCACTCTAGATAGCTATTGTTGTGTTGGTTGTTGTCATTCTTTATGTGACAATCTAAGGGGAAAGAAGTCAGTGTCCCTGACTGCATAGTCAGATAGTGTATAGTTTAAAAATTCATGCAGCACACCAGTTGAAAATCATTGACTATGAAGAAAAAGTGTCCTGATTATGAAGAAACGAGGGGCCCAGTGCAAAATTCATGCACCTTGAAAGGACCTATGGGCCACAAGGCTATGGTGGGCACAGGGGCAGGTCTCAGCCCATCATCTGCACCCCTGCCCAACCCCTCCTGCTGCATCCCACAATCCCCTGTCTGCTGGCAGCCCTACTCCCATGCACTGATGGCACAGGCCCCATTCCCACCCACGGACGGCATGGAACGATTGGTGCTGGCACCAGCAGCGGTACAACTGGGGCTACTTCCCCGATCACCCCTCAGGAGCAGGAGGAGATGGAGAAGCCCTGAAGGGTGATCGGGGTCAGCAGCCGTACTCACCCCCACTGGTGGCGCAGAGCTATCAGGGATGTGCTGGGCACTGGCAGCAGGTGCGAGTGGGGCTGGCACCAGCAGCAGGTGCAAGCACCTGGCAGGACCATGACACACAGGAGCAAAGAATTTTCAGTAACCACCGGAGACTCACCCCAATGACAGTGACCAGTGCCCCACCTTGATCTGGCACCCCCACTCACCAGCTCCACCATCCCAATGCCTGCCATTTTCCACACTCTGCCACCTGCTGCTGACCCCCACCATATGCCACGTTCATCCCCTGGTGGTCAGTGCATGTAATAGTGATCTGTTGTTTGGTTGTTCTGCCCTGTGGTCTATTTGCATATTAGGGTTTTGTATATATAGATATTGGAGGTGACTCATCATGGGAGAGGTGGGATGAATAAACAAACCAGCACACAACAGAAGCACAAAGATGAATGTACAAAATATGAAGAGAAACAACTGAATCTTTAGAGAAAACTCCTGTAAATAAGTATTAACTACAATAACAAGCTTTTTCTAGACTAAAAGCTGAGCAATATACTATAAAAATAGAACAGAACCATTGAAATTGAGATCATGCAAAAATTTAAGACTTAGAGCTGCTGTTACTCTAATATACAAACTTCTTTTCTCAAATGTCTCCCATTTTGAACAATTCAGTTCTCCAAGTTGTTCAAAAGGAAAAAAAATGTCTTGGTTGTTGACCAAAACTTCCTTTTTTAACCTGACAACCAACGTGTCTCTCAGGCAACAAGCAAAAGAGAGAATGTTTTAGTTGCTTGCAAAATTGAGGATTAGCACAATTTTAAAATATAAAGAAGCTATTAAGAGTGCTAATGTTGCCAAGACCGGTTTGGCTCAGTGGATAGAGCATCAGCCTGTGGACTGAAAGGTCCCAGGTTCGATTCCGGTCAAGGGCATGTACCTTGGTGCGGGCCTATCCCCAGTAGGGGGCATGCAGGAGGCAGCTGATCAATGTCTCTCTCTCATCAATGTTTCTGACTTTCTATCCCTCTCCCTTCTTCTCTGTAAAAAAATCAATAAAATATATTTTTTTTAAAAAAGAGTGCTAATGTTGCTAAGAGTGTGACTGCTCACAAAACAGTAATCGCAGGCAACTGAATAGATTGAAAAACTGTTATTGATTGCATAAACGAAAAGCAATTAGCTGGTGATAACATTTCCTAGACAGTGATATATGAAAAATTCCTTTAAGGCTAGTATGGGATGCTTCTATGCATTTAAGAAAAGTGTTTATTTATACATTAACCAGTATATTAGATATGTACTATATATAAGAAGGGTTGAAATGGAATCATTTGGGGACTGGAATAGGTTAATTCAATGTACATCATTTCTAATGGGGAAAAATGATTCCATTTTCGAACAAATAGCATCTCAAACAGACTTCTGAAATGAAGTAAGATTGAAAAATGAGGTTCCATTGTACTACATTTTATATTATACTAAAGGCCCAATGCATGACATTCATGCATTGGGCGGCCGGGGGGGAGCAGGGGAGTGTCCCTCAGCCTGGCTTTGCACACTTTTTCAGTCTGGGATCCCTCAGGGGCTGTCCAACTGCCATGAGCCCCAGCTTCTGGCTGAGTGGCACTCCCCCTGTGGGAGTACACTGACCACCAGGGGTCAGCTTCTGTGTTGAGCATCTGCCTCCTGGTGGTCAGTGTGCATAATAGCAACCGGTCCTTCTACCACTCAGTCTATTTGCATATTATCCTTTTATTATATACGACTAGAGGTCCAGTGCACTGGGGGCGGGAGGAGGTGTCCCTCAGCCTAACTTGCACCCTCTCCAATCTGGGACCCTGAGGGATCGGGCCTAAACAGGCAGTCAAACATCCCTTTCACAATCCAGGACAGCCCAATTGTTCCCAACTGTCTTCCCCTGACAGACCAGTCACCCCCAAATGCCCTCCCCTGCATATTCCCTCTTTATTAGATAAGGTTTTTTTCTTTAACATATTGGACAGTCCTAACTGATTTGGCTCAGTGGATCGAGCATCAGCCTGCAGGCCAAGGGTCCCAGGTTCAATTCCAGTCAAGGGAATGTACCTTGGTTGGGGACACATACCAGTGGAGAGTGTGCAGGAGGCAGCTGATCAATGTTTCTCTCTCATAGATGTTTCTAGCTCTCTATCCCTTTCCCTTCCTCTCTGTAAAAAAAATCAATAAAATATATATTTTTAAAAAGAAACATTTAAGATTCCTCCATGTCTTCCTGGCTGGTGTGACTCAGTGGTTGAGATCCCAGTCTGCTGCTGGAAGGGGATTGGCTCCATGAGGGTGCGCACCATTCCAGGCGGAGACCCCAGACTGCAGGTTTGTGTGTAGGGGATCACTCCATGGAGAGTGAATTTGTTGGGGGTTTTATATATATATATAAAGAAGTCAGGAGGACTTCTGGGCAGCATTCCACCAGCCGCTACTCTGCCAGCTCTCAGCAGTAGAGCCTCCAGCAGGGCTGAGAGAACTGGGTGCCGCCATCTTGAGGCTATGGGCACCGCCATTTTTTTGCAGAGTGATAATTCATTTGCATACTACTTTTTTATTATATAGAATAATACTAGAGGCCCATAAATCCTTCAGCCTGGACTGTGGGGATCAAGCCAAAACTGACTCTCTCACATCCCCCAAGAGGTTCCAGATTGTGAGAAGGTGGTTCTCAGGTGACATATCCCAGAATCAGGTTCCCTCCTCTCTGGTTCCAGGTGCATCACCCAAGAACTGCAGCTGCCAAGTCACCACAGCTCGGCAGCTCCTGCATTGAGCATCTGTCCCCTATCTCCATTGCTGCCAATGGGACAGTTGAACAGTCGGATGGTCACTTAGGCTTTTATATATATAGATATAATATACTTATTAACTATGATATACAATACGGTGTATTGTTTCCCCAATGTTGGAGATAAAATTAACCCAAATATAGTGAAACATGTGTAGCAATATTCACAAATGGGATAACAACTCAGAAAATTAAATGAAATATGAATGATCTGGAAACCATGTGGTATAATCATGAATAATTCCATTGGGTAACTGTTAGACAGGCTTGAGATGGTGTGGACAAAAAAGGGACCACAGGCTAACCTGACAAGGTCAGGGGAGGCTGGCATGGCAGTCTTACAAACTCAAAGACCTAAAGTCACCACAAAGGCTGGTCTGAAACTAACACCTTAACCAAAAGCAGTTATTGTGGGTCATCACATCCTACCCTGACAAAGGTCAACCTTTACCTTAACTGAGTCTATTGTCTTTTTGCATCTAAGATAACATATCCTTGAAATGCCTGGGCAACTTGTAACTTCCCTTTTCCAGATCCCTCCAGCCACAACCAAATACCTTGTGTGCCAGGAAGGAGACCGCAAATTCCTTCATTGTTATTGTTATCATGTTAATTGTTGACTGTCAACTATCTATACCCACCTAAGTAAAAGACATATGTATCCATCAGTTTACTTTTTATCCAATCCCAGATGTTCCCACCGCTTTGTTTTCTCCAGCCTCCCTAATCTATCACCAATGGATTTCATGTAACCCACTTACATCTCCTCCTCTGATTGTAATGGTTAAAACAAGGTGAAAAACTGCCACAGTTTGGCTCAAATAAACTCACAAAAATCCTTTATAGGTTTGATTGTTTTTTACGTTAACAATGGTCATCATCCAACCTAACTATCCCTACAAAAGCAGAGTAACTACTGGAACACACAAGCACCTAAATTAATGCAATGTTCACACCTATTTTTGCACTATTTTTGTCCTTGCATTTTTCTGTCCAGTGTGCTAAGAAAGGAACTTTGATGGAAGAAGGCCAGGTATTGGAGAAAGTCTGACTAGCAAGTGATTTCAGATCTACTCTCAGGATCCAACTGGAAAAAGAATAAGAAACTGTAGAACATTCTTTTAAAGACTTTGCACATTTTTTAGAACCTGAGGATTCCTCATTTTTTATAATTATTATCAGCTATTTTCTTATCATTCTTAGCATATTCTTACATATTCAAAAATAAATTGATGTAATATTTTATTCATCTAAAAGCTAATCATCCTAGTGATCTTTGGAAAGCTGGCAATATGCTATTTATCCTTCTTGTAACTCATCCCACATGGAGTTAAGATCTAAATGATATACCATCAGAACACAAGTAGGATAGCATGTAATATCAGTAACAGCTAAAAATTGGGGGTCAGGAGGAGACAAAAACCAATGTCTTTCAAGGAGTGAATGGATAAAAGAACTGTGTTACATACATACCATAAAATACTACTCAACCCTGAAACAGATAACTTGGGTGGATCTCAAGATGTATGCTGAGTGAAAAAAGCCAATCCCGAAAGTTGTACATGTATCTTTGAACTTACATAACCTCCTTCAAATGGTAAATGTACAGTGATGTAGATTAGCCGTTGCCAGGCATTAGAGTTGGGGGGTAGACAAAATTCTAAGTAGTAGCTGAGGGAAGCTCCATTGGTTTAATTGAAGAGTTCTGTAGCCTGAATGTGGTAGTGGTAATAGAAATCTGTACATGTGATAAAATTTCATTAAAATATAACCCCTCCCCAAAACAAGATTGGGTGTAAAAACTAGTGACATCTGAGTATCATTTCTAGTTTAATTAATAGTAACATGTCAGTGTTCATTTTCTGGTTTTGATCACTGTAGTTTGATTATATAAGATTTCACTGAGGGAAGATGGGTAAAGGAACAAGAAAACATTCTGTAACATTACAGCTCCTGAGTCCAAAATTATTTTTTATGTTTTTAAAAACATATAATTTAATGGATCTCCTTTTTTCAGGACATTCCAATAGCAAGTCATAAAGTTGCAGAAATTTGACTTTCACCAAGGTAAGTAACAAAACAGAAAGAATATTTCTGCTACAAATATTTTGAATTCAGGTTTTCACTGACTTTTAACTACAGATAACTTTGTATTGAGAGTTGTCTTGGGGAAAAAAAAAAGTCTTTTTTTCTGTGTAGCATTCAAACTCAAGGTACAGAAAAGGATCATGTCAAACAGACAGTGCAATGTCCCCCGTAGGAACTTGACCTAAGTAACCTCCACCTTCCTGCCAAACCCTAAGGGCTGTTCTCTATTCCCAAGATAATTTCACATGTTCCATTTTATTTTTATCCTTAAGACTCTAGAAAACAGTCTGCCTTCCTCTCCTTTAAACAGATGCCAGTTGATGTCTTGGGGATTCGCTCTCCCCGTTGCTCCTGAGGATGCCTGACAAAGGCACATCTCTGGAGCTCGGGGGCCCTGGAAATAAACACACCAGAGCTTTTCCTCAAGGGCCTGGTGGCTCTCGCTAAAACAAAGTTATAACGATCCTGAGTTCTTCATAAATATTTCAGTAGAGTTGTCATCCGTCTATTTTCTTGTTTCCCTTTCTAAATATCCATAAAATATTGATGCCTCCAAATTCCATTCTTAGTAATGATCCCTAGCTTCAACCGTCTGGTCACAGGAGAAGCCTAGTATAAATTATTTTACAAATGGTACCTTAGTAATTTACAAATGAGGAGACCCCCACCTCTGCACACCCCTACTTCAAGGACCACTCATCCTCAACATTGGCACCTCCCTTCCCTCACCCTTAAATGTGCTCTGGTGGCCTATTTCCTGCTTCCTTACCTTTTACTCTTGACTCTGTCTAATGTTGCCCTCTTTTTTTCTGACTCCAATAAAAAATAAATAAAAAAACACGTATCTCAGTGTGGCATCCTTGGTACTAATAGCTGACGAGCCAAAGAAAGGGACCAGCTGTGACAAAGGCCTGGAACCCATGCCCTCTCAGAAAGTGGCCTTTTAGCTATTCAGAATAGGTGGCTGCATGGTTCATAAAACAAGTAATCAGCTTCAGCCAGAATTGTCTTGCTATGGCATCGGTATCATTACAAGCTGTGAACTCTTACTCATGGAAGAGCTCAAGTTCTGTTTTGGAAATGTTTAAACCTAAATAGAATATGACCTTATCACACAGTTTCAAAAATTATCATATTTGACATTCTTGCTTTATCAATGCCCTGATTTTGTTTTTTGGTTTGACTATTTTAAATAAAATCCTACACACCGTGTTATTTCACTCATAAGTACTCCAATATAAAACTCCAATGTTTTTAGTTATAACTACCAGTCTTAACAAAATTTAAAAGGCTTAAGAAACATTTTTAAAGCTCCTTAATATGATGTAACAGCCATTCCCTATTCAAATATCCCCAAATTGTTTCAAAGCTATTTTTTTTTTATTTAGTTTGTTTCAATTATCCAAAGAAAGGTTTATATTTGCTTTTGGTCATTATGTCATTTAATTCCCATTACTCTACAATATCTCTTTCTTTTGGTCCCCTGTGTTATGACTTGCTGGATAAACCAGAACATATTTCCTGTATAGTGACCCACATTCTGACATGTCTGGTTATTTTCTGTAATGTTGTTTATAGTGTTCCTCTATTCTCAGTATTTCCTGAAAACTACTGGAAGCTCAGTTAGTTTCAAGGGCTATTTTCTGGCAGACATGTTTCATGGATGCAGCTGTTTACTTCTTATTGTAACAGAATGTGACTCATAAGGTCATATAAAGTCCCTCAACCAGTTAGTTCAGGGTTCCCAGCCTGACTCCATTCATATAAAGTCCACTGTCAATAGTCCACCAAATGGTTGTAGCCAGTGATGATCATTAGATTGGGGTGATATTTAAAGGTACCAGCCCTTAATACCAATACCCTTTTTTGTCGTTGTTGTTGTTGTTGTTTTTAAAATATATTTTTATTGATTTCAGAGAGAAAGGGAGAGGGAGAGAGAGAGAGATAGAAACATCAATGATGAGAATCATTGATCAGCTGCCTCCTACTGGGGACTGAGTCCACAACTCGGGTATGTGCCCTTGACCAGAACTGAACGTGGGACCCTTCAGTCCACAGGCTGATGCTCTATCCACTGAGCCAAAACAGCTAGGGCAAGAGCAACATCTTTAGAAGTTCTCCAAGTCATTCTAATGTGTAGCCAAAGTTGAAAAGCATTAATGTTTTCATCTGACAATGGTACGCCCTTGAAGAAATAATTTAGCTATCAGAAATGTGCACACCAGAATGAATAGAAGTCACTTAATTGTTTTTAAATTGCAAAAGAAAAAGTCACTCTTGCGGAAGCACTAATGTGTATGTCAGAATCTTGATATGAAAAATCGCAATCTGATGTGTAGGTATATGCTGTCCCTGCCATGCCCTTCTACAGCTGATGCACCCAAAACATTCCTGCTGCCTCTCAAACCTGTGCCTGGATCAGATCTGCTCCAGAAGGGGGATTAACCAGGTCAAAAATGCTCCTCTATCTTCCCCTCATACCCACCAGTCATTAGAACAGCAAAGAAAGCCACTCCATGGGAAAACACTTGTTCAACTCCAGAAAAAGTATTACATCCTACTATGCAGCTCTCTCAAAAGATCCCTCTGAGGCCAGACCAACCTTTAAAACACAATTTATTTTGAAGATGCTGATCACAAAGAAAAGTGAGAGTTTTAAAAATATGTCTTTGATATTCTCTCTCTTTCTGGAACCCAAACACACTTAAATACTGCTACTCATCTGTCTCTCTCTCATTCCCAATGCTAATCTCCATAGACCGACCATATTCTAAAATTTATATTATCTACACCTCTTTCTTTATTGTCTTTACAGTGTTATTCTGTTTACCTGATCAAAGGCACCAACTTATTAAACCAGTCTGCTCACCGACACACATGGGAAAGCTATAAAGAGCCATTTCAGGGTAACAATGCATATTTTAAGACAGCCTTCCTCACAGTGGAGACTGCATTTGTAGGCAAACGCTTCCAGACAGTGTAAATAGACAGCACAGCACAAGAGGTAAACATTGAGATCTTGAATACTTAGTTCAATACCTTGGTTCTGCCAGTTCTCTTTTACTTGGCAGACATTTTACCTCTCTGAACCTCAATTTTCTCTCATTAAATTAGAAGTGTTGGTTGAAACACACTTTAAAACTAAACAGTTAAAATTTTATGAATATGTCAATCCAGACCAGAGAGATGATGGCTGGTATAGAATGTTATCTAAGATGTAGACTCTTCCAAAAGAAAATAGGGAGACTTAATACCTATAACAAGAGGTAAGCTGCCACAGTGCGTAAAGACACTAAAGAACACTAAAGTCTTTCAAAATAAAAGACTTGTAATTTAAGAATGCATGTAAATTCTTGAAATAATCCTAGGTAAAATAGCATAATATAAGAAAATTTGCTTTAAAATATGTTAGCAAATAGTATTATAAATGAAAGAGAAGATGAAATGAAATTGGTAAAGTACCAAAAACTGAAAAGGAGTGAGGAGTACTTGTTCTCTCTAGTTTTGGCATATTGGAAGTATTTTATATTATAACTAGAAGCCCAATGCAAGAAGATTCATGCAGGAATGGGCCTTCCTTTTCCTGGCTGCCCAGCACTGCCTTCCTCTGGCCCTGGAGCTGCCTCTTTCTGCTGTGGCTCCGCCTTCCGACACTGCCCAGAGGCCCTGAGCAGCTGGGATGGTACAGAATGCCTGTGTCATCACCATGGCAATGATGCAAGCATCCAGCCCTGCCCCCAGCTGCTTGGTGCCTGTGTATGCAAATTAACCCACCATCTTTGTTGGGTTGATTTGCATACTCATTCCTGATTGGCTGGTGGGCACTGCAAAGGTTCGGTCGATTTGCATCTTTCTCTTTTATTAGTATAAATATGAAGTTTAAAAATCTCAAGCAATCGCATATGCTGTCTCTCCTACTCTAACTGTGGAATACCCCGTGGTTAGGCATTGACCCAAAGTTTCCCCAGCGAAGGTGGCTGATGCCAAAAGGAAGTGAAACAGAGGGTCTATGGGTACCAATGTGCATTCCAGGATAGTCAATAAATGTTGAGTCTTCTTATGCCAATGTTTTTCTCTTTCCTGAGATACTATCTATGCTCACAAAGGAAGCTGACTCTATGGAAGAACACAAGTTCACTGTCATTTAGCACCAGACTAGATACCAAGGCTCTATGTAAGAAGAAATTGTCATAGGTTTCCAATAAGGCAATATCTTATCCAATAAGACTAACCCTAAAGGAGTTCCATCAGAAAGTATGAGAATCTATGGTTAATGTGCATTGAATCAGATTTTTCAAAAATATGAACTCCTCCCTGAAATCTGAGCACCAGTGGATGGTTTATTTGCTCTTCTTGGCCACCTGAACAAAGCTTAGCAAGTCACAACTGCAGGGGTCTAACATTCCAATGGTATTAAAATGATGCTCCAAGAGCTTTCCAAAGAGGAGGAATAAGTCAATCCTATCTAATAAAAGAGTTATATGCAAATTAACCATCACTCCACTATACTCACACCCACCAGCCACGCCCATCAGCCAATAGGAATGTGTATGCAAATTAATCCCAACCAAGATGGCTGCAACCACTGAGCAAGCTGGAGGGAGGCTTGGGTTTCCCCAGCGATGGAGGAAGCCAAGCTTTCCACATACCCTGGTGGGCCCAGGCCTCCACTCCAGGCTACAAAGTTTCAATTATAGAAGATAAATAAATCCCAACAAAAATGGTGGCAGTCACGCAGTTGGAGAGAGCAGGAGGCTAGGGTTGCCCCCGGCCATGGAAGAAGCCAAGCTTCTACAGCCCTGGCCTTTTGTCGCCTCCACTTAAGGCTACAAAATTTCAATTATAGAAGCTAAATAAATCCCAACAGAAATGGCTGTCACCACAGAGCAAGCAGGAGGCTTGGCTCTGCTCCAGGCTACAAAGTTTCAATTGTAGAAGATAAATATATCCCAGATACCAGGGCCTCCACTTGGGTCACCAGGGGGTGTGGCCAGCCTGCAAACCACCAAAGGCACCTCAACCCATGCTGCCCCATGCCCCAAGGAAACACTCACCCCAATCTGGGGCACCCTTCTTGGCCAGCAGGGGAGAGCAGTTGGGAGGGACCAGGCCTGCAAGGGAGGGCAGTTGGGGGTAATCAAGCCTGCAGGGGAGACCAGTTAAGGGTGACCAGGCTGGCAGAGGAGGGAAATTGGGGGTGACCAGGCCTGCAGGGAAAGGAAGTTGGGGGGGACCTAGGCCTTCAGGGGAGAGAAGCTGGAAGGGACCAGGCCTACAGGGGAGAGCAGTTAGGGATGACCAGGCCTGCAGGGAAGGGCAGTTAGGGACAAACAGGCTGGCAAGGGAGCAGTTAGGTATCAATTAGGTTGGCAAGAGAGTGGCTAGAGGGTGATTGGGCTGGCAGGCAGAAGTGGTTAGGGGCAATCAGGAAGGTAGGCAGGTGAGCAGTTGGGAGCCAACAGTCCTGGATTGTGAGAGGGAAGTCGCACATCCTTTGAGGGGTCCCAGATTGGAAAGGGTGCAGGCTGGGCTGAGGGACATCCCCCTGCTGTGCACGAATTTCGTGCACTGGGCCTCTAGTATACTAATAAACAAATAAAATAATTCAGGTGTCCACTACAGCAACTCAAGACTGGGTGTATTTTTTTCTATTTGCTTGAAGAATTAGATAACAAATTATTTATCCCTAGCAGGTTTAGCTCAGAGGATAGAGTATTGGCCTGTGAACCAAAGGGTCCCAGGTTCAATTCCAGTCAAGGGCATGTACCTGGGTTGCAGGATCCTGCTTGGGACTCATACAAGAGGCAACCAATTGATGTTCTTCTCTCACATCTACATTTCTCTGTCTTTCCCTCTCTCTTTCACTTGCTTTAAAAATCAATGGGAAAATATCCACAGGTGAGTATTAAAAAAAAAAAGAATTTTTCAAAACTTATATTTGCAGCTTTTTATAGTAAAACAAATCCACTGACTTTGATCAACGGTCTGTTCCTGGTGCCTCTATTTCACTCTAAGCAAGATTATAAATATGGTTCTTTTAAGACAGTGGTCAGCAAACTCATTATCAATAGAGCTAAATATCAACAGTACAACAATTGAAATTTATTTTGAGAGCAAATTTTTTAAACTTAAACTTCTTCTAATGCCACTTCTTCAAAATAGACTCGCCCAGGCCGTGGTATTTTCTGGAAGAGGGGCCAAAGAGCAGCATGTGGCTCACAAGCCGCAGTTTGCAGACCACTGTTTTAAGATATAAATAAGCTGAATGGATCATCTTCTGCAAGGAGAAAGTTAGCTGCCTAAAGTGATTATTAAAGTGAGTTACAGTGGTACCTCGAGATACGAGTTTAATTCGTTCCGTAACCTTGAGGCATGGGAAACTATGAGACGCTCGAGTTGCAGTAAACTGGTGGGTCGTGTGCAGCCTGCCGATCCGCGGAATTACTCGTATCTCAAACGTTGCTCTTATTTCAAAGCAAAATCACTCACTTGATGGCTCGTATCTCAAAAATCTCGTATGTTAGGGCACTCGTATCTCGAGGTACCACTGTATTTACAAGATGCCTAATTTCCTAAAGGACGGGTGCAAAATCCCCCACCCGTCCTTTGAGAGGAGGATGTCAAATGGAGTAAAGAAATCACTTCTTCCTTCTCCTCCTCTACAGCTGTGACTATCTGATGCAACGGGTTGCTTGATCTGGTGGGAATGTAGTATTTCAGGAAGATGTGCTCTAGCCCTGACAAGTCTTAAGTACAGAAGGAATTTTAGTTGCTATTGTTTTTTCTGTTGCTAAGAATTGGGAACTTTGGCTATGTCAGACAAATATAGAAAATTTCTAAGTACAATGATTTGTATTTAAGCTTATATCATTTACTTTTTTAAAAACATTTTTATCTTGAAAAATTTCAAATATACAGGGTCATAGAGTAAATAGTTCAACCAACACTCATATACCAAAAAAAGTAAAAATTTAGCAGTTATACTTTTGCTATATTTGTTTAATCTGTTTTAAAAATATTTTATTTTTTACTACTTTATTTTTTTAACTTAAATCCTTTATTGTTTAAAATATTACATGAGTCTCCTTTTCCCCCCTTTGACCTCTCCCCAGCCACCCTCCCCTCCAGCACATGCCCTCATCCCCCTACTGTCTGTGCCATTGGTTATGTTCATATGCATGAATACAAGTCCTTGTATTGATCTCTTACCTTTTCAGCCCCGCCTTCCCTCATAGGTTGGACAGTCTGTTTGACGATTCTATGTCACTGGTTCTATTTTTGTTTACATTAGTTTATGTTGTTCATTATATTCTACAAATGAGTGAGAACATGTGATATTTATCTTTCTGGCTGGTTTATTTTTCTTAGCATTGCAAATGGTTAGAATTCCTTCTTTTTACAGCAGTGTAGTGTTTCACTGTGTAGATGTACCACAGTTTTCTAATCTACTCATTTGCTGATGGGCACTTAGGCTGTTTCCAAATCTTAGCTATTATAAATTGTGCTGCTGTGCACATAGGGGTGCATATATCCTTTCTGGTTGGAGTTTATTTTTTCTTGGGAAATATTATGTTAAGATTAATTAAGACTTTTTTTATTTTTAAGTATTCTTTTATATATTGCCACTTACTAGGATGAGGCTGCACACACATGAAATATTTATATATTTAAATATTTATATCATACTGCTAAGTAGCATTCTATAAAATAATTTTTATATATGCAATATATAAAATTTAAGATATCCAAAGTGGGGAATGTTCATTGTTTTCTGTTAAAAAATATTTTCTTGTTAAACCACAAACAAGTCAGGATACTAGTAGATGCAACATTGGTGCATTAAAACATTTTTTTAAAAGCTGAACTTTTCACGGAAAAAAAAAGCATAGTAGACTAGTTTACTCAGAATGGGTACTTGATAACTAACTGTTCTGCCACAAATTTTAACAAATTAATTAACAGGCAAAGTATTTGCAGTTTCTTATAGTAAAACAAATCCACAGTCTGTTCCTGGTGCCTCTAACAAAGCCAGGTTGCAAATCTGCTATGAAGGCTTTGAGTACTTCTTTTCTTTCTTTTTTCATCTTAAAAGTAAGGCCAACTTATAGTAAGTCCCTTAAATCAAAAGAATGACCTGCTGCTTTCTCCCATTAGAAAACAAATCTAATGAGTGCTTGAAAACATTTGTGGAACAGTCCTTCTTGATTTATAAAAAAAGAAATAAAGCTTCCTGGATGGTTACATATGTTTTGTTGGGTATCAGATGACTAATTGGAGTAAAGACAGATGCTTTTGACAAAGGTAGGTAAAAGCATATGAGATGCCATGTTCTACTCCAACTGGTAAACTAGTGACCAGTCATGCTCCCTTCAAATAAGAACTTATTTGAATTATTTGATGAACAGAAAGAAAATCAACTAGAGGAAGTCTAGAGTATTAGCAAAAAAAGACATTAAACACAAAAGTAAAGTATAGTGTCCATGTTTTCAGAATTAAAAATGAAGATGTGATCCAACATTGAGTCAGACTGTGTAGATCAAAAATAATTTAGTCTACTGGGATTCGTTAGGACTGCACAGAGACTTGTAGTCCTCCCCTTAAAAAAGGTTCTGAGTAGGTCCCAATTCTCTATAAAAGTCTTTGGCTTCTCAGAATCTCATAAGCCCATCCCAGAAACATGCATATTTTCCTATTTGCAAAGCACTTATCATTCCTTTATCATTACAGTCTTTCTGGACACAGTCTAGTAAAGTAGGATGAAGAAACATATCTACGATATCTCAGGATACAACTTAGGTGATCTTTTTTAACAGAAGTGGTAAAACTGCCACCCACCCTCTATTTTCCCACCTAAATACTAAATTATCAAGGCCCAGAAAATGTCTCAGAATCTCCATAAAAACTTCCTTAATAACACTGGGGTCATAATCTGTTTTGAATTGTTCTTGGGGTTACTAGATGTACCCTTGCCTCTTGCCTATTCCCAGATGAGGAAAATGAGCTTAGTGTACTTTGATGTTGGTGGGTTCTGTAAGGAAACTTATATTACCCTCTCTGCCAAATGACTCAGCATGGCAAAGCAACAAATGACAGGGGAAGACTATCAAGTACTAGAGAAGATAGCCTAATGTTAATTACTTATTTATTATCTATAAATCAATTACATTGATAAAGCATTTACTCTATCAAATCACCTACATATATAAACATATGAGTTAGTTATTAATTACCCAATCTGTAAATTCATTATAAGTATTATTTATAATATATATACTAGAGGCCTGGTGCACAAAAATTTGTACATTCGGTAGGGTCTCTCAGCCTGGCCTGTGCCCTCTCTGGGACCCTTCGGGGGATGTCCACTTGCCAGCTTAGGCCCACTCCCAAGGGGAATGGGCTTAAATTGGCTGTCAGGCATCCCTCTGGCAGCCCAAAAGCCCTCAGGGGATGTCCGACTGCAGTTTAGGCATGCTCCCCACAGGGAGTAGGCCTAAGCTGTTAGTTGGACATCCTTATCACTGCCGAAGAGGCTCCAACCACCACCACTTTGCTTACAGCTGTCAGCCCAGCTTGTGGCTGAGTGGAGCTCCCCCTGTGGGAGTGCCCTGACCACAAGGGGGTAGCTCCTGTATTGAGCATCTGCCCCCGGTGATCAGTGGATGTCATAGCAACTGGTCATTTCCAGTTATTCTGCCATTAGGATCAATTTGCTTATTACCCTTTTATTATATAGGATTATTTATACAAATTAGTTACTTTTTGGTAAAAAGTAGTAAAATAGTCAGAAACCATTTAAGAAAAGTGGAGATGAATGTCCAGTATTGAGATAGCCTGAAAATATTACCAAATTGAAAACTTCTCAAAGTATGTTATGTCTCAGGCACATGGCTTTATTCCCTCCTGTTCTCATAAAAGAAGTACTTCAAAAAATTCAAATGATGCATTATAACTTTGAAAAATCAAGAGAATAGTGATATTTAATGGTGATCACACATTTAGTAGAGATGCTTTAAGAATGACAGCATCCCCTTGCCTGCAAGGGTTTAGCAAATGCATTATTAAGACTCTGGTCCTACTGAAACCTCAGTATCCTATATAATAAAAGCCTAATATGCCAAGTGCCCAGTCATCCATTCAACCAATCAAAGCATAATATGCTAATAATATGCTAAAGCCGCTCAACCACTCTGCTATGACGTGCACTGATTACCAGGGGGCAGATGCTTTGATCAGTAGGTTAGCTTGCTGCTGGGATCCAGCTGATCAAGACTAAGCAAGATGGACCAGAAATGCCCTGAAGCGCTCCTGTGATCCTTCCCTGGCTGACCCTGATCATACACTGGTAGAGTCCCTGCACCCTCTCGCAATCCAGGACAACCTTGAGGGATATCGGAGAGCCAGTTACAGCCCAATAGATGGTTGCTCCATGGCTTCTCTCTCGCAGACCAGGCCAAGGGATCCCATTGGTGCATGAATTCATGCATCAGGCCTCTAGTTTACTTTAAGAAAATCCCTGCTAAGACACTTACATGAAAATCAATTAACAAGCAAAGGCAAAAGAAAGCAGCCAGTCTCAGTGGGCTCATCAAAATCTATTAAGCATGACAGTTCTTCTTTCATAAACTCTTGTCCTTATATGGCACAAATCAAACAGGTAACAGTTTTGTTACTTTTTGAAGCACAAACAATTTTAATTAATCTTCTGACAGTTTGTTTCTAATAGGTACAAAGAGGAAATGACTAATCATAAAGTTCATCTGGAGGGGCAAAGAAGTAGAGATGCTTTAAGAATGACAGACATTGGTATTCTTTCATCTCAGTTTGGAACTTTACCTTTAAGTAATTCACAAAAACTCGCCACACATGTATTGCTAAGCTGTCCACTCTGGGCAGCCAGTGTTCACCCCTCCTTGGTCAGTAGGATCTGCTTAGGATAAACAGCTGTACACAGATGGTTGCTCCATGGCTCCTCTCCTCCTCTCTCAGCCAATATCCACCTTTCTCTGCCTCCTCCACTTCCCTCCTTCACCACTAATATACCTGCTTTCTACCTGAGAAGAATCTCATAATCGATTCCACAAAGATGTGTAAATAACTACTAGAGTGTTATGTGTGAGTCTTCAGAAATACCTATATTTTTCCAGGACAACTTATAGCATGTTTGTAATGAATAAATGCTATAAAAGACTCACACTCGTCATACAAAATGTGAGACTTGAATGGAGTCTTCAGTTGCCTTGTCTCAATCTGGTAAACTTGAGGGAAAGCAGGGAGATGAAGATATGCCTGCGAGGATCTTGCAGGTTGTGTGACATAAAAAAATGATTGGCAGAGATTTTTATTCCTACTATCCAAACAAAGGGCTACTTACAAATGAAGTGGTGATATAAGTAATTTCAGCTTTCCCCTTGAGTTGGCTTTGTCCTCATGAGTCTTCCTTCTCCTTTTAGCCTTCTTGACCACTATGTACAGCCTGGATCCTATGGGGAAATGCTGTGTTGGCATCAAATAAACAACTGGGATGACTCTTTTTGTAACAAATGCTTCAGGAATTGAGGAGATTATTGTGGTTAGGACTAGAGTTGGTGTGATGGGGTAGAACTCAGGGTATGAATCCACTCTCTCTCATAACAGCAGGCACCTCTCAGAGAAGGAGGATACCTGTAGCTGCAGTTCAATGGAACCCCCTACCCTAGATATGGTATCTGACCAACTTTTAAACAGTCAGGTAACTGGCTTCTTATATATAAATCCCTAGGAAGCAAAGCAAGATCTCATTAAGCCGGAGGCAAGGTTAAGTAAAGCACATACTAAAAATAGTGAGGTTCAAGATCATATTATTCACTTGCTCTAAGAGTAGGACATGTGAGTGAAATTTGAACACTTGCTAGTCATTCATGCAAGAGCATCTGGAATTCAGAATGAGTCAAGTATAATGGGATGAACACAGCACAGCACAGTCAACAGAATGTGGATCCGAATTCACACTCAAACACCAGTTCTGTTGTCCTTGAGCAAGGAAGCTACTCTCTCACTGTCAGGTTTCTCAGCTAGAAATACTTCCTTTGAGGATTATGTGAGGGTGATTATCAGGAAGTGATGTGTTGGGATGTCAAGACAGGGATCACAGGTATAGATATCTTTAGAAAAGTCAGAGCTGCAGCTCAAAGCAAGAAAGAGAAGCTGTGGTTCAGAGGAGGCCACATAGGTCAGTCTTCACTGCTGAGACTTGGGAGAAAGTGAGCTAATCACCGACATTAGTTGTCAGAATGCTCCCAGCAGTCCTGACCTGCCCAGGGAAAGAGCTGGGGAAATAGTTAGAGGTAGTGAGGAGAATAGGCAGAGTGTGATGGCAGAACTACCAACCTGGCAGTGCCTGCTGGCTTCATGGTGAGAGTTGATGCTCTATAAGGACCTTGCCTTCCACCTAAATACCTGTGCAGGTGAATGAGGGGAAACCAAATCAGCCCAGCCCCATGTCTGCAAAACAGCAGGTATTTAGTCGTGATAGCAACACCCATTATTAGGCAACTTTGCACTAAAAGGGCTACTTTTATAACTACATTGTGCCTTCATTTCTCCATTTAAGTAAGTAAAAGCAGCTGCACTTGTCCCTATGGTTGTCATGCTGGTTAGAGGGCACTGAGGTCCTCTGCATGGACTGCCTCAGCCACTAAGAAGGGTTGGATGGGAATAGAAAGATCATCTTTCCAGGGATCAGGAGTGAAAAACTGTCCATGCATCAACAGCGTGTCAAAGTGAAACCAGAAAACTCATCCTCAGTGCCTTCCAGCTTAGGTGACAGACACAGCTACAACAGCAGAGGGATGGGTTTCAGTGCAAACTCTTTGGAACAAGTGCTCTCCGATCCTCCACATCATTCATACTTTGTCACCGAAACCAGTTGATGTACTAATAACTTATATGCTAGAATCAGTAACAGGTGTAGATATTGCTGCATCAATCTACAGATGAAAGCTGAGACAGAGAAAGTCACAAGAGCAAAGAATTTTTTTTAAAAATCCTGATGTGCCAGGAAAAGTAGGGATTGTTTTTTGAGTTTTTTTCCATCTATTGAATCTATAGCAGTGATTGTTTGAATAGATTTGGCACCATGAATAATTAAAACAGCTGTTCCTATCCAAGTGAGCAATGCAGTCTTCACTGATATTTTATTGCATGATTCAGTTAATTTAATAATAGGAGACAACTCATGGCTCCTTAATTGACTGAAGTTTACTTTTTAAAAGAAGTAATTAAATCTCAAACTCCCTAAGCTCTCCTCTCATCAGATCTCCAAGTTTGTGTCTAATTTCCTAAAATCTTACAACGGAGACCAAAGATTTAATTTCAGAATAGCTGAGTACATATGGGGGAAGGGGAGAATTGAAGTGTATTCTCACCTCTAGAAAAGTGGTTTGTTTGTTTTTAAAGGAATGACTTATTTTACAGTGAGAATTTTTGCTATATTTTTAAATATTTTAATTAATGCCTTACAACAGCCTACAATAGGATAATTCACAATGCTTGTAAAAAAAACTATATCTGCTTTGAAAGTGACTTGTTTTGAAAAGGAAATATCAATATCAATAAAGTAAAAAGCATTGCGATATTACTAATCAGTCATTTCATAGAATCCTTGGTTGTTACCACTGATTGAGATCTTTCAGATCTTCTAGTCAATTCCTCATCTGATACTCATCTTAAAAAACTTCAGCTAGGAAGAGACTGAGATGGAATAAATAAATAGTTCAGAGTCCCCAACCAAGTTAGTGACAAAGCCAAGAATAAGACACAGTCATGTGCCCACCAAATCAGGATACTGCTTTTCAATATTGTCTACAACAACAAACATTTGATAAGTCTTTATTGTTCTTTGCAAAGCCTTAATATTCATTACTTAGCATTCATTACTTTACTTACTTTATAAATAAAAATTATCATTCCCTTAACAACTCCAAACTTCTTGCTGCTCCCTCTTCAAGTCTGCTCCTTCTTTAGTGCTCTCAAGCCCAATCCCACCACCTTTTGTTCAAGTCAAAAATCTTGAAGTCACTCTTGACTCATCTTTTCCTCCCATACCCACATTCAACCCAACAGCAAATTTTATTTCAAGTCTAACCACTTCTCTCTTATCTATAGTCAAGGAACCAACTTCTCTAGCCTGGACTAAAACTGATGTTAAATAAAGAGCTTAATATTAACTAAACAGCTTTCTAATTGATCCCATTCCCCAGCCCTTCCATAACTGCCTCCTTTATAGTCTATTTTCTGCAAGACAGTCTAGATCAGTGGTCAGCAAACCGCAGCTGGCGAGCCACATGCAGCTCTTTGGCCCCTTGAGTTTGGCTCTTCCACAAAATACCACGGCCTGAGCAAGTCTATTTTGAAGAAGTGGCATTAGAAGAAGTTTAAGTTTAAAAAAAATAGCTCTCAAAAGACATTTCAATTGTTGTACTGTTGATATTTCGCTCTGCTGACTAATGAGTTTGCCAACCACTGGTCTAGATTAAGCATGTCAAACTCAAAAGCTAATGCGGGCCAAATAAATAAGGTTTAAGTTTGTGTGGGCCACAAAAAAAAAAGCTTCAATTTTCATAGAAATGTAGATTTATTTTGATAGAAGAATGCTGAATACAAAGGGCTGAAATAAACTGTTAATATAAAATAATAGAACATTTTAATAAAAATTAATATTTTTCTTATTACCAGACACTGAATAACTGTACAAGTTAATAAGCATAACACAAATAAACCTATTTTTCTTGTTCTCTGAAAGCAAAATATTTCTTCTTGTGCATACCTAACAAGTCAGTTCAAGACTAATGACTAATGACTAATGGCAATCGGCTGCTCAAATATTCGCTGCTAGTATTAGTAGAGAGAAATGGTGCGCCTGCGCGTAAGGCGCATAAGGGAAATGAATGCAACACGATTAGAGTAATCAATCATCAGCGAACGTTGTAGTTTGTTATTAATAATTATGTTTATCAGGATATTGTAAAAATTAATCTATGAAATTTTTATTAAAATGTTTCTTACATACTGTTATATTGGCTGGGCTGCAAAAATATTCATTGCAGACCACGAGTTTGACATGCTTAGCCTAGAATGCTATAGTCCAGTGAAAATCAGGTCAAGTTACATCTTTGCTTAGAAGTTCCCAAAGCATTCTCATGTAAAATGTAATAATTTTGCTCACTCAGCTCCATTCATTCTGTCCTTCTTGCTCTTCTTCAAGCATCCCAGGTAGTCTCTTGCCTCAAGGTTCCAAAGCTCTTTCATAATTTGTTCTCTGCCCAGAACACTCTTCTATTCTTTCCATCCTTCTTTCATTTAGCTTTCTCCCAGCCCTGACCCTCTCTCTCTTGCCTCTACCTCTGGATTGATTCTTTCTAGGACCACCTATAACCTCCATATTACTAAAAACCAAGAAAAATGTTTTCTTCTTCATTTCTGAAGACCTCTTATAGCATTTGATATTACTTAACTCTTTTGATATTTTGAAACCTCAATTTTCCTGCCTTCTAAAAAGCATGATCTTCTCATTTCCCTCCTATCTGGTTCCCCTTGCAGGTTCACTCTTATTACTACAGCTCTCAACAGGCCCTCGCCAAACTTGTGAACCTAGATTTTTCTTTTAGAGTCCAGAGTCACGTGTCCAACTGCCTTCTCACATTTCCTTTTTTACATTTTACAGGTGTGGCAAATACAACAAATCCAAAACCAAAGACATGATCCATATTCCTAATCCAGCACTAATAAAAATAAACAAAGCAACAAAGAATCCAATTTTTTTAAAGTCAGATCATCTTTGATGTCCTCTATCTCTGTCAATGGCACCAGCTTCTTATTATATTATGCACAGCTCTGTGTTACCTTAAATAACTTTTTCTTCCCCACCTCCTCATATATCCCTATCAATTAAATTCTATTATTTCTACCCCTCACCCATGAAGTATCTACATGTCTCCATTTCTTCCAGAACCACTCCATCTAAACTACTAATGCATTTCACCCAGATTACTGACCGGCCATCTTTTCGATACATTATTGTATTGAAAAAGCACATCTGTTCATATTCAAGTCCTCGATTATAGCTTCTCCACGGCTTTCCCATTGATATTAGGATGAAGCTAAATTCCTTTTTTAAAAGGTTATAAAAGCACTGTCTGCTCTAGCCACTCCTTGCATTCTCAATCTCAGCTCTCGGGTACTGCCTCACACTATCCTTTAGCCACACTTTTCTTACTTTTAAGTATCCGCTCATTGCAGAATCTTTCCAAATGTTGTTCCCTCTCTCTCTTTACTCAGGTAATTCATATTCATCTTTTAATTAGTGACTAGTGCATTTCTTTAATGAAATGTTCCTTTACTCCTATTTAAAATTTTATGAATTTCAGTTTTTTCAAGTGCAACATTTATAGAAAAACAACTGGCTAAGGGGTATAAAGAAGAGTAAAACAAATTGTTTTGAAAATGTCTATAGTAAGCATTCAATAAATTTTATTGTTTCCTCTCCTGCAGGCCCCCTGCCCTCATGATTGTGTAGGACCTAGAGCATTGCTGCTGTAAACTGTGCTTTGGGAACTGAAATAAAAAGAGAATGGCCCCTTCTTTCCACTTCTACAGGAAAATGATTTGATTAGTAATTGGGTGGCCATGATTTTTCCATAAATTCCACTTCTGGATTATTATGCCCGTTTCTAGTAGAACACATAAATTCCAATGATGTGAGGTTGATATTTTCAAATTACTACAAGAGACATTGTCAAGTTATGTAAGCACACAGGGAACAAGAAGGGGAAAGAGCAGAGATACCACTAGACTAGAAGAAAGCTAGAAGTCAAACCCCCTGTCTGCACATGTCACCATACAATCAAGCAAAAACACACAATATTAAGCAATGTTCATTTGATACAGTAGCATTCATTTTAGCATAAAATTTTAGAAAATCACTTGTGATTCGTTATCGTAAGTCCTGATCTATACAGCTGCTCATCCTTGATATGAGAAAACACAATTCTCAGTTTACTTAAAGGTGGTGGCAGCCTTAGCCCTCAAGGGGCTTAGTTTTCTCTACTGATCACTTCCATTTTTAATGTGCTTGAGGTTTGTAATTTATTTTCTAATCATTTAGTTCTTATGTCTCACCTCTTTTTTACACATCATCATCCTTAATGGAAAAGAGTGTGGGTGCATAAACAGTGTGTGACATTAGATGACATTCAATTTTGCATTTGCATATTTGTAATGCAAAAACATTCACATGCCTATGTGGTATCCTGTGATATAAAAGTAATAACAATTCCATTGACATTGGGGTGCTTCTTGCTTAACCCTCTCTGCTAACACTGCCCTATGCAGAAGCAACTCACATAGGAGGCTGATCCAGAGGACATTGGGAATTGGATTAGGAAAAGTGTCTCCGAACCCTACCAATTACATTCTTTCTCCTCTTCCTGCAATCAATTGATGTTCAGGAGATGGAATTTCATCCTTGGGGGACTCTATTTGAAATCAATGTGACCAGATCTCCCTTCCACTTTGTGCTTGTAAATTCTCTTGCAGGAAAGAAAGTGGCTTTTCCTGGTGGAATCAGCCACCTTAGCTTCCAGGAAGTGAAGTGGAGAACCTAATGTCCCAAGGAGTAAGCCCACTGAACGCTCATCTCTTCAGTGTTTGTGTATTATACTGAAGCATGAAATTCAGATAACTGCTGCGCTGCATGCATTTACTTAAGCATTCATCCGATTTTGTACATTTAGACAGTTTCCAATTTTTTATTTCTAAAATGAAAACTGTGATTAATATCTTTATGCAAAAATCTTTTCATTTCAGATTATTATTTGAGGATGGATTCTGGGAAGAGGAATTACAGGGTCAGAAGGAGGGTAGATTACTTTCCGCTAAACATGTACTGGAGGTGAGCTACACTAGAAGCTTGGGACATTCTTGAGAATTAGACAGGCTAGAGTTACTGAAAGTATAGCCAAAAAAAAAAAAGGCATAAAAGCAAAAAAGAAAGAGAGAAAGGAAGGTGAAAAAGTGCCAAAGATATACTTCACCTATTACACAAGTAGGCTTTGGGCTGATTCTGCATAAGATAAAAGAGCCTTTTTTCTACTTCCTTTTCATATGATCTCTGTATCCAGGATCTAGGTCTTGGGCTAAAAATGTTACTGCTCAAGGTCAGTTATAATATTATAAGTTAAAAAACAAAACTTTGTGTTTGCTTGTATGGTTATGCAGATTCCAAATTCAGAACATGGAACTTGAAACCAACTTGAGGAGGAAAAATGTGAAATAGTCAAAGGCATAGATTCCAGAAAGTAAGTAGAGAGATGGGTTCAAAAATTGGTTCCACCACTTCCTGTGTGACCTTAAACAAGATATCTAATGTCTCTATGCCTCAATATCCTCATCTATGAAATGGGAACAAGTAACCCATAAAGTTGCTGTGAGGATTGAAAGAGTTAATAGTAGAAAAGTATTTAGGCTGAAACCCGTTTGGCTCAGTGGATAGAGCATCGTCCTGCGGACTGGAAGGTCCCAGGTTCGATTCCGATCAAGGGCATGTACCTTAGTTGCAGCACATCCCCAGTAGGGGGCGTGGAGGAGGCAGCTCATCGATGTTTCTCTCTCATCAATGTTTCTAACTCTTTATCCCTCTCCTTTCCTCTTTGTAAAAAAATCAACAAAATATATTTTTTGAAGTATTTAGAATAGTACCTGGCACATTCTAAACACTATAAAATATTTACTGTTATCATTATGAAGTTGAGAAAATAACAAAAGCTGGGAAAAACCTCTTTAGTATGGAAAGAATATTAACAGAGAAAAAAACAGGGGTGAAAAACATGGCAGTGGAATAATCAGACGTGTCCCAAGCCTTGTCCCGGAGCAGACAGAAAGAACAGCTGTGGGTTGTATGGGGAGTGTTTTTGGTGAGTTGAGGGACAGCTATGCTCTAGGAGACTGTGCGGGACTGCTGGATGGGGCTCCCCTGACTGGGCAGCCCCCACTGCTGCTTGGTTCCCTCCAGGAGTGACAGGCTCGGACATGGAGACCACGCCATCTTTAAGTGGAAAGTGGATGTTATCAGAAGCCTGAAAATCTACAATTACAGCACCCACAGAACAGCTGCGAACTCCAGAGCACCGTTCCCCAATTGGTGCAAACATGCGGATTCAGAGGAGCTCTACACTCCACCATGGAAAGGTCAGATTTCGCTTGGGATAAGGTGAGGTCTCTGGTCCTAGCAGAAGAGAGAAACGCATGTACTGTGGGAGGTGGAGGACCAGATGAAGTTTGCGCCTAAAAAAATCCATGGCTGTTGGGGCTGGCATGATCCATGAATGTGGAAGGGGGTCTTCAGAGCAGCTAATTGAAGGGAACTCTAAAAAGTGACCTATTTTGATCTGACACAAAAAGACAGCCTAAAATTTTTAAAAGTGTATCAGCTGCTTAGACCCAAGTGAGAAAGAAGTCTGCACAGACTTACACACAGGCTCAGAGTTCACACACTTATGCTGGCTCTTCCTCCCCCCCCCCCTTTATCTTCTTTAAATCCTAACTTCTGTTTACTAAGCCCAATACATAGGATCACCCAACTGGGGACACCCCAAGAGACTGTGGAAAAGTTGTTTTTCTGAAACCTGGGGATCAGAGCAGGGTATAACGATCAGAGAACCAGCTCTGAGGCAACCCACTCCCACAAACCAGTATTGAGTGCCACAAGGAAAGCAGAATCTAAGCCCTGGCTAGAGAGGACCTATAGATGTCGAAGTCAATCCAGAAACACTGACACCCAGGGGTTGAATAACAAATTGACTCTTGTGTAAACACAAATAAAGGAATACAAGAAATAAAGACACACTGCCTGCTTAAAAATCATGACTGGCTTACAACACTGAGGAGCAATGGAAAGCAGAAAACTGCAATATTGTCCTGACTAGGAAACAAGCAAGGCAAACAGAAGAGTAGAGGGAGTAAATGAGCTTCACTACTGCACATTTTTATTTTATTTTTTATTTTTCACTTTTTACTTAAGAAACTAACTTTTTTCTTTTTTTCTCACTTGACTTTACCTTTTTAATTATTATATTTTTATTTTCAATCAGTATTATTACTACTACTATTTTAACTTTTGGGGAAAAAAGTATTTTCTTTTCTTTTTTTTTTTACTTTGGGATTAATGTTCTACATTCTATTTTCATCTTTCCTTTAGCACCATTTTACTCTATCACAATGTTACGTTTATGCCATCACTCTCTTACTAACTATTCCCCCTTCTGTTATCCAGTTTCTCTTACCCTTTTCCTCCTTTAGAATTTTCCCATTCTTTCTTTTTATCCCATGCTAAGATTTAACCTTTCTTATATATCCAATTTCTAATCCCCTGCTCCAAGTCAATACACAACTCTCTCTTCTCTGTCTTCACTATACAAAAAATTATTTTTCTCCCTGTCCATTTGTTGTTGTTTGCTTGATTGCTGATTATATCAATTTTTATGCTTGTTCATTTTGCTTATTTTTTGGTTTATTTTGTTTTTGTTTGTTTTTTTGTTTCTGTTTTCCTTTGTCTCACTTGATATTAGTTGTTGTTTATAGTTGGTATTCAGCTCCAGATACTTTCTGCTGGCATTTGTTAGGATTAGTGGCTGTTCTATTGGAGTTTTCTTCCCATATATATAGTTTGTTCCCCTCTTCTATCATATTCTCTTTCTTTTCTCTCTTACTTTCTTTTTCTTTCTCCTTTTCCCAATTTCATTTTTGCACTTCCTTCTTTTTTCCCTTCTTCTTTCTCTCCTATCCTCTAATTTTCCTTTATTTGGTAGTCACCTTTATTAACAGTTATTAATATCATGAATACATTTCTGTTCAGTGCCTTGTGCATTGTACCTGGTTGTGTTTGTGCCTTTAAATCAACGACAGAGAGAGGGAACTACATAATAAGAACATGAAGAAGAGAGACCATGGGGATATAAAGAATCAGCCTACATATGAAAGAAAAGCAGGCATCACCAGAAAAGGAAGTAAAAGAAATGAAGGCAAGCAAATGGTCAGAGAGAGAATTCAGAGAAATGGCCATAAGGTGGCTGAAAAGAATGGAAGACAAAGGACAATATGTGTAACAACCAAGAGGAAATGAAGAAGAACTAAGAAGAAATGAAAACTGACATCACTGCTGTAAAAATGACATCTACTAGCATCAAGAGTAGAGTAGAAGAAGCAGAGGACCGCATTAGTAAGCTAGAAGACAAGTTAGGAAAAAATACCCAAGTAGATCAGCTTCTAGAAAAAAAAAATTAAAAAGCAGGAGGAGAGACTAAGGGAACTTTGGGACACCATGAAATAAAACAACATCCGCATAATGGGAGTTCCTTAAAGAGAAGAAACTGAGCAAGAAATAGAAAACCCCTGTGAAGAAATAATGACAGAAAACTTCCCTGACCTAAGGGGGGGAAAAAAAACACAAATCCAAGAAGCCCACAGAGTCCCAAGCAAAATGAAACCAAAAAGACCGACACCAAAGCACATTATAATTAAATTGGTAAACACCAACAAAAAAGTAAGAATCTTAAAAATGACCAGAGACAGAAAGTTACCTAAATAAGAACCCCCATCAGACTAGCAACTGATTTCTCAACAGAAATGCATCAGGCCAGAAAGTAATGGAATGAAATATACAAAGTCATGCAAAGGAAGGGTCTGAATACAACAATACTGTACCCAGCAAGGCTATCAATCAAAATTGAAGGTGAAATCAGAAGCTTCACACACAAAAAAAAGAACTAAGGGAATTTATTAGCACCAAACCATCAATGCAAGAAATGCTGTAAAAAAAAGAAATAGGAAGTGAAGAAGGAACACAAGAGTAAAGAATAGAAATGGTGACAAATAAGTACCTATCAATAATAACTTTAAATGTAAATGGATTAAATGGCCCAATCAAAAGACATAGGATAATGAATTGGATAAAAAAAAAAAACACCACAACACCACCAATATATCTGCTGTCTACAAGAAACCTACCTCAGAAAAAAAGATACACACAAACTGAAGGTGAAGGGATGGAAAAAGGTTTTTCAGGAAAATGAAAATGAAAAAAAGAAAAATCTGGGGTAGCAATACTTACATCTGACAAATTAGATCTCAAAGTGAAAAACGTAACAAGAGATAAGGAAGGCCATTTCACAATACTAAAGGGAACAATCCAACAAGAAGAAATAACTCTGGTAAACATATATACACCAAATACAGGAGCACCCAAATACATAAAAAAACTTCTGGAGGATATCAAGGGAGAGATTGACAGCAATTCAATCACAGTAGGAGACTTTCATACCCCATTGTCACCACTGGACAAATCCTCTAAACAAAAAATCAGCAAAGAAACATCAATCCTAAATGACTCACTAGACCAGATGGAATTGACATCTTCAGAACATTTTACTCCAAAGCGACAGAATATATAATCTTCTAAAGTGCACATGGGTCATTTTCAAAGATAGACCATATGTTGGGTCATAGGCAGTCTCTTCAAATTCAAGAAGATAGAAATCATATCAAGCATCTGCTAAGATCACAGTTGCATACAACTGTAAATCAACTTAAATAAAAACAATCCAAAAAATTCAAACACATGCAGACTAAACAGCATGCCATTAAACAATGACTGGGTAACCAGATAGATCTAAGAAGAAATAAAAAAAAATCATGGCAACAAATGACAATAAAAACACAATAATCCAAAATCTATGGGACACAGCAAAAAGCAGTCTTGAGAGGGAAGTTCATAGCTCTATAAGCCTACTGCAAAAAAAAAGAAACAATGGTAATAAATTACCTAATCCTACAACTCAAAGAGTTAGAAAGAGAGCAACACAAAAAGCCCAGTGTAAGCAGAAGGAAGGGAATAGTAAAGATCAGAGTGGAGATAAATGACATAGAGACCAAAGAAACAATCAAAGAATCAACAAAACCAAGAGCTGGTTCTTTAAAAGGATAAACAAGATTGATGAACCTCTAGCTAGGCCACCAAGAAGTAAAGAGAGAGGACCAAATAAAAATGAGAACTTAAAAAGGAGAATGAACAACAAACCCCATCTAAATACAAAGAATTATTTTTTTAAAAAAATACTATGAACAACTCTATTCCAACAAACTGGACAACCGGGAGGAAATGAACATATTCCTAGAAAAATATAACCTTCCAAAACTCAATCAGGAAGAATCTAAACATCTCAATAGGACAATAACTATGGAAGAAATTGAAGCAGTCATCAAAAAGCTTCCAGCAAACAAAAGCCTGGGGCCAGATGGCTTCACAGGGGAGTTTCACCAAACATTCAAAGAAGAACTAAAACCTATCCTCCTCAGACTATTCCAAAAAATTCAAGAGGAAAGAACACTTCCATGCTCATTCTATGAAGCAGGCATCACCCCTAGACCAAACTAGACAAAGACGACACAATTAAAGAGAATTATAAGCCAATATCCCTCATGAACATAGATGCCAAAAGACAACACAATTAAAGAGAATTACAGGCCAATATCCCTCATGAACATAGATTCCAAAATTCTTCATAAAATTCTAGCAAATCTGATCCTCCAGTACATCAGAAAGATTATATACCATAATCAAGTAGGATTTATCCCAGGACTACAAAGATGGTACAATTTCTGCAAATCAATAAATATGATGCATCACATAAACAAGTTGAGAAATAAAAATCACATAGTTATATCAATTGATGCAGAAAAAGCATTTGACAAAGTCCAACAACCTTTCTTAATAAAAACTCTCATGCTGGTGGGAATAGAAGGATCATACCTCAACATAATAAAAGCTATATATGATAAACCCACAGCTAACATCATATACAATGGGCAAAAACTAAAACCATTTCCCCTAAGAACAGGAACAAGACAAGGATGCCCACTCTTACCACTCCTGTTCTATATAGTACTGGAAGTATTAGCCATTGCAATTAGACAACAAGAAGAAATAAAAGGCATCAAAATTGGATAAGAATAAGTAAAGCTGTATTTATTTGCAGATGACATGATATTGTACATAAACAAACCGAAACACTCCATTAAAAAAGCTATTAGTCTTAATAAAGGAATTCAGCAGTGTAGCAAAATACGAGATTAATGCCAAGAAATTTATAGCATTTCTATACACCAATTGTGAACTTACAGAAAGAGAGATTTAAAAAGCAATCCCATTTACCATTGCACCAAAAAAAGTAAGATACCTAGGAATAAACTTAAGTAAAGGGGTAAAAGACCTATACACAGAAAACTACAAGACACTGAAAAAAAAAAGAGATAGAAGAAGATATAAACAGATGGAAGAACATACCATGTTCATGAATTGGGAGAATCAACATCATTAAAATGTCCATACTGTCCAAAACAATCTATAGATTCAATGCACTACCCATTAAAATAGCAATGACATATTTCACAGACCTAGAAAGAACTCTCCAAAAATTCATCCGGAATAAAAAAAGACCCCGAATAGTCACAGCAATCCTGAGAAAGAAGAACAAGGTAGGTGTGATCTCGACACCAAATTTCAAGCTGTATTACAAAGCCACTGTTCTCAAAACAGCCTGGTACTGATACAAGAACAGACATATTGACCAATGGAATAGATTAGAGAATCCAGATAGCGACCCAAACCACTATGCTCAATATTTGACAAAGGAGGCATGACCATTCAATGGAGTCAAGAGTCTCTTCAATAAATGGTGTTGGGAAAATTGGACAGATACATGCAAAAAAAATGAAACTGGACCACCAACCTACACCAAATACAAAAATTAACTCAAAATGAATACAGAACTTAAACATAAGATGGGAAACCATAAAAATACTAGAGGAATCCACAGGCAGAGAAATCTCAGACATATGCCAAAGCAATTTCTTCACTGGTACTGTTCCTAGGGCAATGGAAGCTAAAGAGAAAATAAACGAATGGGACTACATCAAAATAAAAATCTTTCGCACAGCAAAAGAAACCATCAACAAAACAAGAAAGCCCACTGTATGGTAGGACATATTTATAAATGTTATCACTGATAAAGGTTTAATCTCCAACATCTACAGAGAACTTATAAAACTTAATAAAAGGAAGATAAATGATCCAATAAAAAAAATGGGCAATGGACCTAAATAGAATCTTTTTGAAAGAAGACAGAAGGAAGGCCAAGAGACATATGAAAACATGCTCAAAGTCACTAATAATCTGAGAGATGCAAATCAAAATGGCAATTCAGTATCATCTCACACCTGTCATAATGGCAATCATCGAAAAATCACAAACGACAAGTGCTGGTGGGGATGCATAGAAAAAGGAACCCTCGTGCACTGCTGGCAGGAATGCAGACTGGGGCAGTCACTGTGGAGAACAATATGAAGTTTCCTCAAAAAACTAAAAATGGAGCTCCCATTTGATCCAGTAATCCCACTTCTAGGAACTAGAAACTAGAAACACCAATTAAAAAGGATATGTGCACCCCTATGTTCATAGTAGCATAATTCACTATAACTAAGATTTGGAAACAGCTTAAATGCCCATCAGCACATGAGTGGATCAGAAAACCATAGTATATCTACACCATGGAATACTGCGCTGCTATAAAAAAGAAGGAATTCTTACCATTTGCAGCAGCATGGATGGATCTGGAGAGCATTATGTTAATTGAAATAAACCAGGAAATGAAAGAAAAATACCACATGATCTCACTCATTTATGGAGAATAAAGAACATTATAACCTGATGAATAAAAAGATAGATACAGAGGCAGTACAGCATTAAATAGACTGTCAAATTACAGCGTGAAGGCTGGGGAGTATTGGGAGAGAGAGAAATAGGTCAATCAAAGGACTTGTATGCATGCATATAAGCACACCAATGGATACAAGACAGTGTGGGTGGGTGGGATGAGGGCATGCGACAGGGGTTAGGGGAGGCTGGGGGAAAGTCAATGGGGAAAAAAAAAGGAGATATGTGTACTAATATATGTAATACATTACACAATAAAAAAATTAAAGAAAAAAGAAAAAACAGGATAGTAGGAAAGCAATTTAATGTCTTACAACAGCATATTTTATGTAAGTAAACAACAACAAATATAGGGTTAAAACTGATTTTTCAAAGAATTTCTGGTACACGGAATTAAAGTCAAGACAATAAATTCAACAAAGGAAGACCAGCTAATCTGTCTTGATTACCTCAAGATGTCAGTCATCCTTAGACTAACAGGGTATCTATAGTTAACATAATAACTATGCATCTACAACTAGAAGCCTGGACTATACTTCAACCCTAAATACCCAGACAACCTCATTTCAACATTACATGTGGTTTTGAAACAAGCATATTCCTAGGTTCATCTTAAACAAAACAACCAGATATTCCAGTGAGGTCTGTACTGATCCAGTTTCCAGATTGGGAAATGGAGCCCTAATTAAGGGTAACTGACACCACCGAAATGAACCCCTTCCTCCCCTCCAAAAAAAAAGTAGAAGAAAAATATTTTTGTGACTATTTCCCTCTCTCTGGCATAAGTTCCTAAATATCAGAGGGGAAAAAATATTAATGGGAAGGACAGAAGAAGAAAGGAGACTGTGTGTCCACATTACACAGAACAGGTACCTTAGAAAATATTGGTTGAGGTGGAGTAGGAGAAGAAGGAAAAAATGAAAAACTTTCCATTTCCAAATTTGGCAGTCCATATGAGACTGTGATCACTCACTCGTCTGACAAGAGTGCTGTCAGTGAGCAGAGCTGGGATATAAGCCCAAAAAGTTACTTTCTAAAATCCCACAGCACTTTGACATTTATTTGATCAAACCTACCTGTTCTACAAGAGAATGCATTTGTAAGGTGTATCTCCTGAGAAACCAATGGGAGGGAACATTTCTACTTCGCGTCGCTTCCAGCACCTAGCACCGTGTCTTGCATGTAGCAGACACTAAATAAACATTGAATACATGAATAGTCCCCCTAATTCGGAACTCTTTTGTCTGCTTGGCTGATTTCATTTCATTCATTCATTTTAAATACATTTTGCTAAGAAAATTCATTCATTTTAAATACATTTTGCTCACATATTCCCAATGACAAGCAAACACCAGGGTATGCACTGCTAAGCATACCTAGGCTTCTTCAGCCACTTCAGTGTTTTCCCACAAAAGTTTCCCACTGATTGGTTCTACTTGGTGGACATGCATTTCAACATTTTCCTAGGGCTGTTTTTGTTCTCCCTAAACTGCAAAAAAAAAAAAAATTGCATTTTCCGTTCTCTGCTTTTCCTCCTACACATTTAGCTGTTGTGCCAACTAAAAAAGAGTTAGTTTAAGGGGAAAAAAAATCTCCTGCAGGGTTTAACCAAATTTACACTGATTTGTCAAAGTACACAGAATACAGAATTGCAACCAAAATGATTATTGTCCAGGGAGGCGGACACAATGTCCTTCCGTGGTCCTCTCCCTTCTCTGGCTACCTCTTGTAATCCCCTGATGCTATGTCAACTAATAGAAATTTACCTTTCCAATAACTTCAGCTCCCGTGATCATTTAAAATCCTTCTCTTTTCTTTTGATTTCTTCCCTTGTATCTGGTAACTGGAGGTATGAAATTTGGACACGGGTTTTGGAGGGGGTGTCCCTCAGCCTGGAGCCTGGTCTGTGCCCTCTCGCAGTCTGGGAGCCCTCGGGGAATGTCCAACAGTCGGCCATCCTTAATGCTGCTGCGGAGGCTTCTAGCTGACCAGCACTCCCCCTGTAAGAGCTCACTGACAACCAGGGGGCAGCTCCTGCATTGAGCATCTGCCCCCTGGTGGTCAGTGCACGTCATAGCAACTGGTCCTTCCACCTTTCGCTCTATCCGCATATTAGCCTTTTATTATATAGGATAATAATAATGCTATTCACTAAGTACCTACCATATGCTAGGTACGTATGAGTAAATCCATGCTTATGGTAAGCATGCGAGGTAGATCTCATCACAGTCTCAATTTATGCATAAAGAAACAGCGAATCAATTCTCCAAAAGATCTCAGCTAGTGAATGACAGAGCCAGGATTCCAGCTTGGATGTGTCTCAGGTTCAAGACAATGATGTTCCCATCATGTTCAACAGTCTCACATTTTTTGGAGAAGGTAGTCTGTTCTACTCAGGCTCAGCACAGGAAACAGTGGGATGTCTCCTCTAAGTGCTGCCATCACTTAAACTCGTCCGACATAATGGTTTATACAGCTTTGTAATTAGATTTGCAAATCACATCACCCACATCTGAACACCGAGTTTCACACCCTGCCACCACCTACATCTTGCCCTACAGCATGTTAAGTACATAAAGTGCTTTGAACTCATCGGGCTTCCTCAAATCAAATATGTTAGCTCAGAATGTTCCTTGGAAAAAAAGCGTGTCCATTATTCTATTCATCCTTCAAGCCAGGCTCAACGCCCAGCTGCTCAGCAGCTTTCAAATATCCCTAAAGTCATCACATAAAAGTAGGTGGTTTTAATGCCTCCTTCCTCTCAATTTTAAACTATTTACAGTTAAAGTTTTCTTTATCATTTTTTCCCAGTTTCTGGACAAGTTTGATAAATAGTAACTCTGCCATAACATTTATTCAATTCATTAAGATTTCATCAACTTAGTTATGCCATATCCATCCTTTTCCTTTCATTCAACTATAAAACACCAAATGTATATTTCAGATATGCTGTGTTAGGTTTCCCTTTCTTTTAGAACTTGGAAAATTCCAAAGAATAGTTGCTAAGCCATGATGTCACAGAACCAGAAAGCCAAGTTGGTTTAGAACACTACTTAATGAATAAAAACAGTTGGGTTCAATATTTTATGTGTTTTTTTCTTCTTTTGTTTTATAAGGTAAAGGACTGCAGAAAACACTAAAAATGACTGTGACATATTCAGTGTGGCATAACACAGCTGTGCAAAGCAAGGACCCAGTTTGACATGTGTGAGTTTTGGTTACCACAGCATCAAGCACAGTGGCGACCACTTTATACAATACTTAAAATCCAAGGGCTTGGAAGCGGTCCATGGAAGTAAGGGACCCTGAAGCTTCATGGTAAGCCCATCTCCAAGAACAATAGAAACAGGGATACATCCCCAGGAAATTGAGCCAGTCAGAACAAGCTGAACATAAACTTGTTATCTAGGTGAGTGCAGGTCAATGACATTGTGACCAACTATACTAGTGAGGATAGAGAACCCAAGGGAAGCCAAAAAAAATTGAGAAGGTGGCCAGGATATGTTAGGGGGAGAAACAAATTCCACAAAATGCTTATGAAAGTGACTGGCACAGTGTTTGGCAAAGAAAAGACATTAGATGTTTCTTGACTCTAACCATAGACACTGGGCTATAGCTTGAGGATCTCTCCATTAATTCTAGAACAGGATCAGGACAAGCAACATGTTGTGGATTGCACATTCTTCATATGCAGATAGAGCTCAGAACAAAGGCTCAGAATGCTATTATAGAACCTTTGATAACACCTGCACAGTAATCCCTGTGAATAAATGGGATTACCAACAAGAAATAACCAAAGCTTAGAGAAATCTTGGCAAAATCTTTTAAAAATTTCTAAACTGTAACTGGCCAGTGTAACTCAGTAGTTGAGTGTTGACCCAGGAACCAAGAGGTCACTGGTTTGATTCCTGGTCAGAACATAAAAAAAACAAAAACAAAAAATTTTTTTAAGCTATCTAAACTGTAATCTGTCTCTTCTACTAAATTTGCTTGTTTATGAATGCATGAGTTTAGTTTAATGCTAAGTAAGTAGCACTCTTCTTTTTAAATGTATTTTTATTGACTTTAGGGAGGAAGGGAGAGGAAGAGATAAGAACATTAATGATAAAAGGGAATCATTGATTAGCATCCTCTTGCACACCTGGGATTGAGCTTACAACCCTGGGCATGTGCACTTGACCAGAATCAAACCCCAGAATCAGGCCAATGCTCTAGCCACTAAGCAAAACTGGCTAGGATGGTGGCAGTCTTCTTTAATACTATTCCTTGGCTCCAAAACAAAGCTTTGTCCAAGGTGCACCAATTTAAAAAAAAAATTATGATGTTTCTATGAAAGCATAAAGGTTAGAAGTCACATAAAGAATAATTCTCAGTAGTTTTGCTAAAAAATTTTATCATTTGTGGGTGATGAAAAACTATAGATTTTTTTTTGTGTGCTATAGTTACAGAAAGTGTCTGGTGGTGCTTTAAAGCAAGATGTCCAAGCCATATTTGACCTATAAACTTTTGTTTACAAAAATGCATTTATTAAGCAATAGTATTTCCTATATGCACAAACATGGATATATATCAAACAGCAGATAGAAAAAAAACACCACTTAAAACTTGTGATCACAATAATAACTAGTCTTAACACACTAAGTTTATGTCATTTCAGTCAAACCCAAAGAAATTTGGCACTTACATTTGTTGTGATATAATAATAATCCTAGCTAATAATAGAGTAATATGCAAATTGACTTTCACTCCAAGACACAAGATGGCTGCCCCCATGTGGACACAAGATGGCCCCCACAAGATGGCCTACAGGGGAGGGCAGTTGTGGGCATTAGGGGTGACCAGGCTGGCAGGGGAGGGAGTTGGGAAAGGCCAGGCCAGCAAAGGAGAGCAGTTGGGGAGGACTCAGGCTTGCAGGGAAGGGCAGTTGGGGGAGACCAGGCCTGCAGGGGAGGACAGTTGAGGGGACCAGGCCTGCAGGGGAGGGCAGTTGTGGGTGATCAGGCCAGAAGGAAGAACAGTTAGGGGTGACCAGGCCAGCAGAGGAGGGCAGTTTGGGGCAACCAGACTGGCAGGAGAGGGAAGTTAAGGGTGACCAGGCCAGCAGAGGAGGGTGGTTAGGGGCAATCAGGCCAGCTGGGGACAGTTAGGCATTGCTCAGGATGGCAGGGGAGTGGTTAGGTGTGATCAGGCTGGCAGGAAGAAGCAGTTAGGGCAATTAGTCAGAGGCAGGTAAGTGGTTGTGAGCCAGCAGTTCTGAATTGTAAGAGGGATGTCTAATTGCCCGTTTAGGCCAGTGGTTGGACATCCCTCAAGGGGTCCCAGATTGGAGAGGGTGCAGGCTGGCCTGAGGGACATCCCACCAGCATAAATTTTGTGCACCGGGCCTCTAGTTTATATAATTAGAGCCTAAGCTCCATTCCCTTACTGTGGAATGAGCAGAACAATCAGTCGCTATGATGCACATTGACCACCAGGGTCAGACACTCAATGCAGGAGCTGCTCCCTGATGGTCAGTGCATTCCCACAGGGGGAGCCGCTCAGCAAGAAGCCAGGCTCATGGCTGGCAAGCACAGCAGCAGTGGTGGAAGCCTTTCCCACCTCCGGCAGCACTGAGGAGTGGCAATCTGAGCTGTAAGGAGCAAGCAGGTGGGCAGTAAGGAGCAAGGGATCCCAGATTGCAAGAGGGATGTCTCACTGCTGGATTAGGACCAATCCCAGCAGGCAGACATCCCCCAAGGGGTCCCAGACTGTGAGAGGATGCAGGCCAGGCTGAGGGGAAATCCCCCACCCCAGTCACAAATTTCATGCACTGGGCCTCTAGTAGTAGTAATATAATAATAACAAAAGCTAACTATTATGTAGCTCTTACTATGCATAGGGCATAGTGCATACATGAATTCATTTAACTCTATGACATCATGCAACCAAACAATAGGCATGATTCTCTGCACTAAGAATAGAGAATGTGGAACCAAGAAGAAAAATGATGAAAGAGACCCTGCCCTCCAGCAGGCTATTATTCTTGCCATGTACCAATGAATAGCACTCTTCCTTTCTCAAGTGGGATTTTTATTTTAGTTACTCTATCACTCTATTCCCACTGTATATTAAGGTAAGAGAAGATGTGGGAGGGAGACAACTTGTCTTTTTAAAGCAGAAGTTGCAAGACTATAAGAAGTCACTGATGGGGAGATTATTACCTGGAAAGAGAGACTTTGGATTGTCTCCCTTGGTGAGTGGGTTCCATGTGCAGGAGGAAAATGTAAAAGATGATTTAATTAGACCAGTGGTCGGCAAACTGCGGCTCATAAGCCACATGCAGCTCTTTGGCCCCTTGAGTGTGGCTCTTCCACAAAATGCCATGGCCTGGGTGAGTCTATTTTGAAGAAGTGGCCTTAGAAGAAGTTTAAGTTAAAAAAAAATTGGCTCTCAAAAGAAATTTCAATCATTGTTCTGTTGATATTTGGCTCTATTGACTACTGAGTTTGACGACCACTGAACTAAATGCAGCGGACTGACTGGCCAACTATATAAAATTTGCCCCTTTTTGTTTTGTACACATAGCTTGTTAACACTGGCCATACTCATTACCAGTTAAGAGAGTTACTGGCACTGAAGTGGAAGTACAGGACTCAACCATGAAATCTGCCACATGAGCAATGTTCCATGTCCTTTCTCCCATTACAGAGACCTTAAGCCACTTGTTGAGGATGGTGGAACCATTAGATGCAGAGACCCATGATGCCTGAATATCACACCTATGGTGCTAATCTACTAAACTGGGAGAAGGGTCAGCATCTATTACTGTAGCTCGTATTAACTAATATAAGGCATAATAGGGGAAGGTTCATAGTGTTGTGAAAAGATGGGGAGCCTAACCAATGTTAATAGGTCAGAAAACATTTTCCATAGAAGGTGGTATTTTATAGTGAATTTCTCAAAAGCATTGTCTGTACTTGATGGCTCCACATCATTCCCTATTTTCCTCTTTTAATTTATTTTTTTAAAAAAAACAACTGTAATTCCATGCTTATAAAATAACTAGAGGCTCGGTGCACAAAATCCATGCACATGAGGGTGGAGGGGTCCCTCAGCCCAGCCTGCACCCTCTTGCAGTCCAGGAGGCCTCAGAGCCTAAGTTGTCAGTTGGACATCCTTAGTGGTGTCACAGAGGTGGGAGAGGCTCCTGCCACTGCCGCTGCGCTCGCCAGCCATGAGCCCAGCTTCTGGCTGAGCGGTGCTTCCCCTGTGGGAGTGCACTGACCACCAGGGGGCAGCTCCTGCATTGAGCGTCTGCCCCCTGGTGGTCAGCGCACATCATAGTGACCAGTCATTCTGCTATTCAATCCATTTGCATATTAGTCTTTTATTATATAGGATGTATTTAACTATATATTCAACTCAAAGAGCAATCATGTTTATATACCATCAAGTGTGTTTTTACTATCACTCAGACTAAAAAGTGGAACACTATAAATATATTTAAAAATATCTAGCATGACCTTCCCCAATCATATCCTCCCTCCCTTCCTCCATGAATGATCACAAAATTCTGAATGTTTTAACTACTTTTCTGACATTCTCTAAAGTTTTTCCACATATAAATATATTCCAACCCAATGTATTAATGAATTTTGACCTTATATAAATGGAATGATTTGCATAAATTTTTCCGCCACTTGCTTTTTTTCCCTAAGCATTTTGGTTTTGAAACTAATCCTTATTGATGAATATGAATGCTCCTCACTTATATTAATAGTGGTATAGCACTCTTGTCTATCCATTTTTATTTATATATATTTACCTATCCTACTGTTGGTGAATGAGTAAAGGTTTCTGTATTTTCATTTATTTATTTCATTACAATCATTCTAGAAACATTCCATGTTTCCTAGTGTACATGTGCAGGAGTTTCTCTACAGTATATACCCCTAATCTATAAATCTGTATATCTTCAAATTTTATGGCTAATGCCAAATTATTTCCAAAGTGCTTGTATATGCCCAAAGCAGTGCTGTTTCTAATCCTGTCCAAAATTGATTACTGTCATAATTTTCAGACGACTAATATTGAGAAATAATATCTCAGTAAGGTTTTATTTTTTATTTTTCTAATTATTAATATTGAACAGCTTTTCATGTTTATTGGTCACTAGGATACAATTTCTGAATAATGTCTGTTATAATCATGCTTGTTTTTTGCTATAATGCTATTTATTATTTTATTATTGATACTTATATATTCTGGATAGTAATCCTTGTGGGTTAAATATACTTCATGTTTCTCTTCCTTCTCCTGTAACCTGTCTTCTCAGTTGCTTTACTGCAGCTTTTTATGGAAAAAAATTAGTCAATAAATTTTATACATTCAAATTAATTGCACTTTTTATTATGATTTACACTTTTTGTGTCTCATTTATTAACACATTCCTGACTTCACAGAAGTATCTTCCTTCAATGTTAAGCAGTATTTCAGAAATTGAAGATATAGCAACAAATAAAACAGACCAAAAATATCTGACAACCAAGTAGGGAAATATAGACAGTATTGAGTACACAGAATATATGAATTGTATACAGAGAGAAATACTGTGCAGATATTTTTAAAAGGTAAGGAAAGGGGATAGTGAGTGTAAGTAGAAGGTGGTAGTGGAAAGTGGAGGCAGGTGATTTAAAGCATAGTTGGATGGCCTGAGAAAGTGACATCTGAACAGAGTTCTGATGGAATTGAGAAAGAGACCCAAGTGCATATCTGAGACAAGAACCTTCCAGGACTAACGAAGAGAAAACGCAAAGATTGTGAGAGGTGGGAGCATAGCTACTGGGCTCTACAAAACTAGAAAAGACAGTACGGTCAGAGAAAAATAGGCAAGGAAAAGAGTTGTAGGAAATTTCTTCCAAACCTGATCTTCCTCTAAACTTCTCATCTCTGTAAAATAAAAGTCTATTCTTCCAGTTGCTCGAGACAAAATCCTTGAAGTCATTCATGACACCTCCTTTTTCCTCTCATTCCTCAACCAATTAGAATCTGTTTTCATCCCCTCCACTGCTATCACTGTCTTCCAAGTCCATATCAGCCATCTGAACTTCTGCAACAGGTTTCTAAGTGGTTTCCAGTCCTCTGACTTCATCTATTATTCTCCCTCTTACACTTGCTAATTTCAAGGTCTCTCTCTCTCTCTCTCTCTCTCTCTCACACACACACACACACACACACACGCACACACACACACACGCATAGACAAACACAAATGCATACATGCACACACATATACCCAATTATAAATTACCCCCTTGAGAGGAAGACTTAATTGCAGATTGGCAACCTTGGTGGTTTTTGTTAGTACTAAAAGAACTCTCTGGAAGGTGGCTTTATTGCTTACCTACTATATTTTTCTACTTAAGAACAATAAAAATTATAGAGAACACTGAACTCTATTTTTAGTTCTTGCCTTAATATCAACCAGGATATTTCTCTAATTACTTGTAATACAAGACAACGAAAGTTTTGCTTAATGATTCCCTTTAGAAAATAAAAGCTACAATCTGACTAATGTGGCTCAGCTGTTGAACCAGGAGGTTCAGTTCCAGGTAAGGGAACATGCCTTGGTTTCGGTCTTGATCTCCAGTAGGCGACATGCAGGAGGCAGCCAATCAATGATTCTCTCTCATCATTGATGTTTCTATCTCTCTCTCCCTCTCCCTTCCTCTCTAAAATCAATTACACACACACACACACACACACACACACATATACATATGATACACTTAAAAATTAGCATTCCAAAGTAAAGTAAAATACGTATAATCAAAAATAACAAGATAGCCCTAGCCAGTTTTGCTCAGTAGATAGAGCATTGGTCCCAGACTGAAGGGCCACTGGTTCGATTCCAGTCAAGGGTACATACCTCAGTTAAAAGTTCCCTGGCCTCGGTCAGGGTGCATCCAGGAGGCAACCAATCGATGTATCCGTCTCACATCAATGCATATAAGCCTACCAATGGACACAGCCATGAGGTGGGTGAGGGAATGAGTGGGGGATGGGCAATGGGGGATAAGAACACATATGTCATACCTTAATCAATAAAGAAAAAAGACAAGAAAAAAATGTTTCTCCTCCCTTCCACCCAAAAAATCCATGGAAAAATATTGCTGGGTGAGGATAAACCCCAAAAAATAATTAATAATAACAATAATACATATGCGTACATAAAAATCAGGCTTCACAGACACTTCTATCTAGTCCTATGTGGGGGTCCGGTCTGTTCATCTAAAGCAGCAGTTCTCAACATGTGGGTCGCGACCCCTTTGGGAGTCAAACGAGCCTTTCACAGGGGTCACCTAAAACCATCGGAAAATGTAGTAATGTAGTTTACTGTTATATTAAGACTGTTACCCATGCTACACCATGCTTCAAGACAAAATTTCATTTATTTGTAATTAGAAATAAATATTTCACAATATCTAATTGTGATTATCACTATGCTTTAATTATGTTTAATTTGTGACAATGAAAATACATCCCACATATCAGATATTTACATTACGACTCATAACAGTAGCAAAATTACAGTTACGAAGTAGCAACGAAAATAATTTTATGGTTGGGGGTCACCACAACATGAGGAACTGTATTAAAGGGTCGTGGCCTTAGGAAGGTTGAGAACCACTTATCTAAAGCCGTTAGTGGCATAGTTAGGTAAGAAGGTTTATATGCCTAATATTTAAAAGAATAAAAAGAAGAGAAAACAAAACAATGAACAGGTAATAGCCTCATTTTTCCCCACAATGCAAATGAGTTCAGCTGCAACAGCCCTAAACATGTATAGCTAACTACATTTTTTATGAGATGCTACTAAGAAGGTTCAATCCAGTTCCTAAGAATAATAGCCTGGACACACTGAGTCTCTAAGAAAGCAAGTTTCCAGGTCTTCTTCTACTAAATTGATATTTTCATCAAAAGATTGAGGCAAGCTGAGCAACAACTCTGCCCTACATAATCCCAACTCTTTTATTCAACATACCTGCTTGGTTCTTTTCCTTTATAACTGTCTTATAAAGAAAAAGTAGTTATCAGAAATAAAGTGCAAATTAAAAAAGGAAACATTCATGCCACTGGCAATATTATTATCAGAAGAAGAGAAATTCTTATTTTTAGTAAGCAGTGGTAGAATATTAACATTTAGATATCATACTCCCCCAAATGTCATTATCCCCCCCTTTTCTTTTTTTTTTTTTGCTATTTCAGGTCTGCCTGAAATCATAAAATGACTTTTTTTGTACCATCTCCACAATATTTTTGCATATAGAGGCATAGTAACACATTATTAATATTTATGAACCTGGCCAAGTCAGTACAGCTTGGCTCTCAAAAAGGCCACCCTGCCTCGCCTCCCACCAACAAAAAAAGCAACAAAATTAGTTTAGAAGAGTTTAGTGAAATAACCTGAGAGAAAATATATTTAGATCAAGCAACAGGAGGGGAGCAAAAGTATAAAATATACAGGAACGCTAGACCAAGAAGAACACATTAATCAGAATCACCTTTTTAAAAAACCAGTCTCACATTCCAAACTCCAATGTGAGACAATCTGTTAAGAATGAAAAGATCTGGGTAGCAAGTAATTGGTTTACAGCATGAAGAGCAGCCATGACCAATTCTAATGCCTTATCAGAACTGGCTTGATTATCCATTTTTATAGAGAAAGGTAATTTCATGAAAGCAGGCAACAGTAAAGTTAGGAAGACAAACTTCTTTGTATATATGTTGTCAGCTCTTACACACACACTCCCTCATGTGTTGAGTTGTGTCCTTTAACGGGGTATGTTGAAGTCCTAACCCCTAGTACCTCAGAATGTGATCTGACCTTATTGGAGAAACAGTCACTGCAGATGTAATTAGTTAAGATGAAGTCATACTGGATTATAGGGGACACTTAAGCCAAGGAGACAAGTGTCCTTATAAAGAGAGGGAAATTTTGATACAGAGAGAGACTGGGGAAATGCTTCCTGATGACAGAGGTAGAGTGGAGTGATGTAGCTGCAAGTGAAGGAATACCAAGAGTTGATCGTCTAGCTGAGAAACTAGGGAGAGGCAAGCAAGGACTCTATTCAGAGCCTCAGAGGGAACATGGCTCTGATGACACCTTCCTTTCAGACCTCTAGCCTCCTGAACTGTGAGGGAGTACATTTTTAAGCCACTCAGGGTGTGGTACTTTGCTACGGCATCTCAAGAAAATACACATGTGTAACACACACATTTATCAGGAAAAGACCTATACAAACAGAGGCATTTGTATATTATGATAAACATACAAATGTAAACATCTGTATGTTATTAGAAACAGTTCAAAAAACATAGTAGTTGAAAAAATCAATACGTTTTGAGAATAACAAATTAGAGTTGGCTGTAAATACCTTGATTTGTAACAGGATTATACATAGAGCAGGGCATTATACATGCATTAAGTAGTGATGGACACAGCTATTTAAGGAACCATGCTGGCTTGAAAATGAAATTTTAAAAAGTGAGGCATTGCACAGCCCTGAGTTCCTAACCACCTCAGTTACTCTCATAAGAGAATATTTCATGTTAAGAATAATTGAATAATTTTGTGTACAAATATTTTCACTCCTCATAGATACTACACAATCTTTGGTATAGATGTCATCCTCTTCCACACAGATTTCTGTAACAGCCTCTCCCCTAGTTTCACCCCTTTCAAATCCTCCCTGCTCACTGCCACATGTCTGCCACTCTTTATTTTAAAAATATATTTTTATTGATTTTTTTTTATAGAGAGAAAGGGAGAGGGATAGAGAGCCAGAAACATCAATGAGAGAGAAACATCGATCAGCTGCCTCCTGTACACTCCCTACTGAGGATGTGCCTGCAACCAAGGTACATGCCCTTGACCGGAATCGAACCTGGGACTCTTGAGACCGCAGGCCAATGCTCTATCCACTGAGCCAAACCGGTTAGGGCATGTCTGCCACTCTTAAATGTAAAGCTCCTCAGCGGCCCCTATGTGCATACATTTCAATTTCCTAAACCATGTCCCAGGCAAAATTAGTTCAGTAGGATGTTTACATACAATGTTGAATGTCATTCGTGAGATGGAAAGAATTGAGAAATGCTGGCTTAAAAAATTAATAATTGGACCAATCCTAGATTAAAGGGGAAGAGTTTTATAGTCAGTGGCTTTGGCCACAGGAAAGAGGCAGTCTAAATATTTCACATTTTATTCACAATGAGCTAAGAGGAAAATAATTAACAGAAAGTAGAACTAGGGTGACATAACAGAGTGGTATTGTGGGAGGAGGATCTCATAGGTCACACAAGTGGCTACCACTGTTCATCTACATGAGTCTCATTTTAATGAGAATTGGCCTGGTATGAAAATGTATGACAAATCTATAAATGGCATTATAAGTGTTTACTTCTTATAGAATGTTTTTAAGAGCAAGAGGAGCCTTTGAAGTGATCCAGTCAACCTACTCTGATTCTATTCTTGAGGAATCTGAGACTCAGAGAAGTTAAGCACCTTTAATGGAAATATATCTAATCTGTGGCAGTTCTAAATTGGAAGCAGGCTTTTTTTTGGCTACCTGTACAAGGTTTGGTCTACTACACAATGACAGAAGAAGTGGAACATGAATTCATTCAAAAAATAATTGTGAAACAGTGACAATGCAGCAGTCACTGTCCTAGGTATTGGGAATCAGACCATCCTTACTATGATGGAGCTCACAGGATAGAGGCAGGTTACAGGAGTCAGGACTGCCAGGTGTGCAGTGTGGATTCTAGCTCATGAAGGGTAGTCCAGGAAAGGTGAAAGGTGTTGTTTGCACAGAAATACATAAAGTAAGGGGTTGAGCCTTGCAGATAGCCAAAAGAACCTCATTCCTGGCACAGAAGGAAGTTAGAGAAATGGCCCTGGGCACCAAAAATGAGGGAAGAAGACCTGGTGTTTGCGGCAGAGTCAGCTGGGAAGAGTGGTAGGAAATGAGGCCAGAAAATAACAAGAGGCCAGATGAGGTCATGCTAAGAACCTTGGAAATTTATATTGAGTGAAGTCAGAAGTCACTGGAAGGTTTCAGTAGAGTTATATAATTTGAACATAGTTTAGAAGACTTACTCTGGCTAATGAGTATAGTGTGTAAGAGTGCCAAAAGGTCAGATATCTGATTATTCTAACAATCTAGGCAAAAGTTGGTGGATGGTAGCAATTCAGGTCAGAAGTGGCCGAATTCTTTCTGGATAGATCCAGTTAGTTCCTTGTGAATTAGATGTGAAATGTGAGAGAAGGAGAAAAGTTAAGTGACTCCAAAGTTTTGAGCCTGACCAACTGGAAAATTAGAGGTGCCATTTGGGGGGGTGGAAGGGTAATAGATGGGAAACCAATTCCTTCATAATGCTAAGTTACAGAATTAAAAGGAAAATCATTTATAAACACACACAAATGAACAGATTTACATCACCTAATTATAACTACAGAGTGCATCACAAAAAAGCTAAACAGACAAAAGCACTCAACAAAAAACAAAGGATTTTACTGATGTCTCATTTACAGATTAAAGTATAACATTTTTGTCATCTGTGTAATCATGTGTAATCATATTGTCCAGATACAAAAATAGAAATGCATATACTTTAAATTCCGACCATTTAATATCAAGGGAAGCCAATGGATTTTTTATTATAAAGATAAAGCTCTAATTTAAGTTTCAATTAGCATAGTAAGTATAGCTTTCACCAGCACTAAATACGCCCCTTAAATAAACCTACTCCTCTTTGGACTCCAAAGCTGCAAACATACTATTTGTTATAAACCACTATGGGCTTAGAAAAAAAAATATTTTAGGAATAAGCAGTGGGTGGGTGAAGACTGGGTGGACAAAGCGCATTATACACTGTGAGTTTGAAGTTCGGGTAAACATTGTTTTCCTACACCCTGAGTCCCTGAATGTTGACCTGAAAAATTTCCCCACAAAAATGTAGAAATAGATTGGTTCAGTGCATTGTCTCTGGAAGGCAACTGCCAACTTTCTCAAGAAACCTCCACTGGCATCACAGACTCCTGAACATTCATTGAATCCTTCCAGCAAAAAGTAAGATTGGCTAGAAGCAGGAAAGAGGAAGAGCAATAAAAGGAAATGGAAGCGGGGTCAGGGATCCTTAAAATGAAAGAAAAGAAGAGGAGGATGTATCTAAGGCAGGATTTTTTTGCCCACACCACAAACTAGGCTTAATCAGCATCTGTGAATAGACACACTTATCAACCTCTATCATCATAATTGCAGTAACTTTCATAGAAAACTGGATAGAACAGTATTTTGAATATGTAATCATTACCTCAGCAGGTTTGAAGTTATAGATTGAAGAACTTTTTAATTCCTAAGATATATAATACAGTTTTGAAAAGTAAAGCTGCCATTTTTAAAAAGAAATGAAATCTATTATCTAAGAATTCTAGTAATCAAATCCTTTAGCATATAATTATTTTCTAGGTATGGGTCATTGATTTCAAAAAACGTAAAGGAATTACAGTAAATGTGGTTGTTATTTTATCTCAGATGACCAAGAGAGGGTAGGATACTGACTCACTATTGCCAGTAATTCATCCTGTGACCGAATATGAACTATGCTTCAGCACTTTTAATTTTAAGTCTTCCTCCAGCAGCAGATCAGTACATCGATGCTGAGACTCCTTCTCTTTTTCCTGTTGTGACAGAACATCTTCTTTTAGACAGTCTAGCCTCAGGGGAATAGCGAAATTTTCTTGTTTCTTGAGTTCTTCAAAAGGGCCTAACTCCAAGTTAGCGGTGTCAGTCAACCATCGCATGACTCCATAGCACAAGACTGATAAACCCCAAGCAAAGTTTTCATCTTCTTCTTCATTTTATTTAAAGTGGTGCTAAGGTTGGAAGAAGACTAGAGAAAGAGGAAATGTTAAATTCTCCTTGTGTAAGATCTTGAAAGTCACCTAGCCCAACATCCAGCAACACAAACAAGTGATTTTTGTAGTCTGTGCAGAAATATGCGTCTGAAGGAAAAAAGCTCACATCTGCCAAAGGCAGCCTGTTCTCCTTTTGGAAAGTTCTCATTATTTGGAAGGCTGGCAGGGGAGTCAGATGGGTGCACATTTACAAATGGGGCTTGGGGAGAAGGAAGGGAAATCGGGGAGTGGAGTACAGTATGGAGATGGCAACTGGGTTTACCATGCAACCAGGCAAGGCTTCACATCTGTCCTCTCATTGGCTGTTTCCCTGGCCCAGAGATTAGCCAGGGCTTTTCTGGAGATGGGAGTAGGAAGGAAGTGGGCAAGGGATGCAATGCGGCAAAATCTTCCCAAGGGTCAGGCATCAAATTACAGAAAGTCCAGTCTTTAGAGGTACAACCAGTTTACTACCCAAAACATCAGCCTCTGGGAAAAGAATGTGGCCAGATTTCAAACACATTTTCGTATGCTGCTTCAATCTTATTCTAAGTGAGGCAGGATACTGTTTTTGTTTGGTTTCAATTCATTTATTTTTAAATTATAGTTGAGGTATGTTATATTCATTTCATGTGTACAACATAGCAACTTGACATTTGTGAACCCTATGCAGTGCTCACCATAATAAGTCGAGTAATCACCTGCCACAATTCAAAGTTAACACATTATTAGTAACTATATTTCCTATGTTGTACATTACATCCCCATGTACACTGTTTTATGCCTGAAGTCACTGGATTTCATAAGGATTCATAGAGGATTTAAAGAAGATTAAAATAGAGGCAACTGATAACCTATTCTGCATTTGTTCGGGTTTTCAGAATCTGGGGTGGATGTTAGGATAACTAACCCAGGATTTTAGGTGTTGAAGCTGTGGGAATGTATGTTGATTTGCCTCTGTTACTATGATTAAATGTAAATGAGGGAAGTATCCAAACCAGAGTTACAAGCAGGGGCTATGTCAAGTAACTGGTATGACAAGAGTATTGGCTAGTCACAACAGTGACAGCTATGAATAGGCAGTCAATGAACTGAAATGAATTCCTGAACTTCATCCTGGAGAGTTGTGAGAAAGGGTTCCTGCATGGTTTACTCTAGCTACTCCCTCTGCTCCCATCACCAGAGCATTAGTTTTGTGTAGGAAAACTTAAAAGTATGAGGGGAAAAACAATAAAGAACTTTTTATATCTGTGTTTAGAGGAAAAGGATAAAGTATCCTTTACTCCTGAAATCATTGAGCAACTAGCAAGTACTAGATGACCGAGTTTTTAAGCAGTTCTATGAGAGAGGTATCATAGCTATGGGTAAAGATAGGTGCATCTCTTAAAATTCTAGATCAAACAGGACCATGGCTATTATGCTGGTTGTTAACACTTTCTTTGTGTTTACTATTGCAATTGTATTTTGATAAAGAGCCTTAAAAGTTTAATACTACATTGAAAGTAAGAATTTCCTTTAACATTTTATGCTTTCTTCCCATTGGAAAATATGTTTATTCACTATATGTAAGTTGACTGGGTTATTTTTTTGTTTTAATATTTTTCAAATTATAGTATTGATATATGCTTATTGATGAAAATTTCAAAATTATTGAAAAATATATTTCAAAAAATAGAGATATCCTATATGAATCCAAATATTAATTTGTATTTATGAAAGAGACATTTACTTCTCCTCTGGGTTTATTTTGCATGTATAAAATATACATTTTTTTTTTTGCAAAATCCTATCTAATAAAAGAATAATATGCAAATTGATCATACCTCTGCTACAACCACAAGCCACACCCACCAGTGAATCAGGAGCAAGTATACAAATTAACCCAACCAAGATGGCTGTGACCATGGAGCAAGCAGGAGACTTGGGTTTTCCCAGCAATGGAGGAAGCCAAGCTTCCCACATACCCTGGCTAGCCCAGGCCTCCACTCAAGGTTACAAAGTTTCAATTATAGAAGATAAGTAAATCCAACAAAAAATGGCAGCAGCCACAAATCTGGAGAGAGCAGGAGGCTTGAGTTGCCCCCGGCAATAGAGAAAGCCAAGCTTCTGCAGCCCTGGTCTGCCTTGGCCTCTGCTCAAGGCTACAAAGTTTCAATTATAGAAGATAAATAAATCCCAGATACCAGGGCCTCCACTTGGGTTGCCGAGGGGTCATGGCTGGCCTGCAAACCATCATAGGCCCCTCACCCAGACTGCCCCATGCCCCAAGGGAACCCCCACCCTGATCTGGGACACCCTTCAGGGCAAACCAGCTGGCTACCACCTGCGCACCAGGCCTCTATCCTATCTAATAAAAGAGTAATATGCAAATTGACCATTACTCCAACACACTAGAGGCTGTCCCCATTTGGACACAAGATGGCCAGCAGGGGAGGGACATAGGGAGGGGCCAGCTCTACTAGGAAGGGAAATTGTAGGTGATCAGGCCTACAGGGGAGGGCAGTTAGGGGCAAACTGGCTGGCAGGGAAGCAGTTAGGCATCAATCAGGCTGTAAGGGGAGTAACTAGGGGGTGATCAGGCTGGCAGGTAGAAGTGGTTAGGGGCAATTAGGAAGGCAGGCAGGAGAGCAGTTGGGAGCCAGAAGTCCTGGGTTGTTAGAGGGATGTTCCAGATTGGAGAGAGTGCAGGCTGGGCTGAGGGACACACACACACACACTCACACACTTGTGCACAAATTTCCTGTACCGGGCTTCTAATGTATATATATATTATATAATTTGTATTTTACTTTTTTCATTTTACTTTATGGCATAAATTTTCCTGTCATTAGTCTTTAAAAACACAATTTTACAATATCTTCTTGAGTTACTAAATCATCATTATTTAAACATTGCTCTATTGTTGGACATGTGGGCTTTTCTCAGAAAGTTGGTATAAGAAAAATCTCTCAGGAAATACCTTTTAAATATATATCCTTGCTTCTATCCCTAGTATATTTTTAGGTGTGATTTCTGTCTGAACAGTTGCTAGGTCAGCACATATGTAATGTTAAAATATCAAGATATTGCCAAATTACATTCCAGAACTATGAATCCTGTTTCTCTATATCTTTCCTAGCAGTTAGTAAAATTCATTAAAGTTTGTTAAAAGTCCTATCCCTCGAAAGAGAAAAATAATGGGCACAAATTCTTCGAATTCAAAGAGAAAAAAAAATGCTTTTTATTGATTTTTCCATTTTATTTTCCCCTGTTAATATGTTGCCATTCTTTAAAAATCACAGAAACTTTGTCTAATATGTTTAAAATGTAATTTCCCATTCTGTCACATCTTTTAACCTTATTTATAATGATTTTTAAGTGGTTTACTATAGTTCGTGCCTTACCAAAGTTTGTTTCATTATTTATAGTTTTTACATAAATATTTCACATTTTTCATGGATTTCGTGGTTACTCAAGATTTTTTTTTCTTTACAAGATTATAAAAATACTCTATATTTTAATCTAAACTTTGATAATTGCATTACATGAATAATTAACCCATCTATATTTTGTATATCTTGTAAGATAGGAATTTAACTATCTCTAGACAAATTGCTTCAAGTCCATTTGTTAGTCAGTTTATCTTTCCCCACTGATTTGAAACACCATATTAAACCACAAATTCTTTTTTTGTTGTTGTTTTTTGTTTTTGTTTTTGTTTTGTTTTTTATTAATTTTTTATACATATCTCCCCATTGTCCCCCCTCCCTCCCAGGCATACCCCAACCCCCCAGTGTCTGTGATCATTGGTTATGCTTATATGCATGCATACAAGTCCTTTGATTGATCTCTTATCTACCTCACCTAACTTTAATCTTCCTGCTGTAATTTCACAGTCTGTTTGCAGCTTTACTGCCTCTGTATCTATCCCTTTGTTCATCAGTTTATAATGTTCTTTATTATCCACAAATGAGTGAGATCATGTGATGCTTCTCCTTCATTGACTGGCTTATTTCACTAAGCATATAAGGCTCTCCAGTTCCAACCAGGTTGCTGCAAATGGTAAGAATTCCTTCTTTATAATGGCAGCATAGAATTCCATTGTGTAGATGTACCACAGTTTTCTGATCCACTCATCTGCTGACGGGCACCTAGGCTGTTTCCAAATTGTAGCTATTGTAAATTGTGCTGCTATGAACATAGGGGTGCATAAATCCTTTCTGATTGGTGTTTCACAAATTCTTAAGTACATGTATGTATGTGTATATGCATATCAGCATAATCATCGGTATAAATGTGTGTGTATGTGACTGAAAGAATGAGTGGTCCTCATTATACTTCCCATCTCTGTATGTCATCATTGTCCCCAGCTTATGAAATAACAAAGGCATGTGGGTACAAACCCACAGACAACACAGAAGTGATGTGCTACAGGCATTTGTCAGGGAGCATAAACTTGATTCCACTGCTTCCTCAACAATGATCACTCTTAAGGAAATTGGAATTGCTGATACGTACTTGCCTAAAATCTATGCAGATCTTTATTCCTGAATAATCTGAAATTCAGTTTGGGATTAAACAAACCATAAGAATATTGTTCCTGGATTGAATGCTTTTCTAGTAAAACTGGTTTTCACTCTATTGCTCTCTTCCACATGAAAATATCTAAGTACTCAATTGACATTAAAAGATACAGCTTCATTACCTCATGATACACCCTGTACTCCATAGGGTTTCTTTCTGGTAACAAAAGAGAAAATTGTCTCTGGTCACTTGAGGAAGAAAGAGTTGGGCTCCCACAGAGTAACTGGTTTGATTTTACTTTAACACAGAAAACACAGCTGTGTTTTTCTTGGAATAAAACATGAGAATATTTAGGCAAATTTGTGGCCTTTGTTCAGCAAATAAACAGTTTCAAAGATTTTTAACTTACTTTACTCCAATCTCTTTCTTCATTTTCAAATTTTACTTTCTGTTTGTCCTGATTTCTGTATTAATATTACCTTTTTAAATGGTATGAATTTTGATAGAGTGCCTTAAATATATTTTAGAAAAAGATTGGGCATTAATAAACACAAAAAAAGGATACTCTTTAGGGGAAAAAAAAACATTTTGTGGATCTTCTATCTCACTGAGAAGAAGAGAGTACTGGAGAAGAGCAAAAGCTTGATTACATTCAGTGGTATATTTAGAGAGAAGACTCTCTAAATAAACTCTAAATAAATTCTATAAAATTACTACTTATTTTCTAATGGTATATTTTTATAATGCTATTTTGTCCAATATCATCATGTTCTTCTCTTTTGAAATTACACTCTCATTGGTATTTGCCAAAGCAAATATGACCTACATGTGAATTTGTATAATACATATTACTTTCTAAAAGTAGAAACATAATACACTTATTTTTAATATGACCTTTCAGCAAAGTAGCACAAAGTAGAAAAAGAACATGTTTGTTTGTTTGTTTGTTTTAAAATTTTTCATTACCAACTTCTACCTCAGTACTTACTTATGTCATACTGTTATTTCTGACCTTTACCTAAAATAAACCGCTGAAAGCAAACTGCACCAACATCATTTGTCAATGTACATATATATGTATAAATAAGTATATACACAAATTTAAACCTTTACCATTTCACCTGTTTCTAAGTGCAAACTTCATTACCACAAAACTAAAAAGCCCCAGGAGCAGGTAAATCCTAGAGTCTCCTCTAAATCAATGAGTCTCTATGGAATTTAATAATAATTATTATATATATGTATATATATATATATATATATATATATATATATATATATGTGTGTGTGTTTGTTAGTGTTTATATATTATATATATATATATAAAATCATCTCCACTATTTGTCTCTTGCTCACAAAAAAAATCCATTATGTTTTCTGAGACCTTGAAATATCCTAACAGGCTTTTAAATAACCCATTGTTTTATTATTCTAGGGTGTCTTGAAATAAAAATCATAAAAACCAATCAATGGAATTTGTGAATAATTAGTATAGAACAGCACATTGACATTTACCTCTCATCATTTTGATAACTTAGTAAGCAATCCTAAAGGCCATGACTTGTAATCTTCTGTAATATTTTCGAGGCATAAATTTGAATTGGGTGAGCTATGAACTTAGCGTGCAGCAGTAATCCCTTAACTGATGACAAAAAGTTCAACTTTCTTACATTTGTGCACCTTTTTGTTGTTTGTTTGTTTGTCTGTGTTTTGCTTGTCATCATGTTCATAGGCTTCTGCAGTAAAGTTCCCTGAAAATTAATAATAGTCAAGACAAATGTGAAAAGGAAATACTAGTATATTGTGATCAAAGAAATTAATATTTTATGCATATAATAGGAATATTAATTACTGTAATTACAGACTAAAAGAGTAGTAAATGTCTTATAATTTAATGTATTTTATAGAAGAAATATATATGGTGTGATGGTAGTCATTCATTTGGAAGAATTGGGAGAGGTGATCAGAGTCTATATGTATATGCCAAGAGTAGCCTATTTGGCACTTCAAAATGATGGTTTAATTTTCACAAATTTTTTTATGGCAGGGGAGCAGAGTATTTGTTTTTTAAAGACTCTGGTTGTCTCATCACAGTGTGATAAGAAATTAGAGGACATGAAAACATCTGTGAAGAGAAAGAAAATTCAATTGACTCTTAGATTTAGAAGCTGTAATCTGCCAAACCAAAATAAGCAGCATGGATATAACACTGTTTTGTGAAAAATGTTTTGAAAAAATCTTGAAACCTGTATATACCCCCCATTTTGTAATTATATTTTGTTTCTTTACATGGCTCCCTCCAGCTAAATGGGAAACTCCTTGAATGTACATAATAGGCACTTAGTATATGTTTTAGCAAAAATAAAAAAAGGATCCCAAGTCTATTTTATAGAAAAGATTGTTTTATTAACTTTTGGTCAAGAATATGTTTATATACTTTCAGAAAACAATTCCAAGACCAAGTGGACTCCTGCAACAGAGAGGAATTGACAGGTCTGTTCCAACCACGAAGACAAGAGGAGAAACAGTCCAGAGATGGAAGACGCTTATGACACCATGCCATGTGAGCAGTCAGCAGCTGTGCATCACTACAGGATGCCCAGGACCAAACCAGAGAGGATCGGACCTGCATTGCCACCATTACTGATGTATACACATAAGGAACTGTTTGACATTGAAACTGGAACTCAGAACTATTGGACATTGAAATTGGGACTCAAACATTTTTTGTTCTTATAGGTTTATTTCTAGCCTACAGAGGCAAGATGTTTCTAAAGAAAAGAATTGGGTGGGAGAAACAGATACAGAGGCAAAGAAGCAGTGAACAGACTGTCATACTACAGCGGGAAGGCAGGGGAGGTTGTGGGGGAGGGGTTGTAAGAGATCAACCGAATGACTTGTATGCATGTATGTAAGCATAATCAATGGATATAAGACACAGGGGGGCGGGGGGTATGTACTGGAGGTAGGGAAGGCCAGGGGGGTGGTCAATAGGGGGGAAAATAAAGGAGACATATGTATTACTATTTGTAATACTTTAAACAATAAAAAAATAATACAATAAAAAATAATAAAAAGAAATGAATGCTCCCTTGCCTGCCCTCCAGTCCAAACACTTAATATCAGTAACCCCTTGTGATCATTTTTCAACCAAAAGAATCATCTGTTATAGTGAATTATGTGGTGTGTTATCCAGAAATAGCTTTTGAACTAACATGCTCCAACTTAGGGACCAGGAGTATTGACCAGTAACTATACACAGCTAGACCTTCTCTGGAAACTATCTATAGTGAAGAGAACTGCCTCTTTGAAGTTCTCTCTCTCTCTCTCTCTCTCTCTCTCTCTCACACACACACACACACACACACACACACACACACACACACACACCACCGCCTTCTTGCATTCAATAGTTGGTCAATGCAATGTTACAAAGTCCTCCTCCTCAATAACCACCCCAGCTCCATGGCTCCTTTAGTTAGGATCAGGAGGCATTTCTATTACAACTGCTTTGAGGTTCACCTTTTCCTCTTCTCCAAGCATGCATCTCTCCCCAGCTGGTAGTATTCCCCAGAGCACTCCCTAATAAACCTCCTACATAATATCCGCCTCAAACTCTGTTCCACAGAACTTAACATGCAACATCAGTGGAGCTGTATAAAAATATGGATTTCCAGGCCTCATTCTAGATCTACTAACATAAAAATTTAAAGCATGTGAATATTTTCAGTTTCATAATTCATATGCCAGAAGTTTGCCTTAAAAAGTTACTATTTCCATAAAAATAGCAATCAGTTCTTCTGCTTCCCATGAACCTCTAGGTCTCAAGACTAGTTGCTACCTGACCTTTAAAAAAAATCTATATCTTCTAATCTAACACTTCTCAGCTAATGGCTTCTTTGAGTATCTCTCATCTAAATTGGGTACTTACATTTTTATTTCTTGTGTTTACTTAGGCCTGCATCTATTAATAGGTGGTTATAAAGCTGTACCCTTTAATTTGTACCAACCAGATTCCTTTTAGGGCAAAAAAATTCTTTAGAACTATTCGAAAAGAAATTCCGTATAGATATAGACAATATGTTCTGGCCTACAATGAAGGGGATGCAGATTGCATCAGTTTTAAATATGCAATAATTCCCAAACCCTGTTTTTTCAGACTTCGCCATTAATATATTTCAAATAAGGGAATGATCATCACTATTGCAATTTTTTGATAAGTCTTAGTCTGTTCCTTTCTGAAATACAAGCTATGGTGAACACACTTTCCACCTGTGTGATAAGACATCTTAAATAATCATCCCTGTGATGAAAATCTCTTCATTTCAATTGTAATGACTATATAAAGCACAAGTCCAAGAGAAAGCATTTGAAATATGCAAAAATTATTTTAAAATAAGCCTACTGGGCCAACAGATGTCAAAAAAAAAATTAAATGGGCACCTTTTTATTCTTTCATTTCAATGAGCTTTCCATTCTCACTCCCTAGCTATAATATAAAGAGGCTGGCTCTGGAACATAACTAGCAAAAAGAAAAAATGAAACCTGGAGTTTGTGTGCCAAGATTCAATCTGCTGTGCCTGGAAAAGTGCTGAGACCTCAAAACATTGAGAAATTTGTTTCTGAACAGAAATGCTGACACCACTTATTTGTATCAATTCAACCCCCTGAGTTGTGTGGGTGCAGTGTGCTACTTCCATTCCTTAAGATGTTCTGTCTAACTCCAAGGCAGGCAAACTACACAGAAAATCGTTTCTCCAACTCTAAGTATCCTCATACATTAGCTGGGGACAGATGCAAAGGCTTCTTCTCAGTATCATGAGAAAAGATGGGTATCAATCACCAAAACGGATCTGTAAATGTAATCACCCAATACCATCACCACACTATAATCCCTCCAAATTTGGATCATTTTTCAAGCTGGGCAACTACTTGGAGAAAGGCTGGCAAACTACAGGTCTCAGACCAAACCCATGTTTTTTATACACACTGGGTTAAGAGTGGTTTTTACATTTTCAAATAGTTGGGGGAAAAAAATCAAAAGAAGAATAACACTTCATCTTTTGTGAATATTATATGAAACTAGTGGCCCACTGCATGAAATTGGTGCACAGAGGGGTTGGGGAGGTGTCCCTCAGCCCAGCCTGCACCCTCTCCAATTTGGGACTCCTTGGGGGATGTCTGACTGCCGAAAGTTGGACATTCCTCTCGCAATCCGGGACCGCTGGCCCCTAACCATTCACCTACCTGCCTGCCTCATCGTCCCTAACCACTCTGCCTGCCAGCCTGCTCACCCCAACTGCTACCCCCACGGGCCTTCTCACCCCCAACTGCCCTCCCTCCTGGCCTGATCATCCCTAACTGCCTCTGCCTCAGCGCCGCCACCATGGCTTTGTCTGGAAGGACATCCAGAAGGTCTCCCAAAAGGTCTCCCACTGTAATTAGCATATTACCCTTTTATTAGTATAGATTCCACTTCTGAGTCCATAAATATTGTATTGGGATACAATCACATTAATTTATATAGTGCCTAGGGCTACAGTGGCAGAGCTGAGTAGTGACAGCAGAAATCTCAGTTCCACAAAGCATAAGTTATTTCTATCTGACCTTTAAAAAAAAAAAAATGCCATCTCCTGACTCAGAGCATTGCAATTTACAAGGCTGTTTGATATGCATCTTTGGTCACGCTAATTAGCATTTGATTTATAGTTGTTCCTGATATTTTCTTACAATCCTTTGTACAATCCTGGTGTCAATTGTTTCTTCACTACTTTCATTTTTGGTTTTATTTATTTGGTCCTCTCTCTTTGTTTCTTGATTAATCTTGCTAATGGTTCATCAATCTTATTTATCTTTTCAAAGAACCAGCTCTTAGTTTCATTGATTTTTTTTCTTTTAGTCTCTATGTCATTCATTTATGCTCTATCAACCTTTATTATTCCCTTCCTTCTACTTATTCTGGGCTTTTATTATTCTCTTTCTAGTTCTTGAAGTTATAGGGTTAAGTAGTTTATTGCTGATTTTTCTTAATTTCTTTTTTTTTGAAGTATGCTTGTAGTGCTTTGAACTTCCCTCTCGGGATTGCTTTCACTGTGTCCCATAGATTTTGGGTGGTGTTTTCATTTTCATTTGTTTCCAGTAAGTTTTTTAAATTTCTTTCTTGACCTCAGTGGTAACCCATTCATTGTTCAATAACATGCTATTTAGCCTCCATGTTTTTGAAATTTTTTGAGTATTTTTACTGTAGTCAATTTCTAATTTCATTCCATTGTGATCTAAGAAGATGCTTAATATGATTTTAATCTCCTTGAACTTACAGAGACTTGTTTTGTGTCCTACCTAACATGTGGTCTATCTTGGACAATGACCCATGTACACTTGAGAAGAATATATATTCTGCAGTTTGGGGGTGAAATGTCCTATAAGTGTCAATTAAATCCATCAAACCATTGCATCATTTAGAGTCACTGTTTCCTTGTTAATTTTTTTGTCTGGAAAAATCTATCCAGGGAAGTCAGGGGGGTAATAAAGTCCCTTACTATAACTATATTGCTGTTAATCTCTCCCTTAAAGTCCTTCAGAAAAATTTTTATATATATTTAAGTACTCCTACATTGGGTGCATATATGTTTACCAAGATTATATTATCTTGTTGGATCAATCCCTTTAGTATTATGTAGTGACCTTTGTAATTGCCTTCATTTTGAAGTCTATTTTGTCAGTATGAGTATTGCTATCTCAGCTCTTTCATTTTCCATTTGCATAGAAATTTTTTTCCATCCCAATTAGTATTAGTTTATAATAATGTTGGAATCCTTCAATTTCTCAATGCCATAATCAAAAGTAGTTTGTTTATAACCTGGTACTTAGAGTATTTTGTGTGGTGAAGAGCCAAAGATCAAATACTTGGAAAGCATATCCTGTCTGAAAATCTTAACTAACAAACTTGTCACTCAAAGAACAAAGAGAAGTTTTTCCCTTTGGCTCCTCAGATACTCTAATGCAGTGAAGAATCCTGAACACATTATCTTTCTCTTAAACTCTTAATATTTATCATGCAGATACAACACATCTTTCTGACAAGGTCAGACTTTTCTGAAATTGAGTTACTAAAGCAATTTTGTACATTCTCTCTACACATGCCATTGGCCTTGGCCTGAAGATACTATTCAATCAGAAAAAAACACTTTCATCTCTTCTACTATTTTCACTCTACATTTTACACTTGAGAAGCTATGGAATATATATAAACTCTTATACCTTTCCTCTGATACATATAGAGGGGAGATAAATAATGATTACCAATTCATTAATTAGATCTAGATAAAGTTCTATTAAGAATAATGACCAAGCAAATACAGGAAGGATAAGATCTAGTCCATGTGACCAATAATTATATCACTTTGGGAAAAATTTTTGACCCGCCCCCTATGAGAGACCACATCATCTCTATGGGCCATTCTTATTTAAAAGCATCTCTATTTCTGAATATTTGCTAAATGTTCATTTAATCCAAGTCTCAGTTTACTCATCTCTTAGACATAAGACCTATGAGATAGGTGATTAACTAAACTGAGAAAACGTACTGAAAGAAAGTGGCACATAGTGCTCCAAAGATGATGATAATAGCATATTTTGTGTTTGTAGATCATTTCAAACATGATAAGCAGTTAGAGAAGAGGCTAGATAGTAGGAGCAACCCCACAATGTGAAAAAGATGCTTCTTCTTTTTGAAAGTTGTTGAAATACATGACAAACCTTTTCTTGATACAAAGACTCTTCTCATCCTGCTTACATGAGGCATATAAGACCCAAGCCTTTGCCAGATGATCATACTCTTTACTCATCCTTGGTTAACACAGACCAAGAGGATGAATGTGGTTCTTCCATTTGGAAAATAATCACAAAAACACTCAAATTCACAACCACATTTCATAGTGAGAGATCCCAGCACGGAATCTCACTCGACAACTAAAAATATAAAATATCCTCTTTTTATTTTACCTTATTTTAGAAACTCAAGATATTTTAAGCTCTTTCACTAAAACAAGCTCTGTCTCAAAACCAAAATTTATAATCTAAAGTTGAAGACTATTTTGTAATCTCAAAGCTCATCAATGTATGATTTCTCAATCATTGTAAATATTTTTACATTTCAATAGTTTTCTTGGAAGATCATAACTATTATTGAATTTTTTTAGCACTATAACTATACATCACAGTCACAAAGGAGTTTACATTTAAAATGATCAATCAAACCCCAGAGAGGGCTTAACACCATCACATTAATCTTTAAAATGTTAACATTTCTTAACCAATAATAAAAGGAAGAAATTGGGATACATAGCAGAAGCATCTGATTTTGTTTCTTTTTTAATCTCTTCCCAATGAGTTCATAGAATTTATGGGTTAAAACTTTTACTCTATGTGTCTGATTATTTGTCTGAATGTAGAGTCAACAATAAAATCTTAGTAATGTCCTAAGATTCAACATTTAAGACTACAATTGTTTAAATATGATGCTCTCATATAGATGTTAATATAGATATAATTCAATGAGACCAAGGCTTGATTAAAAGTGAACGAAAATACCAAGAGTACTTAAGAACAATTAAAATGTTTCTTAGGTTCATTTTTTCATTTATTTGTAATAGGCATTTGCAATTTATAATATCATAAACCCTGGAGACTCCATGCACTATCAAGGACAGTGAACTAACATGTTAATAGAGGATGGTAACTGCTGAGAAGATATGCCCATGTCTATGGGAATTAAGATGAGAGGCATTCAGATTAGAAGTTAGGAAGATGACAGTAATGCCCACTGTTGCAGGGCCAGAAGAGAATTGGTTACTTTTCTAGGTTGGAAGAAGAGTGGGGTTGGGGGGGGGAGGCGGTGAGAAAGAAAAGAGAGACCTCAAGGTAAAGCAAGTGCACATGCGAAAGCATGGCGCTATTTCGCAGTATAGGGGTCTAAAAGTAGACAGTCGTGGGTCTGAGTATGCTGTATTTTGGGAAAGTGGCCAGAGATGAAAATGCCAGGTCATGAAGAGCCATGTAAAACATGCCAATGATCTTGAACTTCAACCTGAAAGTTCTGGGAACCCAGTGGAGGATTTTAATCAGGAGTATGACTAATCAACTTTGACATTCAGAAAAATGTAAACAAAAGTTGGGAAAGATATAGGTGTGAGTGTTGCAGGGGCAAAAAATAAAGAAAGGTGCATAATTTAGGAGTCTATTGCAGTACTGCAGATAGTAAACTGTGAGCACATGTAGAAGAAATCCTGGAGAGAAGGCCAGTGATACAACAAGAAATATTTAGTAAGAACTGCTGTCTTATAATAAATAGAGTGAATGGAAAGCTAGGACAACTCCTAGATGTACTAGTAGGAGTTGGATGATTGCATGGACTGTGGCACTGTTCACTATAAGAGAGAAGACTGGAGATATTCTATTGGTCATGTTTTTATTTTTGGTATGTATTTATTACATATAAATAATTTCACTTATCAGAAAGATTTCTTTTTAATTAACTTTTAAATGTTTTAAAGAGCAAAACTATTATACAATAGTTTAAGGACAGGGAGAGAGGGAGTTGAGATAAATTTTCATATATGTCCAAACAGAATATACAGCATCAAGGGTTGTGGGAAAGTGAGAAAAAAAATAAGTTCAATGCTTGAGTTTCAATATCCAAACCAAAATGAACAAGCATTAAGAAGGTTTAATACGGCTCCTGGGAAGAAAGACATGTAACTTTTCAGGGAGAGCAGGTCAAAGGAACCAAATGCTTTGATAAAAGGTGGCATTCTCACACAAGAAAATATTTCAAAGGATGAAAAAAAACAAATGTAATAATATTTTTAAAAAATATTTTATAGCCCTAACTGGTTTGGCTCAGGGATAGAGCGTCAGCCTGTGGACTGAAGGGACCTAGGTTCGATTCCGATCAAGGGCAAGTGCCTTTGTTGCAGGCACATCCCCACTAGGGAGTATGCAGGAGGTGGCTGATCGATGTTTCTCTCTCATCGATGTTTCTTACTCTCTATCCCACTCCCTTCCTCTCTGTAAAAATCTATAAAATATATAAAAAGAAAAATATACATTTTATAGAAACTACCAAGATTTGACTACTTACATGTATGTATCAGGATGAAGGCAGACGGTTTACAAAACATGCCTGTGTTTGGACCTAAAAGCTATTAAAATGAAAAATGTCAGCATAACTTTACTTTGTCAAAAGCAGCAGCGACTGTTCCCACACAACATCCCAGTATCCTACGGGAAGAAGAGCTGAGATCTAATGCTTTTGGTATAATAAACATATTTGCAATTATGAGATACTTCATATAAATATGCAGAAACAAAGCCAGAATACACTTTTCAAGAAGAAAAAAAAAACTGGCAACGTTTCCTAAACAGAAGCCCCATTTATACCAGATCTGGTACTATTGGGTGCCAGACATCCACAGCAGGCACAGACGGCGAGGCTCCTATTGCTTGCTTCGCAGATTGCTGTCTGGTTGCAGTTTCCAGTCATATGTGATTTCGTGGAGCAGAGAAAGCCCCCGGCTCTCTTCTATCAGTTCTGCATCCATAGCTCAATCCGTCAAAATAAACATAATGGCTCACAAAGATTAGCCCCAGGTACTGCCTCTCTTTATCCAGAAAGCCTTCCTTTACCCCAATGCCAGTGGCCGGCAAACTCATTCATCAACAGAGCCAAATATCAACGGTACAACGACTGAAATTTCTTTTGCGAGCCAAATTTTTTAAACTTCCTCTAATGCCACTTCTGCAAAATAGACTCGCCCAGGCGGTGGTATTTTTGTGAAAGAGCCACACTCAAGGGGCCAAAGAGCCGCAGTTTGCCGGCCACGGCACTACGCAAAAGAAAAGGAACATGTTAATTTACAAATTTTGGAGCAACACAGGCTGAATAAGGGTGATGAGAGGAGAAGCATCCTCAGCTGTCATCCCTGCCTTTCACTTCTATAAGCTCTGCATCTTTCCTCCTTCCTTCCTCGATCTCTCCCTTCCTTTCATGTTTTCAATTAGGACTGAGATCATGTTCACAGCATTGTCTTTCTTTTCCAAAATAAATGGTCTCAGGAAGGTCATCAATGAATCATTCACATATCCACTCACACATGGATTCTATGTGCTTCTATGTGCACACTATCAACAGAAAAATAAACAAGGTTTGTTCTAAAGTAGGAGCGTTCTGATATGAAAAGACGGTTATGTTCTATACCTTTAAAATGTAATTTGATGGTGCTAAAATAGAAATAGGAAAAGGAGGTTAAAGAAAGATCCAGAAGAAACTAGAAATGTTAGTATTTTGTTAAACAAGTGCATTTTTTAAAAGCTCTTTTTTCCATCACACACACCGAGGCAAGGGCGTTGCAGATGCCTTTCCATATGCAATGTCTACTCTCCCCACAACTTATAATTTTGCACAGGATTTAAGAAAACCCAGGCTTTCCTACGTTCCTCTTCTCTTACTAAATCATGCCAAAAATCAGGACCCAATTAACAACAAAAAATTGTATTAATTTAAAAGTCATAACAGCAGGAATTGGAAATTCACTCACGCACACACACCGTATGACAGTCTCTGCAGATAAATATCCATATCTTTTTTAATGTATCTTTACTGTGGAAAGCATTACAGATATCACCTTCTTTCTCCCCCCATTATCACCCTCCACCCCACTCCTGCCCCCTCCCCAGGCCTTCACTGCACTATTGTCTGTCCACGGATTATGCATATATGCATATAAACTGGTTAATCTCTTCCCGCCCCTGACTACATGGTTCCCTCTGAAATTCGTCCATCTGTAGCATGCTTCCATGTCTCTGGGTCTATTTTGTTTATTTATTTTGTTCATTAAATTCCACATATGAGTGATATCATGCGATACTTGTCTTTCTCTGATTGACTTATTTCACTTTCTCTTTAATGTTACACAAACCATGCAGAACTAGAGCTCATCTTCAAGTGTTCATGCCCCAGAAGAACGTGTGTGCCCTCTCTTCTATCAACACGTACTTAAACCTCATTTTACCTTAAAAAAAGGGGGGAGGGAAGTAGTGAAAACACTATAAATAGGAACTCTCTCAAAAGTAACTGTGGCACTTTTATACTTTCAAAACCTGGGTTTAGGAGTTATATTAGAGTTAACCAAAAACACACTACTCTCTCACCCCTAACTTCAGGATGTAATTATTTTGTTTCCACATCTCAACCTTAAGAACTTTCTTTGGAGGTCATGTAGCTTCTACATGATAAAAGAAAACAAATGGAAACACACTATCAGTTATGAAATGTAGAACAAGCAATTGCTTCCTATACCTAGTTTAATTTTCTGTGTATTTCACTCCTCGCTTAAAATTATCTTTTTCAGCAAGTAACTGTAAGATTAAAGAATGCAAACATTCTTGTTTTAGGATACTGGAGGTATTTTCATTTCTCTAAGGAAAGAGCCTAACATGTTAATCAAATGATAACATGAAAAGAATATACATCTAAAACTATGTAAAGGACAGGTCTCAGTAGACAAATAGCGGAACAGGAGTGGCCAACTACCAGACAATCAGGGGAAATGAGTCAAACCCAGGTGATCAATCATGAGATCAATGTTTTAGCCAGATCTCATTCCCATACATATCATTTTTAGGACAATCATGTCTTTAAGCAAGGGCATAAGGTACCACTGATAGGAATCCAAATAATATTCATAGACATATATACACATATGTAGCATTTTTTACTCCAATAACCAATCCCTCTCTCTTCCTTCCTCCCTCCCTCCACCTGCAACCCCCCCCCCACACACACACACACAAACACATACCGCACACATATACACTATCTCATTATGGAAATATTTTATCAGGTTAGAGATGGTATTGCTTTTGCTGTTTCTCATTTTCTTGATCTATGCTAACCATTCCAGAATATTCTGAATATATATATCGCCTTGATAAGACAGTTTCCAATTCTTGACATTTTATGGCTCTTTTTATATAAAGGATTCCAAATGGGTATTCATTAAGTTTGTTTGGCCACTGGCGTTGTGAAAACAAAGGATTTATCACAGGGAAAAGGGAGAGTTGGAGATGGTGCACAAATCCCGTTGCAAACATTCTGGATTTACTTGGGAGCACTCAGTATTTGTGGGAGTGACTGTTTTCTGCTGAAAGCATAAAGGAGCTTAGGCCTTTAACTGCTCTCAGTGACTGAGAGTGCATTAAAGGATTAGTATAAGAAGCATGCCTGACATGAATAAAGCCACATTCTACATATCATACATAGCCGCCACACATCAACCTAGTTGTACACATCATCTGAAGCATGAACTAAGGAAAAGACACAATATAGAATTTTGATTTATACTTTATGCATGTTCTCTCCATACTAAATGAAAGGCAGTAAACGCAGCCCTGGCCAGTGTGGCTTAGTTGGTTGAGCTTAGTCCTGGGCACTGAGAGACCGCAGATTCGATTCCTGGTAGGGGCACTATGCCCAGGTTGCAGGTTTGATTCATGGTAGGGGGCGTGCAAGAGACAGCCTATCGATGATTCTCTAATCAATGTGTCTTTCTCTCCCTTCTTTCCCTGCCCTCTCTAAAATCAATAAAAATATTTTTTAAATAAATGCCAACACAATTTCAGATAAGAAATATAGAACCAGCAATTACATTCCATAACCAGTTTAATTTTCTGAGTATTTTACTGTTCACACAAAAAAAAAAATCTGTACAGCCAACACTCATTAGGTTAAATTATATGAACAATAAGAACCTGTAGAATTTTTTTATTTCTCTGGTTGATAGAAAAAAAATCTAGCATGTTAACAAAACTATAGTATAAAAAGATGTCTAAACCTACACCAGCACACATCTCAAAGAAGCATTTATCACAGTAACCATGGCAATCTGTTTCCAAAGAGGTAATTCCCAAACACACAGTTTTTCAACAATTTAGGATATTCCCAGGATCTCAAGGATTGCTATAAAAATGTCATCATCAACAACAATAACAACAAAAGTGTCACGTAATTTTCATTATGCTGTGTTGCAGCACTTTGGAGGGGACAGTAAAATGGCAGAGGCGTTAAAAATCAAATTGTTTTGAACTTTCAAAGATTACAAATCACATATTTCAGGGAAATAAATATGAAGCTGTGGATTCTTTTCAAATAGCACTGGACGCTTTGGCTTGTTCTCATGGTAGTGACCTCAAAGGATGTTCCCACTTTGTAAGAGAAAAACAGGGATATTTGAAGTGGCCAACACTGACTATTGGTGTCCCTACATGCTCTCCTATAACATTTTTCTGCCCTCCCAGCCTCCCATGTTAACCCAATTCCTTATCTTCCCTACCATGAACACTTATTTTTCTTCATACCCATTTTTTAAAGACCTAGAGTAAGAAAACAGAAAGAAAAGAAAATAGAAAAAAAGGAAGTTGCAATCTTATTACAAGTTTAGCCACAAATGATACGTACTGTATTACATTGAGTATTTTCACTGTTGTGAGCTTCATTTCCTTTAATCCACAAAATAAAGAAATGGAACTAAATGTTCTAGCTCTAACATTTTCCAAATACATGTGGCTGGCATACCTTACTTTTGAGTATAGAATTGGTATTACTTTGATGTATGATCTTCACTTGATAGTGTTTCTCTTTGATTAAGGTTGCCACTTCTGAGTGTATCACCGAAAAGAGTATGCATTTTAAAATTTTATGTGATTAGGCGCTAGTCTCTTCAATATTTCAGTGAAAACTCTCTAAACTTAAATAAAAGCATACAGAGAAAAAGCCACATCTGACGAAGACAATATTTCTTTTAATAAGGGGGTAAGGTGTGTTGATAAGGACTAGTTGATAAAGAATTTGTTAAGTGGAGGAAAACTCTACAGTATAAATCTTTTTTCTGAAAAGGAATGTTTGAAAGGTTCTGAGGCAATGTGACAAAAGCAACTCTGAAATACTTAAAAATAAGGTAGTAATTGCCAATTAAGTATATATTATTGCACATCGAGCTAACAGAAAATCAAAATTCATTTCAGGGTGTGGGGCGACCATAATTTATAACCATTAATTTTTTAAAAATGAAAGTGATACCTTGGCCAGTATGGCTGTTTGATGAACATCATCCCATGCAGCAGAAGATTCCAGACTTGAGTCCCAGTCAGGGCACATGCCTGGGTTCCACGCTCCATTCTCAGTAGGGCATATGCAGGAGGCAGCCAATTGATGTTCTCTTTCAAATCAATGTTTCTTTCTTTCTCCTTCTCCCCTCCTCTTTCTCCAAAATGAATAAAAACATATTTTTAAAGTTAAGAAAAGTGGAAGTGAAATAAGAGCAATGTTGAAATTAACATATGTGATATGTGTCTGTGACTTGGTTAGCATTCTACAACTAAAAAAAAACAAAAACAAACATAAAAATTTAGATCACTAGAAAGTAAACAAAATATAAAAGTAACAAATAAACAACCACCATCACCACCAAGGGGATTAGTAAGTGATTCTCAAAGATAGCTACCTGGCCTGGCCAATGTTGCTTAGTGGTTGGGCATCGACTTATGCACCAAGAGATCACTGGTGCCATTCCTGGTCAGAGCACATGCCCAGGTTCTGGGCTTGATCCCCAGAAGGGGGTGTGCAGGATCCAACTGATTAATATTTCTTGCTCATCAATGTTTCTATCTCTATCTCCTTCTCCCTTCCTCTTTCTAAAATAAATGAGGAAAAAATTTTAAGTCGCTATCTCTCATAGATATAAGCCCTGCTTAGAATCTCTCTTGAAAATACAGATTGGACATAGAAACCACCCCTGACTGTCATTAGCCATCGGGTATTTATGAAGTAATCTGTCAGGTTACTAAATTTTAACTGTAAATATCTGCTGACATAAGGTTACATTGAACTTCCAATGCCTTTGGGAAAAATAAATGGCACATATTTTCTAAGAAATGAAATCACTGTCTTAAGACTAGTGAAAATATATATATTTGTAAATTATTGCTCAATAAATTTTAAAGTAAAATTCTAAATATTTATAATTTTGAAACCATATTTACATAAAATGATAACTTAGATGTCAAGCTAAAACCTCCCAATCTTTTGAGATGTATAAAAAATCTAGAGGATTACCTTAAACCCCTAATCACATGCCTTATAGCTCAAAAGAAACATTTCCCATCTTCTCATACTCTCATACTGAACAACTTAATTTTCTGCAGCCGCTACTATTTCCAACAGTTCTCAATTTCATCCAAATGGCTTATCAAGCTTTTTTCCCCAAAAACACAGTTCCTTCCCTAAAAGTAATTATGATGCCAGGTGGATACAATAATGATGTTTTAATATCTTGACAAAAATAATTAAGTTCATAACACAAAAAACCTGCACTATTGAGAATACATTTAAATAGAAGTCTATTACTAGTATACACTTTAATCATTTCCATGATTTAATTATACTACAACTAGAGGCCCAGTGCACAAAACTCGTGCATGGGTAGAGTCCCTAGTCACTACCAGCTGCCAGTGGGGGCTTCCCTTCACATCCAAATTGGCCTGGTGCTGCCCACTTGCCTGCTTCATCATCCCACTTTGGTCCCACTCGCATCAGGGCCCACTGAGCCCAGCAATGCCTTCACTGCCACCCACTGCCAGCACTGCATCATTGATGCCTGCCATGTTTCGCACCTCCCCCTGGTGGTCAGTACACACCTAACTCCTGGTGGTTGAACTCCCACCCATAGGGAGAATTTCCATATTACCCTTTTATTATATAGGATTGTTTTAGAGATTTACATATGCTCATCATTACCCACACCTCAGTTAGGAAGCTACTCTGTGCTTATACAAAGAATATGATAGTAGGTCCTAGCTGGGTACCTCATTTGCTTAGAGCACCATTCCAACACACCAAGGTTAGGGGTTCTATCCCCAGTCAGGGCACATATAAGAAGCAACAAATGAATACTAAATAAGTGGATCGATGATTGTGTATGTGTGTCTCTCTCCCTTTTTCTTTCTCTAAAATCAAAATTTTTTTAAAAGAATGGGAGAGTAGTCCCAGAGACCAACTCAAATCTGAATTGAAAAGCTAGACATTTTAAACTTAATCATTGATCGTTTATGTCAATTGATTCACTTTTTTAGCACTAGTCAATCTCTGGCCTAAATCAGTGTATATCCACCATTTTGTCCACGGAGCCTCACCTTGTTTCTATATTTTTATATTTTATCATCCTTAATAAATACAGAAAGAATGTATAATTCAAGACTTTATCATGGTCCCAATCTTAAGCTTTCTATTAAACTAGAGGCCCAGTGCACAAAATTCATGCAGGGGGGATCCCTCTCTAATCCAGGACTCTTCGGGGGATGTCCAACTGCCTCTTACAATCTGGGACCACTGGCTCCTAACCGCTCACCTGCCTGCTTGCTTGATTGCCCCTATCCCTTCTGCCTGCCTGCTGATCGCTCCTAATCACCTCTGCCTGCCTGCCTTATTGTCTTTAACTGCTCCCCTGCTGACATAATCATCCCTAACTGCCACTTCCTTACCCCAGACCGAGGAATCCCTCCTCTAGCCAGTTGCAGGTACCTAGGACCCATGCCAGCTTCACCCAGGCTGGCAGCAGTTGCAGGGGACTGTGGGCGGGTGGCTTTGCCCAGACCACAGCCACAGGTAGTCCATGGAACCATGGGACAGGTGGCTTGTCCCTCTCCTGGGCCGCAGGCCCAGCTGCTGGTGCCCAGGACCAGAGGGTATGATGTTTGTCCCTCTCCCAGGCCGGGCTGCAGGCTCAGGCGCAGCTGCTGGCACCCAGCTGTGGGGTGGGCAGCTTGTCCCTCTCCCGGGCCACAGCCTGGCTGGTCTCCATTCCTCTCTCCTTAGTGTTGAGTGTCTGAGCCCTTATGGTGTAATGGTGTGAGAGCATGATAATCATTTGTATATTAGCTCTTTATTATATAAGATGAGTTTTCTTAATTCATTCTATATATTTACATAGCAGGAATACTTTTTTGGTTTTGTTTCTGTAATAAGCAAAATGTCACATGTCAAAGAAAAATGCAGAGATAAAACCACTCAAAAATGTATCTTGACTTACAAACTTTAACTTGTAAAGATCCTTAACAACAGGTAGTTAGAGAAAAAAAGTCCATAAGGCTACCAAGGTAACAATTATGGTATTCATGGTGGAACCAGCAGATTCCTCATTGGTTCATCATATCTACAAGGAACTTCACATATCTGCAAACATTAGTTTTGCAAAATTCAGTGAATAAATTATTTCCATATATATCTATATAATTTATCTCAGGATACAAAGTTCTTTCTTTTTTCAAACCATGGTACATGAAATGCTTAGTCATATTGAGGGCAGAACAAGGACCATTTTCACAAAACTCTAAGTGCAAGCAATATATGATCACAGAGTAACAAAACAGTCCATAAATGTAAATAAACTTACCGAAAATGAGAAATAGATAACAATCAGCAGCCTTCCCTACCATTCTAAACACTGGCTAGTTTTATACACAACAATATGCACAGCTCATTTCGAACTACATGGCCATCAATCTTTTTAAAAACTAAAATAAACAAAATGAACGAAATGTCAGTGTTAATCTTTTAGCTAAAACATGTGATTAGAAGAAAGAATATTTCACTTCCCGGATATTATACTAAAGGAACAGAGTAACAAGGGAAAAAATAAAACAAACTGTTTTCAGCAAACTTGGAAGGATATAATCTTCACAAAATTGTGTTAACTCCCTAAAGCCACTGAGATTAGAAAGCAAGCTCACATAGAAACAATTGTAAAGAAACGCAGCAAACATGGCCTTTTCATGGTAGGTTTCCCATATCAGCTTAAATATTTTCTTGTCATGTGTAGTACCTTGAAGTGCTAAAACTATATGCAAAATTTTCGTGTCAATAGATTAGAGGTCTGGCAGAAGCAAGAAGAAACTCGTGAAGAGAAAATAAAGTGAAGAGTGACAATTCTTTAAAAAATACCAGGAAAAAAAAATACACCATTATGCAGACAAACTCACAGAAAGAGTAGGAGATATTGCTATCCCTAGACCTCACTAAGTATTAAAATGTGAGAGTATGGTAATGAGTAGGGATGGTGTTCTCCTGGACGTAGATTGAAGCAGAGAATTAGAGCAGGTAGACACACACACACACACACACACACACACACACACAATCAAATCAAACGAACAAATAAAGGAGCCACATTAGAAGCAAGCACTTTGCCTCTGTGGAAGCAACTGAAGAGAAAGCCTTTAATTTGTAAAGCTTACAAGGCTATCTGGATCCTCCCACTTCCTAACATCTCTGCTGTACATGTCGCTGGGGCGAGAAGTCCTATTCATTTGATATTGAGTATTACACAAGGCGAGGAAATGGCACTGTCACAAAGTTACGATGCAGAAAATACTGGAGAAGGAGCAGCAAAACTTATTAACAGAAAAGAAACACAGGAACCTTTTTGCTGCTATGGAAAAGATAAAAAACTGGACCTAAATTTTTGTCGTTAATTGTATAACATGAATGGAGCAAATGCCCTTAAAAAAGGAAGACCATGAAGAAGAAAAAAGCCGAGACCGGTTTGGCTCAGTGGATAGAGCATTGGCCTGCGGACTGAAAGGTCCCGGGTTCGATTCTAGTTGGGTGCATGTACCTTGCTTGCGGGCACATCTCCAGTAGGGGGCGTGCAGGAGGTGGCTGATCGATGTCTCTCTCTCATCGATGTTTCTGACTTTCTATCCCTCTCCCTTCCTCTCGGTGAAAAATCAATAAAATATATTTTTTTTTAAAGAAGAAGAAGAAAAAAAAAAAGGTGGGGGGAAGTCAACAGGAAGAGCTCCATTATGAGCTGTCAGAGCCCAAGAAAAGTAGAGGGGAAGGGGGATCTCAGAAATAATGATAAGCAGAAAATTACCTTAGGGTATACAAATACATGCAAAGCATAGGGAACTAAGAGCTAAGAACATTTTTCTCTTGGAATGAGAGCTTTTAAGATCTTCCCTCTTAGCAGTTTCCAAATATACAGTACAATATTGTTAACTATATACTGTATACAGTATAATCATTCACCATGCTATACATTATATCCCCATGACTTACTTATTTTATAACTGTCAGTGTGCACCTTTCTGCCCACCCCCACCCCTAACCCCTGCCTCTGGGAACCATAACTCTCTTCTCTGTAACTATGAGTTTCAAATTTTTATTATTTTTGGGGGGGTAGGGGGGAGGGGGCGGGAGTTGGATTTGTGTGTGTGTTTTTTTAGATTCCACACATAAGTGAGATCCCATAATATTTGTCTTTCTTTGCTTTTGTGGGGAGAAGAGGGAGAAAAAGGAATTGAGAAAATTGGGAAATAGGAAGGAAATCTTTTACTATATATTCATTTCCTCTGTCAGATTTTTGAAACATGTAAAATGATCACCTATGCAAGACACTCATTAAATTAGAAGTAAAAATTTAATTTTAATTTTCTGTTCTTGTCCTAAAGAAGTTGACAGGATATAAGAAATTATTCATCTAATTTAGCTTATGAGATGTACCAGAACTCAGTCACCAGGCAGAAAACAAGCAATTGCACTTCTTTTGGACATTGTTCCTTGGAGCTCAAAAAGCTGTTATCAATTCTTTTTATTTTGGTATTTGATTACTCCCTTTATTAGGCGAAAATCACAAAAGTGTGGGATTTTCTTTCTGAAAGCACAAAGTGTTAGTACACATAATATTAGCAACTGAAAAAATGGGTGGTATTTTTATTGTTCACAAGGTAGCTCCAAATCCTATCTCCCTAATTATCACTCTTTGGTAAAAGACTAATTGTGAAGAAAGCCAAGAATACAAATGCAGAATAGAGAGGAAAAATTCTCTGAGCAGAGAAACAGTGAGGCTTGATAGCTTTTTGGTGATTTTATTCATCAAAATAGAATCATCTTGTCACAACATTAATTTTCTATAATTTACTTTCATAAAGCATGGAACACAGGCTTTCTCCATAAATTACTATTTTCCATCTTTCATCACATCTCTTGTCCTATAATGGGTAAGAAGTGGAGGGGTGGTGGGGGTAGAAGATGGAGGATACAAGAGCAAAAGAGAAACAACATTTTCAGAATTGAGACATTCTTTTGAAAACTGCTCTCCTCGTGTAACTAAGTGTTCTGTGAAATATGCATGGAATTTTAAGGAGTTATCTTAAAACAATAAATCATAAATATGTGTCTATTTAATGGCTAGTCAGGAGAAAGTAACCAGAATCTTATTTAAGAGATGGAATCATACTAATTTTTCTAACCAATCAAAAAGAGTCATGAATGCTAATGAGCTTTCAAGTTTGATGGGAACTTTGGTTACAAGGCCAATAAATCACCATTTGAGTAGATTTCACTTAAAAATATCAATTCATCACACAGCTTTCCATGCCCTTATCAATCAAAAACAGAAATGTTCTACTTATTTGGAGGTTATTTTATAATATTCTGTATTAGCCAGATAATAAATAAAAATTCACAAGTAAGTATAATATCCCAGGTGTGAAAACAACCTAAGTGCCCATCCACCAATGGAGAAGATAGATATAGGCATAGATGATACAGATATAGATATAGATGATATAGATACAGATATAGACATAAATATATATATATAGATTATATAGATATAGATATAGAGGATATAGAGATAGCTATATACATACAATGGAACATTATTCATCCATAAGAAAGGAAATCCTGCCATTTGCAACATGATAAAACTGAAGGGTATTATGCCAAATCAAATAAGCAAGACCCAGAAAGACAAATACTGTATGATATCACCCTTATGTGGATTCTTACAATAAGAAATTCCAAACTTATAGTAACAATAGCATGGTGTGTGCCAGGATCTGTTAATTGGGAAATATTGATCAAAGGGTACAAACTTTCAGTCAAAAGATGATATAAATAAATTTTAAGGTCTAATGTACAGCATGGTGATTATAGTCAATAGTACTGTATTTTATACTTAAAATTTGTTGTGACCTCTAAACTAAAAAAAAAAAAGTGAAGTGAAAGATGTGTTAATTAACTTGATTGCAGTAAATATTTTACAACATATATTTTTATCAAATCATCACATTGTACACTTGTAATATTTATTAAATGCATAAAATAATTATGGGTGCTGTTATATAAGAAACTATTAGGCAACTTTGTACAAATAGGATGAGAGTAGACAGCTACTACTACTACTAATAATAATAATCACCTTTTTCTTCCATGGCAATAACCTAAGAGTACAAACATTTGACTGAGAATAGATATGCCAAAATTCAGATTCCCAACAAAAGGAACAAAAGAGTAGGAAAGACAAGAATGCTCCATTTATCTCAGCACACAGCTTTATTTATTTCAAGTCTGCAGACCAGGTTCTTGTAGCCTCCTGGGAGTATGGATATGAAAGCAGAGGGAAATGTTTGCTTTAACATCTATAAGCTCATCAACTGTGTTCTAATAGTTCATACCTTTAAGCAAGACTTTCATAACTCATTCTAAATGGCATAATTGTCCAATAAATTGTTCAGAACTTTTTAAAATCTTTAGTGCTCTATAAAAATAAAAGCCTTTCAGAATAATTAAAACCAGTAATGCAAAGCAAATGTAGCTCCTTGATAAATTTAGTTTTAAGTAAGCTTTAATTTATATGCTAAATTTTTAATTTAGTTCAAGTTTTGGCAGAAGCATGTTTAATTGTTGGCCTTCAAAATTCTAGCTCGGGAATAAACATCTGCTTCTTTCCAATTTTCTGTGCAAGATGGGTAAATTTCTATAAGTTGTAAATGAGCACTGAAAACACACTATATTGCTTCTGGGAAAGTTACAAATTGCAGCAGACACGATGTGAATTCTTTATCAGAGATCTTATAGCATGAAAGGCATCACCCTTAAATCTTCATTTGAGTTCTTATACATATTTGAATTTAAGCTATGTTTTGATGGAAAGAACACAATGTATTAGCATCTAAGTGGTGTGCCCAAATCTCTGTCTTTGGAACACTTGTTGAATACCTTTATAAATGTTTAACTCTACTCATTGCTTTATAGAGATTCATAAAACAAATGGATCCTTTCTACAAAAAGAAAACTTCCCAGCAGAAAAACGTAAACACCATGTCAGCCCATCCATATTGGAGGCCTTGTAAACAACTTGAAAAATCATAACAATATCTAGTGTGCATTTCTAGGTCTATATACGTTGGTGGAAATTAATAAAACTTTCAGAGATTAAAAAGGTTAAAAGGGGGACACCTGCAATTATGTCAACATTAAAATTTTTAATTAAAATATTTTAAACATTATATAGCTGTTAAGACATTATAAGAGGTAGCACTCATTTTTGGTAAATATTTTAAGAAAACTAAATTCTGAGAGAATCAGATCCCCATTATAAATATTTTTTCTTTCTTCAACAGTGATAGTGACATTCAGGAAGGCACTGCTAAACATGTCTGTCTCCATGAGAACCATGCTGTCATATGATCTGGATCACTGGCTAGCAACTGACCATTATCAATATAATTGAAAGTATCTATGAATTGGGACTAAGCTTATATAAAGATGTAAAACCCAGATAATATTGATACCCCATTAAATCTGCAAGAATATTTTCTTATGGGGTATTATATTTAGTTTCTTCTTCAGCCTACCTTTTAAAGTATTACACAATTGCCATGTAACGGTGTCTTTCCACACTACTGATATTCATGATTCCAGAAAATGGTATATTTGCTTCAGAAGGCATCAGGGTTGTAATAGAAAATAGAGAAGACCAAGAAGTGTGAACTGTAACAGAACTAGTTAACTGGCTGGACGCTAACAGCCAGTGAGGAGCCTAAAGTAAGATCTCTGCTCAAGTTTTTCAGTTTCTACATATCAACTGAATGATGCAAGGCCCAATCACAGACCAGTGAATCCCACAGTCCTAGGAGAAATCCTGGAAGATAGCCTCAATGCAAGTAACTCTCAAGCCTTAAAGTACACAAGAATCACATAAGAGCTGGTTAAAACACTTTGAGATTCAACCCCAGTGGGTCAGGTGAGACCCAGGAATCCGGAGTTCTAACACTGCTGTTGATGCCAATGCCACTGCTCTGAGGAACACATTTTGAGAATCACCACCTACCACTACTAAATCACAATCTGCATTTTACAAAATTTCCAGCACATTTAATCACATCTGCATTAAAGCTTGACAAGCACTGCTCTAGGGAATAAATCAGATAATGGTGATTTTTTTTTCTTTCCTCTGGTGATAACAGGAGAAGGAGATGGGAGAAAAGGCACATGTTTTGTTTTGTTTTAATATATTTTATTGATTTTTTACAGAGAGGAAGGGAGAGGATAGAGAGTTAGAAACATCCTTGAGAGAGAAAAATCGATCAGCTGCCTCCTGCACGTCCCCCACTGGGGATGGGCCCGCAACCAAGGTACATGCCCTTGATCGGAATCGAACCTGGGACCTTTCAGTCCACAGGTCGAGGCTCTATCCACTGAGCCAAACAGGTTTTGGCAAGGCACATGTTTTTTTTAAAAAAAAACAAATCTAGTGTTTAAATTCTACTCTTTTCCATGAAATAAACCTGTTTGCCACTTTGCTCACCTTCCTCAATGCAACATCCCTCTCTCTTCTTTCTGGGTTTACCTCTCCATCCTTACTTTACCTTACCAAGGGCTCACCAGGAGGCCACGCTTTCATTTGGACTCCAGGTCTGAGTATTGTGGGTTTCCTGGGGAAATCTAAATTCTTAGAATTTTACTCTATTCAACAAAAATTGTATTGATAATAAACAAAGAATTAAGTTTGAATTATATATGTTTATAAAACTTTTCATATGAATAGATTTATAAGAAATCTGCAGAAAAATAATACTTTACTGAATTGACCTGGGATTTAGAAACATGATCACAACAAGAGTAAGAATGTCAACAGAATGGCCTTCTACAGTCACCCTAGGTCTCAGAAACGGGGAAAGAAAGGCAGCCTCTTGGCTGATTGTGCTCTGTATAATTTTGTGTTATATGTAATTATATAGACCAGACCATGTATATTCCCAATTGAGCCACACAAGAGTTTAAATATGCTATCACTACATGCAATGAGCCTCTACATGGGGGATAAAATGGAAGATGTGCAACTATCAAGCTTTGGTCATGAGAAATGCCTGAATTCACATGACTAACACTTCTTCCTTGCTGATTCAAGCTACTATAGCAGCTCCAGCATCAAACAGTGTGTCTGTTGATAAGCTACCGAGACAACAGAAGAGCCATAAGTCCAATCACAAACTGCAGAAATGTGATTTGAACTAGCAAATGGCTCCCATCCCACCCTATAACCCATCTCTCCATGCTTTGCTTACTTAAAACTGTCATAGAGACCTTATTTCTTGAATATTTCCATTATCAATAGCCTCTTACTAATCTAAAAATTTGACACATACACAAGCAGATTTCCAGTCTGTTAAGTACCAGGAGCAAAGAAGGAGGGCACAGGAAATCACCAAGTTTAGCCTCATTTTCTCTGAGAAATTTCATGCTCTGAAACACAGCACTGCACTGAGAGCATTGAACCAAGGTTCTACTGCCAGTTGTTGTACCATTCAAGATGCCTTGGGCAAATGAGTGAGTGGGACACACCTTTGTTTCATTTGTTTCAAAACGAGACTACATTGCCATGAAGATACTTTCATATCTAGGCATCTCTGGTTATGCTGGGTATTCAAGCTGCTAAAAAGCCAAAGAGACTGCTGCTCAGCAGCAAATGGAAAACAGTGATTTTGATTGAACCCGGGGAGCTGCAGATCCACTAGCCCCACCAGAAGTATCCTAATTCCAACCAGAACTCGGCACTTTGGGCTGCCCAGAAACTGGGACATCTAATACAACTTATTCATGTGAGCTTCCTTCCAAACCTATTCAACCAAAAGTCTTTCATGAATACCACCCACACGCTGAAAGCAGGCTTTCCATCTCTAGGTATCAGGGATTAAAATATGACCCAGAGGATTCAAGCTGCTGCTTAAAGGTCTGCAATGCCCTAAATTGAGGGTCTTACCCACACTCATGCCTACCATCTCCTGCAAGTTTCCTCAGAGGCAAATCAAAAACTCTCTCTTTTGAAGACACCTCGCTAATTTCATGTGTAAACATCTATGAGAGTGCCTGCATGGGGCCTTGTTCTTTGGAGACCACAGTGGTGGTGTATTAACAGAAGCACCTATGTCAACTACTCTAGACGGTGGTGTGTTTATTAATGGAAAGATTAAGGGAAGAAAATGTTTTGTTTGTTAAAGAAACAAAAAGAAAACCCTTAAAGGAAAAGAAGAAAAAATAACACCTTCCAGAAATGGTTATCTGTCTGTCGTTGGCTTTCTCAGTCTCCATGTCCCCTCTTCTGGTCACAGCCACAGTTTTTAATCTGCAAAGCCCCTCTGCCACTCTCAGTCAACGGACTGAGTCTTCAGTCCCAGGGTTCCTATTCCTCTAAGAACTGTTTGTTCTGCATGGATCAGTTTGCACAGATAACTACAACTGAATGTTAAATTTAAAAAAAAAGAAAACACAAAACACCTTTTTTAAAAAATATTTTGCCTCAAGGATACTTCTACAGAGCTAATAGGATTTAAAACTTCAAAAGACTTGAAGGATCCTCCTCTCAGGCATGAAGTGCAATATCACGCCATATTGAGGTCAGGAAAAAGAATATAGCCAGATCATCCATCTGAGTTTTAGAAAGAAATTAAGGGTAGGGGCGGGAGGAATTACTTGGGCAGTTAAGCAGTAGACATTTTCTTAATACCAGAACCCTGATGTTTTTATTCAAAAGGCTGACTTAAAAACTACAAATCCTAGTCTTTCTTGCCTGGTAATATAGTCATGTGACTGTGTTTGGGCCAATGATTTCTAGGAACAAGTGTTATGCTAGCTTCTAACAGGCTCTGTAAGAAGTCCAACTTAGTAAAGATGCCGAATTAGAACTTGACCTATTCTGAGAACTCTAGTAAGAGGGAAAGAAGTCGAAATTCAGTACCCCATTTCAGTAAACTATTAAAATGAAAGTAACATAATAGGAAACAAAGAACTGCTTGCAAATGTTCAAAACAATCAACAAATAAGCTTGCCAGCAATATTCAGTCATACTTCTATAGGTTATATCACAGTAGTTACAATGATGGAGGTCACTGGGTTGGAATCAACTAGGAGACAAGGTTGTTCCCCTTTGAACACTGGTATTTGGAAGTCTATGGGGCACACACGGTTTATTTTATCAGGAGTCTGTGCTTTCATAGAATCTATAATTTCCACAAATCTTGTATCCTTGGATCCAAAAGCCAAACTTGGAGTGTACTTTACTATATTATAATCAAGGCCTTTAGGAATTTCTGATGAAAATATGAGCCTTTATTAATATTAAAAGTGAATAGATGTTTTTGTACCTACCTTTCATCTTTAATTTGATGCTCACTAAATTAAGAAAAAAATGAGTTGCTTCATAACACTTTCTATTCAACTAAAGCACCAAAGACTTATACATACTAATACACCATTTTTTTTAATATCTCAAATCTACACATCAGGATTCTCACAAAGCCTTTCATTTCAAAACCAGCATAATATGGTCAAGAGGCAGGCACTCAATAGATATTTGTTAAGGTGATTTGAACATACAAACACATTAGTCAAACATTATAGAAAGTTAGCCTAAGGGTTCTTTACTAAAAAGAAAATTGTAGTGAAGGATAGGATACTCTTCTTGGTCCTGAAACAGATTTTTACCATGTTTTTTTTACTGTAAGATAAAGGCCATATATATATATATATATATATCACTGGCATCCTCTAAATGGTAGTAAATCACAATTGGTTCTTGTCATGAGAGAAACTATAGTTGTCAACTTGAGCTTGTCTGCCTTATAACGGTTGCAATTGTAAAATCTAACAAATATTTACGTGCTTGGGAAAGAAACACTCCTATACAGAAGTAAAGAAGTATTAGGGATAGAGATTATAAGCACATTTCACCTTTTATACAATGAACTCCTGATCAGAAATCAGAATGAGATTGGTCTGTCTTGTCACTCATTCATCAGTTTTGCCTGATGAAAATACAAGCCCAAAGTACTGTAATGGTAATGCCAACATATGTCTTATTTCGGGTAGCATCTCCATTTAAAAGTCTTAGAATACTAATTATTTGGGTTTATTATTGGCAGATTGGAGAGACATGAAGTTGCAGTTGACTTTTAATAAATCAGACATATGCCTTATTAGTAATACTACAGCAGTTTTAGAAGTCCAAATAAATTACAAAAGGGACACAGGTGCTGTTAATACCTCTCCTGTTTTATAAAAATTCCTAGATTATTTGGGGAGCCCATGTCATTTCTTTGGACTAGAGACATCGCCAAGCACTGCAGTAGGTACTGCACAGGAGAGTCCTCCAACATGAACTCTTCTGCTTTCCTGACCCAAAAGATAGAAACCCATCCACTCAAAGTAATTCCTTATCAATAATGTTGAGATAAAAATACTTTCAAGACAATTGGGAACAGATGGACCTGGAGAGTATTATGCTAAGCGAAATAAACCAGTCAGAGAAACACAAATATCACATAATCTCATCATATGTGGAATCTAATGAGCAAAATAAACTGGTGGACAAAATAGAGCCAGAGACAAAGACGCATAGAACAGACTGTGGAACCTTAGAGGGAAGGCAGAGGTGGGTGAGTGGGCAGAAAGAAATCAACCAAAGAACTCATGATTGTATGCATATATGCATAACCCCTGGACACAGACAATAGGGTGGTAAGGGCCTGAGGCATGGGGCAGGGGCAGGCTAGAAGGGGTCAATGGAGAAAAAAAAAGGGAACATACATAATACTTTTCAATGATAAAGATTTAATTTTTTAAAAAAAAAGACAAATGAGAATTGGTGGATACATGAAATAAGGTAAAAACTGACCTGGAAATGATTATGGGAATCACTAAAAAAGGTTCAGAAATGTTCATTTTTAATTTATGGAGTTTCTACAAAATCCCAAGATAGTCATTATAGCTTTACTAATTAAGATGTGTAACCCACACACAACTAGACTACAAATTCCTAGAACAAATGTGTTCTTTGAGAAAGAAATTGAAACTACCAAAGGTTTACCAGCTGCAGGATTTCAACTGTAGTTATAGGAGCATTGGTTTCCAACAACTCAATTTTCAAAGAAAAAAATCTCCCACATGACCCATATATCAGACAAGATGACATATACACCTTCTCTCTCAGACACCCTTAAATTTTTTATCTATGACCTTGAATTCTGGCTGGAATTTACCTCACCACCAATAGCTTGTGAGAGAAAATGTCCCAAAATTGGATCTATTTTTTAATACACTAAAGCTACAGCTCAAAGTCAATCTATCTGGGTAATTGAATATATCTATAGCTAGTAATGGGAATTAAAACTGATTATGCTATGAATCCTGCCTTCATCATTATTAAAGTATCTGCAATGTGTGAAAAGATTTCATATTGGAAAGTGTGGAATACATAAAACTGCACCTTTCCTACCTACCATACACATGCAGTCAGCCCTCTAATCTACTATTCCACGTGCACAGATTCAGTCAACTGCAGGTAGAAAATATTCAGGGGGAAAATGTTATGTTGTGGCGGGTATGGTTGTGTCTATACTAAACATGTACAGACTTTTCAATCCCTAAACAATATAACATAACTTTTACATTGTATGAGGTATTATAGGAAATCTAATGATAATTTAGAGCATTTAGGAGCAGCCAGGCCAGTGTTGCTCAGTGATTGAGTGTCAACCTATAAACCAGGAGGTCACAGTTCAATTCCCAGTCAGGAAACATGCCTGGGGTTATGGGTCCAATCCCCAGCGCTGGGCTTGCAGGAGGCAACTGATCAATGATTCCCTCTCATCATTGATGTTTCTATCTCTTTCTCCCTCACCCTTCCTTCCTGAAATTAATAAAAATAAATAAATAAACAAACAAAGTATACAGGAGCATACCCGTAGCTCATATGCAAACACTATGCCATTTTATATAAGGGACTTGGGCATCCTTAGAGCTGGGAAACAAATCCCCTGCATACACAGAGGGACAACTGTCCATGCCTACCACACTCTGAGGGGCAGTGCGGTACAAAGGAAGGAGCCCTGGGCTAGAGTCAGGAACAAGTCTAAACCCAAATCTGGTACTACCTCGCAGAAGACCTTGGGCAAACTACAAGACTGCTCTAGGTTTAAGTTCATGCATTAACTTCTTTCATAAACATTATTTGGATACAGACCTATAAGAACACAACTTTTCCCAGCTGTAAAAAAGAGAGAATTAGACCCAGTTTATATAATAGGTGTTACAATTCAGTGAGACATCCAACACATATTGGTTCTATTTCTCTTTCACCCCAATTACTGGGAACTGCATTAGGTCTGATATCCACTATAGTGAGGGCCTCAAAATTTTTCGTATTTGTCATCACTGGGGTAACGCCTCTTCCCTCCTACTCTATAAAATCCAATAAATCTAGAAGTTTCTCTTTTCTAGTTCATAGATACATCCTCAGAGCCTGCATATACCTCAGTATATATGCATAATAAGTGTTTTTGAATGAATGAATTATCTTTTAATCCTTAAAATAACTAATATTTCTACTATTTTACAGTTAGGGGATTGAATGATGTGATATGTTCTGTATATAAAATCAAGTGATCAGTTTCTTCTAATGCCATAATATTAAGATCCTAATATTTTCTGATACTTTATCATTTTTTTCTAAATAATTGCTACTTACTCACACTTATTGGATAAATAATAACAAGCTCCTCAAACTATAAAATCTACTTTCTATTCTCCTATATTTTGAACTTAAAAAAATAGAATGGTTTGTTTATAAGGAAACTTAATTCTCACATCTGCACACAAACTATCTAAATTAGGTTATTCCTAAGAGATTCTCCCAAGTAATTTCCCCAAACAAAATATCCCAAATAAGAAGTCAAACAGTCAAGAGAGATGTTTAAAACATGGAAACATGATTTATTTCCCTAAATAATTTCTTCAACAAAATGTGGGCTATTTCATTTTAAGGGCAGCAAGATAATCATGCCTAGTGTTTTTCAGAAGACAACTGCAGTTCCCTAGTCTGGGATCCTGAATGAAAAAAAATGAAGGCATGAATGGACCTTGAGGGTATGATGTTAAGTGAAATAAGCCAGACAGAGAAAGACAACTACCATATGATCTCACTTATATGTGGAATCTAATGAACAAAATAAACTGATGAACAAAATAGAAACAGAGAGATGGTTATATGGAAAAGACCGACAGCTGTCAGAGGGAAGGGTGAGGGAGAATTGGATGACAGGTGAAGGGATTAGTCAAAGAATATATATGCATAAACCATAGAACCAGACAACAGTATGGTGATTGCCAAAGGGAAGAGCGGGCAGGAACTGGGTAGAGGTGGACAAATGGGGTTGGGGGGTTGAGGATATATGTAATAGGGTCAGATAATAAGAAACAAAGGCATTTGTTTAAAAAAAAAATACTTGGTTAGATGCAGCAAGTGTCACTTGGTTCCACTGACTTCGAGTCATTATTTTCACACACTTCCAATTACAAATGCCCCGCATAGGCCTCCTATACAAACAAACCAGATCACAGAATGATTGCCTCCTCAGAGGCCTTCCTTCTAAGTCATATTCCCAAACTTGCCATTAATCTCACTCTCCTTCAAAAGCAGCCTTGGCCCCTCCCACAGGTAAACCTTCTCCACTGAAACAATGAAGGTGTATTTGAGCTCTCAGCAGACACTGCACTCAGCTACATCAAAGGATCTCCTATATTGGTTTTAATTTAGCAACTGAACAATTCTCTAGATTCAGAGACGTGTTCAGACCAAAGTCATAAAGCTTATAATGACAAACCCGGCGTGTGACCCTAGGTCAGACTTCACATCTAATGCTGTTTAAGAGAGAGCAAGATGATTTATCCATTCGGCTTAGGTATGGTACACAGAATACATGCTTCATTACATCTCACCTCCATCCCACCTCAAAACAGAGACTGATGTCCCAGTGTCCTCTAAAGCTAAGGTGGCAGAACAGTCATAGGGCAGAAAGATACTTATCAGCCACCAATGAGGTTCTCGAAACTTAAAATATCAAATTCTCTAAGGTAGCCAAAAGAAGCTTCAATCTTCCTCAAGGGGAACCAGAAATTAGTATGTTCATGGAAGGATTTCCATAGGAGAGCAGCCCCTGCTTCAGACAGCACCTACCACAAACATGTTTATGAGCAATCACAGTATCAGAAAAACATATTGTGAGTCTTAGAAACAGCATATGCCTCATTTCACGGGGGTTGCTATGGTGCTAGGCTTTCCTTTTTTACTGCATTTCACAGAAATAACTGTAAAATGAGGGTCTATAACCTGATATAAACAATAAGCAACATCATCAACTTCTGCACTCGTGTTGTGAGTGGCTTCCCTATGCTTTAATTGAAAATGTAAATTTCAATGCCTTGTGTGTTTTCTCAAAATAGCTTGTGAGGAAGATTTCTGTTTTTACCACCTCCATCCAAGGTCCATAGATTACAGAATTTACATATGCTAAACCAAGGACATCCCTCTCCCCCTCCTCCCTGCAACACACACATATCACATAACCCACTGAGAGAAGAGTTATGACAACAAAGTCCCTGAGAAAAAGCAGAGAAACATAGAGAGGGGATGGGGGCATGGATCAGCAATAATGGTCACCACAAACTTTGTCCTACAGTTCAGCTAAGGCCTTTCTGAAAAGTTGTACCAAAAATAACAAGAAGTTCACATCACCTTCCTGAGGTAAAATGTAAGTTAGATCTTGGATAATTGTCAAACCCAGTTTACATCTTCAGGGAATCTAAAATTATCATAAAACACAGAGGTTTCTGGTTCAAGAAAAGGCTTAAAGTTATAAATGAGTATTGTTAAATTGCTGGTTCCTACTCACATTTCAACCCTCAACATACGTTTTACTACTTACTTAGGTCACCTAAGGCTCTCTTCTATCTAGAGAAAGCTCACACACCATCTCACACTGAACCATCTACTACTTCGCAGGTCAGGTAAACCCAAACTTAATTCATGTTAAAAGATATGTGAGGCATGGAATCTCAGAAGGAAGGCAGAGGGAGTAACGAGGGGGGCAGGGGTGGAAAGAGATCCACCAAAGGACTTGTATGCATATATGCATAACCCATGGGCACAGACAATAGGGTGGTGAAGGCCTGGGGCAGGGGGTGGGATGAGCTAGAAAGGGTCAGTGGAGACATATGTAATACTTTCAACAATAAAGATTATTTTTTAAAGTTACGTGAACTACTTGTATTCCCTAAACATTCATGGAATGTCTCTATCCCAGGGACTTTTCACTGGCTATTCCCTCTGTTTCCAACACAATTTTCCCAATTAGCCACATGAATAATTCCTTCAAGTCTCAACTCAGATATTCTTCTCCTAACAAGGCCTACTCTGATAATTTATTCAGAACTCAAACCATCCCGACCCTGGCACCCACGAAGCTTCTTGGCCTGTTCTAGTTATTTTTCCACTCATCTCATTAGACTATCTTCTCCCGAACAGAAAACTAAAACTGTTGGATTCTGTCTGCAGATATATCAAAAGGTTCAAAAAATACTTGGACATAGAAGATGCTTCATTAAATGGACAGAAAAATTGAAATTAAGAACACACCCCCCACTTTCAATTATCTCCCAGAAAAGTAGAAAGGAGACCAGAAAAGGAATTATTACATTTTAATAGTAGGGACTAGAATAGAAGCCAATTAAAAAAATGCAAGAACATAAGATTTACATTTTTCTAACCAAGATGGCTTTGACTGCATGTTCTCTTACTAAGCTTTATTAAAAATACTCTATAAACTAAAGAGTAATTATGTGTTGATTACATATTTGCCCATCTATTTTTCTCTTATGTACCCAGACATTCTCTGAATTAGTAGTAGAAAGAGCTAACATACAAGTTGAGAGAAGGCCATTGTTTTAATTGGTTTGTTGTGGTAGACAGAATAATGGGCCTCCAAATAGCTACTCCTGGAACCTGTGAATATGTTATGCTACAGGGGGTGTGGGAAGTAAGACCCCAGGTGGAATTAGGATTCCCCATCACTTGACTTTAAGATCAGGAAGTTATTCTGGATTATCTTGTGCCTAATGTAATCACAAGCATCCTTATACGTGGAAAAAGGAGGCAGAAGAGAGAGTCATTTTTAAAGATGCTACGCTTCTTGCTTTGAAGGAGGAGGAAGGGGACCACAACTAAGGAATGCAGGCAGCCTTTAGAAGCTAAGGAAAGGGGTTCTTCCCTAGAGGCTCTAGAAAGAAACCCAACGTGGTTGACATCCCAATTTCAGCCCAGTGACACCCATTTTAGAAGTCTGCCCTTCAGTACCATAAGGAATAAATGCATATTGTTTTTAAGCCAAATTTGCAATAAGTTCTTACATCAGCAATAGGAAGCATACATCTACTGAGCACACATCTATACCAAATGCATTACAATTTCAAAAAACACAGAAAAAAAAAGTGAAATGACAATTCCTCTCCTTTTGCTCATCCCAATCCAATCTTCAGAAGATGAAAACGCTGATGAATGTATGTGTGTCTCTGTGTTGTAGGTACTTCATAGCTTTGTGTAAATAAAAATAAAATCATAGTGCATATGCCTGGGCAGTTACATAACCTGGTATTTTCATTCTACGATATGACAGCATATTCTCTTGTCAGTATGAATGGATGCACTTCACTCTTTTAATGCCACCTAATCTCTAATGGTAAAACTGCAAAAATTAGATTTGGTCATTCTCACATTAAATACACATTTAAGATGTATTTAACTGTACTACTTTCATAAACAGAAAGGAATACATATTTTTAAAAGCTTTTGTAAAGATTAAGGGAGGCTGAAACCGGTTTGGCTCAGTGGATAGAGCATCAGCCTGCGGACTGAAAGGTCCCAGGTTCGATTCCAGTCAAGGGCATGTACCTTGGTTGCAGGCACATCTCTAGTAGGGGGCTTGCAGGAGGCAGCTGATCGATGTCTCTCTCTCATCGGTTTTTCTAACTCTCTATCCCTCTCCCCCTTCCTCTGTGTAAAAAAATCAATAAAATATATTTTTTAAAAAAGATCAAGGGGGTAGTGACTGATATGGGCCGTGGATATGGGAGAAACAGTACTGAGACCAGTCTTTACGGAAGAACCTCTTGTCCCAACTGTGAGCCTCTTTACGAGTAGAATTACCTAACCTTCAGACTGCCTCACTCAAGATCACACCTTTGGGGAACGGAAGACAGCCTCACCCATTGACGAATGGAGGTCAAGTGCAAATTTTTGGTCATGTTGGCAAAACATGGGACGACATTAAGAAACCATTTCAGCTCTACAGCTCCCTGTGTGGTTGGCCAAGGGGAACACCTCTGTCCTGTCCAATCTTCACTCCTCTGTCTCCCTCCCACCAAGCTGTTCCCAAGGACACCTGCTGACCCTGTCTCAGAGTCTCCTTCCCAGACGAGCCAAACTGCGAAGCTTAGAGCCTTCATTATAAACATCCCTTTCTACTCTGCTTCTGCATAGGACTGGTTATCGGATAACCGTTATCCCTGTTAGAAACACAATCAAGAATGATTTCAGTTTATCCGTGTAGAATCATATAGGCCTATATTCAGAGATTAAGGACACTGAGTGACTCATGCTGTCTGGCTATTCTTGCTTTTCTTTAGTGGCGCAATGAAAAGCTTAGCTTCCTTTGTCAATAAACAAATCTGATCCGCTCAAGTCTAACTGGTACGTGGTCTTTCTCTTCCCCGAGGCACATCTTTTTTTTCTATGATGTCACTTCTCTTTCTATTTCTCCATCTACTCGCCGCATTTAGTTGTTTCCTCTTTCCCCCACAAATATTTCTTAATAACAGCAAGGTACTAAAGCCTGATTTCATAAGCAGGTAAAAAGGAAACATCCTGAAAACCTTTTCTAAAAAGGAATCTTAAGCTAGCTAATTTGGCACAAAAACCTTTAAGACACCATGGTGACCAAGTCAAATATTAACAATTTACTGAATGCTAGCTCTTGATTATATTAAAAAAGAATCTCTTCTTAAAACGTCAACATATTATTAGGCTAGCAAAATATATGTGTCAGATGCAGCTAGACCCCAAAATGCAGCATTTTTATTTTTTTAAACATGTTTTTTAAAATGACAATTTTGAAAGAAAACAGAAAATACCATTAGTTTCTTAACAACATATAATTTATTTGTAAAAGTCAATGCCCCAAAGACCATGAATTCTATCATCAGCGCAGGAAGCAGATCCCATGCCTTTTTTCCCCCTAAATGCTAAATGACACAGGCAGCAATAAAATATGCAGGGAACGAGCCCTGTCACAGAAGGACGTGACAATTTTGATAAATGATGATAAATGGTGATGCTGAACAGCAGTGGCTAAGCTGCTATTTTCAAAAACACGTATTTTAATAATGATTTTTGCCAAGCATCATCTTGGAGAGATATTTTGTGTAACACCAATGTCAAATAAAATCGGTCACGGTAAAAATTAGAGTAGAAATATATTCAGTTTTAAATAAAATTATAATTTTACTTGGAATGAGAATGCTTTTTAGATCCAGTCAGTTCCTTAAAGTGTTAAATATAGTTATTAATCTGACCCAGCAATTCCACTCCTAGGTATAAACCCAAGAGAAATAGAAACATACATTCACACAAAAACTTGTACATGAAAGCACATAGCAGCATTATTCCTAACAGCCAAATAGGGAAAAATTCAAACATCCATCGACTGGTGAATGTATATACAAAACAATATATCAATACAATGGAATATTATTCAGCAGTAAAAAGAAATAGAATACTGGTACATATCGTAACATAGGTAAATCTTGAAACTATTATACTAAGTCTCAGAAGTTAGTCACAAAAAATCACAAATGGTATAATCCTAATTATATAAAATATTCAGAGCAGGCATATCCATAGAAACTGAAAGTAGGTAAGTGGTTGCCTATGGTTGGGGTGTAGAGGGAGTGGGAGTAACAACTAAAATATATGGGATTTCTTTGTGGGGGGTGATGAAATGTTCTAAAATTGTACATGGCAATCAATGCACACCTCTATGAATATGCAAAACCACTGAGTTGTACACTTTAAATAGGTGAACTGAATGCTATGTGAATTATAACTCTATAAAGTTGTTTAAAATGCTAGTCCAAAAGGCCAGTTACATTTTAGCTATTTATAATGTAGGTAGACTTTTATAAAATATATACCCCTAATTATCAAAATGTTTTTTACTGTCCCCAAGTCTCACATCAGTTCCTTACATAAAAACATCTGCCTATCCCTCTAAAAATACTACAAGAAGTGAAAGGAAGAAATTGCTTCTAAAATTAACTGTTGTTTCCAAAACAGATTTCTCCTTAATATATTTAATTTTCATAATTTGAGTGAAAATAAATCCACCCTGTCCATTAGCCATGGTTAAATTCGGAATCTCAGATAAGTGTGTTTATATTAGTCTAACAAACACTAAAATAAATGTATAGTAAAATTAAAATGCTGACATGTACCATATATCACCTAAAAACATCTTGCACACGATCAGTAATATATACATCAGACTTGGGGAAACACTGTTTTATCTTCTAATGCTCTGGATGAGAAAGTTGAGCTTACTAATGGCTCCCAAAAGTTTGTGTACATCAGAATCCCCTGGAGGGCTTGTGTTAAATGCACATTACTGGGCCCCGCTTCAGAGGGTAGGTCTGGAATGAGGCCTGAGAATTTATATTGTGACAAATATCCCAGTGCTACTGATGCTCCTGGCTCAGGAACCACCCTTCAAGAACCATTGACCAGAACCAACTTACCCAAAGTTCGAGTCAGACCAGAATTTAAACTAGAACCAAATTTTCCTCCTTTTTTTAACAGCTTCATTGAGATATAATTCACATACCATTTAATTTATTCACTTAAAGTATATAATTCAATTGTGCGGGGTTTTTCTGTTTTGTTTGGTTTTTGGTTTTTGTTTGGAATTGTGACTATTTTAATGCTTTTAAGGGTGGAGTTCTGAAGAACTAAGTACATTCACATTGCGGTGCAATCATCAGCACATCCATTTCCAGAAATGTTTTCATCTTTCCGAACAGAAACTGTACCCATTACACAATAGCATTTCCCCCCTCCTTCCCGAGCCTCTGGGAATCTCCATGCTACTTCCTGTCTCTATGGATTTGACTACTCCAGGTACCTTGCATAAGTGGAATCATATAATATTTTCCTTTAGTATAATTTAGTTGTTTTGAGCATATTCACAGAGTGGGGGCAGGGGGTGTTGTTGGAAAGTGACTGCTAATAGATGCTGAGTTGTTTTTTTCTGGTGTTATAAAATTGACTGCAGTGTGGCTATACAACTCAATTTTCACTTAGATGCTCTAGAATTACATGCTCAATCAAAAATGTTTAATGTTGCTAAATCTATTTAACTTTCACTTAATTTTATTCTTTACCCAAAAAAGTTATTATTAAATGCTAAAAATAAGGTTGATGCATTTTTTTTGTTTTCGTGTGTGTGTGTGTGTGTGTGTGTGTGTGTGTGTGTGTGTTTAATCTTTATTGTTGAAAGTATTATATATGTTTCCTTTTTTCCCCCATAGTCCCCTTTAACCCACCCCCACCACCAGGCCTTCACCACCCTATTGTCTGTGTCCATGGTTATGCATATATGTATACAAGGTCTTTGGTTGACTACCTCCCACCCACGCACCCTCCCCAGCCTTCCCTCCAAATACAGAGGTTTATGCATTTTTGAGACTTCTGAAAAGAGTTGTTTTAAGATGGCGATTGATAAGATTTTTAAAAGAACATTAAAATCACCTCTGAGAATCTCTAAATCCTTTCTCTTGTTCATATATCCTCCCTAACCCCTGAGATAAACATTATCTTCAATTTTGCTTCTTATCTTTCACTTGCTTTTCTTGGTAGTTTTATCACAGTTGTTTCTCAAAATAACATATTGTTTAGCTTGTGTGTTCCAAGCTTTATGCGATATCTTCTTAGGCAAATTAGTTTTTAACTCAGTATGAAGTTTTTTGGGGGTAGTCCTGTGGTTTTTATCAATAGTTAATTGCTTTTATAGCTGGAGAGCATTTCACTACAAGAAAACAACTCTCAATATTTTTTAACTTTTCATTTTGAAAAACATGATAGATATATAGGGGTTTGAAAAAATAGTACAGAGAAGTCCTGTGTGTCCTTCACCAAATTTCCTCCACTGGTTACATCTTACCTATTTATACTTCAATATCAAAAGCAGCAAATTGGCTTTGATACAATGTGTGTACAGTTTTATGCCAACTTATTACATACCTAAACCCTCAATTTTTCTATTCATGAACACCTGAATTATTTCCTTTAGTTTTATTTCCTGCAATTAAAAACAATGGTCCTATTACAAAAATGAAAATCCAAACAATGACAACACCAAATGCTGGTAAGTATAGTATCTCATTGCCTTTTCTAAATAGTTGAAGTAGAGTATGAAAATACAATCGGTTTTATATAGTGTTGATTTTGTTTTAGCCCATTGCCTAACCTATTTCACTCTTTCTAATATTTTTTATCTGTAGATTCTTTTGGGTTTTTTATGCAAACAAAATATCCTCAATGACTAGTGATCCATTGCTTCTTCCTCTCCAATGTTTAGAATTCTTACTTCTTTTACTTCCTGAATTATTTTATTTAGGACTTCCTACATAATACTGCATAGAATTACTGTCTTGCCTTGCTAAGAGTGTATGTATCTTGTTTCCAATATTTAAAAGGAATGCTTTCAATGTTTCACCATTAAATATCATGTTTGCTGAATGTACCTTTTAATTATAGTTTGTTGATTTTGTATCATGAATAAATATTAAATTTTATGGAATGCGGTTTCTACACCTACTGACGTTATACTTATTCATTCAATCAAAAATGTATTAAGCACCTGTAATGTGTCACACTGTTTTAGACAGTATGGGTAAAGCGGGGACGAAACAGATGATGAAACCGCTTGCCCTTGGGAATTTATCTGCTATTAAGGGAGAAAAAACATAATGCATCAATTAAAAGGCTAGTACGTTACCCACTGACCAGTGCAAAAGACAAAGATGAAGTACAGAAGGGAATAGGTAGCACTGGGAAAGGGGTTCTGCAGCTTTAAAGGTAGTGGTAAGCCTGGGTCTCTTGAGAAAAAGACATTTGACATGAGCCTTCGAGCAGAAGAAAGCAAGTGCAAAGACAGTCTGAGTAAGAATTGTAAGGCAATATCAACTTCTGGTACAAATTTTAAAGAGAAAAATTGAATATCTGGGTAGGTTAATAGGGAAATATAGATGTTAATGTACTATTTTAGTTAGTATTGCCTGTCACAAGCAATGAAGCTTAAAAATCTCATATGAACTATTAAGCAAATAACAAAAACAGAAAAAAAACAAAACAAAAAAAACACTATAACCACCAGTAGAACCAAACTAATATTCTTATTAAAAATACTAAATAGCCATTTCAACATAAAATATAGAAAGGTAAGTAATGAACAAAACTATCTTTGGTTCAAAGTAAATGTCATTAGAAAAGTTCAACTTTGGTCACACAAACCTGTCAAAAAATAAACACAAGAAAAATATAGAGAGATAAAAAATATATTCACAAGTACAGGACCTAAAACTTACTTTACTCATTATAATCTGACCCAATCCAGAACTAACACTTTAAAGAAAAAATGACAAAAATAGGGGTCACTCAAAGACCACATTACACTAAAAGAAAAGAAATAGTTTCAAATATGTTAGAGAAAGTTCAAAGTAAATATGGGCACAAAATTTTCAAATGAATGTTAAAAATGGAAAAGAAAAGATGACCCAGCATGTTGAATTAGAAAAAACAAACAGGTGAAGTGAAAAAAATATATATCTAAAAACATAAAGCTTGTCCAAAAGAGAATAAGAAAACTCATAAATTCAAAGGTTACAAAGGTATTCTAAGGAACACACTATTTCATAGGATGTGAATAAGTATTTATTTAGGGGAAAAATACAGGTCAAAGCTAAGATGGATTGTTTATATAGGACATCTCAAAATCTTTTAAAATGCCACTGTGAATTATGAACCATTAACTATTCCCAGGAGTAGGATTGTGGGGCATGGAGTAAGTATGTATAAGTATGTAGCCTTTCCTATACCAGCTTGACCATGGAACCCTTTATTTCTGGCAAAAACAAAGCACTGTGAAATAAATGCTCTCCTAATAGGTGATAAGGTCAGATGAAATTCATAAAATACTTTGAAGAGTTTGCAGTGGTTTTCAACCTGTGGGTCACGACCCGCAGGTTGAGAACCACTAACAGGATCACCTGAGACCATCGGAAAACACAGATATTTACATTACAATTCATCACAGTAGCAAAATTACAGTTATGAAGTAGCAATGAAAATAATTTTATGATTGAGGGGGTCACCACAACATGAGGACCTGTATTAAAAGGTCACGGCATTAGAAAGGTTGAGAACCACTGGTTTAAGGAATGTTTTTTACAAAAGAAAAAGAACACTTTAAAGAATTTATGGTTGCTGGGTTGTTTTGCCCTAGTTAATTATTATTGGCAGAAACTCAGCCAAAGAATCAATGGGACCTGAGAACATGAATACATGGATGAATAAAAGACACAAAAGAAAAGGAACTAAAATTCTGACAGATGTTACTGAAGAGGATATTTTGGATACAAATTTTCTTCTGAAGCAATCAGTTCAAATTGCTAAATCAGAAAATACAAAGGTTGTACTGGGCCTAAGAGAAAAATAAATCACCAGGATGGAATGGTATACTACCAGAATTCTGGGTGACTTTGGAAACAACTATAAATATGTAGGCAAAGTTAGGTGAAGTCATACAAATAGCCCAAGAACTGTTTCCTGCAAAGACTCTGAAAACGCTCCAATAAACTAAAATTCACCCTGGATTTTTTGGAAGTACGTATAGGGTATGTCGGTGGAATTCCTAATAAAGAATAGATTCTGACACTGAAACAAGAATAACCTAATAGGCCTAAAACCGGTTTGGCTCAGTGGATAGAGCATCAGCCTGTGGCCTAAAAGGTCCCAGGTTTGATTCCAGTCAAGGGCATGTACCTTGGTTGTGGGCACATCCACAGTAGGGGGCAGGCAGGAGGCAGTTGATCCATGTTTCTAACTCTCTATCCCTCTCTCTTCCTCTCTGTAAAAAATCAATAAAATATATTTTTTTAAAAAAACAAGAATAATGTAATAGGAGAAAAGCCATAAATATAGATATAGAATCTTTTGCTATCTATATCTGCATCAATAGATTCTCTATATCTCTGGGTAGACTCAGTATCTATAAATAGATATAGATATAAAACACCTGAAATTGCCAAAACTGGTTTGGCTCAGTGGATAGAGTGTTGGCCTGAGGACTGAAAGGTCCCGGGTTCAATTCCGGTCAAAGGCATATACTTTGGTTGTGAGCACATCCCCAGTAGGGGGTGTGCAGGAGGCAGCTGGTCAATGTTTCTCTCTCATTGATGTTTCTAACTCTCTAGCCTTCTCCCTTTCTCTCTGTAAAAAAATCAATAAAATATATTTTAAAAAATAAAATAAAATAAAACACCTGAAATCTTTGAAGTGGTCAATAAAATTGAGGCAAGAAACAATGTTGATTTAGACTTGCAAAATGTCTTAAGACAACATTCTAAAACACAGGCTTTAAATTATTATCAAAGAGATACTCTCCCCAGATAGGAAACTGCCTTGGTGGCAGAAAACAAAAGAAGGCATAAGCAAAATTTCAATTATAGTTCATCTAGGGATTTTAGTGTGAAAACTACTCTCGTTTTCATATTATGGAAAATGGAACACCCAGCAAATATCGGGTTTAGAAAGAAGGAGTGAAATTTCAAGCTGCCAGGGATAAGTGATGGAGAGTTATCCAGCACAGTTCCGGTAATGATGAGACTCAGAGCCAGTATCAACCATGACAGCTCCCTTCAGGTATGCCAACCATGTAATGCACTGTACCTGCCTTACCTTGTTTAGTCTCCGCCACTTCCTACAGAAGTAATTACCATTTGATTCCACACATTCGCACACTAGACAATTAAAGCTTAGCGTGGGAAGTAACTTCCCCAAAGACCACTTAGGTCAGCATGTGGCAGTTATAACAGCTACTAAACGGTAGAGTTAAAATTTGAAACTTGGCAACTCACCTCCGAATCCTTACTCTGAACTCCTGCACCAATGGTCCTCAGATCTGAACACGCATTACAATCCCAGAAGGTGTGTCAAACACAGATGGCTGGGCCCAGTCCCCAGAGATTCTGAGTAAGTAGATTCCGTGTTTATATTTCAAACACGATGCTGCTGCTGCTCAAGGGACCACACTTTGATAACAACTGTCCTAAGCCAAATAGTAAAAGGGGGAAATGTTGGTCTGGAAACATGGAATTAATGGAAAAAAAAAGAAGGAAACATCCAGTTATAGCGGTCAAGCTAAACTCACATGGAAATACACTTGGGCCTTTTGCTCCCTTGGTGAACAAAATGTCTTATTGGGCCCTAGCTGGGTGACTCGGTTGGAGCATCATCCCATACACCAAAAGGCTGTGGGTTCAATTCCTGGTAGGGCACATACCTAGTTTGCAGATTGGATCCCCAGTCAGGGCACCTATGGAGACAACTATCTCCTCTCTCTATATATCTCTCTCTCTTTCTCTCTCTCTCCCTTTCCCCTCTCTCTCAAATCAATATATATCTATTCTCGAATAAGGATTTTTTTAATGTCCTCCTGGTACTTCAAACAGCCTAAATCTATTCAGACCAGCCTTGAGCACTGTGTAAATTTAGTGGCTAAAGGGTGTTTCCACGTTCAGGAACTCTCTACTCTAGCTACCACCACAAATCTTACCTACCTACCGTCCACCATCTAGAATCCCTTCACCAGGAAATAAAACATTGCACACTGTAGTCAGAAATAGAGGCTTAAGAAGGAAATCAACCCTAACAAGCAAATATATCATTTTCTGCAGGTTTCATTCAATATGCAAAAGCTTGCTCATAAATTAGCCATAGGCCTAATATAAAATGGCATATCTAATTTTCTTAAAACTATCAAAATTCCCTTTTATTACTTTGGAGAGAAAGCATGGTGCTACATAAAAGGCATCAAATTTGGTTTCAGAAGTCCTATATTTGGAAATCAATGAGTTCTGATGAGTCATGTTCTTCACCTACTAGTATAAGAAAGGACTATTTCTTCACAGCAATGCGAGGATCGAATGTGATCATACTCGTGAAAGCATATAGCCAACTATTAGACATTTTTTGACTTGTAGGAATAGCTATTACTATGTTGGGGAATAATACATTTTATACAAGCTTTTACTAGATGTGCATTTTATTTGTTCATGAGACAATAGCGCCAAGTGAAAATCAGGCAGTCCCGGAACAGGACTTGATAACATTTCCCCAAGTGTGAACTCAGAGCAAAAAAAATCTAGAACTAAAAGAGAATATATACTGTTTAGTGTTTTAGACAAAGAAGGATAGAAACAGGGCTGAGGACAAGTGTCAAATCTGTCAGCTCCTCAGTGAGGCCTGATCTCTGCCTACAGAGGCTGCAACCAGCTCGTTCTCTTGACAAGACTCTAAGGTAGTGTTTCCTTTTCTTTTAGGGGAGACGTGTCTGATTGCGAGCTACTGTCCTGGCAGCTCCCTCTGAAACCTGCAAAAGGTCATGGCTGTGTTTCTGAGGCTCTGGAGCGTCAGGTAAGGGTCCCCACACAAGGCTCTGAAACTAGAGTAAGGATGGGAGTGTGCTATCTCACGGTGCAACAAGGGAAACACTTACATCCTCCTTCCTCGGCTGATGGCAGAGGCTGAGAAGGACGTGGCCTGGTGTGATGGCATGGCTTTGGTTATCCTCAAGACGTGAGGGCAATGGTTGGCAGGTTTTCATTGACGTTCAAGTCACAAACTTGAAAATTAACCTTTAATTTGTTTAAACAAGGCACTATGTATACTAGGTATCACTGGTCATTCCATACTAAACAAAACCTACAACATTTTAATATATCTTTTTTTATTGATTTTTTACAGAGAGGAAGGGAGAGGGATAGAGAGTCAGAAATATCGATGAGAGAGACATGGATCAGCCGCCTCCTGCACACCCCCCATTAGGGATGTGCCCGCAACCAAGATACATGCCCTTGACCAGAATTAAACCCGGGACCCTTCAGTCCCCAGGCTGATGCTCTATCCACTGAGCCAAACCGGTTTCAGCCAAAACCTACAACATTTTAGGTAAGCCTCACAAAGCCACGGATGTTGAGGTAGGCAAAAACTTCTGAGACACTCCAAAAGTCCACTATAAAAGAAAAAAATGATCCATTGGGCTTCATCTAAATGAAAAACATTGCATTTCAAAATACACCACTTTAAAAGTGAAAAACAAGCCACGTGCTGGGAGAAACTATTTGAAAATCATATATCCAGTAAGGGGCGTTATCCAATAGTAACCAGTGCTGGCAAAGGATGTGGAGAAACTAGAGCCCGCATTGCTGGTAGAACTGCAATATTTGAAACTGCCACTTCGAAACACAGATTCACCAGATGACCCAGCAACTCGACTGCTAGGTAACTTAACCCAGTGAAATTAAAACTCCATGCATGCATTAGCCATAATAGCCCAAAAGTGGAAGCAATCCAAATGTCCAATTAACTGGTGAATAGATAAATAAAATGTACTACATCCATACCATGGGATTTTCTTTGGCAATATGATGCATGCTACAATGTGGCTGAGCCTCAAAAACAGTAAGTGAAGGAAGCCAGATTCCAAAGACCACATACTGCATGACCCCATGTATGTACCATGTCCATAAAAGGCATAGACGTAAGAAGGGAATTCTTGGTGAATGGGTCTGGAAGTGGGAACAGAAGTTACTGCAAGCTGGCACCAGATTTCTTTTGGGAGGAGGGTGGAAATGTTGCAAAATTAGAAGATGAGGTAGTTGCACACAACTCTATAAATTCACAAACTGTACTTTACTCATTGAATTGTATACTTTAAAAGGATGAATTTTATGGTATGTGAATTATATCTCACTAAAACAGTCTAAACATTGAAGAAAAATTTGAAAAAAGTCATGGATAGCTCTGACTACAAATCTCACTATAAAATGTGAAGATATGTACACAGAAATGTGTCATTTGTCCTGGGGAATAATACAAGGAGCATGACAAAGGAATAAAACATCCCCCGACAGGGAATAAGATGGCCATTTTTATATGTAGGTACTTCAGACTACAAGAAAAGAAATGGTAAGTCCTCCCCTCACCCCTACCCGGGACTGAGATTAGAACTTCATGTCTTATTTTATGTACAAATACAGGGCACCCGGTCTAATAAGCTTGTTTAGGTTGCTCTCGGCAGCTAACATTTCCAGAGTGACAGTTGGTAGGGAAGAAATGATCAGAAGCAAAGACTATCACAGCACATCCATCAGGGGCTGATCAGCTCCTCAGACAGAACACCACTGAGGCAGGGCAGCCGTGACTTTCCCCAGACGCTGAGGCCAACGGGATAATGGCATCTTTATAGGAGGCGGGAAGATCAAACGTGTTTCTCAAAATGAGGGCACCCGAAAGGCTGTGCTGCTTCTTTATGACACAGATTCGCAACCTCGCTCCAGAACCTCCAGGAATGATGCCTGAGTCTCTGCACTTTTAACAAGCACCCTGTGATTCTCATGCACACCGAAGTTTGAAACAAAAGAGACCCATTCTTAGAGGATATTAGGGATAGAAGGAACCTTGATCACCACCTAATGCAAACCTCATAGATTGTAGAGAAGACCATGTAGACCAGTGGTTCTCAACCTTTCTAATGCCACGACCCTTTAATACAGTTCCTCATGTTGTGGTGACCCCCAACCATACTTCATAGCTGTAATTTTGCTATTGTTATGAATTATAATGTAAATACCTGTGTTTTCCGATGGTCTTAGGCGACCCATGTGAAAGTGTCGTTCGACCCCCAAAGGGGTCGCAACCCACAGGTTGAGAACAACTGATATAGACCCACAAGGTAACATTATTTTCCAAGATCCCAAACATTTCTTTAAACTCTTAAAAAAAACTCAAGTCTTATAAATTGCCAAGTATATTCACAGACACAAGAGAATGTAAAATGTACGCTGGAAATATTTTCTTCAAAGATTGATGAAGATAAAATGCTCAGTCACTTAAAGAGATATCCTTCTGCTCTCAGGAAAATTAATCCAGAACACCTCATTACCTGGAGGTGCCAGCTAAATGAGTCATCATAATACTTAAATTATTTTTACTTGCTGGGATGTTCAGTTTAATTATTGCACTATTTCCCCAAACCTACATTCCTTGAGAAAGTACATATTTGTTTGACAAAAAAAAAAAAAAATCAAGTCATCGTTTGCTCTGAAGATGCATCTCTAATGCTATAGTCATAATTTTTTTTACATTAATCCAGCCTCAACGGTCCCAGGTGCGGGTCCTAAATCATATAGTAAGTACAGATCCTATTCAGAAACTTGGAAATCCAAATGCTTAGACCAGTCTAGATTGTTGCTTCACAGAAATCTTCTGCCCATCACCTTTATCCCACTCACAGCTTCCGTAAAATTACCTGCATTTCATCTTTGTTGAACGATTTTGTCATTTTTTAAAATGGGGAAAATAATGTAAGCCAATATTGGAACTCTCTAGACCTTGGAATATTGATCTAATGGCCTGTCTACTACTAGGCGGGTGTCTGACATTTTCTGATGGTAGAAACAGAAAAGAAGAAAATCTGCCAACACAATGATCTATGGGGCTTGCCGAGGTAGGAAACATTCCCAGTAGCATCCCACCGAAGTGTGGTGACTGATGCTGTGCTGGTTGAACAAGGAAGAAAAAAACACCTAGATAGTTCCCAAACTGACAACTGGAGAGATGTTAGGACGAGTAAATCCAAAAAGGAAATATAATTACAGTAAGTCCTCTTATAATAGCGACATTCAATACATTCATGTATGCAACATTTTGACAGTTAATCTCAAACCTTTTTTTCTCTCTCTCTTCCTCTCATCTCTATACAGCTATCTTTTTCTTCTTTCTGATAGATTGTGAGAGACCTAACATATGTCCTGAGAACAACTCTATTTTCTGCTGTCGAGAACTGTTCCTCAAATCAGGAAGGTATATTCTGGTACACAGCTCTTTGCTGCTGACACTGTTTTTATTCGCGGGTGAAATAAATGGTGGGCTGATCACTCCTCCATCTCCTGACAATCTTGCTTCTCTTCCACAAGTATGTCAGCAGCTTGTGGTCCCCTTCGCTCCTTTCATGATGCAATCGCTGCATTCTAAGAATTTTCCATAGAACATCTTGTTTACATCCGCAAATCGTCACTAACTTGAAGTCTCTACTAGTTAGAACAAAAGCTTGACTTGTGTTTGCTTCTGCCCTGCGTGGGGGAGGGCAGATTTATTAAGTAAATTAATAGTGAAATTAAGAGTGAAGTGGGTTAGTTTCCAATGTCCTGTAGAAACAAAGTCTTTAACAAGTTGCTGCTGAAATGGTCTTGCTCATAATGATTCTCTTTTCCTGGTAACTTTCCCCACCTGATTCTTTCCTTTTCTTTCTTTTTTTTTTTTTTTTTGGTGGGGCGGGGGGTGGGAGGCGGGGGACTATAGAATGTATGTGGAAACACATATTTAAAACAGACAAAAAGGTTTTTGATCTCATATTGCTCCCTAGTAGCCTGTCATCTCTTCTCGTTGCAATAGAATTTAGTGAGCCTCCATAACATTCTTTATCCCCAGGAAGTCATAGAAAAAGCTCAAAGGAAAGTGTTACAGTAGAAAATATCTTTCAAAATTCAAGTTAGAATTAAAGGAACTTAAGACCCTGGTCTTCCTGATTTTTGTGAATGTCCTCACTGTCCCCCAACCCCATCCCACTACCACCACCTGTCAAGACCAGCAGATTCTAATTGAATACTAAGTGACAAGAGTAACCTGGATCTAGCTTGGTGGACACTCATGAAACCCACACTTGAGAATCTCTTGATCAGCCTACCTCTGCCAGAAGCCACATCTTCTATTAAATGGAATGGCAATCCCAAGTTTGTTCAGTGGTACCTTCCCTATCTATCACCTTTTCCTATCTTCCTGATTTCAGTTATACATATACAGTGGTATCTCGAGATACGAGTGCCCTAACATATGAGATTTTTGAGATACGAGCCGTCGAGCTAGCGATTTTTGCTTTGAAATACGAGCAACATTTGAGATAGGAGTAATCTCGCGGATCAGCCAGCTGCACACGACCCACCAGTTTACCGCGACTCGAGCATCTCATAGTTTCCCACGCCTCAAGGTTACGGAACGAATTAAACTCGTATCTCAAGGTCCTACTGTATTGTAATCAATTAAACAACTATTTTATAATGAGGCAATGCAAGATTCATTCATGAGTTTTGGTTGGAGAGATAAAGTCTGGTTTGGACAGTGAAAAAAAGCAAAAAAAAGACCTTAGCCTAGGAGCTCAAGGGAACTAACTGTACAGGGATTTGTTAGAATGGGCCAGTAAACAACAACAAAAAAAAAAAAAGTGGCTAGGAAAAGGAGTCAAAGCAATGTACCCTCAGGAAGCAGGAAGAACTCAATGCTGGGTGGATTGTTTTTAAAATATTTCTGTCCTAAAAATAACATGGAATTTTTTTTTTCAATGACCCATAGAACTTTAAGAGAAAAAGCTGAAGGCTGGTTTAGGGCAATGGTAGGAAAAAATAAAAATGAACCATATGCAATGTCTTAGTCCTGAATTCCCTAAGTCTAAAGCTATCTGATCGCTAACATTTCCCTTTCTGTAATGCACACGTTCTGTATGCCATGACTCCTCATTCCTATAGTAGCTTTGTTATTCACGGTACAGCCGAACTATTTCATGCTGATGACATCACTCATTCATTCATTCATTTATTCAGTAACAATTACTGAACTCCTTCCATGAACCACACATTATAGCGGGGGTCATGTATATAAAGTATAAAATAAACATTTTTCACCAATAGCTTATAGTCCATAGCTATTACAAAAGAAAAGCATTGAGGCAAAAGATAAAAGAACATCAGATATATATGCCTCCACACCTTATCACACCTTTCTCCAGCCCTTCATTCTAAATATCCAGTCTAAATTTTTCTGATCATCTATTTCTGGTTGGGGACACAGTACTTTCTGATCCACTGAACTTCACAATAAACTAAAATTAGACACATGTTTCTAAATCGTACTCTTGGTACACTGTCCATTCCGAATCAGTGAGAAAGCAATCTAAGACAGAGATGCCTCTCTCCCTGGCTATTCATCTGGGGAAGGTCTGGGGAGATATAAAGAAGACCAGTTAGCTTTAGGGATTTCTGTGACTGGGGCATTCCTACACACACACACACAAAAAAAAAAAGCAAAATTGCATTTATTAACCCACTTCATTTCAGCCACTGAGCAAACATAAAATTGAAATAACTTTTAGTCACTGCCAGTCCGGGATCTGGCTAAACCAGTGATCCAAGAATAACAGGTTCCACTCTTACTATCCAATTCCCATTATCCAATTCCACTCAATTCCTTTTAATTCTGCAAAGTATAAAATCTGGTTGCTTTGAAATGCTCTCATTTTTTCTTATATTGAAATTCCAAAGATCCACCATAAATTATCTCTGTAAGTCTCATTGCTCCAGATTATGACCTGGAAATATGAATAAGGAATTAATTGAAAAGGCATTAATTTTTAAGCCCCTCCTTTTCTTTCTTTCCTAACATCTTTGTTGCTGAACCAACACAGCACCAGACACAGGATACGGATTCTTCTCCTTCAGTCTGTCTCTGGTAAGAAAATAGCTACGAGCTATAAATAACAGCAGTGGTTTCCAATCTTCTGAAATTTGCAGTATCCTATCACTGCTTGATTTTATGTTACTCTGCAGTTCCGCTTTTCTACTTTGCAATTAAAGAGACCGGAGAGGGTAGTGCTGGGCACAAAGCATTCTCATTGTCTTGAGAGGTCTAGGGTCCTTAACATAGTAAGCAATGCCCTTGACCCCCAGCCCTTCTGACCACCTCTCAAGCCTCACCTCGTACTTCTCTATCTATACCCTACTCTCCAGTCACACTAAATTAGCATTCAGCTCCCTGAACAGCCCATTACCTCTCTTGGATCTGTGCCTTATACGTTTACAAATGCTCTACCCCTGTTACACTTGGGCACAACTACAGTATTTATCACACCAAACTGCCATGTGCTGTTTACTTGTCCATCTCCTTTCTCCAGACTGTAACTGTCAAAGATGAAGAGTATCCCCTACTTGTCTACAGTGCTTGGCATATACTAGCACGATGCTTCCTTAAAAAACAATGCAGTGAGGAGTGAGTCCTCCCAAGCCTGGGTCAGATGCTTCACCCTCTAGCACCCTGTTCGCTCATCTGTCCTCCATACTAGCTGAAGAGCTCCTCGACGTAGGGGTGGGGTGTTTTCTCATATTATCAAGCCTAATCTTGTTTCCAGAACACTGTTCAATAAAATCTGTTCGATGGATAGCTAGGTACATAGATAAATAGGTAGACAGTAAAGGGGAGGGAGGATAGTAACAATCATCAGCTGGCAATGAATATTCAAGGTGACATTAAATGAGATGAATGTCTTCTCAAGTACTGGGTTAGAATAAATTGACACTGGAGACAAACAGCCTGCTCTCTCCATCATGAGCACTCGGGATCAGTTTCTTCCTGTGTCAAATAGAGTTAATGACAGCCCCAGACCTCACAGGGCTGTTGTGAGGGTCTATGTTCAACGATCTGAAGGAGCGTGGGACACATCGTAAGTGCTAAAGTAGTGTAAGTCAATAGATACAGAGGCAAAGGAGCAGTGAACAGACTCTCAAACTATGGCAGGAAGGCAGGGGAGGTTGGGGGCGGGGACGGGCTGTAAGAGATCAACCGAAGGACTTGTATGCATGTATATAAGCATAACCAATGGACACAAGACACTGGGGGTTGGGGAACATGTGAGGGCATGTACTGGGGGGTAGGGGAGGCCGGGGGGAGGTCAATGAGGGGGAATAAAAAAGGAGACATGTACTACTATTTGTAATACTTTAAACAATAAAAAAAAAATGCAGGCATGGCTGCCAGTCCTCGTCCTGCCAGAAAGGACAACTGTGGGCATTTCTCACCGAAAGCATGTTAGAAGGAAGACACCATTCTGAATGCATCACTGAGGCACGGAATTCAATTCCATCTAGCCAACCCCACATGTGATCAGTTATTTTCCTTAGGAAAGAGACCAGGTTAAAGGTCATAAAAATGGACTAATAAAACCTTCCAGTGGTTCCCAAACCCACATTCTCATTGTGGAAATCTTCCCAGATGCCAACCACCAGAAACCGGATGCGAAGGAAACCCTTCCGGAGGTGTTCTGCCAAGGAAGGAATGCACTTGCCTTTTTTCCCTCTTCGGAATAAAAAATGATCATTTCGAAGATTACCTTACAAAAGGACCATCCTGAGTGTATTTCTTTCTTCCCACTCACCTACTTTTCAGGGAAGGTCTAACCTTAACAATTGAGAGAGATCCCATCCCCACTTTCCTCTGGTCCACCTCAAGGTAGGAAGCAGAGAGGCCTTGGAGCAGGGAATCCTCAGACTTCCCAGGAAAGGTGAATTACAGAGAGAAGGAGCTGTTGGCAACATGCAAAGCTCACAGCCTGAAGGAAGGCAGTGCCCTCCACTTGCCAACCTGGCCTCTTCTAGCCAAAAGGCTTTAACGTTTCCTTTAAAATAGCCCAAGAATGTACCCAATAGCTTGCTACTCCTGGGCCTGGTGTGTCCTGAAATTCGCAATTAATATAGTAATTAAAGCCCTTTCAAAGGGCCCTCTGTTCAATCAGCAGTGTTTTGTTTGCTCAGAGAAGAGGCTCTCTTTCTATAAAAGCACAGGAGGAGGCACGCTTAAAAACTATATTTCAATTGCAAACAATGTGGCTGTGTTCCCAAATGGCACCGAGAAGTTCAGAGAATTATCCTGGGGGCCCCGAGGTGCCACTTGAGGTGTTCATGCTTGGCTGCATCTCCTGCAGCCCAAGAATTTTACTTCAAAATGGAGCAAATTAGCAAAATTCAGCAGACGGAAGCCCTGGGTCATGTCATGCCACTTCATTAAAGCATCCAGGATGGAGGCGATGTAGCAACACACCATCAGGAGAATTAAAAAGGATGAGTGTGTGTGTGTGTGTGTGTGTGTGTGTGTGTGTGTGTGTGTGTGTTTAAAGCCTGTGCTTTTCTATATTGATAACTGGAAAGATTTAATAAAGATTGACTATATTAATAATTTATTCTCAGATGCGGGTCGAAACTAAAAGTAAATAGGAAATGCTGCCAATAAAACAAACGTTTTGCCATGCCCACAAAATCCTTTCTTCCATCGTCCCTCTCTCTGAGAGGCATGTAAACACAGCCTGGCTGACCCCCTCTGCCTGGGCTCCTTCAGTGGTTCCTTTCTTGTGTGAGACACGCAGCCTCTGCTCGGACCCCCTGCAACCAGTCCCAGCCTGCCTTGCGGAACTCACCACCCAATTCTTCCAAAATGACTCTGCGTCTTCACCAAGATGATCTGGTTTCCATCCTGGTGCACAATGTTCACTTTCTTGCTTCCAAACCACATCTTTGTACAGCATGTCCTGCAGGCAAGCTGGAAGAGGCCCTGGGTTTAAAATCTAGCTCTGGCTTTTACCATTAACAGAAGGGAGGATAGGTCACATATTTATACTTCCTAAGCCTGTGTTTTCCTACAGTAAAATGGAAGTAATAGAGCTTTTTCCCAGAACTGTTGGAAGGATCAGTACCACTGTGTCCAACCCAGTGTCAACCACTCGAGTCTGTTCCTCCCTCTGTCCCACCTAAGAAGAGTCTTTGCTTGACCAAACTTTAGGCAGGCTCCTGGGCCTTCTCCTATATCCATCTGTGAAGTTCTTTGTAAAAACCCAGCTTTAGTAAGACCCTTGCTAAGTCATTTTAACTAACACCCTGGTCTCCCCAATATTTGATCAGGTTCCTCATCCTCCACCACCTCTTCCTCTCCCCCCCCATTCTGTATACCTCCTCTCCTGCCCCCCGAGGTGATGTGTGACCAGCCCAGCTTGACTGAAGCACGAATTCTGTTAAGTCAAGATAGCAGAACTGTACCCCCTTCACCTCTGATATTTCCTCTTAGTAATTTTCCATCCACTGCACCCCATCCTGCTCCTTGGCTACAAATCCCCACTTGCTCATGTCATATTCAGAATTGTTCCTGGTTCTGTACTGAGGTCTCCTCTCCCGGTTGCAACTGTCCTGGATAAAAGCTATTTTTTACTGTGTAATTATTGTCCAGCTCTGGGTTTTCTTTTATAACATCCACCGTTTAAGGTCTACCGCCAGCCTAGCCCCCCTCAGAAATGATTCTTCTGACCTTTCCAGGTGGAAAGGAGCTCTACCTCCTCTGAATATTTGTCATTTATCTTTAAATTGCTCGTTTGACATTTTTTAAAAATGAGGTTGTAGGGTAGCTCTTTCCAAGGCCCAGATACCTTCACAATGAGACGTAAGCCCATCTATCCTTGGCCCTGCTTTGTATATCTCTTAATCCACCACAGTCCCAAGCAGAGTCTGGGGCCTTAATCCACTATAATCAGTTAAGTTTTGCCACTTGATTGTAGCTTGTTCTTTTTTCTTCTCCTGAAGAAGTTAGCAATTGCCCAATTTTATTTTGCAGATGGACCACCATGCCCCTCTCCACACAGTTGCAATCCCCCTTTGGAGTGTCTCCACGTGGCACACAGAATCGAGTAAAAACAATTTTTTCCCATTATACTCTTAACTTGAATTAAAATATAACATTACTAACTACTGCTTTAGAGTTTAAAGAGGAAAAGTTACAGAACCAGATCATGAAAACTCTTGCAAGAAGAAATTTTAAAGAACTGCTAGAACAATCCCTGTACCTGGCTCTGCATAACTCCCCATCACCTTCTTAGCAGCATTTCCTTATCAATTCTGCCTTCTCTCCCTCACATTTCCCACCTTCCCCCACTCTCTGCCAGGGTGCCCACTGCTTCCCTACACCCAGTTCATCCCTCTACCACTCGTTTAAATAATCTCATCTTCAAAGATGCCCAACCATTTTGGAGTGGAAAAGCGTAGTCAGTTAATTGGTTGTGTCCTCCTTTAAGGGCAATGCCCAGTGGTGGAAAGTCTTGGCTGCAGGGGAATTACTGATGTCTGCTTCTCTCAGCTGGAGAGGGAAGGAAGGGGATTATGAGTAAAAGGGGTGAATAGGAAGAAGTTAGGTACTGAATAGTCAAAAATGACAACTATCTACCACATTGCTTAAGAGTAAGCATTTCTCCCTGTCTCTCTCTTCTCTCAGCTGATCAACCAGAGAATCTCACTAATTATTTCATAAAGAAAGGCTGCATGCTCCTACTCAGACCTAGAGCTGTGAATGAAATAAAGTCAAGTACATCGACCTGTTCTCTCTGCTTTCTAGTCTTTTTCCCATCATCTCAACCTGCAGCACCCTCCTCCTTTGATTTCCAATTCCAAACATTAAAAAAAAAAAAAAGGAAAATGGAAGAAGAGAACTACCCATGAGAGAAAGCAGACCAGTGCTTTGGAGAGTTTCTCACCTACTCAAAAGTGTGATGCAACCTACAGGCCTGCTCAATAATAGGACACAACCCTGCCCTCGGCCTCATGAAAGCTGCCATTTTCAATCAATAAGATGTTACATAAAAATCTTTCATAGTTGAAAAAATGTCATGCTTTATGTAGGTGCTGTCAGAGATCCAAATAAGTGTGACCTTCAATCTCCCACCTATAACTGAACAGGGGAAAATAAGCACCTATACACCATCATCCACAGCTGGTGGGATTGCAACTATGTGGAGAGGGGCACGGTGGTCCATCTGCAAAATAAAGTTTGGCGATTGCTAATGGGTGCCAAGCAAACTGTAAAGATTATATAGTCCTTGACCTTGTTGGACTGTGCTGTGTGTTAGGAGTCGGGGGGAGTAAAAAGTATTGATCCTGTCTTAACCCCCACCTCCCTCCTCTCTGGATTTCCCTGCTGAGTGAAATACTAGTAAACACAGAATAATCTGCATCCTTTTGATAAAGAGTTGGACAAGTTTTAAATACCTGCCAACTTTCAAGTCAGAAATCCCTTGATAAACAGTGCGTGGGTGCAAAGCTCAGCCACAAAGCACTGACAAAGCGTCCTAGTTTTACCCTGGGTCTGTGAAATGGACCAACCGGCTCCCGCAAACCAGCCTCACGCAGCAACTGGCCCAGACCCCTTAGTGCTGCCCGGCATCCCGTCTACCACCCTGAGCGGGGAAGGCCAGGAGGCTGCCGGGCATAGCAGGCAAGGAGTGTGTGGAGCCAGCCCTGCAAACGCAAGCTCTTCCCTGCTTGGCCATCAGCTGGGAAAGAGGGCCCAACTGAGACCTGGCCCAAGGAACGACCACCTGAATCAATGATAGGACCAGTTCCTCCTAACATGGGAGGAGCTTGTAAGAGGGAAGGTGGGATGAGGGGCCCAAAGAAATCCCTTGTTTTCTCTTCCCACATCCCAACAACAAATTTGTGATAGGTGTTCATTCTCTGACCTCCAAATGTTTCTGACATTCATAAATCCCTTCTCTACCAGTAATGATGACACAGCCTAACTAAGGAGAACCTTCACTCATATTTATCTTGGGCTTTTCAACATATAAGAAGTCAGTAGTGCCAAAAAACAGTTTGGCTCAGTGGGTAGAGCATCAGCCTGCGGGCTGAAAGGTCCTGGGTTTGATTCTGGTCAAGGGCATGTACCTTGGTTGCAGGCACATCCCCAATCCCCAGTAGGGGGTGTGCAGGAGGCAGCTGATCGATGTTTCTCTCTCATTGATGTTTCTAACTCTCTCTCTCTCCCCACCTCTCTGTAAAAAGTCAATAAAATATATTTAAAAAGAAGTCAGTAGCTAGAGAAGGTCCTAAAAGATGGAGACCTGGACTTAATTATCATGGCATTGATATTGCAACCCCAGGACCTGGCACCTTGAAGCAACCACACATTTGTAAACCAAATGTGAGCTACAAACGGGCAAAGTGGAAGCCAGGAATGCAGGCGTGTGGGGTGGGATGATAGACATTGAAAATGCAAAGGCTTCCGCATTCGCTTTCTTGTCTCTTTGAAGCAGTGTCAGAACAGGGACTAAAGCCCACAGTAGCCTTTTCATAACAATTCCATTCATGTAGACGAGTGCTTTTGTTGAAGGACAGCTCGTTTTCAGTTAGCTACACAATATCAACCGGTATGTTGAAATTTTAAATAATTCAAATGTTAAACCTAGGAACAAAAATACTTAAATGCCACTTAGAGCTCTTGATCTTGTGAAATGTTGGAAACCTCCCTTATGCCTACAAATTACCTGCCTCTAGCCCAGCCCACCAATGATACAACTATAACTTTATGGCTTCTTCTTTTTTTTTTTTTTCTAGAAGTGCTAGCCTGTGTCCTGTATTGGAAAGTCATTTTCTGTAGGAAGGTATTCTCTTGTTGCTCCCTCTTCTCCTAAGGCCCATTGTGTGGTCAGGAAAAGACAGAGTAGAACTCAGTTTACATCCTAAGATGACTGACTCCCTTTCCTTCTAATTTCAGAAACTACATTCGGAAAAGATGCCCTTTCTGAGGCAGGCTGAGCAGACAGATTGTCAAATACCAACATGCACCATAGGGCAAGGTCCTTAGACAGCACTGCACCTGTAGCAGTGTCCCTGGTGCTTAATAAGTGCTCTAGCATGTTTATGGAATTACTGGCTATGAATATGAAGATGGTAAACAGTGCTAAGCTGAAGACTTTTTTGTTGACTTTTAGCATTTTGTTGAGGATTTGAAACTCTGGACACCCAGAGGGCACTGCTTAGAAAAGGTCAGATATATATCATTTAATTAATAACTTTATATAAAATCATATGGTAAGTCAGAGATGCAGTGAAATGCTAGTTGTCTGCTTGATTGGTTGAAGAAGCTTTGCAGATGCATGTGAAATGAATGACACAGGAATCAAATAATCATTGGAGTTTGAAAAATAAAGACCCCCCTGTAGGTGATGTAAACCTAATTTGCCCTCATACTGCAGGAACTACCCTCATCTGAACTTAGTGAAATATAAGGGTAAAAATGTAGAAATCAATGCACTACCTATACTCCTCTTCCAAGATTCTGGTGAAAACTAATCCACTTAGGGCCAGACCAGACCCTGGTAAGCTGAGGAACCTTAATTATCTTCATGAAGACAGATGAAAGTCCGATCAGTTCGCTGGAGTGGCCAGAAATTTCCTTTGATTTGCTAAGAAACATCTGAGAGCTAAATTAATATAGCACTGTAAAAGGATTTCTCAAATAAACAGCTTCTAGAGCTTACTCCTTTTAAATATAACTATGAAAATATCCTGTTCAACAAATAAAGAAACATAAAAATGAAGAAAAGAACCAAATTGCATAAACTGTTTAGAGAAGTATTAAATCATCATAATAACAGCATTACAACAAGAACTGTAATTATTTTCCAGCTTATAATCCAGAAGTAATAACATGTCAGATAAATTTATAATATACACAGGTACTACAATCATTTTAATGGGTGGTCGCTATTAAATGCTAGCAATAAAAAATGTAGAAACAATTACAAATGAGACCAGAGACATGAACTTAAAAGAATGAATGATGGCAAAACTCTATCATAGAAAATGGCTATATTACTACAGACTCCCAACCATATATGAAAAAAAAAAACTTACCTCAAAATAAAAAGGTATATTTTTCTGATAAAAGAATTTAAGCCAGGGTCTTAATCTAGTTTCTCCTACTACAACAGAAATTAATTTCTTCCAAGAAAAGGAGTTAAGATATATTTTTACATCCAAATATTTGCCCCATTTGGCAATATTCTCTTGTGAGAGTTTTATTATCTCCAGTGGCACACTGGCCTGTGTTTGTTAATATGGAAGTTATCCAAAAAGGGGCAAATGTCTAGTATGGATAAGACTCCCCCTGTTCTAAATTTTCCAACTCTCGACAAACACATGCAACATGCTTCTAATTTCAGAAACTATGCCTCAGCAAATATAATATGAAAGGCAACCCAATTTAGCCAAAAAGCACTATGTGAAATCAATATCTTTCCTAGACATGTTTTTTTTTTATACCTAGCAGAGGTGCCCTCTCCTTCACAGAAGTTCACATGCCTGAACACTGTGACATGTGATGTCTCATGTCTCCTCTCTGGCTTCGCATGCCCATGTTCTTTCTCCTCGATTGGGTTACAAATTCCTCAAACCTGTCCATATCTCCTAGAACAATAACTGTAGCCTATCAGGAATAGTATGTGATAAATAAGTACTTATTGAGTTAGGGAGCACAAGAAGTAAATACTATGGCTTTTATTATCTCCATTATCATGGTTATCACATATGTTGCCTTTGACTTTTTTTTTCTAAGAGCCAGGTAGAGAAAGCCTGCATTTAGTATAGAAGGAAACTTTCTAAAAGCCAGTTTTGGTTCTGAATCCTGGTTTCTCCACTCATTTATACCATAACTGCTTTGAGGTAGTTTCATCTATAAAACGGGTATAATGATGTTAACCTCTGGGTTGATGTCAGGATTTGGTGAGATAATAAGTGGGAAGGGCTTAGCACAGAGCAGTACACAGAATAAGCTCAAATCATTGGTAGGAAGAAGATAGTGGCGTACGTCCACTCTTCTGTAGCTACAAAACATTGGTGTTCATCTTACTCAATTCCCAGAAGATAGTCTTAATGTAAAAACTCTGCTCTCAGGCTCATTCCACAGACCACACGGCACAATGAGAAATCTTCCCAAAGCCCTGAGCTCAGAACAGTTGAGGACCACTCTGCACTCCAGTGAGGCAAATGAGGTCTTTCTGTTTTTACCTATATTGTGCTCCGGGATTCCCTCAGAAATTCTGTGAATGGGACTAATTCAATTCCCCTCCACAGGGGCATCTGCTCCAATCTGTTACTGCTCAGGTTCAGGCTTCAGTGTGAGGATCAGAGAGGGCAGAGCCTTACTTAGTGTTCATGACTGCTCATTCTGGGTGCTATGTCCCGGAGTCCAGAAAGGACATGTTATCACTGTGCACAAGAAGGGGCCACACGCTAACTCAGGAAAGGTCTGTGAAACAGCCCTGCAAACTCAAGAGACCTAACGTAACCACAAAGGACGGTCTGAAATTAAAGACTTTAATTAAATAGCAGTTTATAAGTGAGGTAGTCCTGTCCTAAGCCAGTATCTTCCCTGACAAAGATCAACTTCGATCTTTCCTGAACCTATTGTCTTTTTGCATCTAAGATAACACACGTGTGGAATGTCAGGGCGACTTATAAATTCCCTTTTTTTCCAGAACCCTCAGGGCACAACAAAATGCTCCTGTGTGCCAGAAAGGAAACCTAATTTCCCTCATTGATATGGTTACCATGTTAAGTGTTAACTATACCGCAACCACCTAAGTAAAAGAAGATATATCTATCATTTTACTTGTTATCCAATCCCAGGGGTTCTCCCCTCCCCTTTGCTTTCTCCCTCCTCCCTAATCTATCATCAATGGATTTCAAGTAACCCACTCTGTCTCCTCCTTTGATTGTAACGACAAGGTAAAAAACTGCCCGTCTCCAGAGTACTATCTTAATACATTGAGACTGCTTCCCGGCAACAGTTTGGCTCAAATAAACTCACAAAAATTCTTTACAAGTTTGGATGTGGGTTGTTTTTATTTATTTTTTTTTACATTAACACATTTATCACTTAACTTTTTCTAGAAAAGTTTCTTTCTCTCCCTCCCTACCTCCCTCCCCCCCCTCTCTCTCCCTCTCTCTCCTCTCACCTGCTCCTGCTACCACCATGTACAGAGTTCTCCAGAAAGAACTGTCACTGCAGAGCCAGCACAGGCTGAACCGGGACAGATGCTCCTTTCTACCAAGCACCTTCCCCAAACAGCGTTCACCACCCCCCGGGGGCCAGGGGAGGGGGGCAGAGGGTGCTCCCTGCTGGAGCAGTGCTGCTCACACTCACAGTCCTCTCCAGACCTGGAGAGCAATAGGTCTGGAGAGGATGCGGGGATCTGCAGTCCTAATGGGGTCCTCCAATAACATTGTGTCGTGATAACATGGATGAGGAAAAATAACTGACTCCCAGCCAGGACCACTGGTGTCTGGCCTTGGCCCACTCTCCCCATGTCTGTGTATGTTTCCTCCGGGGACTCTAGTTTCCTCCCCGATCCCCAAGCTGTGCACATGGGGTGAACTCGGGCGTCTACACTGTCCCAGCCGAATGTGTGTGAGTGCACCCTGTGATAGAAGGACATCCTGTCCAGCAGTGCGTCCTGTCTTAAACCCTGAGCTGTGGGAACAGGCTCGGGCCAGCCTCCACCAGTGACCATGCCCTGAAATAAACAGGTCGGAAAATAATTCTCTTACTTGTCTGCATTAAATCTTTCTGTTCAAGGGCCTTTATACCACGGATTCGGAGAGTATGAATTCACAGGGACTGGGTAGCACCGTGCTCAAGCAGGTGATGCTCATCTTTATTTCTGCCTCCAGTGCTACTCCCTTCATGTCCCCAGCTCCACTGCAGAGAAGACTCCTGAGCCCTCCCATTAGCATGAAGAGGGCACTTACTTTAACCTGGGTGCTAGCATACATTATCCCTACCCCAGCCCACACTCACTCATCACTCAGAGAGACACATTATTCTCATTTCACATCAAGTTTAGAAACATCAAGCCAAGTTTCCAAGGTCACGTGACACAGGTGGGTCTAGCAGCCCAGGCCTAACCCTTCAGCCAGGTGCTAGGTCCACTCTAGCCTCCAGGTCTTCCCGTATTGGACCCCACCATGTCTCCTTACCTCCCTGGAGAAACATTAATGTTGATGTGTGGTGTTTATTCATTCATTCAGTCAACAAACTTGTTAGCACAGACCTTTTAGAGACTCAGTGTCATCTCTGGACACAATAACCGGACTTATTCATTGCACTGGTGAAGACACAGTCTTGTCCATGTGGATCTGACTTCAGGACTCTCAAAACTGTATCCAAACACCCATATGCACACTCTTTGATGACAAATAGGAGTGTACCGTTCCCAATGAGTGCCCACTATGACAGAGCACAGGACCCTTCACTCAGGATGGCGCACCTAGAATCCTATCAGGCTGCTCAGTTCCAACCTGGGCATGATTCTAACAGAGCAAATCAAATGACCTGAATGCAAATGAAGGCTCCTCTTCTCAGCAGCTGTGTGACCTTTAAAGTTCTGTAAACTCTTTTGAATCTTGGGTTAAAATTGGAAGAAAATGATACAACTCGAAAGATGATGTGAAGGAATAGAGGCAAAGTAGGTAAAAATATTCAGCACATAATGGAAACGGAGTAAATTCTAATTCTCTCCTTTCTTACCCATCCTTCTGACTTTCCTAGTTGAGCAAACGTTAGTGGCCACAGAGTCCAAGGGCTACCAAACCTAAGTGCACACCAAAATCACCTGGAGAGGTTTCTAAAAATGCAGATTCTCGCGTCGTACCCTGAACCCAAACAATTATCCTCTCCAGGAGTCTAGGCCAGGGATTTTTTTTTAAATATATTTTATTGATTTTTTTACAGAGAGGAACGGAGAGGGATAGAGAGCTAGAAACATCGATGAGAGAGAAACATTGATCAGCTGCCTCCTGCACGCCCCCTACTGGGGATGAACCCACAACCAAGGTATATGCCTTTTACCGGAACTGAACCTGGGACCTTTCAGTCCACAGGCCAAAGCTCTATCCACTGAGCCAAACCGGTTTCTGCTAGGCCAGGGATCTTCATATTCTATTCTGCAAACTATTTTTGCAAACCACTGGTCTGTCTCAGATAAGAAAACATTGGGTCCAAAAAACCAACCGTGGTTCTCCAAGGTGAACTGGACTGAGGAGCCCGCTGCTGAGGCTGGAGGACTAAGTTCCGAAGATTTTCTTTTCATCCCTTTCCCCATTTCCTTTGATTTATAAGGTGCGAGTTTCATAAATATGAGTCCTAGCTTATTTACACTATATTAAAATTAGGAAAACCCAGGATTAAAAAAAAAAAAATCCTTACACGAAAACACTATTATTGCACAGAAAGTAAACAAATAAAAACAGGAAATTCAAAACCGTTCTTCCCATGGTGGTTCAAACTCCTTATGCAAATAATAATGAATGCATCAATTCAGCAGCTTACTAGACAATAAAAAGACGTTATATAGACAGCCGGAAAACGCATTCAGTGACTGTCAGAATAATAACTTTGCATTTCTTGACTGGTGCTCATTAAAATGCTCAGTCATCGTTTCACATAAAGGCAGCTCTGTGTCAACCAAATACACAGTCCAAGGACCTTTTGACTCGAACATTTGTTTAAATTAGATTGATAGATGTCACTTCACAAGTATTGATGTGACCCATAAAATTCCCTTACAACCGGGGGACCAGCTATAGAGAGAATAGTTAGTTCTCAAGTTGGGGTGTCAAGAAAAATTTGAACAATAGTTTGTCACTAAAGTGGCTTACATGGCACATAGGAAAGAATTTTTGGCCAAGCGGGAATAATGCTAATAAAAGGGTGACCTTCGGCAACACTTTGGTAGTAAGACTATCTGTAACTTAATCAAGTTAGTGATTTTTTTAAAAAAATCCTATTTGATACCATTGTAATTAAACTAGTTATAAAAAACAAAAAAGAGGAAAGAAGCAAGGGGAAAGCCAAATATTATAGTCACTTGTGAGCTTTTCCAGGAAGCTGTAGTTTACTACTCCCCAGTAAACCACTAATCTGTTCCCCACAGCAATCTTGGGGGAGGCGGGGGGAGCCTGGACAGGGGGAGAGTAGACACATGCCCAGTAAAGTCTGGGTGACACAGGGAAGGTACTTGCTTGTCAGTCAAACACCTGAGAATAGGTCATTAGCCAGAGGAGGCATGGCCACTGCAAGTGTGGGAAGCTTTGGAATATTTAATCCCCAAATGAAAAAGTCCACTCTCTGGCTCTCTTAGGACTCTTGTTGCAGGGGGGTTAGGAGTGCTCTCTGGCTCCCCTGCATTCACTCATATGGCCCACAGCCATGCAGACCCCACACACAATGGATTATGGACTGTAACTCGCCTGATGCTGTACCAGACCCAACTCCACCATGGCACGAAAACTCTGAACACTGGCTCTGCTTCTAGCTCTTCTGAATTCCCAGCTGCACTTCTTCCAGGCCTGGCCTAAGGGAATGGGACTGTAAAACCCCAAGGATGTAATTCCGTGCCAATAAAAATCACTCATCCTCCTGTACAAGTCTCAGAAAAGACTTTTTCTTGAGACAGCACACGGACCTGATCCCCAGCACTCAGTGGGGAAAGGAATACCCCACTTCCACTGAAAACAATGTTTTTATACAAACTACCCATTAGATCCCTCAAGTAGAGTCATTCTTCCCAACTCCATGCCCCAAAAAAGGTTCAAAGTTCTTAAGACAGCTTTCTGCTATGTATATTTAATATATTCAAATATCACTAAATCCAGTGTTAATAATCCAAATACTGGCCTTCTTAGTATTTCAACCCACCCTCTCTGGCCTGCCCCTGCAGTGCGCTTGTCCAGAGCTGCTTTCTGAGGCCTCCAAGTGGCTGCCAACAATGAGCACTTTTAAAGGCAAAGTGTTTGGCATCCGTAGCAGGCAGTGCTGCTTGGGGCTTCCCCTTGCCCATCTTCCAAAAGGATTCTCTGGGGACTCAGACAGGCTGAGCGCTTCTACTATCCTTAACCTTTTTAGTTTTTCCTCTCACTTCTCTCCCTGCTCCTTCCCGGCATCTCTGGCTTCTGCTCTGCCTCCTCTTTAAGACTACAATTCCTCACACTTCATTCTCTACTCACTTTTCCTCCCCTCCCCCCACTTTCCCTAAGCAACTGCATCTACCCCATAGGGAAAGAAGAGCATGTCCTTGTCTAACACTCACATTCATAAACCCAACCCAGACTTCTCTTCTGAGCTCCATCCATTCAAGTACTTACTTACCCTGTTTCCCCGAAAATAAGACAGTGTCTTATATTAATTTTTGCTCCCAAAGATGCGCTAGGTCTTATTTTCAGGGATGTCTTCTTTTTCCATGAAGAAGAATACGGTACATTTATTGTTGAATAAAAAAAAAAAGGAAATTTATTACCTGTATACGGTACAGCAATATGTCACCACAAACCAGCTCACTGATTGGCCGCAGCGTAGCCAGAGCTGTTCAGGCAGTGCGAGGTCTCTTTAAATCAGGAGCCAGACGCTTTACAGTAGCTTCGGGGGCCTTATATTCCGGGGAGGCCTTATGTTCAGGGGAGGCCTTATTATCCGAAAGGTCTTATTTTGGGGGGATACTTTATATTACAGCGAGAGGCAAAACTGGAAGTAGGTCTTATTTTCAGGGGATGTCTTACTTTCGGGGAGACAGGGTAGCATTTCTATTAGGACAGATCAAAAACACAGTGAACTTAACACTTCTTCCGCAGTATCCTCCATCTCATTCCCCACCATTCATACACTTGTTCAGGCCAGACCCAGGAGCCATCCCCACCCCCACATAAGCATCCTCCCTTCATAACCAAGACGAAAAGATGCCTCCAAAATAACCTCACATCCTTATGCTTTTTCATCTCTCCTGCTCCCCTGTAGGGCAAGTCCACATCCGAGTTCACCCTGAGCCCTCCCTGCATGCTCTCTAGGTCCCTTTCAGCCCATTCTCTGCACAGCAGCAAGTTGTGATGTTTTTAAAATGGAAATATAAACTCCCACACTTAAAACCCTGCAGTGTTTCCCGTGCTTTTAGGACAAAGGCCAGCATCCTAAAAATTCCAGAGCGGGCTGATGTTTTTCCTTACTTCTCCAATCTCGTTCTTGCCTCTACACTGGCTCTCCTCTCTGCTCTTCTTCATCCCTGCCTCAGGGCTGGAAATGTCCTTCCCTCCTCCTTTCTCCCACTCCTCCCCATCAGAAAAGTCTCTTTCTCAGTGAGAACTTCCTGTATACCATTCAAAGGAAAGAGTCTTCTGTTACATGTTCTCATGGTATACCTTGTAAAGCTTAGCACATTCGAAAATATACATATATCATGCGTTGCCTTGTGTAACTGCCCTGCCTTTCTACAACACCATTAGCTCAGAAAGAGCCACGTCTAATTTCTTTATCACTATGATCCCAGGAATCAGTACAAAGACTAGCAAATAGTAGATGCCTAATAAATATTTATTGAATAAAGAAATTAACAAAGAGCACTCACTGCTCTTGTTCTGTTGGTTACCTACATCTGTTTAGCATTCTGTGATTCTCATAATTTTTTAAGCAACAGCTTCAGGATGGCCCCTATAATTTCTTTCACGTGTCAGGAATGCCTTCATTTAAAAGGAAAGAAATAGGATTTGGAGAGCTATACCAATTGATTTTAAAAATAAGAGGTAAATGAGTGATGAATTTCTAATCCATTTTAATTAATTAATTAATGTTTCCAAATGACTTGCAGGTAAGACAATGCCTTAAGCCAGTGGTCGGCAAACTCATTAGTCAACAGAGCCAAATATCAACAGCACAACGACTGAAATTTCTTTTTGAAAGCCAAATTTTTTTGAACTTAAACTTCTTCTAACACCACTTCTTCAAAATAGACTCGCCTAGGCCGTGATATTTTGTGGAAGAGCCACACTCAAGGGGCAAAAGAGCTGCCTGCGGCTCACTAGCCAGTTTGCCGACCATGGCCTTAAGCTATTCTTTAACCACTTGGAGCTCAAGACCTTACAAAGCAAATGACCCATAACAAAGAGGAGACTCAAGAAAGAGCAGAGCAAATGTATCATTATAATTTACAATTCTAAAGTGTCCTCTTTATCTTATCAAAACTTAACAAAACACTACAATAACAAGCATAATGTGGATGCACAAAACCATTCTTTCATATTCTCTATTCACCTATTATGAATTGGTTCCTGTTCCTTTTAGGTTGCACAAGGAAGCTCAGCATCCACCTAGCTAATCATCAACTCACCAGCAACTCAAGTAGGTGGATGATATTGGCACCTTAATCATTTTCACGGACTTTTCAATCGCATTTTAAAGAGAAATGTTTTACTAAGTATATATTGGCCATTATTTAGCAAGTTACTAGAAATAAAGCTACTGAAAAGTAAAGATGATTAAAAAACAGTGGAAAGATTACTCATCAATATATTTAATATACCAGGCAGGTTTAACCTAGCAATTTGGCTTTTACAGGCAGCTTTATCAGCCAGTTTAATTTATCCTACTAAGAAGAAATGTACACCATGAAAGCCAATTAAGTCAGCAGTGATGAAACCTGAGAGGATTTCTCCACAGTCCCTATATCAAAATGATTTGCTCAACACAGAGCTCTAAAAGGACACCATGAATGTAGTCTGACCCTCTACATTTTTCAATGATATCAAACAAAACCAGATATAGTAAGCATTAAACTTTAAATACATATTGCAAAATTAATCCATAAAATGCTCATTTGAGCACAAGAGTGAGCATGTTGTTAATGTACTATTTATCTGCAGTAAATATAGATGGCTGTTGCTATCTGCCCTGCACATAGCTATTGGGCTCTCCCACTGCTGAGGCAGCAGAAGGAAAATTTGTCCACTTTCCAGAGGATAGCTATGCCATTAAAAATAAAATGACTCTCTCAGAAACGAACCCTGCCTATTTTAACCAATCTGGTTCGAAGTAAGATTCAGCTATGCCTCAGGTGTTAGCACAAGTCTCTTTCAGAGAAAAGTAAAGACTAGAGCATCTCCTGTTCTCTCCATTCACTGGGCAGAAATAAACTATTGCAGTTGAGCTGTTATGTATTTGGGGTACCATTTGCTAGAGCAGTTAGTCTAACCCAGTGGTTGGCAAACTCATTAGTCAACTGAGCCAAATATTAACAGGACAACGATTGAAATTTCTTTGGAGAGCCAAATTTTTTAACTTAAACTTCTTCTAACACCACTTCTTCAAAATAGACTCACCCAGGCCATGGTATTTTGTGGAAGAGCCAAAAGAGCTGCATGTGGCTCGCAAGCCGCAGTTTGCCGACCACAGGTTTAACCTATTACATCTACCATTAGGAAGGCAGCATTCCAAATGGGCAAAGTCACTGAAGCAAGATTCAGTGCTTGTTAAAAATCAGTCTTTTTATTAAAAATAGCATTTATTGCTGTCCTTGCTAAAAAAAAAATTCACATTCATTAGGAAAACAAACAAAATGAAGAAAATTCTAAGCATTAATAATTCTAATGGCCTATTGTTAACATTTTTTTATATAGCTTCCCAGCATTTTATTTCTCTTTAGATTGACAGATACAGAGATGGGGGAAGTAAGTGATTGATAGGTAGATAACAGTAATCATACACATATTGTAAGATCCTCTTTTTCACTTGACAATATACTATGTACATATCCCTAAGTCTTTATACTTCCTCTACCTCAAGATGTTTTAAGACTGTAATCTGTTATCTATCTATACAGCTATATTTAACCATTCTTTTGGGGAAAGGGAACAATATGTACAAGTGCACAGGGTTCCAAGTTAGAGAAAGAACTGGCTCAGAACACTTGGACAAAAGTTGAAACACCTTATATGCCATTGTAAGGAGTCTGGATTGTATCCTGATGGCAACTGAAGAGCTTTATACAGGGTATAGTATGATCTTTTCTGTTTCAGAAAAAATCACTTGAGGAATAGTATAGAGAATGCATTTATGAAAAGGAGAATAAAATAGTTTCAATAAAATGAAAAAAGAAAATGAGAATAAAGTGCAAAGACAAGAGGCTGTTACCATTACAGTAAGAAGATGGACTACAGAAACAATGGAGTTGGGGCAGAAGGGAGGAATTTGAGACATGTAAAGGAAGTAGAATCAGTGGGATCTGGTGACCAAACTGATCTGGGGCAAAAGAGAAGTTTCTGGTTTGAAGTGACTGAGAAGACATTGATGTTATTATATGATGAGGGGATAACTGAATGCATATCAGCACCTACAACTCTGTCTGGTACAGAATAAGCTGCCAATCAAGAAAACAACTAGTAATAATAGTAGTGACTATAATAGTAGTGACTATAATAATAGTAGTGACTATAATAGTAGTAGTGACTATAATAGTAGTGACGATAATAGTGTCACATTATTTACAGATAAAGTGACACTATTTAAATGTTTAATAGAAAGTGTTTGGCCCAGCTGGTGTGACTCAGTGCTTGAGTATCAACCCATGCACCAGGAGATCAGGGTTCAATTCCCAGTCAGGGCACATGCCTGGGTTGGAGGCTCGATCCCCAGAAAGGGGCATGCAGGAGGCAGCAAATCAATGATTCTCTCTCATCCTTGATGTTTCTATTTTTCCTTCTGCCTTCCTCCCTGAAATCAATAAAATATATTTTTTTAAAAAAGAAAGAATTTGTTAGACACTTAGGTGGATTATCTGATAAGTAGTTGGATATATGAATCTGGAGCCAAAATATTGGGTTGGGCTAGATATGGATTTAAGAACCACAATTTATAAGCAGCACTGGATCTCCTGGATGAGATTAACTCAGCCTGAGCCTCTTCATATAGTAATTTAAAAAGTCAGATCAGAGTACTTTTCATTTGAGAACTTGTTTCTGCATTGCTCATTCTACTCACGAAAGGACAAAAATATATCATCTTCTTGCCCAAACCATGAGAATCATGAGCTGCAAAAGAAGGTCTGGTGTTCCAATCCGGCACCAGGCTAGAGCCCTCCCCTTGCCCACAGCAGGACTAGTGCCATCCAACTGGAAGCCACGCTCTGCTCTCTGCGCTGGCCTCAACTATTTCGACAACAGTAAGATTATTAGAACCAAACCAGGCCCAGCTTTACATTTTTTTTAAATTCATAAAAATTCATAGTAAAAATCTTCTTTATCATTTTATTCAAACAAAGGACTGAAGTTTTCTTGCTTTTTAAATTTATAGCTGGTGATTAATCGATTACTCATACTTTATAATTTCAAAGACAGGCCTGCAGAAACAACGGTGTTTGCTTCTTCTTCTTCTTCTTTTTTTTTAAATATATTTTATTGATTTTTTACAGAGAGAAAGGGCGAGGGATAGAGAGTTAGAAACATCGATGAGAGAGAGACATCGATCAGCCGCCTCCTGCATGCCCCCCACCAGGGATGTGTCTGCAACCAGGATACATGCCCCTGATGGGAATTGAACCCGGGACCCCTCAGTCCGCAGACTGACACTCTATCCACTGAGCCAAACCGGTTTCGGCAGTGTTTGCTCCTTGATGATGCCTATGACTACAAATAAATTAGTATTTAGACAGTGGAATGAAACAACCCAAAAAGGCAAAGGAAGTAAAAAGATTTGAGGGAGAGAAAGGTTCTCCTTCCTCTCACTAAGCTTTCTTACTCCTCTTTCTTTGTCTGAAAACTTCACAATTGACTTTCCAGGATTATTCTCCTTAGAACAACACTAAATAAAGTGAGAGGAAAGGAAAGGCAAGCTCCAGAGCAGGGGCAGAAGTGGTTTGTAACTCGGGTCATTTCTGAGATGAGGACCAGATGCATTTGAAGGGCCCATGAAAAGCATTTTAGTTCTGACTTCTCAGTTTGCCTACTAGAGAACTGAGACCTGAAGAAGTGAGGTTATGCACCCCAAACCACACATGTACTAAACCTCAATCCTGGGAGTGGAAAAGAGTTCTGACTCTGAAGATGGGGCAGTTTTCATTTGTGAGTAAGCTGAGGAACTCCAAGTGTCTGCCCACAAGGATACTGTGGCCTACTGGGTGAGGCAAGATACATCCACATTCAGAAAATTTTAAAATACTTCAATTTAAAAACAAAAACAAAAACATGCACACACACAAGTCCTGGCCAGTGTGTCTCAGTTGGTACTATTACAAATTCTCCTTATGTTATCTTGTGTGGGTTTTTTTTGTTGTTGTTATTGTTGTTTTAATTGATTTTAGAGAGAGAATGGGAGCGGGAGAGAGAAGCATTGTCCCTTGCATGGAGAGGTCGCCAGTTTGATTCCCGGTCAGGGCACATGTCCAGGTTGTAGGCTCGATCCCCAGTCAGAGGCGTGCAGGAGATAGCCAATGGGTGCTTCTCTCTGTGTTCAAGGGCTAGTGTGAGTATTTTGAGCAGGATCATGGAAGCAATGGGATCTGAGCTGACCCTGAAGAAGACTGGAATTTCCAGGGGCAGAAATAAGGAGGAAAGAGATGCAGGCAGAGGCAACAGCATAGGTACAAACAGGAGGACTGGGAAAGTGCATGGTCATTCATGGAGCAACTGAGATGGACAGGACGTAAACCATTCTCATAGTAAAAACGAGAAAGATTTAATTTGGACTAAGAAGGACATTGAATGTCAGGATCTAGAGTTAACTGTGACATATTCATCGAAAGTTTCTAAGCCAGGAAAGAATTCTAATCAAATTTAGTATTTTAGAATGACTCATGCCCCAGTGCCATGTTTAAAGGAAGGTGATTTGGAGCAGTGGACAGAATGGAGGCAGGGAAATGTTTGTTTTTCAAAAATGAAACATTAATGAATAAGTAAAATCAATTAAAAGATTCAGATGCTAATACAAGAGTGATAAGGTGCCTTTCTGGAACTCATCAATAGCACTATGAGTAGAAATACATATTCTTATGTATATGCAAGTTTACTCTTTAAACCTTTTATGGGTTTTTATTAAGCTACTATTTGTTGTAATTTTGTCACTTCGTGGGTTCAGATTCAGGAATCTACATGCTGAACAAACATCTCTGTATTATTCCAAGAACCTTGGTCTCTTATTAATGACAGTATAATTAGAGGCACTAAATTTGGATAGAAAACAACAACATGAAAACTGCTCACCACCACTTCTTACACATTAGCATGGCTATTCTCAAAACAATAGAAAATAAAACACATTGGTGAGAATGTAGAGAAGTTGGAACCTTCATGATTTGCTGGTGGAAATGTAAAATGGTTCAGTTGCTTTGAAAAACAGTATGGTGGTTCCTCAAAAGAGTAAACATAGAATTACAATCTGATCCAGCAATTCCACTTCTGGGCATATACCCAAAATAACTGGAAGCAGGGTCTGTTGTTGTTGCTGTTGCTGCTGATGCTGCTGTTGTTGTTATTGTTAATCCTCACCAAAGGATATTTATTCCATTGACTTTTTGGAGAGAGTGGAAGCGGGGGAGAATAAGAGAGAGACATCAATGTGAGAAAAACACATCAATTGGTTGCCTCCTGCACATACACTGACCCAGGCCAGGGACTGAACCTGCAACACAGCTATGTGCCCTTGACTGGGAATCAAACCCAAGACCTTCCATTGCACAGGCTGGCCTATGTCCTAACCATGGAGCAATACGAGCCAGGAGGAAAGCAGGCTCTCAAGTAGATATTTTTATATCCATCTTCATAGCAGTATTATTCACAATAGCAAAAGGTGAAAGCAACCCAAGTGTCCTTTGACAGATGAATGGATAAACAAAATGTGGCTTGTACATACAACAAAATATTAAATCATCTTGAAAAGGAGACTAAAACATGGATGAATCTTGGACATATGCAAAGTGAAATAAGCCAGTCACAAAAAGGCAACTACTGCATTTTGCCACTTCTGTGAGGTCCTTAGAATAGTCAAATTCATGGAGACAAAAATAGAATGGCAGTTACCAGGGGCTGGGAGGAGGCGAGAATGAGGACTTCTCTGATGGGTATAGAGTTTCACTTTAAAGACAAAAACGTTCTGGAAAGGAATGATGATGATAGATGGCTGCCCAACAATGTGAATAGTTAATGGCACTGAACTGTATACTTAAAAATGGCTAAATTGGTAAATGTTATGTTACCACAGTTTGGGGGGGGGGGGTCTGCTCACCAGAATAAGCCTATCTTCCAAAATGCTCTAGTTTTTATTAAAACCTTCAATCCTATGAAAAGAAAAGTTGCTAGTGCTTCCGAGCAGTCCAGGTGGATGGGAGAGCAGACAATGAAGGAAGAGCATCTCAGAAGTGCCCTGTCTGCCAAAGAGGTAGAGAGCCTGGGCAATTTCAAAGCGGTGACCTTTGGATGCCGATGACAGGACAGTGATGCACACACTCTCCCTGGGAGTCACCACCGAGCCCTGTTCCCCAGAGTCACCTCCAAAGGGCAAAATCGAGAGACAGATTCTGTTTAAAGCCATCCTTCTCCCCCTCGGAAGGAAGCTAGCGGGTTCTGTACAAGGTGCAACCAGCACACTCCCTCCAGGAAGATGAAGTGCTGCCGATGACAACACATCTTTGCCTGCGGTGTCTCTGGGGCCACTGGCAAGTGAAGGGAGAGGATCTCATTATTCATCCAAGCCCGAATGAGCCTGTGCCATCCCACCTGCAGTGTAACCAAGAGCTGACGAGACGTTAAAAACAAAAGTTTAAGAAGAAGGAGAAAAGTAACTCCTCCCAAATCTTGTTTTATTCCTTTTCTAGGGAGAAGAGCAGTACTTTTCTACATTCATGTGAAAGAACTGAACTTAGCGGCTGCGATGGCTAAGATGGGGGAGGTCCAGGAAGAGCATGGAATGCAAGCACTGAGATCTAGCACCATAATGAGCCGGAATGACTTGAGAATTGTTTTCCCAGCCGGGGCTATAGACTACCCAGAATAAAGAATGTCTATACGTAATGGAGAAAACACACATTTTAGGAAATTAAATAGGCTTTCTCTGAAGTCCAAAGGTCGAAGCAGAGACGATTCTCTCGGTGGTAAGAGGAGGAACTGATTCGCTGGTAAAATCTGGCTCCAAATACTACTTCCTACACATCCTCGTCTCACCAAAGTACAGGCCTGAAGAGACAGAATCAGGAAAGAGTTCTTCCTTTTCCTTCAAAATGTAGCCTAAAACAGTGATTGCCGCTATCTAATGAGCTGGGGTGCCACAGTCAATTATTCGTTTAATGAATTATCAAACAGGTATTTAATCTACACATAGCAACCAAGTGACAGGTGTGGAACAAAGAGGCATAAAAGATACAGACTCAGTGAGTGGTAGTTATAACCACGCGGTTTTGGTGAGCCCCTCTGTGTTTTAGTTTCCCTTGCGTTAACAGGAACTCCCAAGTTAGAGACAACATTTGGAATGACAGTACTACTGCCGTGGACTTTCCACTTTTAGCAAAGAAGATGCTGGGGTATCTCTCTCAGGTCTGGCCCCCATGCCCTGGGCTCCTGGGTACAGCCTCTACCACACTCCAGTGCCCTCACCTGGTATGTTCCCTTGTGCTGGGCTCAGTTCAGCTCACGTATTCTGGCAAAGCAGAGCAAAAAGAAAGAAATCGAGTCCATCCTCTAGATTCTCTGGGCCCGGCACTACCTCCGAAATCAGTGCCAGCTCTGGAATCACGTGCCACCCAGAGCAGTTTTCTTCCAGGTCTCAGCACACTGGGGCAGATGTCAAGGCCAGGGTCTTGGAGTTTGGAGGGGCAACTTCTGAAGTGGAGATGAAGAACAGGTTATCATCACTGTCCTTAGGAGATGGACAAAGCATCTATCAGGAACAGAGAGATCATCCACATTCACAGTCTGGGGACCTAAGACCTCCTTTTTCTGACAAATTTGGACAAAGAGCTGAATCCCAAGGGGTCAAGAGAAGGACTAGTTAGTGTGATGAGACACTTGGGTCTCTCACAAACTAAGATCCACTCATGCAACCACTCACAGGAAAATATGAAAGGCAAACACCAGAGTTAGGAACAGACAGAGCTACCTCCCATATACCATCCCAGTGGTGAAATGAAATCTCTTCTCTTTTAGTTATTATGAAAAACCAGATACGGATGTTACTAGGTCCTAATGGGGTGAACCAAGGTTAGGACCTAGTATCCAAGGAAACTATTAGCCATAGAAAACATATCCTGGTTCTCTTAAAAAAATAATAATAATAATAGTAATAATGTCAATTACCACTTACAAATGTCATCCAAGCATTCCTAGATGGCAAGTCTATATTGGGGGGAATTGTTTCAGATCAATTGGATCTATGCCCAACCTCACCAAAATGTCTTTTATTTTACTTACTTCAATCTGTATGGGCCGTTTGGGAATGAAGAACCAGGAAGAAAACTGCAGAAATAAGCCTGCCTCTCATGCACTAAACAATATGAAAACACAAGTTCTCTCTCAGTGAGACTTATGTCTGTAGTCTATAAATTCTCAAATAAGGCAGCTTTAGACTTAAAAGTATGACAGGATATACGTATCACTACTCAGTTGTTCAAGTATTATAAAGTGACTGATATTGGGGAAAATAGCTAGGTCATGCATTCATACGGAATGTTACTTTACTGGTATTGTTCAGTTATTTTATGGTAACATAAGAGCACAGAGTCACAAGTACATGCACAAATTTAGAGCATTCGTATGTGAATAGAAAACTGTCCACCACAATCATTCTGTTATTTAGAAACAAGAACATTTAAAAATCCTTTTATTTTGAAAATTTTATGTAAGGCATATCACATTGTTATTATTGCTCACAAATTGTATGAGTCAGGAAAATCCCTAAATTTTTAGCTTCTGTTTCCATTATACACTTCCACTGAGTATAAACCATCAATGAATCCCTCCTATTATTACTCGTTATGTACTTTTTGTTTTCATTATTATCACTTATTTCTATAAGACTAATCAAAATACTCACTAATCAAAATAATCAGAGCTATCTATAGAGATCATCTTTTCGTGTCATTTGAGCATATCCAAAACCACCAAACAAAACCACCAAGTATTGCAAAATACTAAGGGCAGCTGAGACTTTGAGGATCTTTGGACATCTAGCCAGTTCATATATTGTCACCAAAATTTAAAAAAAAATAGGTTTTAAAAGATGTTACATTTATAACTGAGAGGAAAAAAAAAAAAACAGGGAAAAAAAGGGGGTTATTGAAGCAAAGATTTCCTGGACAATGAATAGATTACATTTGACAAGGGCATTAACCCGCCCAATCACGTCTTTTGCTCTCATTTGCTATAAATACACAGGCCAGCAGGAACCCAGCTCGTTGTTTTGACCCTCCGTGCTGTGTAAGCTTCCCAGTCTTACCTAATACATTAAGACATATGGTAAAGCACTCCTAGATTCAGAGGATTTATAGATCTCCCACACTGAATGAGAACTATCCCCTAGTGCTTGTCAAAGAGTCTAATTCAGATACTTACATTCTCCTTTTAAAATGTTTTTATTTTAAGGGGTTGTTTTCCCAAATGATCTAACTGGGTTTCATTTTTTAAACATAAGTATTAAAAAATACAGCTCCTATCCTCAACTGAAAGATGTGTTTTAAATATCATATAGGCTTTTTAAAGTAATATTTATACAGTTTAAAGAGAGCAGTCACAAACACTTGGGAAATAAAATTTACATGTGTATTTATGAAATAAAACCAGTCAGGCTGCATCTGTTTCTATTGCTACTTCCTTAATATAGATTTTTATTAAAAATAATTTTCTTTAATGCTGGCTGGGAAATCCCTACAGCATTTTTCTCATTTTCATAACACCATAAGGTCAGCACTTTTGATTAAATAGTTATTGGGGATATTAGGAAAAAACAGTGCTATTTATCATGAATATTTGATAAACATGACTACATTGTCAATACACTCAATATATGATATAGCGAGTATCATATAATATTTATATGATAATAGATTGCCTTATAAAAACACAATTGATATACAAATCTGTATAGCCCAACTATAGATGTTACTCAGCATCAGTAATTTTACTCCTTTTTGGAAATTAGCTTCTGCCTAGTATAACAGCAATGCTGTGAAAACTGAAAACACAGCACTTCAAACAATGATCTGAGTAACAGAAATTTAATTGAACAGGAAGTTATTTTGCAGTATGATGCATACAAAACCTTGAAACATTTCGTCGCTTGCTCGGTGAGGAGCAAAAACAAACCAACAAAAACCACAAAGGCTGGCAAGAATTGAAATAACTGTAAAGTAAATGTTATTTACACAAACTTCAACTATAAAGCAAAGAAACTATGGAATTCTGTGTTGTTTTCTAAAATATACTAAACAGTTCCTGTTTCCAAAGATCCTTCTTTTTCTTTTTCTTTTTTTTCAGAGAAGAGCTTCTTTTTTACAGACACTATTTAGCTTAGAAAGTGGAAAAGGGGCGGGGGGGGGGGGGGAGCTCAGAGAAGATTTCTATGAACTCAACGCTAAAGCTAATCTGTTGCATGTGTGGTTTCTACACTCGTGAGCAACTGGTAGGACACGACACTGCAGCTGAACGCAGGAGAGCTGGAAACTGTTCCCCTGGGCGTGAGATCACAAAATGACTTTGCCTCACATCACGGCTCAGGCAGGAACAAAACCATCACGCCCCCAGGGCAGCCTCCTGTTGTCAGATAAGAACCCTCTGCTCCATCACTGTCCTTGAAATCCTGTGCACAGGGAAGCAGCTGAACCAGGACAAATCAGCCTTCATTCTCTCTGTACGTGTCCCCCCCACCCCAACACCCCCCCACACACACACACCACCACTTGTTTGTGTTCCTTTGCCTGGTGTTGTTAACTGTCATCACACACCTGGATGGACTTATAAGTTTTCACACACTTTTAGACCCAACATTTCAAATACGGATTTACTGCCTTTACATTACATAGAACAGCTCACATGATTTACTTTTATCTTACAGTGTCACAGTAACTACGCCCGGCCATCAAAATTCAAAGAGAAACTTTTAGCATGATTTCAGTGTGTCCTTAGCTACATCTGTGAGTTAATATTTCAAGCAGTATCCTATTCTAAAGTACATAACGTTAAAATCCACAAACACAATAATCAAACGAACCTAGAACAGTAACCTCATGATTTCCTCATCTACTCAATTACACACAGGAGATTTCCAGTTCACTGAAACACACACACACACACACACACACACACACACACACACAAAAACACACACGCCATGCAGAGCATGCCACAGCTTAGAACTGTGTTTCATTTGACTGGCAGATAAAAGGGCAAAACCACCTTCAGTGAAGCGTTTCACCCTGTAAGCACACCAACAGGATAGCATTCCTCCAGACAACACGATTTGTCCATTTCCAAACATCTTCTAGAGACACTTGAAGAACTTTACCCCTGAAGCCTGACACGTATTCCCAGTAAAAAGGCAAACAAACCAACACTGCTGCTGCCCCAGTGAAGACCCTCAAACTCTCAATCCCCAGCATCCTCCCCAACTATAATCCCCTTTATGCTAACTTCCCACCACGTATAGTAAATGATGCACAACTCAGTATGGCTTTGGGGTAAAGGCAACATCCTTCCTGTATGACACACAATAAAACGTCCAAGTCGGACGATGGCCTGGCTTCAAAAGGCTCCTTTCAGATGCTCTCACAGCATAACAGACGCTGCAGTGCCAGGGTGTGGAGCTTTTGTGTTTCCTCAGAAGAAACTCCCAGCAGAGCGTTTCCCATGTTTTACAGTGACATCTACCAGCCAGACCCAGGGAATCCCAACGTAAGCTCGGCTTCCTTCAGCACCACCGCCTGCGAACAGCTTCTGTCCACACAGTGGTGCAGTCCTAACAGGTCCCTGGCACCCAGCAAGCGGGGAGGAGAGAAGGAAAGGGGTGGGAGCCATCCCCTTTCTCGTCTTTAAAACCCAATCATTCCATATTAATGAACTGCAGGATATAAGCACCACAAATGCCAGCCAGAAATTTAAACAACTGCCCATCCCAGGTACAAACACGTGAAGGAACGGGCACACGTTCCATCTCAGGCAGGCTGGCCATGGCTGGACGCTGAGTTTTGTAAATAGTCAATGAACCCAGCCATCTCTTTAGACAGGTACACATGTACACCCAGGAGAACGCTATCCTGCATGTTAGCATGTGCGACGACGGGTCATCGTGTAAATTTCTTTGGAAGAAGCCCTGTGTGCTCACCAGGAAATGCTACAGACATTCAGAACCTAGAAATCATTTCAGAGATGCGATGCCACCTCCGAGAGGCGATGGCATTATCAGCTAATTGCTCACACCTGATCGGATGGAGGAGCCCTGGCAAGCACACTTTCGGGTGGTCTCCAAAGGTCTGGGAAACGGTCTGCTAAACTTGTCTTCCAAAATTCTTCAGGGCCTGCACGTGTAGCTCCGTAATTACACGCATCTGTTCTGATTCACTCAAGTGCCAAAATATACTCCAAACCAAAATACTATTGTGAAAACAAACAAACAAAAAAATGCTTGAAATGATTTCTTTCAGGGGGAAAAAAAAAAAGAAGAAGAAATCCAACTTTATTATTACTTCTCACCTACACACATTCAAAAAGATCCAGACTCTCTGTTGGACACAGCCTTCACCACAAGCTGCCACCTTGGCAGAATCTCCCTCCGTGCGCTGGCCTGGCCTGGGAGGGCTCTCCGCAGACACAAGCCCCTGGCCTCCCCGGGGGGGACTCCGGGGGGGGGGGGAAGCAAGGTGTGAAAACCCTCTGGGACTCACCCTTCCTCCCTCCCAGGAAAAGGCACCACAAAAGCAGCCCACCAGGCAGCGGTTCCTAACCCAAAGCCAAGTGCAAGCCTGCACTCTGGAGAAAGCGATGGGTCCTTTGCATTCCCATGCCGCTTGCCGGGAAAGGAAACCGAAGGGATTTTAAAAAGTTTCAGGTGGCCTCCACCGAGGACCCAACTTGGGACTGGCCCCCATGGCCCAGCCTAGAAAAACATAGGCAACCGGAGGGAGAGAGGGGGCCGGCTGCGGTTCGCCTGGATAAGTCTGCAGCAGCCCCCCAAACTCAAAAACTTGCCAGACCGCCTCCGCTTCGCCGCCGCCGCCGTCGAGCCCCAGGAGCGCGCCCTCCCCCCCCCGCGCCCCGCTCGCCACCTCCCCAAGCGAGAGGCCCCGGGCCGGAGCGCACGCCCCGGACTTACCGCACCGCTTGCACAGCACCCTGCTGACCTCCTTCTTGAGGTTCCGGCCGGTCTCCAGCGGGGGGAACGAGGCTCGGAAGGTGGCCGGCGGCCGGCTGCTGCTGCTGCTGGTGCTGCTGCTGCTGCTGCCGTTGGCGTCGGGCTCCATGAAGAAGATGTACCTGCTGTCCTCCTTGAGCCGCCCGCAGGACGGGAAGGCGGGGTGGCCCCAGGCGCCCAGGCGCACGCGGAGCAGCGAGTCCTTCTTCAAGCCCCCGGCTTTCACCGCCCAGACCTGGTGCACCTTCACCAGATAGGGCGCCTCGTCGTCGCCCGGCTCTCCGACGCTGGGCGCCGGCGCGCTGGGCCCGGAGGGCACGGTCCCGCGGGCGGCGGGGGTCGGCCCCCCGAGCGCTCCGGGGCCGGCGGCTGGCAGCGGAGGCTCCTCGCCGCCCCGCGCCCCTGCCTCGCCCGCCGCCGCCGCCGCCGCCGCCTGCCTGTCGAGTGCCCCCTGCTGCCGCCGCGGCGAGTGCACCTTCCCCTCGATCACCACCGCGGCGCGCTGAGCCAGCTCCTGCACCGAGCCCACGCTGGGCGGGGACGAGGAGCACACCGAGGCCCCCGCGGGAGCCGCCTCGTCGCCGGCGGCCGCCCCCGGCGCCAGGGCCGCGGTCCACGGCGGCGGCAGCAGCAGCAGCAGCAGCAGCGGCGGCAGCGGCAGCGGCTGCAACAGCGGCGGCGGCGGCGGCGAGCGGGTGGCGGGGCGCGAGCGCGGGGCCCCGGGGCCAGCAGCCCCGGAGCGGTGCGGGGCGCGTCGCCATCTCATGGTGCGAGGTGCGTGCGGGCTCCGGGCTGTCAGTTCGGAGGGTGCCCGGGCTCTCTGTGACGCTGCCTCGCTTCCCCTCTCTCCTCCCGCCCTTACCCTCCTCCTTTTATTTATTTATTGGGGGGTGTGGGGTGCCGGAGAGTTGTTTATGGGAGCGGGAGGCGGAGGAGGAGGAGGAGGAGGCAAAGCGGAGGAAGGTGGAAGGGACCGCAGGAAGGAGAAGAGGTATAAGGGCAAAAAATAAAAAAATAAAAAATAAAAATAAAGCCAAATAGGAAAAATTAAAAAATAAAAAACCGCTGCCACTGCCTGGGTTGCTGGGAGTGACAGGTCCTCCCCGCGCTGCGCTGATGCCGCCGCCGCCGCCGCGCCCGAGCCCGAGCCCGAGCCCTGCTGTCGGGGCTGCTGTCACAGGAGGAGGACGTGGAGGTGGAGGTGGAGGCGCCGCTCGGCGGGCACCGGTCCTTTGTGTGAAGTGATGCTGCGGCGGATGCTGAGGCTGCGAGCGGGCGGCTGGGCGAGCGCGCGAGGGAGAGCGCCCTGGAGGCGGAGTTGCGTGCCCGGGGGCCGCCGGGGGGCCGCGGCGGCAGCGCCCGGCGCCCCGCCAGCCCGGGCACCCGCGCGGCCCACGCGCCCCGCGCCCGCCGTCCGCATCGTGCCCCGGCCGGGGTCGCTCCTCCGCGGCGCTCCCTTCCCCGCGCGCCAGCCTCCTCCCGCCGCCCCGCCGCCCCGATTGCGGCAATGGGAGGCCGGGCGGCGGCCGGGCGGCGGTCCGAGGGGGCTGCGCCGAGGGCCCGGGGGGCGGGCGCGTCGCCGGCACCTGTTAGCCGGCGCCCGCCGCCCGGCCGCGCCGGGGAGAGGGGGGGGGGCGGGGTGCGAGCGAGGCGGGAGAGGGGGGACGCGGGCGAGGCGGGTCCTCGCTCCGGAAAAGTTTGGGGAGGACGGGCGCCTTGGGCGTCAGAGGGAGCCACACGCTCGCAGGCGACTGGCCACGAGGAAGCAACTTTGTGTCCCGCTCGCTCTCCCGCAGGCGAGCGCACGCACGCACGCGCAGCCCGAGCCGCACTTGGGGCCCGAAGCGGCTCGCGCTCCCTCCTCCGGTGACACCTCCTGGGCCGAGGCTCCCCTCGCCCTGCCGGCGGGAGAAATCCCTGGCTCCCCCAGGCTTTGTGACGCGCGGCGCTTGCTGCCACGAGCGTTGCTGCCCAGTGAGGCCGTCTTGTGTGAAGTTGATGGCACTTGGTCAACTCGTCGTTTCTCTTTCATTTAAAGAAATGGAAAGAGGTTTCTGTGGCTCCTGGAACAGAAGGTCCCAGACAGCAAGAGCTGTAGGTTAAATGTTATTCTGAATGCCAGTTCCCCCACCCCCACCCCCCCCACCCCCACCCTAACCCCCCCCCCAGCCGGCCGCCCCGCCCCTTTGCCACTACCTGTCCTGCAAAATTTAAGGAGCTACTTTTATTTTTTGTTTGTTTTTAATTAATGTGTTACATGTATACGTATCTTCCCATTGCCCCTCCCCCACTTCCAGTCATACCCTAACCCCCCAGTGTCTTGCGTCCATTGGTTATGCTTAAAGGCATGCATACAAGTCCTTTGGTTGATCTCTGATCTACCCCACCTCTCTGAGGAGCTGCTTTTAAAGCAAGAATCCATCGTCTCCCGGGGGTGTTCTTTTCAAGCAAGTCCCACTCAACAGAAAGAGAACCCTCTTGGGGGGAGGAGGGCAAAGAGGGGTGAAGTAGGGGACATCTGGAACACTGTCCACAATACGTTTTGTTTTGTTTTTTTAAGAGAACACATTTTTAGCATTTAAAGGAAACTATTTCTCTCAGGCTCTTCTCTGGTGAAAAATATATTCAACAGCCTAATAAAACTGGTGGAAGTTATTCAATGGCCACTGAGAGCAGGCTGACCCCTGGGAGCTAGGGATGGGGGACTAGCAGGGATGAAGGGATTGAACAAAAGAGAGAGAAAGAGCTCATGACCACTCTAGTAACAGCATGGTGATGTGGTGGGGTGGTGAAAGAGGGTGGGATGCAGAAGGAAGATGGTGGATAAATGGTGATGGAAAAGAAAAGGGGGAAAAAATCTCTTTTGTGAAAACATACCCTGCATTTTCTAGTAAAAAAAAAATTCTTAAAATTGTTTTAGAAATAGAGACATATCGAACTTAAATAGCAAAAAGGCATTTTGCATTTCCCATGTTTCTTAAATAACTATCCTGTCTGCTAGCACACAATATAAAGAGTAATTGTGGAAAACAGACCTTTTCATAGACTTCTGAAGTCTCATTGAGAATATCCTGTTGGCATTGGGTAGGTAACCAATCAGAGGACCAGCTGCCTTAGCAGGATCTGCTCTGCCTGTTGTTTCATACTATTGCTCCTTACCCACCCAGTGGGAGAGCTTGTCAAAAGGATGTGTATTCCCTAACACATTCCCAAGTCAGCAAGTCCCCTTACAGAGCATCAGGTGACATCTGAATGCTTCTGTGCAGTCGGGCCACATCAAGGCTCACAACAACCTCTTCCTGTGCTCTTTTTGAGGAACTGGAAACAAAAATGTACTCAGTCCTTGGCATTACACACTCATCAGAAAGACCTTACAACTGCAGCTGCAAGAAAAACATACTGTCCTCTAAAAGTTGTTTCTACGCACTGTCTCCTCTGGGCAAGTGTATCCAAGACACCACTGTTCACTTGAGAATGCGCCTCTCTCTGTCAGGTCTCCACCTGACCACCACTGTGGGGGTGGGGGAGGGACTTCCAAAGGGTTCCTTTCTTTTTCCCGTAAGTATGGGAATTTGCTCCAGCTCTGAGCTCAGGTGAGGGTACTCCCCAATTGGTAAAAGGCAAGGCGTGGTACCTTTGAAAGCTACTCTCTGCACTTCAAGCTTGAACAAAAAATGTCATTAAATATTGAAGTTTGGAAATATTTCTTCGATATTTCAGCCATCTCACTGAAACTCAAAGACAGATCATAGTAATCAGTTTGAAACAATGTGGTATCATGGCAGCCATGCAAAGCGTGGGACAGAGGGATATCATGGCAGTGGCCTGTGAGAATAATGTCCTTTTTTCTCTTCTGGAGAGAACAGCTTATGCGGGAGAAAGACTGCACCTTTATATGAAAAAAAAAAAAAGTAGCCCTCTGGAAGCCACAATTGTGAATTTCTAGAGAGAAATCAGAATAGGAGTTTTTCAGGTTTGAATTCATTTAGAACCCAGTCACATTCCTGTTGACTCTTGTCACCAGGGATACCCATAGCAGGCTACCCCTCTCTCCTCATTTTTCTATAAGTTCACCTTTTGGCTTCAACAAAACCAATGGGTTTCTTCTCCTTCTCACTCAGGGTCTCTTCCAGCAGATGAACACGTTTTTCCTCCTCCTCTATGTCATGACGCACGTCCACAATCTGGAGAACGTGGTGGTTTGCCCTCAGTTCCATAGCGCCGATGTCTGTATGAAAACAGTCTTTCAGGAACTCTTCAGCAAGCTGGCCAAGTGACACTCCACCTGAGGGTTTGCCTGTCAGGTCTTAATCTGATCCACAGTTTTCCTTATTTGAGTTCACAGCCCATATCAAGCATTCTCTCTGCTTCATCAAGGACAAGGTAGGTGATGGTTCTCAGATTTGATTTCCTACACTCTAAAAAGTCAATCAGTCTTCCAGGTATTGCAGTACAGATTTCCAAACCACAGACCACTCTAGATGCAAGTAGACATCCATCAGCATGAGCATCCAGCAACTACATGTTGCACCTGTTAGGCCAGTTCCCAAGTCGGTGGCAGCACCTCTGTCTAGGAATGGCTGATGATGGATGCGCACGCTGGAAATAAGACAGTGTTTTCCCAGATCCACTCTGCGCTGTTCCAACCATATCCAATCCACTGTGAGCGACTGGCCGTCCCTGAGCTTGCAGAGCAGGGCTTCAGGACGGTTCTGTCTTGCAGTCACGTCCATGACATTTTGCAGGGAAGTTTGCTTCATAAAAATTCAGGACTGGCTTGGGGCAGTGTGACCTCTGTAATTTCCTTCCTTCTGTATGTCTCTACCCCTTGCATGGTGCACCTAGCCAAATCAGGTTGTTCTTGATTAAAATTCTTCTCAAATTTGAGCAGCTCCTCAAGATTCCACTTCCTTTTAACTAGTTTCTCCCCAGGGTTTCCAAATTTATTTCCTGATAGAGGCCCTGCCCTACTTCCTCCAAATCAAGGCGCACTAAACCCGGGGTCCAACCAGGGTCTCGGCAACTCAAATATCCTGACATGGTGTCAAATGCTGACAGCTGGCAGTGAACCAAGTGGAAAGAATTCCCCACAAGGAGTCGTTGGAGGTGGTTTTGGTGACAGCTAAGCCTTGCTGGGGAGGCAGGGGTGGACGGGCGGTGGTGTCAGGAGCCTGAGCTGCTCACCTAGAGACCTGTGGAAATGGATAACGTTCATCTTACTCTTTCTACTGAGATTCTATAAGTCACCTCAAGCAGTTTCTAGAAAGTATGCCACATGAGTTTTAGATTGTGTATGTGAAAAATAAAAGCAGGTTATAAGCCACAAAGATCTTTTGTTGCTTTCTTGGCATGAAATAGGTGGCTAGAAAACAATGTCCCGCTCTCTCCCAGTCCAGCTTGGAGGGATGGGTCCTGAAGCACATTGTTTCAACATTCAGGGATTCCTATTTCTGATGCCCTGATGAAGTGCTTTCAAGAGAATGTCAACCCAGAGCAGTACAGGTCTGGCCTCCAGTCATGTTCTCTTGAACATCGGTGCTCCTAGTGATTCATTGAAAGAAAGTAGTCAAACATCCAATTCTACAGGTGTCTTCACTTTTCTTTAACCTCATCTCACACATTTCTGACTCTTAACCTTTTTGGAAATGCAACTCTAGCTAGAATACTTTCTACCTTTCCGACTTTGTACCAGTTATCTACTGCTGTATGTCAAACCAGTCCAAAATGTGATGGCCTGAAACAGTATCCATTTATTGAGCCCAGGATTCTGTGGGTTGACAATTTTGACTGGGCTCAGATAGCAGGTTCTTCTGTTCTGAGCCAGGCTCACTGATGGCTCTGCTGGGGGCTGACTAGTCTCAGTGACCTCAGCTGAGACAGTTTATATCTTGAAAAATATCATCTCTTTTCCTTCATCAGGCTTAGCCGGGGCTTATTTATGGCAGCTGCAGATATTCCAAGAGAGTGGTTAGAACCAAACAAGGCACCTTAAGGCCTAAGCTCACAACTGACACCTTGTCATTGCCATCATTCCAAAGCCAGTCAAATTCAGGGGTGGAGGAATAGACTCTTAAAGTGAGGATCTGGAAACTTGCATTATCAACGGCAGAGACACAGGAATGGGGAAAATTGAGGTCATTTCTGCAAATTATTATCCACCACCAAGAGAAAGCATCCTTTGAGGTCCACATACTCCCTGAAGCAATCTTTCTTAAATACTAGACTCTCAGAATGACCACACCCATGGTGCACACTTCCTGCATTTGCAGTCTGTGTCATACCAATTCACTATTGATCATGCTATTTTATTGAGCCCCAAAATTTCTGTTTTACTCCAATCTCTCCAACTAGATTGTAAGCTTGTTGAAAAGCAGACACCATGTTTTCAGTGTTCCCTTGTTTGAAGCCAGTTTGGGGCACATGCTAAGCACTCAGTGAATGTCAGCTGATACTTATGGACTGGTATGTAATGTATGCATCACAGCTTACTACATTACTGCTCAACACTGTCACAAAGAGATGGAATTCCAGGCAATAAAAACAACAATAGAAGTTTAAAGTACTGGCTTCAAGAGTCATTAAATGCACACATACTCCCTCTTTTTATCTATAATTAATCACAAGCTGCTTTTCATATTTTAATGCTTTTTTAATGTGTTGTTTTATACCCTTACTTTACTCCCACATCTTCTCCTACTCCTCTCTCAGCAGAGTGGTAAAGGGTAATTCTTGTCAATATTTCCTGTGCAAAGGTAGGCCTTGTTAGAACAATTCAGTACTAAGAACATTTGCACATGTGTTTCATTTCATTTTTGGAGTCCTCATTTTCAAGGGTACCCACACATTGGAGGGATGTTACCCTCATTGGCCCTTTTAAGTGAAGGGGAAATAACATTTTTAATAGGATTAATGTATGTTTGAGAGAAGGTATGAATAATTGTCCAGAGTGATTAAATGCTCTTCAAATAAAGAGACAATTTAATTTGTCCACACCATTGTTCTAAAAAAAAACAAAAATAAAAAGGTTCATTCTCGTGAGCGTCCTAAAACCAGGCTTCTTAAACTTCAGTGTGCCTCTGAAGCATCTGTGGACCAAAAAGCTCAGCTTGCAGGCCCATCCCAGAGTTTCTGATGCAGAGGTCTAGGGTGGGCTCAAGAATCTGCATTCTGCCAAAACCAGTTTGGCTCAGTGGACAGAGCATCAGCCTGCAGACTGAGGGGTCCCAGATTCAATTCTGGTCAGGGGCATGTACCTCAGTTGCAGGCACATCTCCAGTATGGGGCATGCAGGAGGCAGCTGATCGATGTCTCTTTCATCGATGTTTCTGACTCTCTATCCCTCTCTCTTCCTCTCTGTAAAAAATCAATAAAATATATTTTTTTAAAAGAATCTACATTCTAACAGTTCCCAAATGATACTGCTGCTGCTGGTGGTGGTGGAGAGCCACACTATGGGATCCACTGCCAAACCTTTACTAGGTAGATTTATAAACTCCAGTCTACATGGCACAATGACATTATAAGCATGTGTAAAAAGACTATACTCAAATATTCAATGTCCCCTTCCTCATGAATTTTTCACATTCCAATTTTTTGGGCAGGGGGAGGGAACGTGGGTTGCCTGTTTGGTTATTAGAAGGAGATTAAAATTAGCAAACTTAGTCTGACTAGTTAAGGAGACATGAGTGACTAACTGTTGGTTGTAAAGATGAATTCTTCCTAGAGAACTTGTCCCTGTGGCCACTTGGAACCAAAATGAAAACCAGGGATCGGAGCAGTTGTCCTGTTACCCGGGGACATTTCATCTGCTCAAGCAGGGAAAGAATAGACAAAATTACGCAGGTAAATGTGAAATATTACTTTAACGACTTGAGAAAATCTGAAGAAGTCATTAAGTGCAATGGCAATCTGAAATTGTTTTCCCATCCCCAGAACTTATATCTGAACTAGTGAATTAAATGCTTCTAAGTAATGGTTGTTGAAGGGACAGCAGGAAATCCACAGAGGCGCTGGTATCTACTTCATCATCATTGACACAATAGCACACAGAGTGCACACCTCCAGCCATAAATCATATAACAACTATGCTCTTGGTCCTGGAGTCCTGGATGTGCAGTTGCTAAAAGAAACCTTGCTTCCTTAGCAGCGTATCTTGGGGCAGACACAGACCCCAGAAAAATGTAGACACAGTGAATTAACAATAAGCTCGACTTGAGAGAAGAGCAACATTAGTGAATTATAGACTCATAGAAGCCACCCATCAGAAGCAATGTGGCAAAATGTCTTGGTTAAAAGAACGGAGACTTTCTTGCCAGAAAGTTAAGGAGACTTCATTAAATATTGGCCACCATATGAATCTTCAAAACCTGGGCCACGCCCTTTGAGTCACAGGCCCTGTTCACTTCCATCCACTCATCTACACCTATCTACCCACTCATACTTCCATCTACCCAACCCATCCATCCATCCATCCATCCATCCATCCATCCATTTCTTTCATCTATACTAATATGCAAATTGGTCAGGATGCCATCACATAATGACCGATCAGCAGGAGGACAGGGCAGCAAGCTACCTGCGGCCCAGAGCTACAGGAGGGCGGGGCAGTGAGCTACGAGCTGTGGAGAGCTGCGAGCAGCAGTGTGGGGTGGCCAGCTGAGGCAAGCGGCAGCGAGGTACTTGCGCGTGGATTCGTGCACAGGGCCACAAGATATATAATAAAGATAGTAGTACTATGTAGCATAAGGCAGAAATATAGAGATGAAAGGCTCCTGCCCTGGAAATGTTCAGAACCTAAGTACTACTAATTTATACACTTTGTTATGACATGAAATCCTATAGATTTCACATATTTGAGCTCAGTTGAGAGGGAGAAAAAAAATAATGAAACCAAGAGAAATTTCTGGTATTTTTGTTTGTTTGTTTATTTTGTGTGTGTGTCTCTCTCTCTCTCTCTGTGTGTGTGTGTGTGTGTGTGTGTGTGTGTGTGTGTGTGTGATTCAAGACATCTTTGAGCCGAGACTGGTTTGGCTCAGTGGATAGAGCATCAGCTTGTGGACTGAAAGGTCCCAGGTTCGATTCCAGTCAAGGGCATGTACCTTGCTTGCGGGCACATATCCACTGTGAGGTGTGCAGGAGGTGGCTGATCAATGTCTCTCTCTCATCGATGTTTCTGACTTTGTATCTCTCTCCCTTCCTTTCTGTAAAAAATCAATAAAATATATATTTTTTAAAAAATACATCTTTGAACTTTGTGGCAAATATGGATGATCAAAAAGCCTCCTTTTGGTTCACTTTCTTAACCACCAAGCAAAAGCCCTCACCAGCCAATGAAAAGACAAACATTCATTGAACATTTGCATTGGACAATATATGTAAAATTGAGGGACATAATTGGCCTGGTGTCAGATTCCAATTCTGCTATTTATTAGCCCTATAACCCTATTAAATAAGCATAGTTCCCACTTTATTTCACAGGACACTTGCAAAGAGTAGAATGGATTTATATATGAAAATTCTCTAGAAACTCCATCCTATAAAATAAAAGTGTAATATGCCAATAGACCAAACAGCAGAACAATCAAACAACCAATCAAAGCATAATATGCTAATGATTTGCTAAGGCTACTCAACCACTATGATGTGCACTGACCACCAAGGGGCAGATGCTCTGACTGGTAGGTTAGCTTGCTGCTGAGGTCTGGCTTATCAGAACTGAGCTAGATGGGCCGGGCACACCCTGGAGCCCTCCAACAGTCCCTTCTCAGCCCAGTCATGCACTGGTGGGGTCCCTCAGCCTAGTCTGCGCCCTCCATAATCCGAGACCCCTCGGGGGATGTTGGAGAGTTGGCTTCGGCCCCATCCTGCAGGCCACTCCCCTTGGGTGGGTGCCAGACTCAGGGATCATGTCTGGTGAGGGCTGCTGTGGCAGTGAAAGCTTCTCCCCATCAGGACTGATTGGACACAAGCCCCGGCAGGCACAGTGGGCTGGGCTGAGCGACAGCAGCAGGTAAAAGCTGCAGGCAGCATTGGCCTGTAGGTTTCAGCCCAATCCCTGCAGGCCACTGAGAGGGATCCCACCCATTCACAAATTCATGCACCAGGCCTCTAGCTGTTATGTAATATACAAAGTGAATAAATGATATATTGCCCTCAAGAATCATCCAACCCAGTAATGAAGGCAGCATATTTTGAAATTTGCCTTAAAGTTGGCCATACATCTACTTAAATAACCTTATTGTCAAAAGCTCATTACTTCCCAGGGATACTTAATCCATCAGTGTAAAGGAGGGGGATCAATGAGGGGAAAGAGGGGTAATATCTGTAATACTTTCAACAATAAAGATATATTTCTTTCAAAGGTGTTTTTATATAACAGGCTTTAAGATATTTACTTTAGACCTGGTCATAAAATTCAATTAGTGATTCTCTGATGTGTGCATCAATGCCATATCATTATGTGTTTAGACTGAGTCAGCCATGATTGCTGGTTTGGGGCTGACAAGCCTGTGTCTCCCATCATCTCTCTCCTCTGTTTGCATGAGTTAATAATTTTTTGAAAGGGGATTTTTGTTGGTGGTGGAGGAGGTGGGGGGGGGTGTTCCTGTGTGTGTGTGTGTGTGTGTGTGTGTGTGTGTGTGTGTGTTGCTTTCTAAAGGAGAAAGGCCACGATTAAAGAAGAAACAGAAGAGGAAGGAGGATGGAAATCAGAGTGGAATGGGATGTGCCCCCAGGCTGACTCAGAACAAAGGCTTGTGCTTCTAGAGACAGAACCACAAGTAAAAGCTGGAGTGACTGTTTTTGTTTTGTTTTGTTTTTTAATATTTTATTGATTTTTTACAGAGAGGAAGAGAGAAGGATAGAGAGTCAGAAACATCGATGAGAGAGAGACATCAACCAGCCACCTCCTGCACACCCCCCACTGGGGATGGGCCCGCAACCAAAGTACATGCCCTTGACTGGAATCGAACCTGGAACCCTTCAGTCCACAGGCCGACGCTCTATCCACTGAGCCAAACCGGTTTCTGCTGAAGTGGCCGTTTTATGAAGAAAGTTATATAATTTAAAAGCACACACCATGCATGTTGCTTTAAGATATAAGTGAAAAGTTAAAAAGCAATGTGAAAGTGCTTTCCATTTCTGGGAAGAAGGTCCATTGTGGATGTATCCTGAAGGAACTGAGGGGGAACAGGGCAGCAGTCAGAATATCACCTCACTTCTCAGAGAAGTGGGAGAGGAGTGTTCTCATGGAAGTTCCTCTTAAGAAAGAAGATAGAACAGAGGAGCCAAACTTTGCAAGAGGTGGAGGGGGGAGGTGCATATCAAGCTAAGATCCAGTAATTATACCCATGTAAGCTAATGAGCTAGAAATACAGATATCAGTGTTTATATGATTTCCTTGGTACCCTCCTTGGGAACAATGAGGTGATAAATAACCATGCTATGATTAGCATTATTAACTAGTGGCCCAGTGCATGGATTCATGCACATTGAAAGGAAATTGGGAACGCAGGCCTGCTTGCCCTGGGAGTTTCCAGGTTCCCTGAGCCACCTGGAAGTCACGTGGGGAGTCTGTCCTTCCTGTCACTTCCTGAAAAAATATTTCCTAATGTCCCTTGTGCAGCCAGGATGGTGCCTTGCAGGCTGGGAGGTCCCCAGTGAACAACTTGGACCGGACTGAATGCTTTCCACCATTCAGAGCTGGATAAGAGATGCCCTGGAGGCGAACAATACAAAGTTGGGGATCTTGGAGGGAGGGGGTGCTCTCTCTCCCATTCCCACACCTTTCAGATCCATCTCTCTGACTTTTACCCCGATTGTCAGTCGCCACCTTGTGGCCATTTTTATATTGGTGCCTTCCCCTGTAGCTCTGGGGCAATAGGTAAGGGATGAGATATTATCTCTATGCCCCAGGCAGCGTTCCAGGAGCCTGGCAGTGATATCAGGCTTGTCCTGGTTACCCTGAGTGTCTGCGCTTCACTTGTTCCCCAGAGATTGTATCTGTAGGTTCACCAGGTATGTGCCTCCGGGCAAGTTCTGGCTGAGCTGTGGGCATTCCCCAGGGCTGGGTATCAGCACCATGGGGCAGAGGTGAGGCAGAGGTAAGGTATCCATCCACAGGAGCTGCCATCTGTGGGCCTGCCCACAGGAGCCATAGGGGATCTGTGGGGAACGTGGGAGCCCAGAGGGATCCCGGATGCAGGCCAGGCCCTGGAAGGGTGCGATGGACTCCACTGCAGACACCCCTGGGAGACCTGCTCATCAGACTGGGATTTTCTCACTTTTTCCAGGACTCTCTCCAGAGGTGGGGACCAGTCCGGCTTGGAAGTGACAGCTGAGGGGTGGTAAGAAAGAAGGAGGGAGAAGTGGATCGAGGTCCTGGGTGAGGCACGTTCTTAATATTTCGGTCCCACATCCAAAGTAACATGGCAATAGCTAAGGGGTGGGACATGGCCCTAATGCCTGAGGGGGAGTTCCAGAGGGCCGACGTCAGTATCCAGGTCATCTGTTCCACTGGATTGTACCAGCAGAGTGTAAGGGGTGATTTTTTCCATGCAACGCCCAGTCCAAGAGCGGGGCTGCCTGAACCAAACAGGGATGCAGAAGCAGGTATTCGGTGCAGACCTTTTCAGGGGGATGGGTGGTAGGTGAAAGTTGCAAAGGGCTCGCCTGCGGACACGCATGGGTGTTGTTCATTGGGCTGGACTCCACCAGCACTTGCCCTTGAGATGGGGGCCCACCCAGGCAGTATGTGAAGCGCCTCTGTGGGTTTTTCCCGAGCCTGCATCCAGACACCCAGAGGGCAATAGGTAAGGGGTGTGGTGCAGCCGCAGGGTCTGAAGGGACAGTTCCAGGGGTTGGCGACGGCTGATCCGTGGTCATTCCGGCTTGACCGCCACAGCCAAGTGTTAGGACTGTAGTCTTTTGCTGGAGATTGCACCTGCCAGAGGCGGGAGAGGCTGGTGCAGCCGGCTTCTGGCTGAGTGGCTCTCCCATTGTGGGAGCGCCCTGGCCTCCAGGGGCAGCTCCTGCATTGAGCGCCTACCTCCTGTGGATCAGTGCATGATCAGTGAGTTGTTCAGTCTTTACGGCTGCTTGCTTTTTACATATATAGATAGCATAAAGCATACTGTAAGGTAGAGAAGGGATCATTGTTATCATCATTTTGAAGATTACAGAAGCTAGTGAACAAAATACGACTTGTATTTTATCACTTTTCCTTGAGCACAAGTTTCTCTCTTGTGCCTTATTAATAGTGTGGCACTATCAATATATAACATAGAAACTATCCAACAGAAATATGCTACTTAAGATTCTAAGTACATTACATATAAATCCTCTCAAAATTGACTTGAAAATTATATTGTACACTGACATTTCGGAGTAATGAATATGATTTTATTTACATTTCTAGGAACACTTTTTGGGGGAGCTTATTGTTGCTTTTACATTTATGCCAAATTTTAAACAAACAAAAAAAGGTTTAATGGTTAAGTTTGTTTTGAGTTGTGTTTTTCTCAGTAGTAGAAGTAAACAGCATTTTTACTTTCCCCCCAATGATTGCTTTCCCCCCAATGATTCCAGAAGGATTCAATGGCTATTCTTAAAATTTCTAAGAGATTTTCCTTAGGGATGAATACAACACTGGAGGAAACTTTAGAAAAACTTGTAGGAAATGAAATGGGCATATTTGTGATAGATTGTTTTGCTAAACCTTATAGTACCATACACTCCAACTGAGTCAAAGAAAGAAGGAAGGAAAAAGCAACTCATGAATTGTGAGACTCCGAGATACAGTTCTAGCACTTCATTTGTGACAATTTTTATTATTTCATATGGAAGTTCTCAACACCATCCTTCCCTTGAAAGTTTGGGAAACAGATGGCACTTTCAATCACACAGACTGGAAGCTGACAGACGTTTAGAACCCAGGTGGAATGGTAGTCCACCTTACTTTGTGCAGTATTTTATTCACAGATTGTTCTGCTTTAGACAGTTTACACATGCAGACAGAAGGATATATGCACTCCTCGACATAAACAGAAACCCTTAGAAATTGTAATTATTTCTTGTCTGCAGTTATAGTAAAAGCCTTAACATGGTAGAGACTTTGTTATTAGGTTGAGGGGAAGAGAAGGACAAGAAAATGTAGGAGCCTGAAAAATAAAGAGGTAATAAAAAAAAAAATCAAAGCAAAAACAAATCATGAACTTTCTGCCCTGCTAGTAGGTTTTGCATCAGTTTTTACTGTATCTACTCAAGAAAGAGTGCTATAAATAAACTAGAGGCCCAGTGCACAAATTTGTGCATGCGTGGGATCTGGCTGGCCAGTCGGGTGTGTGTGTGTGTGGAGGGGGCAGGGGGCGGTCAGGGGCTGGGCCAGCTAGGGGGAGGGGCCTCAGGAGGTTGGGGGGGCCAATTGGTGACCCAGTCGGGCCAGTTGGCCACCCCAGTGCACATCATAGCAACTGGTTGTTTTGAGTCATTCCAGTTGCTCTGTTGTTCTGGTCACTTGGCTTAGATAGATAGATAGATAGATAGATAGATAGATAGATATTTTATTATCGACTCCCTAACCCGGGGTTTCATGTTAGAATGTCATATAAACTGACCCCATTAGGTTATGCTATGGATCATAGAAAAACACATCAAATGTGAGACCAGGAAAGAATCCTAGTGTCAGCCATTAAGCAGGCTGAGCAGCCTCCCTGCCACTGTTTTCCCAAATTAATAAAGCAACAGCTTTCTACTGGTTGACCCTGTTTAAGATATATCATTTGTCCATAGCTAAGATTTTGCCTGGCTTAAGATATTAACTCAAGTTGGGACATGAAGGCTTTGCCATCTTTTTCTGCAATGCATCAGTGTTATTTCCCAAGCTCTGGAGTTTCCTGGGTGAAATCCAAAACTGTTCCCCTACACAGGAGTGCAAAAAAAAGGAGGTTTAATAAGCAAGGGCACTTACATAAAAGACTATAACTCACATCTTCATTTTAATGGAATACATCCTTCAATAGCCTCCTGAGAAAGTGTTCATAAGAGTAAATGTTTTAAGACTTTCCTTACACTTCAGTGATAATTAATCTGTCTGTACACATCAGAGCAATTTGACCCAGCATAGATTTCTAGGCTGAAAACTGTTTATCCTTAGAAGGTAGGAAATAGATCTCCATTGTTCTTCCCCAATATTGTTTTATGTAACCTGAAGTCATTTTAATTCCTGTTCCTTTGTATATTCCAATCTCAAGAGAAAATAATTAAACAGGAAAATATGGCACTTCCCAGCTGCCAAGATCTTGGAAGCTTTGAAGCTCAGCAAAGAAGGGAATCCATTGAGAATAACTTGTAAAGTGTCAAGCAACATCCAGATATTAGCAGCACTCTGCCTGTCCCCTGTGTGAGCCTAGGATTCTTCCATTGTTTAATGAAGGTAGCAGAGAGGAAGAGTCAATAGACCTGAACATATTAAAAAATATTGTCATTGAATCTGGGTGCTTCGCAGAGGAGGAGAATGGAGCGGAGCTATCAGGCACTGTAGCTGAGACAGAAATCACGCGCACCACTATGCCTTTAAATCAACAAGGGAGAGAGAGAACTACATAAACAGACATCCAGAGAAGGGCGACCATGGGGAGACAAAGAAACAACCGCATATGAAAGAAAAGTAGGCATCACCAGAAAAGGAAGAAAACAAAATGGAGGCAATCAATCTGTCAAAGAAAGAATTCAGAGAAATGGTCATAAGGCGGCTGAAAAGAATGGAAAACAAATTCAACAATATGAGTAAGAACCAAGAGGAGATGAAGAAGAACCAAGCAGAAATGAAAATGAGATTGCTGCTGTAAAGAACTCAATAGAAAGCATCAAGTGTAGAGTAGAAGAAGCAGAGGACTGTATCAGTGAGCTATAAAACAAGGTAGTAAAAAATACCCAAGTAGAGCAGCTTCTAGAAAAAAAATTATAAAGCAGGAGGTGAGCCTAAGGGAACATTGGGACACCATGAAACAAAATAACATACACATAATAGGAGTTCCAGAAGGAGAGGAAACTGAGCAAGAAATAGAAAACCTGTTTGAAGAAATAATGACAGAAAACTTCTCTGAACTACAGAAGAAAAAAACCCATACAAATCCAAGAAGCTCACAGAGTCCCAAGCAAAATGAACCCCAAAAGACTGATACCAAGGCACATTATAATTAAACTAGAGACCTGTAGTAGGAAGATTCCTGCAACAGGGCTTCCTGTGGCAGTTTCCACTGCCCTGCCTGCTTCCCTCTCTTCTCCCCTGCCCCACCTGCTTCCATCCCTTCTCCCTGCCCCACCTGCTCCCCTCCTTCTCTGCTGCCCTGCTTGCTTGCTTCTCCATAACCTCACTCCCTTCTGCAGTGCTTGGCTTCCTTTTACACTGTCTTCAGACTTCGCTCTGCACCTGGATATGCCAATTAACTGCCATCTTTGTTGGGTTAATTTACATACTCACTCCTGATTGGCTGGTGGGTGTGACTGGTGGGCATGGCTTGTGGGCAGAGCAGAGGTACAGACAATTAATATGTTTCTCTTTTATTGGATAGAATTGGCAAACACCAACAACAAAGTAAGAATCTTAAAAGTGGCCAGAGAGAGCCAGAAAGTTACCTATAAAGGAAACACATCAGACTAGCAAATGATTTCTCAACAGAAACTCATCAGGCCAGAAGGGAAAGGAATGAAATATACAAAGTCATGCAAAGGAAGGGTCTGAATCCAACAATACTGTATCCAGCAAGGCTATCAATCAAAATTGAAGGTGAAATCAGGAACTTCACAGACAAAAAAGAACTAAGGGAATTTATTAGCACCAAACCAGCAATGCAAGAAATGCTAAAGGGTCTGCTGTAAAAAAAAAAAAAAGAAGAAGAAAGAAAGAAAGAAAAAAGAAATAGCAAGTGAAGAAGGAACACAGGGGTAAAAAACAAAAATGGCAACAAACAAGTATCTATCAATAATAACTTTAAATGTAAATGGATTAAATGCCCCCAATCAAAGGACATAGAATAACACCACCCATATATCTGCTGTCTACAAGAAACCCACCTCAGAAAAAATGTGCACACAAACTGAGGATGAAGGGATGGAAAAATGTTTTTTGAGCGAATGGAAATGAAAAAAAAAAAAGCTGGGGTAGAAATACTTACACCTGACAAATTAGATCTCAAAGTGAAGGACATAACAAGAGATAAGGAAGGCCACTTCATAATACTAAAGGGAGCAATCCAACAAGAAGAAATAACTCTGGTAAACATATGCACCCAATACAGGAACACCTAAATACATAAAAAAAACAACTCCTGGAGGATATCAAGGTAGATATTGACAGCAATACAATCATAATAGGAGACTTTCATACCCCACTCTCACCACTGGACAAATCCTCTAAACAAAAAAATAAGCACAGAAACATCAATCCTAAATGACTCACTAGACCAGATGGAATTAATTGACATCTTTAGAACATTTCACCCCAAAGCCACAGAATATACATTCTTCTCAAGTGCACATGAGTCATTTTCAAAGATAGACTATATGTTGGGTCATAGGCAAAATCTCTTCAAATTCAAGAAGATAGTAATCATACCAAGCATCTTCTCAGAACACAATGGCATAAAACTGGAAATCAACTACAATAAAAACAATCCAAAAAATTCAAACACATGCAGACTAAACAGCATGCTAATAAACAATGACTGGGTTACCAGAGAGATCAAAGAAGAAATAAAAAACATCATGGCAACAAATGACAATGAAAACACAACAAACCAAAATCTATGGGACACAGTGAAAGCAGTCTTGAGAGGGAGGTTCATAGCTCTACAAGCCTACTACAAGAAAAACAGGAAACAATGATAATAAATTACCTAACCAAACAAGAAACAATGGTAATAAATTACCTAACCCAACAACTCGGAGTTAGAAAAAGAGCAACAAGAAAAGTCCAGTGTAAACAGAAGGAAGGAAATAATAAAGATCAGAGCAGAGATAAATGACATTGAGATAAAAAAAACCAATACAAAAGATCAATGAAACCAAGAGCTGGTTCTTTGAAAGGATAAACAAGATTGATGAACCTCTAGCCAGGCTTACCAAAAAGCAAAGAGAAAGGTCCCAAATAAACAAAATCAGAAATGAAAGAGAATAAATAACAGCAGACCCCTCTGAAACACAAAGGATTGTTTAAAAAATACTATAACAACTCTATTGCAAAAACTGGACAATCTGGAGAAAATGGGCGTATTTCTAGAAAAATATAACCTCCCAAAATTCAATCAGGAAGAATCTAAACATCTCAATAGGACAATAACTATGAAAGAAATTGAAGCAGTCATCAAAAAGCTTCCAGCAAACAAAAGCCTGGGGCCAGAGGGCTTCACATGGGAGTTTTACCAATCATTCAAGGAAGAACTAAAATATATCCTCCTCAGACTATTCCAAAAAATTCAAGAAGAAGGAGCACTTCCAAACACCTTCTATGAAGCCAGCATCACCCTTATACTAAAACCAGATAAAGACAACACAATGAAAGAGAATTATAGGCCAATATCTCCCATGAACATAGATTCCAAAATCCTCCACAAAATTCTAGCAAATCTGATCCTACAGTACATCAGAAAGATCATACACCATGACCAAGTAGGATTTACCCCAGGAATGCAAGAATGGTATAATATATGCAAATCAATAAACGTGATACATCATATAAAGAAATTGAGAGAGAAAAATCACATAGTCATATCAATTGATGCAGAAAAAGCACTTGACAAATCCAATACCCTTTCTTGATAAAAACTCTCAACAAGGTGGGAATGGAAGGATCATACCTCAACATAATAAAAGCCATATATGATAAATCCACAGTTAATATCATACTAAGTAAGCAAAAACTAAAACCATTTCCCTTAAGAACCAGAACAAGACAGGGATGCCCATTCTCACCACTCCTTTTCGACATAGTATTAGCTATTGCAATTAGATAAGAAGAAGAAATAAAAGGCATCCAAATTGGAAAAGAAGGAGTAAAACTGTCCCTATTTACAAATGACATGATACTGTACATAAAAAAACCTAAAGACTCCATTAAAAAACTATTAGACTTAAATGAATTTGGCAATGTAGAAAGATACAAAATTAATGCTAAGAAATCTGTGGCATTTCTATACACCAATAGGGAACTTACAGAAAGAGAGATTAAGGAAGCAATTCCATTTACCATTGTAACAAAAAAATTAAGATACCTAGGAATAAACTTAACTAAGGAAGTAAAAGACCTATATGCAGAAAACTACAGGACACTGAAAAAAGAGATAGAGCAAGATGTAAACAGATGGAAGAACATACCATGCTCATGGATTGGGAGAATCAACATCATTAAAATGTCTATACTACCCAAAGCAATCTATAGATTCAATGCACTCCTCATTAAAATACCAATGGCATATTTCATAGAAAGAACTTTCCAAAAATTCATCTGGAGTAAAAAAAGACCCCGAATAGTCACAGCACTCCTGAGAAAGAAGAACAAAGTAGGTGGGATCTCAATACCCGATTTCAAGCTGTATTACAAAGCCACGGTTCTCAAAACAGCCTGGTACTGGCACAAGAACAGACATATAGACCAATGGAATAGAATAGAGAATTCAGATATCAACCCAAACCACTATGCTCAATTAATATTTGACAACGGAGGCATGAACATACAATGAAGTCAAGACCGTTTCTTCAATAAATGGTGTTGGGAAAATTGGACAGGTACATGCAAAAAAATGAAACTAGACCACCAACCTACATCATACACAAAAATTAACTCAAAATGGATACAGGACTTAAACATAAGAATGTAAACCATAAAAATACTAGAGGAATCCACAGGCAGAGAAATCTCAGACATATGCCAAAGCAATTTCTTCACCAATACTGCTCCTAGGGCAATGGAAGCTAAAGAGAAAATAAACAAATGGGATTACATCAAAATAAAAAGCTTTTGCACAGCAAAAGAAATCATCAATTGAATGAAAGAACATATTTGTAAATGTTATCACTGATAAAGGTCTAATCTCCAACATCTATAGGGAACTTATACAACTTAATAAAAGGAAGATAAATGATCCAATAAAAAAAATGGGCCACGAATCTAAATAAAATCTTTTCGAAAGAAGACAGAAGGAAGGCCAAGAGACATATGAAAACATGCTCAAAGTCACTAATTATCCAAGAGATGCCAATCAAAACAGCAATGTGATACCATCTCACACCTGTCAGAATGGCAATCATCAACAAATCAACAAACGACAAGTGTTGTGGAGGATGTGGAGAAATAGGAATCCTCATGCACTGCTGGTGCAGCCACTGTGGAGAACAGTATGGAGTTTCCTCAAAACACTAAAAATGGAGCTCCCTTTTGACCCAGTGATCCCACTTCTAGGAATATATCCCAAGAAACTAAAAGCCCCAATCAGAAAGGATATGTGCACCCCTATGTTTATAGCAGCCTAATTTACCATAGCTAAGATTTTGAAACAGCCTAAATGCCCATCAGCAGATGAGTGGATTAAAAAAAGATGATACATCTACACAATACTACGCTGCTATAAAAAAAAAAGAATTCTTATCATTTGCAGTAGCATGAATGGACCTGGAAAGCATTATGTTAAATGAATTAAGCCAGGCAATGAAAGAAAAATACTACTTGATTTCACTCATTTATGGAAAATAAAGAACATTATACTCTAATGAATAAAAAAGATAGATACAGAGGCAGTAAAGCACTGAACAGACTGTCAAATTACAGCGGGAAGGCTGGGAGTGTTGGGAAAAGAGGGAAATGGATCAACCAAAGGACTTGTATGCATGCATATAAGCACACCAATGGATACAACACACTGGGGGTGGGTGGGATGAGGGCATGCAACAGGAGATAAGGAAGGCTGGGGGAAGATCAATGAGGAGGGTAAATAAATATATGTACTAATATATGTAATAAGAAAAATAAAATAAAAATATGTATGTGTATATAGGTAAACAGACATGTGTGTTTATATAAATATGTATTTATGTTGTTAACAAATATGGGATAATGCTACTTTTTCACAAATTATAGTTTCACTACACTTAATTCCAAGTCAATAAAAGTATTTCTGTAAACCTTTGTTTAGGGGTATTTATTACTCCATTTATATTATAATTTATTTAATCAGTCTTCTATTTATAGATATTGAGATTATTTACAGCTTTGTGATATTGGAAACAAATACATGGGAAACATCCTTTTAGCTAAATATTTCTGTAGATTCTCAATTGTTTATTTACTAAGTGTAAGTTGATCAGTGATTGAAAACCAGGAGCTTTTCCCTCATCCTTGAAATGGAAACATTATTTGTTTCATAGACTAGTTTGAGGATTAAATGAAGTAAATCACCTAATACATAGTGGATAAAAATAATTGCTCATTCTCTCTCCACATCCTATCTAAAAAAAGGGTAATATGCAAATTAACTGTCACTCCATCAAAAAGATGGTGGTGCCCATAGCCACAAGATGGCGATGCCCAGTCTTCTCAGCCCCGCTGGAGTCCCCCAGTCCTGTGAGGCAGAGGAGGACTGCCACTGAGAGGGGACAGTGTGAGCATTCCACACCTGGCCACGGATGGGCCTCTGGGCCACAGAGAGCCTCTGGGAAGCAGGCACAGAGCGGCTAGGCCCCACAGAGAGCTACTGGCACATGGATTCGTGCGCAGGACTACTAGTTTATAAATAATCCTTCTCAAAAGCCAAATCACAATCTGAGTTATGCATACTAGGCTTTATTAAAAAACACTGAAAACATCCTGGCAGGAGTGGCTCAGTTAGTTGAGTTTTGTCTTATGCACCAAAAGGTTGCTGGTTCAGTTCTTAGGGCACATGCCTGGCTTATGGGTTTAATCCCAGTCTCAATGGACAGACAGGAAGGAAGGAAGGAAGGAAGGAAGGAAGGAAGGAAGGAAGGAAGG
>JAAGEH010000046.1:6052322-6079572 GCA_011751065.1 Lasiurus cinereus
AGGAAGGAAGGAAGGAAGGAAGGAAGGAAGGAAGGAAGGAAGGAAGGAAGGAAGGAAGAAATAGAGATAGAGATTCTAGGATGAGTATTTGAACCCTGTACATTTTGCTCTTTGCTACTGTTTTCAATTTTTTTGGATCTGGTTCTGATTTGAATATCAATAAAATCCCATGGCTATATAGTCAAGATATGAGTTTAAAAATATTTTTGCACTTTCTAAAACAAAACTAACAAATATTTAAGGAACATATATCATGTACCAGTTTATGAACCTCCAAAAATGTGTTAGTTTATAGCTATACCTTGTTTTTTAAAATACAAAATAGCATTATCTAACTCAGTCACCAACTTTATTCACTGCACTTAAGACTGACCTGCTTTTGTCTATTTCCAAAACGGTAATCTAGCCTCAAAAAATGGATATTTGCTAGTCCTGAGTACATTCAAAAGAATGGGATAAGCAGCATGGCTAGGTAGAAAGAACAATGAAAAGAGAATCAAAAGAACTTGCTTCAAAACTCAAAGTGTTATTATCAACTATATAACCTAAGGTAAGTCATAATATCACTGAACCCATTTTTTTCTATAAAATAGTGATGCAGGTATCTGATCTGCTAACTTTTAAAACTGTTGATAATACACAGTTTTAAAAGTTGTGTGCTTCAAAATACACAAACCCTGGACTGAGCTAGAAACTCAAAGTTGAGTAGGAAGAACATAGCTCCTGACCCTCCCTAGGTGACAGAAACAAAGTAAGATTAGGCCTGTGAAATCATTTTAAAAAAATTTTATGCTCACTGTAACGAAGGCCACCCCAAAATCATGAGACAATCCAGAACTCAATTTTAAGACTCTTTATTAACTTCATTATTAATCATGGGAGTAGGCAATACAGCGGCAGCTGCCCAGCCTAAAAGAAAAGCATCTAAAATTTACTAAGAGCTAACACTCCCAATTCATTTCAACAGCTTTCAAAATTCCCTTCCAGGTCAGCAATCTGCTCCCTGCCTCCCACCAATTACATCCCCGTGGGACTCCATGAAAACTCTTATCATGGTCTGAAAGGGCTTTTCTGGAGGACATACCAGAAGGTGTTGCTTTCTTATCAGACCTCAGAGTCATCTGGTGGTCTGGTGGGCCCCCAAGCATGCACTGCTGGCCCAGGAGCATGTGAAACCCTTCTCTGGGCCAGAATGTAGACTTGTTTACCGCTCACATTCCTGCAGTAAACAAGTTGCATTGATCTGCATTACTACTCTAAAAGAGGTTACAAAAACTCACATCACAGTTAAAAAAAGGTAAAAATACAACCAAGAATACTCTATCCAGCAAAGCTATCATTCAGAATTGAAGGGCAGTTAAAGAGCTTCACAGAGAAGAAAAAGCTAAAGGAGTTCATCAACTCCAAACCAGTGTTATATGAAATGTTGAAAGGTACTCTTTCAGAAGAGGAAGAAGAAAAAGGTAAAAGACAAAAAATTATGAACAACAAATACATATCTATCAATAAGTGAATCTAAAAATTAAGTGAATTAAAAATTTGATCAACAGAATAAACTGGTGAATATAATAGAATCAGGAGCACAGAAAGGGAGTGGACTGATAATTCTCAGGGGGAAAGGGGTGAGGGGTGTACAGGGAAAGACTGGACAAAAATCATACACCTATGGATGAGGTCAACGGGAGGGAGGTAAGGGTAGAGGGGAGGATGGGAGCTGGGTGGAGAGGAGCTATGGAGGGGAAAAAAGAAAAACAAATGTAATAATCTGAATAATAAAGATTTAATTTTAAAAAAAAGAAAGAAAAAGGGGGGGTAAAAAATCCTGTTTAGCAAGTTAAATGATTTAATTGGCCCAAGATGAACACATTTTTTGTGTGTTACTCTTTAAAGGTGAATATCCATGAAGCTTCAAAAAAATTTTTCTATCACCTTCCCATTAGCAAAAGGCAAATTATAAAGCGTATTAAGAAATGCAAGATACTGCCAAAACAGGTTTGGCTCAGTGGATAGAACGTTGGTCTTCGGACTGAGGGGTCCCAGGTTCGATTCCGGTCAAGGACATGCACCTTGGTTGCAGGCACATCCCCAGTGGGGGGGGGGGTGCAGGAGGCAGCTGATCGATGTCTCTCATCAATGTTTCTAACTCTCTATCCCTCCCCTTCCTCTCTGTAAAAAATCCATAAAATATATTTAAAAAAGAAAAGAAAAGAAATGCAGGATACTAAATGTTAGAGAGTGGGATAAACCCAAATAAGACCATTATTCTGGAGTACTGGAAAGCGAGGGGAATGCAGGAGAAACAAAGAGGTGACTATGAGATACACCTTGCTAATCTCAAGTTTATTTACTCCACCTGAAGGTCCCTTCTACCCCAGGAAAATATAAAGCATAGCCAATGTATCATGAGCAAGATTCACAAGGCATACAGCTATCTTCAGTTCCCAGCCTTCCTTGTAGCTGACAGGAGTAGCCCTGTGACTGACTTTCCAACCAATAGAATGTGAGCAGAAGTTATGTGCATCACTTCAGGCCTTGTGCAAGGGCATTCCCATACACCAAAAGGTCACTAGTTCAATTTCTAGTCAGGTCAGCCTAGATTGCTAGCTCAATCCCCTTTAGGGCATTATGGAAGGCAACCACTTGATATTTCTCTCTCACATCAATGTTTCTCTCTGCACCCTTCCTCTTTCTCTAAAACTCAGTAAAAACATATTCTCAGGTGGGGACAAAAAAAATAGAACTTGTGTTTTGGAAATATTTTGAGACATTCAGATGCCACTGAATTTCTTGGGAGGATATAGAAGAGTAGTTATTGAATGTGAGTTTTGAGATCAAATAGTCCTGAGTTTGGACTTAACCACTAACTAGATGCTTATCAACTTTCCCTAAGTCTCAGTTTTGTTATGTTACTTTAATATGCAATATTAGGAGATTAATGGGATCTATTTCTTAGTATTACTGTTTATCACAGTACCTGTTACATAATAAGTACTCAAGAAAAGTTAGCTATCACTACTTTAAAAAATTAAAATGTAACAGCCATTAGTGCTGTTATGAAGACATTCAGGCTTTCCTTCCAGAAAAGTGGGATTGAATTTCCATCCCCATCCCATAGAGTTATTTGTACTCATGTGATATATTTTGTCCAATGACATGTGAGTGGAAATGACATATATCATTTCCAGGTGGAAGTTTTAAGAGTCAAAATGCATTTAAATACTATCTCTTTAAAATAAAATAAAATAAGTGTCTCCTTTTTTCAGCCATAACAATGGCAATGATCCAGGCAGTATCTACTGTCAACTTGGGTCCTAGAGTGAGGAAAACACCAGCTAACTAATCCATGACGTATATGCAGCTCCAGCAAGGAATAAATTCTCAGTGTTTTAAGCAGCTAGAGCCCTGGCTGGAGATTTGGGGAGTTACTTATTACTGGCCCCTGCTGGCCCATAGAGGAACAAATATTCATATGGGTAAGTTAGTTTTAGAAATGGTTCCACTGTTTTATAGAACCTCTAGTAATAACAGCTGACAATTGTAGAGTGTTCACAATATTCTAAGAACTGCTATGCACTTTACACGTGTTAATTCATCAATTTTCACAATAACCCAATGAGACACCTACAGAATTCTTATCCCCATTTGGTAGGGACAGAAAAGTTCAATAACATGTCCAAGGTTACACAGCCAATATGTAGTGGAAACCAGTTTTAAACCAGCCCCTCTGATTCTTGAGGCTGTGCTATTCATCTTGCATTCAGTACTTCCTGGTGCAGCTCCCAGGTCCCTGCTGCAGGATGAAGGTTCTCATTTCAGCATGTGTCAGAAACTTTGACTACCAATGGGCTGCTCAGAAGAAAGTCCCTCCCTTGGAATCTCCTTCAAACAAAAAGCAACGCCTCAGCCAGCCCTAGACTATGTGGCTCAGTTGGTTGGTCTTTCTCCATGAACTGAGGCCTTGCGGGTTCCATTCTCAGTCAGGGCACATGCCCAGGTTGTGGGGTTCATCCCAGATAGGGGGCATGCAGGAGGCAACCAATGGATGTTTCATTCTCTCATGGAGGTTTCTCTCTCTTCCTCTCTTTCTTCCTCTTCCTCTTTAAAAAAAAATAGAAAAGAAAGAAAAAAAATCAATTTAAAAAAATTTTAAATCCCTCCCCAAGTTAGGCTTCTCCCTGAAGGACTAACAGAGAATGTTGCACCTGCATTTACATTGCAATTGAAGTTGAACTTGCCTCTTTCCTTCTTTCCTCCCACTGTTCCCCCAAAGCATTCCCAATGAACTTCCTTCATGTAAATTTCCACTGAACCAGAACAACAATCCTATCCCTCTATATATTCCTACATGTGTACTGAAACATACAGACAATGAGTTAACTCAGTGCACAACTGATGGCCAAATGACTGTCATATACCATATGAGTTCAGAGAAAGTAAAGATCACGGGGCTGTCTAGAGGGAATTGAAATAATGAAACTTCTCACAAGTTGATGGAGATATAGAATCTTTTACTTCCTCAACTGAACTCAGTACACATCATTTCTCATAAATATCACCTGTAGTTGTTGAGATCCAGAAAAAAAATTTAAGCCCACATATTTTGTATATAACAAATGATAGTTGGTCTTTATTATGACATTTGTTCTTGCTTATAAGAAGAAATTGGAAATTATCTCAAGGTTCCATAACTCATGACTTGGTATTTTTCATCTCTTTCATGAAGACAGAGGTCTCAAGAGGCTGGAAAGCATGAATCTTTATTGTACCAAATATTACATACCTCGTCTTTTAGTTATACATAAGAATACTGTTGAAAACCGATGACTTAAATTGATTTTGCTTTCTAAAAAATGATGAGTAGAACATAAAATTTAAGTCATAACCCATCCACTCTCTTGCACATCTTAACTTGACACATAATTCTAGTAAAATTTAAAGTGAGCCAAATATTATTTCTGATGTATGTCTTCTATTACAGTTGAGTATTTCTTGCAGTTTAACCTCTATCCTAATATCAGTTGTCTACATTTCCTCAAAAGAGAAATATATGTTGTAAAATTTGAAATAAGCTGTTCAAGCCAAAATAAATATATAAATGAGGTCAAGTGATAAAACTCAAAGAACCTAAATGGATATATATAATTTATGATAAGCATTATTACCTAGTCTACTTTGATATGTGCACATCTTACACAGTGAACATTCTACTTACATATATTTGCTATATATTAATGTAGATTAATGGTTAATTTTATATAGAGTTCAGGAGGAGTTAGATTACTATATTTTATTCTTTATGGATTATTTTAGGCTGCTCAGGACATTATAAGAAATACCATAAACTGGGTGGCTAAACAATATAAATTTATTTCTCACAGTTCTGAAGGCTGGAAGTTCAAGATTGGGGTGCTGGCATGGTTGGGTTTTAGTGAAAACCCTTTTCCTGATTTAAAGAAGATGACCATTTTCTTCTTGGATCCTCACATGGCAGATAGAAAGCAAACAAGCTCTCTCTTCTAAATAGATCCAGAGACATGGAAGCATAGAACAGACTGACGAGAATTTCATGGGAAGGGCGGAGGCAGGGGCAGGAACAGATTAATCAAGAATTTATGTGCATATATGCATAACCCATGGACATAGACAATAGTGCCATGAAGGCCTGGGGAGGGGTTTGGGAGTGGGATAGAGGAAGTCAATGGGGGGTGGAGGTGGAAGAAGGGAACATCTGTAATACTTTCAACAATAAAGATAGATTTAAAAAATTAAAAATAAAAGGGCACTAATTCCATCATGAGGGCTCCACCCTCATGGCCTAATTACCTCCCAAAGTCCCAGTCTTCAAATAGTACATTGGTAATAGTGCTTCAGAATAGAATTGGGGGGAGGGCACAAATATTCATTCCTTTGAAGTATTTATTCCTATTCTACACCTAACCAAAGAAGTTTTGATTCAGCACTGAAAACTTAATATATAGTTTATATTGTCTGCAGGGTTTTCAAAGAGCTTAAATTAATGTGAAGTTTGCATTTACAAAACAGGTAACAAAGCCCTTTGTTCCCATCATTTCAAAATGTGAATAAGAATTATATTCCATATTGGCCACTTTAATTTTGTCGCATGCACACTAAATTATGTTAATCCTTCAGTGGGGACACATTTATGCATTCATATTACTACCCATTGAACTATTACTTTATTTTCCAAGTATTATAGATAGGAATAGAAATTATGCAGCCTGTAAATTAGAGGAGCAACTTGAGAGGAACCACTTGGAAAAACCAAAGAAAGAACAGCCAGGACGAAGAGAAATCTTAAATTATAGACTGTTATAGAAGAAATGCCACCTTTGAAAAAATTGTAAGTTGCCTGAGACAATTGAAACTAATCAAAAAACTACCGTAATAGTGGTCCTTGCACATGATTAGGTTTAATGCCTAGCAAAGAATTAGCATATCAATTATTTGCAGGTAAACAGTTGCTTTTTATCCAGGCTGAAGGGTATTACATTTTGGTTTTCTGAAATAATTTATAAATCTACCCCCCCTCCAGCAATCTTATTTTATATATAAAATTTGACATATTAAAGCAAAGTTTTCTGCAAACTCCCCTTCCAGGTACAAATGCCTCCTTCATCTAAACCACACTTCTGTTCATTTGTGGTATCAGTTACTAGATTTCCATCTCATCTTGGTTTATAAAAGGCATATATATTATGCTTTTTATAATGCAAATGCTTCCTCTATTAAAATTAATTTTGCCATTAAAATACTTATGCATAAATATTAAAATATTTCATTTGAAACAAGGTTTTAAAAAACCTATTAAATATAACAAAGTACTTTTCTTACAATGTTTCACATCTGATGAATAATTCTTTTATTGAATCCTGGGATTACCCAGGACCAAGTAGTTCAAGTACATTGCAGACTCCTCAGAGGAAGAACATCTCAAAACTTGTCCTTGACTCTCAACCAGGCACATTCACCAACAACAGACCCTGAGACAGAATAAGTGAAAGTAAGAACAATCATGACTACAGGAGGTATTTTTAGTTAAAGGGACACACTAAACAGAAAATTATTTCTTTTTTTTTAATTGATTTTTTACAGAGAGGAAGGGAGAGGGATAGAGAGTTAGAAACATTGATGAGAGAGAGACATCGACCAGCCGCCTCCTGCACACCCCCCACTGGGGATGTGCCTGCAACCAGGATACATGCCCTTTACCGGAATCGAACCTGGGACCCCTCAGTCCACAGGCTGACGCTCTATCCACTGAGCCAAACCGGTTTCGGCATAAACAGAAAATTATTTCTGCTTGTTTATTTTTAAAGTTACAAAATAGTTGCTTCTCAAAAGTAGTTAATAGCATTAAACATCATTAAATGTTCTCATTGATTACAAATGCTCAATAAAAAATGGGAAAACTTCAAATATTTTATTACAGTAAATAATTTAGATGAGGCATTAATCATCTAGGAATATCTTAGATATAGAAAAAGTTACTCGCATAATTGTGAAAGAGGATGATGCGGCATCTGGGGTTCAGAACACAGGCTCCATAGCCAGATTCTCTGACTTCACCACTTCCTCGTTGAGTGACCATGAGTCCATTTATCTAACTCACTGTGCCTCCGGCTCTTCATATAACAATTGGAGGTGATCATAATGATCCCTACCTCATAGGATTATTATAAGGATTGAGAGTATTAATACATAGAAAGCAGTTAAAACAGTGCTTAGCACATACTAATTCCTCAAAATGCATTAACTACCCAATTTTGAAAATTAATTTTTTTCACACTGAGTTGACTTAAAGTTTCCCAAAATGTGTGTCCTAGTTTAGACACTCATGTCATCTATTATGTGTACAGATGTTTTCAAAGCTTCCTACCATTGAAAAAAATGTATATAATAACATCTGGACATCAAAAAATTTAGGTGGCTTTTTTGAAAGCTTGGGGATTGTAAAGAAGGGTGACCTACTTACTTTAGGTCTGCGAATAGCTCAGCCTTTCATACCTGAAGTTTAGAACATAACAAATGTCACACGGTGTCACACCACCGGCTTCTGCTGCTTGTCATTATGTCTTTGACAATGGTACCCAGAAGGAGGTTCTGGGGATAACATGGCCGCCCTCCACATGTTTCTCTCTCTCTCCCTTCCTCCCTCCCTGCTTTCTACTCTCTCTGAAAAGCAATGGAAAAAATATCCTCTAGTGAGAATTAACAACAACAAAAAGTGTCAGGCAGGTAGTCTCATCTGAAGTATACCTGGAGAAGCATCAACTTCTTCTCACACATGACTATTAGTGGTATTTAGTAGTTGTGGGTTGTCAGACTATGGGCCAGGTTTCTTGTCATGTGGATTTTTTTACAACATACCAGCTTGCTTCTTCAAAGTTAACATGAGAGAGAAAAAATCTACCCACAAGACAGGCACTAGAATCTTATGTAATGTGAGCACATGTACATAATCACATGTATCCCATCACCTTTACCATATTTCACAAGTTAGAAACAAGTCACAGGCCATGCCCACTCAAGGGGAGGAGGCTTGGCATTCTCATGGAATGATTCTACAATGTGTCGTCCGCATCCCAGAACAAGGCTACCCCATATGAATCACTGAAGCTTTAACCAGAAACTACTCTCCATTTCTTCTAAATACTCCTTTTAGGGGTTTTGCATGTTATTTAAAGTTTCCCAAATCAGCTGAGACCAGTTTGGCTCAGTGGATAGCATGTGGGCCTGCGGACTGAAGGGTCCCAGGTTCGATTCCGGTCAAGGGCTTGTACCTTGGTTGCCGGCACATCCCCAGTGGGGGGCGTGCAGGAGGCAGCTGATCGATGTTTCTGGTCACCACAAGATGGCCATCAGGAGAGGGCAGTTGAGAGGGACCAGGCCTGCAAGAGAGGGCAGTTGGGGCTGACCAAGCCTGCAGGGGAGGGAAATTGGGGGTGACCAGGCCTGCAGGGGAGGACACTTAGGGGTAACCAGGACTGCAGGGGAGGGCAGTTAGGGATGACTAGGCCTGCAGGGGAGGGAAATTAGGGGCAAACAGGCTGGCAGGGGAGCAGTTAGGCATTAATCAGGATAGCAAGGAAATGGTTAGAGGGTAATCAGGCTGGCAGGTAGAAGTGGTTAGGGGCAATCAGGAAGGCAGGCAGGCAAGCAGCAGTCCTGGATTGTGAGAGAGATGTCCAAATGCCAGACAGTCAGACATCCCTCAAGGGGTCTCAGATTGGAGAGGATGCAGGCTGGGCTGAGGGAAAGCCCCTGTGCCCCCCCACCCCATGCACAAATTTCATGTACCAGGCCTCTAGTATTATATAATTATCTTAGAAATTAGTTTTTTAAAATATGATTACTACTAATAAAATTATAAGTGATAAAATATATGTTATCACAATGATGCCAATATGCTTTCAGTGTTTTATTATTCATGGCTTTTTATGCTGCCTGAGGAAAAATGTTTAATTAAACAATTTTCTACAACAATTGGGATAATGCAGGTAACATTAAGGATAATTTAAATCTACATATCACTGCATTAAATAAAATGACTTCAGCATGGAATTTTGCTATTAACTATTAAACTGCATTGCTGCCCAGCCTGAGTGGCTCAGTTGGTTTAGCTTCAGCCCATGAATCATAAGGTCACCAGTTTGATTACTGGTCAAGGCATATGCCTAGTTGCAGGCTTGATCTCAAGTAGAGAGCATGCAGCCTATTGATGTGCCTCTCTCTCTCTCTCTCTTTCTCTCTCTCTCTCTCTCTCTCCTTTTTATTTTTCCCTCTCCCTTCCTCTCTCTAAAAATCAAGTTTTTAAAAAACATATTAAACTACATTGCTTTACACTGTCCTTTTATTTCACTGTCCTTTTTAATGCTAAAAATATTAAGTACCCTGGGATAAATTCAGCTTGAGTTTGGTTTTAAAACATTATTTGCCAACTTGAAGTAATAACTGCATCCCATGCATTATTCTATTTGCTTTATAGGTATCAGCTCCTTTAGTCCTTACAACAACTAGATAAAGGACATGCTAGTTAATTGCCATTTTCCAGTTGAGGTAACCATGTACCAAGAGATTAAGGGATCTGCCCAACTTTACACAGCTGGTAAGTGGGAGAGCTTGAATTCAAACCCAGACATCTCATTTCAAAGTCTATGCTCTGAGCCATGACATAGCCGTCTATCTTAATGGGGTTGTGTAAGAATTTATTAATATACGACTTACATTGGGAAGATAAAGGTGCTCTCAATATTCAAATGGTTTTGTATTATCCATTTAGTTTCTAATGAATGGGTGGGCCAGGAAACATCTGTGGTAATTTAATTAAGTAAGTAAGCCAGAAAAATAATATAAAGTATTATACACTTTATTTGTAGGCATTAAGAAAAGGTTGTTAAAACAGATTCATAAATGGCAGTCCACAGGGGATTTTATGAAGGAAAAAATAATGACTAAAACTACTTTGCTTTTAGGAAAAGAAGAAAATCCTACCACACATTCACACAAAAGGATAATCATCTACTTACGAATTTTTAAGATGGAGACAATTTAGAAAGGATCAGAGAAATAGATATCTAGAGCATTAACATTTTAAAAATAGCATTTTAAATTACGTTTTTAAAAACTGAGTTATTTTATTTGAATTTAACTTGAAATTTCAAGTAAACTTGAAATTTTCTTTAATCTTATTATGCTGATCCATAATTTCCACACAAAAAATAAACATACAATACCGTGGAGGCAATTGCAATGACTATTCACACAACCTAGAAACACCACAGGTCATTTTACCTCAGGCCATAGTGCATATATTTGTATTCTGCTGCAATAAGTTATTCTCTTGTTCTTTGATTTCACAGTCTTCCTATATCAGTGAGATTGTTTTGAAAATCTACAATATATTCATTATGAATTTTAAATACCTTGTAAGAAAGCCACTTTCTATGTGTAAAAATTCTACTCATCTGTACTCGTAATCCCCAAAATACAAAAAGGAAAGAATAAAGGAAGAAAAGGAGAAGGAAAGAAAGAAAATTATCCAGCATTTTCTATATCTTACAAAGTCCCAATTATCAACTTGACAATAAGTTATCACTTCCAAGCTATTAAGGGTTAACTACAGGAATAATTTGTGAAGCATTGAATAACTACTGAAATGGTGAAACAAGAAATTGATGAGAGAAATTTAAACCATTGTCCCCAATTTGTCCAGTCTCCTCCCTGGATCCCCAATTCCTTTACCACCCACCACGGTCAGTGTACTGTCCTAATATTACTGAGGAGTCTCAGAGCAGTGCAGAAAGGGGATCTGGAAGAGACTTAAAACCCCCCCTACCTCTCTCTTTATTTTTATTTTTATTTTTTTAACCTCTCTCTTTAAATCACTGCCTTGCTTAATCTGTGATTGCTACTCCCTGTAGCTGCTGCCCACTTTTTATATTCTTTACCTCCTCCCCTTGGAGATCATCCCCTACCTCATTACCCAAAATAAAAGCAACACAAAGTTGTTATGAAAAAAATTTTAACTGGCCCTGCTGGTATACTCTGTGGTTAGAGCATTGGTCCAAGTACTGAAGGGTTGTGGGTTCAATTCCCAGTCAAGGACACATAACCTGTGTGAGGGAGACACCTATTGATGTGACATCAATGTTTCTCTCTCTCTCCACCTCTTTCCCCCACCCTTACTTCCACTCTCTCTAAAAATCAATGGAAACAATATACTGGGGTGAGGATTAACAGGAACAACAAAATTAATGGAAGAGTTAATGATAAAATATAAATCAATGTAATATAGAACAGGAACCACTTTGAATTTTATGTAGAACTTTTGTGTTCCAAAAAAAAAAATCACTTCCAGGCCTGACCAAAGGAAGTCTTTTACTAACAAGTCCACCTTATTTAGACTTTGCTTCCATTTTGCTAGGAGTCTCCTTTCTTTTTTCCAGTTGTAGTGACAACCAAAGAAAAAACAAACATTTTTAAAACGTAGTTCTCTCTAAATTATCCAGGATCAAATTTCATAATCGGGCCTCTATCCCCCATCAATTTTTGCCTATAGGACAATAGAGACATCAAAGTAGTAAGTGCTCACATTTGCATTAAAATTTACTTTCTTTCCTCTTCAAAAATAAATACTGGTTATGTGAATTGTTTTTTCTTTCATTGAGAATTCCAGAGCAAACTTACACACACACACACACACACAACAGGCACACACATGTGCAGGAGGTATCCTATAGTGGGAAAATCTTCCTTTAGGAAAAAAAAAAGCACAGAATTTGGTAAAAAAATATATCTGGGTTCAAGTCTAACTTTGTCACTTGCTGGCTATATGAAGTTGTTCAAACTTCTAATTGAATCCCTTAATCTCAGGTTTAATAACAACTCCCTCATACTACTATTTTGAGAATTATAAGAGAAAATGAATAATGCAATTTTCCTACAGTATTTGAGCAATAAATATTAGTTGTCCCTCTTTTCCTCTTGGAGCAAAATCACAGATGCCAGTGATTTCATCACTAACCTTTTTTCCATGGATCTAGTGCCATTTAATTTGTTAATATCTAAAGAAGCAGCTTTTAGGAGAAAAAGTACTAAATGCATATGGCACACTTATTTTATTTACAAGGTAATCTTCCTTTCTTTTTTATGTTTTTCTTTCCAAAATATTCCTTTATAAAGCCTATTGAAAAATAGTATCAGAAATTTCTTAGTAATCTTAAACCTGCTTTAGAAAACAATATGCCTCATTTTACAGAAAGAATATCAATTCTTTAAAAACCTGAAATTTACAAATATGAGTGCATATAAATTCAAAAAAAAAAATTTGTACTGCGTGGTCACCAAACTAGAACCTATTTGTAGTATCCATTTATGCCAAATGACTGAATCCCACCAGCCAAATGTGAATTGAGGCATTCTTCTGAAACATTTACAGAAAGGATGCTGACAACTCATGGCCCCTAAGGCAATGCAGTAAAGTTTAAAGGACCTATTGGCTTAGTTCTGGGCTGTGCTTTGCCAAAAGAAGCTGCTGTAGAGGCTGCTTTTATAGATTTTTTTTAAAGCCTTTATACTTTATCTTAGCCAAAAACTAATTGAAATGTGCTAACTGAAGTGGCAAAAATATTCTGGAAAATTCAGTAAATAAAATACAAACCTTGAAAGATTTCTAGATGTTTACTACAGAAAATAAAATAAGTGCAGCTGATGTTAATGTTTTTAACTGAATAAGAAATTATATTTAAAACTTAAAAAGGGCCCATTTGGAGTGGCTCAGTAGTGGAGCATTGACCTATGAACCAGGAGGTCATGGTTCAATTCCTGATCAGGGCACATGCCTGGGTTGTGGGCTCAATCCCCAGTAGGTGCATGAGGCAGCCAATCAATGATTCTCTCTCATCATTGATGTTTCTATCTCTCTTTCCCTCTTCCTTCCTCTCTGAAATCAATAAAAATATATTTTTTTAAAAAATTGAAAAAGGGGACAGATTACATAAATTATAATACATGCACATAAAGAAAAATATTTATAAATATAAATGCTAATAGAGAAACATTATCAAGACATGTTAATAAAAAAAAGGCAAGTTTAAAACAGTGGGTGTTACTTGCTAAAGTTAAAGTGAAAGGAAGTATTTTATAAAGCTTAAAATGTACCTTAAACCAATATTAAGATCTCTGAATGCATAATAAAGCTGGCCACTCAGTGTATATCCTATATAATAAAAGGCTAATATGCAAATTTCCCCCTCGCCCAGGAGTTTGACCAGCAGGCAGGTGGGCCAATCACACAAGTCCCTTTGTCCTGGCCAGGCTGATCAGACCACACCACACACACACACACACACACACACACACACACACCGAGAGGCCAGAATTTTACATTCAGAGATCATAAAAATCTGGCCACTCAGTGTGTGTGTGTGTGTGTGTGTGTGTGTGTGTGTGTGTGTGTATTTTAGAAACTGTTTCTTTTCTATCACTCTTATTTCCGTTCTGTTAAGAGCTGGTGGCAGAACAGCTTAGGACACTCAGGGGCTGCTCCTACCCATTCCGTAGCCTGAGCAGCAGGGCTGCAGCCCAGTTTGGGAGGGAAACTGCTGAGTGGGCACAGCGCCCCTGCACCCCCGCACCCCTGCAGACCAGCCTGCGACCTCAGGCTGAGCAGCAGCGGACTCAGGAGCAGGAGCCGACCCTTCACCCTGAGATGCCTCCTGGTCACAGCCTTTCCAGCCGCGGCCTGCTCTTCCTTTCCCACCTCCTCGGGATCTCTGCGCAAGGACAGATCCGGCCTGGCTCCCCACGGGGGCTCCCGGGAGGTGGTGCCCCGCATGCATAGTACTTCCCGGGCCGGCAACCACAACAGCAGATGCTCGGAGTGAGGCCCCTTATTGTTGCAAGGGATGGCGACGTCCACATGGGAGGAGGGTCTGTGGTACACAGAGCCGCGGGGGCAGTAACATCAGATGCCTCTGTGAGCGGCTGGTGGGCAGCCCTGGGGTCAGTGACCACCAGAAGTCTCCGCTGCCAGAAGGCTGCCTGGTTCTGGCTGGTGAAGGCTCCAGTGGGCACAGCTCGCTGGCCAGCGTCCTGGAGGGTATGACCCTGACACCAGCGGGGTTTCCCATGGCAGCAATGCACGGGCTGCCAGCAGAAGCTCCTCCCGGGTCCTCTTCAGATTGATGATGCAGAGGCCACCACGCTCCTTCTGCAGATGCGCTGTTCCATGGGAAGTCAAGGTTGGTGCCACCTCAGGGGATTCCCGCTGCAAGGACTTTGAGGACATCCTCCTCCTTCATTTGCAGGATCTCAAGGACATTGTGAAAAGCTTCCCTTTTAAGTTACGTGGGAACCGAGAACAACCCCATAATGGAGGCCTCCCTGGGTAGCGCAATTAGCTTGAACCAATATTTTAAAAATTTATCAGAACCGAACTAGAAAGGCTATAGATATTGTTACACCATAAATCCAAAGACACTTTTCATACTAGAAACTAAGAGTCATGCACAGTTGGATATTCTTTTAACACTACTGGTTCAGTTATTCTCAAAGGGAATTTGTATAATTAACACTAAGGTAGAGCCCGATTAGAACTGATTAAAAAAGAAAGAAATGTCAAGAGCTTATATTTAAAGTATAATTATTACTAAACTACCCAGAACAAATTAAAATTTGCACTCCAATTTACATATTTAGTATTTTCCAGAATTGAAGAGCTTCAATATTTTCGTTGATCTAATGATGCAAACAAAATTTTCTTGACACTCCAAACATTTTTTTAAATGTTCTACTTTCTCTTCTACAATCTAAGGAGAAGAGACTCTGAGTACTACATAAACAGTGGACAGTTATTAATAAAAAAGCTTCAAGATCTTTAGGAAAGAGCTACTCATTATTAATACGGAATAATTCTAAGTCGAGAGAACTTGATACTTCATTTAGAAAGCTTTAAGATTTCCATGTTCATGGTCAACATCTCCTTTAGATCAAACAGTTCATTTGGTTTTTCATTCACTGTGTTTACCAAAAAGTGAAGAATATAGAGTATGTGACCTTTAGTGAGAAAGATAAATAAATATATATAGAAACTTAAGCCAGAGGCTGGGGATATAAAAATATTAAAGTGTAAGAGACTAGATTTACTATCCAACCTCCAACTTGAAGTAACAAAAGCAATACAAAACAGACAGAATATATGTAACAATGGTTTTCAAAATACTGGACATCATTCCATGGAGTGTGACCCCAGAGAGAGAAAAGAAACAAACTATGTCAACCACATGATTGTCCTAAGTATATGCCTGGAGGGAATTTCTAGTCCACAGAGCTGATGCAAGGAACCCTAGTAGAGCTTGGTGGACCAAGTAGGTAGAGATGGAGCTGAGAATCTGGGGATATAAAGGTGGTTTGGAATTTTCAGGAAATTACTAGAGAAGAAAATGCTGAACAGAAAGAGAACACTTCTTCCCTTCCATTCTCTCTAAAGATTAATATATCTTTGGGTTAGGATTAACACACACACACACACACACACACACACACAATTAATATTATAACTCTCCATTCAGAGCCAGCTTTCTAGAAAGGCCCTATGCTTAGAACAATACTTTGCTGTCACTGCCTTGAAATTATCAATAATTTTTGAACAAAGAAACCCATATTTTCTTTTAATACTGGACCCCACAAATTATGTAGCTAACTTTGATACAGCAATCAAGACACTTTAATATTGGTGCAAAGAAAGAAAATTGGGTCATTAGATAAATATAGCTCCCAGAAATAAACCCCCCACACAATTGATTTTTGATAAAGGTGTGAAAGCAAGTCAGTGGGAAAAGGTAGTCTTTTTAAATCAAGAATGCTAGAAAAACGCAAAAAATATGTAAAAAAGAAATTAACTTTGATGCAACTTCACACATATACAATATTAACACAAATAACCCCAGGTGTAATGTAAACCTGAAAACTATAAAACTTTTAGGAGAAAACTTCAGAAAAAAACTTTATCTTTGAGTTAGACAAAGATTTCTTAGCAACAATAAAAAAAGCATGATCAATTAACATATATATATATATGGAAGACTTCATGAAAACTAAAAACTTATTCTCTTTGAAAAAAATGAATGAGCCTAGCCGGTTTGGCTCACTGGATAGAGTGTCGTTCTGGGGACTGAAGAGTCCAAGTTCGATTCCGGCCAAGGGCATGTACTATGGTTGCAAGCACAGGGGTGTGCAAGGGGCAGCTAATCGATGCTTCTCCCTCACTGATGTTTCTAACTCTCTATTCTTCTCCTTTCCTCTCTGTAAAAAATCAATAAAATATATTTTTTAAAAAAAAGAAAAGAAAAAAATGAATGAGACCATAAGCCAGCAACTGGAAGAAAATATTTGTAAAGCATAAATCTGATAAAGGATGTGTATTTTTATGTATTAAAAAACTCTCACGACTCAGTAATAGTAAAACACAATCCAATTATAAATTGGCAAAATATCTGAATGAAAAATTCCAAAGAAGATATAATATGTCAAATAAGCACATGAAGAGATACTTAGTATCCTTACTATTAGAGAACTGCAAATTAAAATCATATGAATGGCTGAAATTAAAAAGACTGACTATATCAAGTGTTGGTAAAGTATAGATGTTTTGGAACTTTCATACCCTATTGGTGATAATGTAAGATGATACAATCATTTTGGAAAATAGTGCAGCCTTTGTTTTAATAGTTTAGCATATACAACTAAATGTTCTATCCATTCCAATTCTAGATGCTCAAGTGAAAAGCAAAAGTATATAATTAACAGAAGAAGACATTCTGCAAAATAATTGGCCATTTTTTCTTCTAACATGTCATGAAATACAAAGGAAGACTGAATATCTCATATCTGAGGAGTCTTAAGAGACACAATAACTAAATGCAGTATGGAATCCTGAATGATTTGGACAGATGGCAATTGAGTAGAGTCTGTAGATTACTTAACAGTATTGTATCGGTGTTAATTTCCTGCTATGTTGTATGTTAGTTAAATAAACTATTAACTTTTGTGCAAAAAGAAAAAAGGGAAGGAAATGCATATGTCCATGTAAAGCCTGGAATAAGAAGCTTCATTGCACCTTTATTCGTCACATCTCCAAACTGGAAAGAACACAAATGTTCAAGTGGTGAATAGAAGTCAAATTGAGATATATCCATGTGATAAAACATCACTCAGTAATGAAAATGAATAAACTACTAATAGATGCAACAAAGATGAATCTTAAAAGCATTATGGGAAGTTAAAAAATTGAGTATGAAAGACAATATAAAATTCTAAAAAATTAAAAGTACGGTTATAGAAAAGGCAGATCAGTGGTTGTCAGGGTCCAGGATGTGGTGTGATAATATTAATTTAAAGGGGGCATGAAGAAACGTTTTTTGGGTGATACAAATGATCTATATCATGCTTTTAGTGGTGATTACATGACTATACATATTTGTCAAACTTCATCAAATCGCACATTTCAAACAGTAGTTTCATTTAAAATAAATTACTTCTCCTTGAAGCTGATATTTTTAAAAATTGTTTCCTGGTATGCTTCCCTTTTAGTTCAATAGAAAAATACAAATGAATTTCTCTTTAACTATGTATCTGATGGTCTACATAGTCTTACCTGATAATGTAGATGGAAGAGTGAATATTCATGCATGAAAGAAGTAATACATAGACTCTAGAATTCACTTGACAATCTCATCTGGTTTTCTGATTGCATTTTAAACAGTGTTGCACAAAATAAAAAACAGTATCAATATTCTTTAGTTACTGCATTTCCACAAATAGTTTCTGGTTATAGCCATGTCGAAACTGTCTCTCCACAAATCTTGACTAATAGCCCTGAAGTCTTGACAAGGCTATTGTCCCCTCTAGATCGATCTAAGGATGGTCTGCTCTTCTGGATACCTTAGAATCTGGACTTTGAGGACCTTCCAGAGGAAACAGGTTTGTTAATAAACTTCGTATAACTAGAATTACAAACCTGCAAATCTGTGGGAGGGAGGGGAAAGTGGGGGAACATGTTCTTTAATGTTATCTTATAGCACCTCCTAGTGTTTAGATATTAAAGATTTAAAGATTAAAGGCCAAGTCTTAATTTTTTCCCTAAAGTCAGAGAAATCAGAATGATTCCTTTTTTTTTTTTTTTTAGTGAAAAGTAAGAAAACACAATAAGTAAATTTACAAATCATTTACAAAGAAATAAACTGAAGGGGGCTTGGCTTGAATCTACTACTTGATTTCCAAAATAAATAGACAAAATATCTACTTTCAGGATAGTCCAGACTTTAGAAAACATAGCCAGAATACATTGGGATATTTTTGTTCGTTTCTTAAAATATGCCTTAGTCATTCTTCCTGATACTTTAGGCTATTTTTTATTTTCCAATCACAGTTTACATTCAATAGTATTTTGTGTTAGTTTCAGGTAACACCTGACACCACACATGGTTTTTACAATACTATTGATTCTATCCCTACGCTGTACTTGACATTCCTGTGACATTGGAAGTTTTTTCACAGAGAGTTTCTTGTTAGCCATCCAGCCACTCCTAACCCCACATAGAGTGCTTTTTATTGAAAGGACTGAGCAGTGCGTAAAAACGAACAAATATGGTCTTGTCATCACTACAGACCCCGAAGAGAAATGAGGGCCTGTTTCATTCAAGTCACTGTGTGGCCAGGTGCCACCTTTGCATGTGTTTTGTCATGTTTTCATTCTCAGCACAGCCTCCTCCAGCCTCAGCTCCACCACAGAATGAGGTGAGAACAATCTGCGGGTCCAAAGTGATTAGGATGATGGACAGGACAGCTGTCCCCATGCTTAGGAAATCAACCTTTGAGCATAGATGCTAAGCCTGCTTGGGCCATGCAAGCTGGCTTCGGCAGCAGCTAGACCCTTTATCTCAGTCAAGTTCTGAGCAGTTAGTTAACCCAGAGAAGGGTTAAGACCAAGTTCAGCAGAAGATAGGCTACTATTTGTCAAGGCTAAAAGACATGGTTTGCAAGGGAAAGAGCAAGGCAAATACAGCCATGGTTACCTAATGATGAGGTGCTAAATTCAATGTCTCTTCCCTCGTGCCTGTTTTTACTAGACTTCGGTTAAGGTAACCAGCCACAGTTGGAAAAGGGAAACACACACACACACACACACACACACACACACACACAGTCAGCACATTTTGCTGAATCTCAATGACTCTGAAATAATTTGGAGGGGGTAGGGGGCAGAAGTTGGAGAGAGGAAAGTTAAAATGTCCTGAGCTTATCTGTGGATATCACTTATCCATGCTAGCCTTCATCCCAATTCCATAGGTAACCCAGAAAGTCAACTGGAATTCGTGTCTCCCCTATGGATATTGAACAGCCAGATCAAGAGGGGAAGGAGAAGCATCTATCATTGCTACATTAAAAAACAACAATATGTCTGATTTCTCACTAATGTCATCTATCTACAACTAATGGCTAGCATGTCTTGGTATGATACACTTGAAATTTGAAAATTAATAGATTAGTTAAAATGATCCTTCTACTTAAGTCTTTTCTTTTTCAGTTTCTGCTGTTGGTATATCATTGAAATATTTTTTTACTCTCCTGGAGAACATCAGCAGTTGCTTTTTAATTATTCAAACTCCTCTTGGAAACCAAATTACTTAATGTAATTGTATCAGGATAAAACAATTTGCTAATAAAAGCCATTTACAGTTCTTAGGAAGTTTGACATATATATTTACTACTCTGTAAAGGGAAAGAGGTGATTTTTCTTTCTGATTCATTTCTATTTTGTTTTTCATAAGAATTACAAAACTGCAGTCAAAAAAAAAGTGGTACTACTTACCTTAGAGGTAAAATGTTCTGTTTTCAATTATGTAAATTTTATCCCTGAAAATCCATTTTATTTTGCTGTAGTTTCACCCGATCGCATAGATAATGAGGCTTCCCCACGTCATCTCTGGTAGAATAAATAAGGGAAGAATTTATTCTTATTGGCGTAAAAGAGCATCTTAGAGCTGAAAATAAACAGATGTAGATACCAAACATAAACAGCCAAGCAGAGCATGAAAGAATGCACAACTACTGCTATGGAAAAAAAAAAAAGTGAAAATAAACACCATAATTTGCGTGCCTTTAAACAACTTTATTTTCTCTTAAAACGCTGGAGTCTTATGGAGTCACTTTTCTAATTATCCCCGATTTGGGGTAAAAAGGGAGGTGTTGTGGATGAGAATTTTAAGGACCCCTGTTTTAATATGAAAACCTGCACAATCTCACACTTGAGCCAGCTAGTGAAGAACCCGGAACCTTTACAACTTCAGCAAAAGCCTCCAGCCAGCATGCATGCCCACCTCGGTGTGTAAAGGCCGCGCTTGGCTGGGATTTGACTCTGGGGAAATTATTCTGAAAGAAGCAAGTTTGGGAGGTCTAAGCACACACACACATGTAACACAGCAACACATGTGCTTTCCTGGTGCAATGAAAGAACAGCTGCACACCGCTCATGGCCCTCGGTGAGGATCTATGTGGACCAACAAACTCTGCTTTTTCTATTAGTGTTCCTGCAACTGACAGCAAAGTGTTGTTTCATGCAGCTTCTACCAAGCTCTCGTGATGCAAACAGCTGACACATTCTTCAAAATGTTTCAGTTTTATTTATGTACTTTTTTATTGAAGCATAACTGGCATACACTGGTATATTAGTTTCATATGTATGTTAGTGACTCAGCATTGGTATGCATTGAAAAATGATCACCAAAGTACAATATTATTGGCTGTGTTCTCCAGGCTGTGGAGTACATCTCCATGACTTACTTACCTTATAATTGGAATTTTGTGCCTCTTGATGCCCTTAGCCCATTTCTTCTCCCTGCCTCACCCCCCACTGTCTGGCAACCACCATTCTGTTCTCTGCATTTATGAGTCTAGTTTTTGTCTTGTTTTGTTGTGTGCTTTGTTTTTGAAATTTCACATATAAGTGAGTTCATGCAGAGATGACTGTGGAGATCAACTGGCCTTCCAAACACATGCCTTTTCAAAAATAATTTCATTTTAGTGTAAACCTTGTAGAGCCTATCATAAATAGAACTATTTATTTTTTTTAAATTGGCCCCTGTCTCATTAAGAATTGTTATTTCTCATTAAACATTGAACTGATCTGCTATCCATTTTTTATGTCTTAGTTAAGATTGAAATGTACTTGCCTCAATCACTGCTTTCACAAAGCGCTGGTATTTTGTTTTTCAGCCAGTTTCTCCTCATAAATATAAAGTAGTCCTCCCTTATCCACAGAGGATATGTTTTGACCCCTAGTGGGCTCCCCAAAAACAATATTAAAATTCATTCTTTGTTGAAATGAGATGCTATATGTACTATGATTTTTCCTTATACCTGTGATATACCTGGATAAAGTTAAATTTACAAATGTGTCACAATACGAGATTAACAACAATGACATCATTAAATAGAACTATAACAATAATTGTAATAAAAGTTATTTGAATGGTTCTCTCTGTCAAAACATTTTATTGTAATTTGCTCACCTTTTCACTTACAGGTAGCACTGTATGGCTTCTCCTTATGAGTAAAAAATAAGGGTTACTTGAACACAAGCAGTGCGATCCCATGATTGATCTGATACCCAGACAGCTACTAAGTGACTAACAGGCAGAAAGGGACTACCGCATGGAGACCATAGATGAAGGGATGAGTCACATCCAGGGCATGACTGAGCGAGATTTCATCACGCTGCTCAGAATGACGTGCAATTGAGGAGTTGCTTATTTCAGAGATTTTCCATTTAATATTTTTGGAGGGTAAATGGAAACACTGATTAGAGGGAATGGATGTGTTTATTTCACCATCTGTTCTGATGTTGGCCAACTAGAGAGGCTCTTTTGGTTCCCTTCTAGGTTATCTTGAAGAGATGGTATATATCATCACACTTTACTGAAGCTATGTACAAATTTCCTGATCAGATCACTTAAAAGTTTTAATCACAGAGAGCCTGAGACACTGATCTTCAAGTCAGTGACAGCCCATGACAAAATTACCATTGCTCTTTTACAAAATGAGAAAACAAAACAAAATAACAACAACAAAAATAAGAAAGGAAGAAAAACAGGTTTTTATACTGATGAATTTATTTGGGGGAACTGAGCTTCATTCTGACAATATATCTTTCAACTTTTTAAATTAATTTATTGGGATGACATGTGTAATAAAATTATATAAGTTTCAGGGGTAAAATTCTATAATACATCATCTGTATATTCTATTGTGTGTTTGCCACCCCAAGTCTCCTCCCATCACAATTTATCTCCCCTTTAACCTCTCTTAACTCCCCTAACTCACTTTCCCTCTGGTAATCACCAGACTATTATCTGTCTTACCATTTGTGGTTAAAATGCTTTCTTTCTTGAAATGAAGGTGATTGTAAATACTAATTGTTTTGAAGGGTCCTATTTGGCATTATAAAAATTCTATATAAGTTCCAGAATTCTGTGAACCTCTCTTGGTATAAGAAATTTAAAAATCTGAACTAATCTAAAACAAGCAGTCCCTTAACTCTGTAGGATGTCAGGACCAAAGTAACAATGAATAAGTGGTGCCAGATGTCTGCTATGCCCCAGTAAGGAAGCTTTCACATTAACATTCAGATAGGAATTGCTTACATTTACAACACTCAACCAAATGTTATATAGTTTATTCATTTTCCTATCTTAAAACTTTATTCAAGTTATTCAAAATAATAACCCTTTATTTTTGTTTCTAAAATCTTGTGTTTACTGTCAATTTGCTCATCAAACTTTTATAATAAATAGCAGGTATTAGAAAGATAAATTTTCATCTTGGGAACTCGCAAACCAATATCTATCAGTAGAGTTAGAAGAAATATATTCAGTTGGGTTGGCCGGACCTGGCTCAAGCACAAAGACCTCAATTTCCTTAGAGAATTACTGGTCCCCATAGCAATCCTTCCACTTATTACTGGTGACATCGGGCATCTCATCACTTTCCTACACCTCAGATTCCTCTGCCTTTCAGTGGAGGCCACACAACTAACCCTGACCCTCCCAGGAGGATGTGAACTATGGTTTACCTTATAAAATTGCAGCAATTGTTTTGATAGAATTTTAATTCTAGGTTTCAGGTCAATGCATGTGATTTAAATGCTGAAAAGGAAAATAACTACTTTCAGGAATGATTTTCCACAGATGGAAGCCCCAGCTTAGTATTTTGATGATTATAGGTAGCAGGCTCGTGAGGGAACACGGAAACCATTGAATGATGACAATTAACATAGGCTTCTCCATAATCTGTACTTTAAGCTGATATAATGGATGTCGTTCTATGTATAATCTCACGCTGCATCTGCAAAGCTAAAAACACAATAGGAAAATCTTACATCATCAGTATTCTACTACATCTGTGGATATTTCTTTGTTTGCTTTTGCCTCATGAGATTGCATTTTAGCTTTTGGATCCAAGTGTTATACATTCACTAGCTGGCTCTTCTATGTTCTGCAATTCTCTGAGTAGCCTCTATTAATCCAGAGTCCTCAAGGGCCCTAAAACCATTAGATCCTTGAAATGGGAGGAGTCCTTCTTTTGTGAGCCTTGCAGAGAATACACATTGCATTTCTACCCACAGATCGGAGAAAGATGTTGATGTAAGCCAGATGTATATGTAGGTTTGTTTGGGTCTAACACTGTGGTGTGATTATCAATTTATCCCTAAAGAGCAGCCTCTAGAATTTTCCTTCTCAAAACTGCCTACTTAAGAGCCATAGCCTAATTCTGTATTACTAGGAAAGAGTGGATAACAGTGGATAAAAACTCACACAGCTTTGGATATAGTAAAGAGAAACAGCATTATCTCTGATGAAATGTCCATTTTTAAAGTACTTGAATGCAAATTGAATAAAAATAGGATTTTAAAAAGTTTTGATCCTTTGCATATAGTCTACACAATCACTATAAATATTAAATAAGAAGCTGAAATAAAAACAGGTTTTAAGAACAACTGAAGCCCTAGCCAGTTTGGCTCAGTGGACAGAGTGTCAGCCTGCAGACCAAAAGGTTCTGGGTTCGATGCCGGTCAAGGGCATGTACCTTGGTCACAGAGTCCTGGTCAGGACTCCTGCAGCAGACAACCAATCAATGTGTTTCTCTCATGCTGATATTTCTCTCTGTCTTTCCTTCTCTCTCTAAAAAATTAATGGAAAAATATCTTCAAGTGAGATTAAAAAAAAAAAAAAGGAAACTCCATACTGTTCTCCACAGTGGCTGCACCAGTCTGCATTCCCACCAACAGTGCACAAGGGTTCCTTTTTCTCCGCATCCTTGCCAACACTTGTCGTTTGTTGATTTGTTGATGATTGCCATTCTGACAGGTGTAAGATGGTATCGCATTGTCGTTTTGATTTGCATCTCTCGGATGATTAATGACTTTGAACATGTTTTCATGTGTCTCTTGGCCTTCCTTCTGACGTCTTTCGAAAAGGTTCTATTTAGGTAAGTTGCCCATTTTTTTATTGGATCGTTTATCTTCCTTTTATTAAGTTGTATAAATTGGCTGTAGATTTTGGAGATTAAACCTTTATCAGTGATAACATTTGCAAATATGTTCTCCCATACAGTGATCTTTGTTGTTGTTTTGTTGATGGTTTCTTTTGCTGTGCAAAAGCTTTTTATTTTAATGAGTCCCATTTGTTTATTTTTTCTTTAGCTTCCATTGCCTTTGGAGCAGTATCAGTGAAGAAGTTCTTTCGGCATATATCTGAGATTGTGCTGCCTGTGGATTCCTCTAGTATTTTTATGGTTTCCCTTCTAATGTCTAAGTCCTGTATCCATTTTGAGTTTATTTTTGTATTTGGTGTAAGTTGGTGGTCCAGTTTCATTTTTTTGCATGTATCTGTCCAATTTTCCCAACACCATTTATTGAAGAGGCTATCTTGGCTCCATTGAATGTTCATGCCTCCTTTGTCAAATATTAATTGAGCATAGTGGTTTGGTTGGATATCTGGGTTCTCTATTCTATTCCATTGGTCTATATATCTGTTCTTGTGCCAGTACCAGGCTGTTTTGAGAACAGTTGCTTTGTAGAAATCTGGTATTGAGATCCCACCTACTTTATTCTTCTTTCTCAGAATTGCTGTAGCTATTCATGGATCTCCCATTTGACCCTGTAATCCCACTCTTAGGAATTTATCCTAAGAAATTACAAACACCAATCAGAAAGGATTTATGCACCCCTGTGTTCATAGCAGCACAATTTACAATAGCTACAATTTGGAAACAGCCTAGGTGCCCATCAGCAGATGAGTGGATCAGAAAACTGTGGTACATCTACACAATGGAATTCTATGCTGCCATTAAAAAGAAGGAATTCTTACCATTTGCAGCAACCTGGTTGGAACTGGAGAGCCTTATGCTTAGTGAAATAAGCCAGTCAATGAAGGAGAAGCATCACATGATCTCACTCATTTGTGGATAATAAAGAACATTATAAACTGATGAACAAAAGGATAGATACAGAGACAGTAAAGCTTCAAACAGACTGTGAAATTACAGCAGGAAGATTGAAGTTAGGTGAGGTAGATAAGAGATCAATCAAAGGACTTGTATGCATGCATATAAGCATAACCAATGAACATAAACACTGAGGGGTTGGGGTATGCCTGGGAGGGAGGGGGCAATGGGGAGATATGTATAAAAAATTAATTTAAAAAAGTTAAGAAAAAAAGAATAATTGAAGTCCTAATCAATGGAGAGGCCAAGAGGTGTTTTATAGAATTTCATGCCACTCCTTCCCCATCTCCCCAAATCTAAGTAAAAACATACCTTGTTATGCAAATGTAACTTCAAACCAGTGCCTATGCCATCTCCATGCCATATTTCCCCTTCATATTGCCTCTCCTCTCTTTTTTTAAATATATTTTATTGATTTTTTACAGAGAGGAAGGGAGAAGGAGAGAGAGTCAGAAACATCGATGAGAGAGAAACATCCATCAGCTGCCTCCTGCACGCCCCCCACTGGGGATGTGCCCACAACCAAAGTACATGCCTCCTTGACCGGAACGAACCTGGGACCCTTCAGTCTGCAGGCCAATGCTCTATCCACTGAGCCAAACCGGTTTCGGCATATTGCCTCTCTTAAGCTTCCCCTAAGAGTGACACTGGTTTTTAAAACTGTATTTTAAGTGGGGGGAAAGATCTGAACCAAAGAAGATATACAGATGAAAAATAAGTATATGAAAAGATGTTCAATATTATATGTCTCCAAGGAAATGCAAATTAAAGCAATGAGATATCTCAACACATCTATTTGAGTGACTAAAATCTTTAAAAAACATGATAGCATCACTTGCTGGCAAAGATGTGGAGTAACAGGAACTCTTAGTCTTTGCTGATGGAAATGCAAAATGTTAGAGACACTTTGGAAGACACTTTGACACATTTTCACAAAACCTGAACCTAATCTTACCATATGATCCAGCAATTATAATACTAAGTATTTACTCAACTAATTTGAAAATGTGTATGCCATAAAACATGCATGCACATGTTAATGGAAGCTTTATTCATAATTGCCCAAAACTGGAAGAAACCAAAATATAAATGGATAAGTAAACAGGTAAATGGATAAATAAACCATGGTACATCCATATAATTGAATACTATTCAGAGGAGCTGGAAA
>JAAGEH010000046.1:6079672-6092234 GCA_011751065.1 Lasiurus cinereus
GTATGGGGCTATACAAATAGATATACAGTACGGCACTATCCATTTGTTGAAACCCATAAAACTTTACAGAACAATAGTAAACTTTAATATATGCAAATGTTAAACACCATTTAGGAATTCAGAAAATCCCAGTATGGAATGCACAATATGACACAATATGACAAACGAACCTGTGTTACAAATCTGGAACAACTTTTAGAAATGAACAGAGTCCATAAGAATGTACATAAACTCTGTATTCAGGTTGATAAAATTTTTCACATGGGGTGCGGGTTAGTAATGCTAAAGAATATACGTATATATACTGGAAACCTGGTGCACAAATTCATGCATGGGTGGGGTCCCTCAGCCTGGCCAATGATTGGGGCTTATCAGGACCATGGGAGGTTGACCAGCCAGCCTGAGAGGAAGGGCTATGGGAAGCTGGCTGCCTCAATCAGGGCCATCAGGTTGTCCAGCCTGGAGAGAAGAGGCCATGGGAGGTTGGCCTGCCAGCCTGATCCAGGCTATTGGGGCTGGCCAGCAGTGGGGAGAGAGCATGGGCAGTTGGCCAATTGGCCCAACTCCAGATCGGGGTTGGGAGGAGCTGATTGGGGGCAATGCTGGCTTGAGGGAGGAACTGCAAGCGGTTGGCCAGCTGGTCCTGCTCCCTAGTCAAACTCCAGTAGAACTACTGGTAGAACTCCCAGTTGAGGGGACAATTTGCATCTTAGCCTTTTATTATATAGGATACCAGAACTGGATAACTAAGTAAATGGATGACAAATGGGAGCCAGATTTCTCACTATTAAATTAGGAAGTCACAGGAAGACAAGAGAAAAAGGCTATCACCCATGCAGTGCTGGATTAGAGTGAAGACATCAGTATGAACTTGGGCAACACTTATAGCTATATCTACATAGAAAATTAGAATACAGACATATTTCCTTTCTCTGTCGGCTGAGAAAGCATAGAAGCAAAGATATTCTCAGTAGCAATGACCATACTTAGTGCACAGATCTTGGTTTCCAATACAGTTCTCCAATAAAAGAAACCAGGGAATACCCAGGATGAGCCTGGAGTGCCTTGTAGTACCAGAAAGTAAGGAAATGCTTAAATAAACAAAAACCCCTATACAATGATGAAGATACATTATTGGACACAGGATGCAACTAAAAGAGCTGTAATCTTTCAATCTAGAACAATTTAGCAACAAAATAAAGTATTGTTGAATTATAGTTCAAATATACCTATAAGTCTATAGTGATATAAATAAATGATTACATAAAAGGGACAACTATTATGCAGAATTCCATATAATGTATAACAGACATTCCATCCTCAAATCAAGAGTGCATAACTCCCTCCATTCCTCAAGTATTGGCTTTCCATAGTGACTCTTTCCAGAGTGTAGCAAAAAATAAAGGGAGGGAAATAAATGATCAGTGGAGAAACTTAACCACACTGCATAGCTGGATGATCAAGGTCAATATCAACAATGAAAAGTCCTGCCCTAGCTAGTTTGGCTCAGTGGATAGAACATCAGCCTGTGGACTGAAGGGTCCTGGGTTCAGTTCCAGTCAAGGGCACATACCTAGTTACAGGCTCTATCCCAAGTAGGGGGCATGCAGGAGGCAGCCGATCAATAATTTTCTCATCATTGATATTTCTATCTCTCTTTCCCTCTCCCATCCTATCTGAAATTTAAAAAAAAAAAGAATAGTGGTAAGTCCTATCGATAGTATATACTCTTCTTCCCAAATCCTATAATCCCAATCTAATCATGAGAAAAACATGAGACAAATCCTAATGAAAGGACATTCAACAAAATAGCTGACCAGAATCCTCAAAATAATCAAGCTTATGAAGCTTGATTATTAACCAGGCATGTGCCCTTGACTGGAACTGAACCCAGGACCCTTCAGTCCACAGGCTGATGTTCTATCCACTGAGCCAAACTAGCTAGGGCAGGACTTTTCATTGTTGATATTGACCTTGATCATCCAGCTATGCAGTGTGGTTAAGTTTCTCCACTGATCATTTATTTCCCTCCCTTTATTTTTTGCTACACTCTGGAAAGAGTCACTATGGAAAGCCAAGCTTACGAAAAACAAAGCAAATCTGAGAAACTGCCATAGCCAAGAGGAACCTAAGAAGACATAACAACTACATCTAATGTGGTTTCCTGGGGGAATCCTGAACAGAAAATAAAAATTAGGTAATAACTAAGAAAATCTAAGGAAAGTATAGACTTTAGTTAATAATAATGTATAAATATGGTTAATTATTCATAACCAATATAGTATACTAATGTAAGATATCCTATATAATAATCAAGGCTAATATGCAAATTGACCAAACAGCAGAACAACCGGTCACTATGACACTCACTAACCATCAGGGATCAGACGCTCAACACAGGAGCTGCCCCCTAGTGGACAATATGCTTCCACAAGGGGAGCGCTGCTCAGCCAGAAGACAGACTCACAGCTGGCAAGTGCAGCAGTGATGGCGGGAGCCTCTCCCACCTCTGTGGCAGTGAGAAGGATGTCCTGTTTCCTGCTTCGGAAAGGGCCTAAGCCATCAGTCATACATCCCCCTAGAGTTCCCATACTACAAGAGAACACAAGCCGGCTGAGAAACCTCCTCTCCTCCCCCAGTGCATGAATTTCGTGCACCGGGCCAGTAGTTAATAATAAGGAAAACTAAGTGTAGTTAAGTGCAGTGTCAAGGGGTGGAGCAGATAATTCTTCCTATGGTGGAAAGACACTGTAAAGTTTGGTAATAAAAACCATGATTACAAAGAAGATGAGGAATTACAATATCTTTTCAGTAGGGCATGTGCCTTAATTTACAGGTTTCTCTCCCATGTTTTTTATTTTGTCCTTAAAAGGTTTTTACTCTATGAAGATTCTCACAGTTTGGGTATTAGTGATGGGATCCTCACAGAGTAGTTCAACATATATTCTGGCTGCTAGATTATTTGTAAATTGGATGCAGGGTCCAGATACTTGATCAGATCCTGGAGTTTGATATTACTCTAGGTAGTGGTGTATTCTTTCAGCAGAAGGCACATAATGTCTAGTTGTTTCTCTTTTGGAGATGTTAGCAGACATCAATGCCCAGTACTTACATCTTAGGGGTTATAAAATGGTAGTACCCTTTGTTTTGTGTTACATTCAAAACTTTCTAAAGTCAACTTAATTAAAATAAATTTACATACAATAAAAACAACCAATTTTAAATTGCAGGAGACTGAAACAGCCTACCGCAGAACAGGTGCATGGTTGTAGCATTTCCTTGGATTGTTCAGTTCTACATGCAATTGAAACCATTGTACCAGTACTCTCATTCTTTCCCCTTTATTTGCAGAAAACAACATAATGACCATAAATTTTTAAGGAATTAATGAAACATGGAGAAAATGTGTCTCTTTTCTTGTTCATTGACATCACTCACTGGTAATCCGCATAATAGGTGAGAGTGACCTTAACCTTCAGACTGAAATATGTATTTCTAGATCTCTTTGACATCCATAACTCATAACAGTTGGCAAAAACCTTTTTACCCTTGTTTTCTCATTGGGTACAAATGACCAGTTATAAGAAGGCAGAGTGGATATGAATGCCTTGAGCTATATTTGAATCTGGGTGCAGGAGAACCAGGAAGGGGGGAAGAAGAGAGGAAATAGCTGCAGAAATGAAATAAACATGCATGTACATAACATTCTGGCAAAGTTGATAATCTCAGTTCTAAATTACCAGAATTAGTTTGAAAAAAAAAAAAGCATTCTATTTTTTTAAGCTTTGAAAAGAGTCACAGAGCTAGGGCCAATAAAAATATGTGGAAGACTTTTACAAGCAACAGCAAATTCCATGAAAATCAGATGGAGAAACAGGAAATGAGCTACATTTTCCCCCAAACGTTTACTTTTTCCCAAGGTTTACCTTCATCAGCAGATAATATCGAGGACACAGGCTCTGAGGGAGAAAGACCTGGCTGTAAGTCTCAATGCCACTATTTATTTATATGACCTCAGGTGACTTGTAAGTTTCTGTGCTCTAATTATTTCATTTGAAAAAATGGGGAAATAATGTCCATTTCCTAGGAATGTAGAAGATACAACATGAATAATACATAGAATATTGTGGAGCAAATATTATTTCTAATAAAAGCTCAGCACCTACAGCTCTGTGTGAAAGTCACCTGGGCCCAATCATTGAGGTTCATGGGAGCATTTTCTCTCAATATACTTCAGAAATTATTCGTAAGCAAAGAAAAAACAGTTTTATTCAATTTCAATAATTTCTTAAGCAAAAATTGGCAACTGGGTTATGCAACCAGTATATTGCTAGGAAAGGTGACATTGGATACAATTCAGAAAAAAATGTGTCTAAATTAAAGGGAAAATTCTTTATAATTAAAAAAAAAAGGTCTTTGCCCTACCCAGTTTTGCTCAGTGGATAGAGCATCAGCCTGTGGAGTGAAGGGTCTCGGGTTTGGTTTAGGTCAAGGGCATGTTTCTTGGTTGCAGGCTTCTCCCTGGCCCAGGTCCTGGTTGGAGTTTGTGCAGGAGGGAATCAAATGGTATGTTTCTCTCACATAGATATTTCTCTCTATCTTTCCCTCTCTCTTCCACTTGCTCTAAAAAGCAATGGAAAAACATCTTCAGTGAGAATTATAAATAAATAAGTAGGTCTTCCTTCCCGCCAATGTTTTTCTTAGGTCCTTCTCCAAATGGCAATTCAGTGATCATTTTGATACAAAGTTGATTAATGCCTTTGATCATCAAATATCATGCATATCAATTACACAGCATGGCTTCTATATTATGCTAGAGGTGCAGTGCACAAAATCATGCTGGTAGGGTCTTTAGGCCTAGCCTGCAATCAGGGCCATTTTCTGCCCTGTCGCCAGTCCCCAGACCAAACGCCACCTCTGCCACCAGGGAGGGGAGTAGGTTGTGGGCATATCCTGCAGCTTCTGTCAGCACTGCAAGCCCCAGCAGCAGCAGTGGGCAGCGGCAGCAGCAGCAGTGACGCCCACATGAACGACCTCAAGCGGGCAGCATGATCCATCAGCAGACAGCATGGAGGTGAAGTCGCCAGCACGTACTTTCCCATCGGCCTGAGCAGCCATGGATGAGCTGGGGATCCCAACAGCCTGACAGCCAGCCCTGTCCTCCCTCCACCCATCCCGGTTCCCCCGTTCACCATCACTGATCCATCAGAGCCTGCAGGCCAGGGGATGGGACTAAGCGATCAGCTCTTCTGCCAGCTGGCCAGTCCCCAGTTCCCTTCCCACTGCCATCCACCCGCTTCCCCATGCTTCTCTGTTCGCCTGCAGGCAGGGTGGAAGAGGTGGGGTGGTATAGGGGAGAGGGACCAAGAGGTGGTCAATGCACCTCATGGTGACTGGTTGAGTGGTCATTCCAGTCGTTACATTCTGGCCTTTTATTATACAGGATTTGTATGTTTATTATATAGTTTCTATAAATGAATACCAATAGGAAAACTCGTAATTTTTACTTCAAGGTCTGAAAAGCCCTCCTCTTAAAAATATAAGGTAAGCAGAAAAGAAATTACCAAGTGATAATAAAGAGTATAATTCCATTTACATAAATTTTTAAAATATAAAATAGTATTAAAATAATAGTAGTTTTTTACCTTTCATATTTTATATATGTAGTTGTGGCCTTCTCATATATGGCTTTTATTATGTTGAAGTAGTTTTCTTCTATTCCTAGTGTTTTTGGTTATTTTATCATGAATATTGTGTAAATTTTGTCAAATGTTTTTTTCTGCATCAATCGAGATGATCATGGGGTTTTTTCCCCTTCATTTTGTTAATGTGATATATTACATTGAACAATTTTTGTATGTTAGGCATATGTTTCACATATCTTTACATTCCAGGAATAAATCCCTTTAGATCATGGTGTATAATCCTTTTAATATGCTATTCATTTCTGTTTCCTTATTTTTTTTGTTTGCTTATATTTCGTTAAGAATTTTTGTATTCATATTCAGCAGAATATGGTCTATAATTTTCTTTTGTTGTGAGTCTATCTGGTTTTGGTATCAAGGTAATACCAAACAACAGAGAATGAGTTTGGAAGAATTTCCTCTGCTTTAGTTTTTTGGAAGAGTTTGAGAGGGTTTGGTGTTGATTCTTCTTTAAATGTTTGATAGAATGCACCAGAGAAGCCATACGGTTGGACTTTTCTTTGTTGGAAGGTTATTGATTACTTATTCACTCAGTTTACTTATTATATATATGTTCAAGTTTTCTGTTTCTTCATGATTCAGCCTTGGTAGATTGTATGTTTCTAAGAATTTAACCATTTCATCTAGTTCAGTGGTCGGCAACTGCGGCTCACAAGCTGCAGCCCTAGTTTGCCACTCGGTTGACTAATGAGTTTACCGACCACTGACCTAGACTCTTGATCCCAATACTTACAGGCTGTTGTTGTTCCTTGTGATTAAGCCCCTATCCCAGTGGTTGGCAAACTCATTAGTCAACAGAGCAGCAAACTGCCACTGATCCAGTTCATCCAACTTGCTAATGTACAATTGTTCATAGTATTTTTTTTTATTTCTGTAAAATTGGTTATAATGTTCCTCTTTCATTTCTGGTTTTACTTAAAGCCTTTCATTTATTTATTCTTAATAAATCTAGCTAAATATTTGTCAATTCCATTAATCTTTTGGAAGAATCAACTCTTGGTTTCATTGTTATATGTGTCATAATACCAGCCATTTTCCCCACAGTTGCTTTTCAATCTTGCCTACAAGCTGATAAAGTCCAGCATAGTGAAATTTTTTCTGTTCACTTCTATATCCACAGTACCTCTCACAGTTCTTAGGACACAGCAGACACTCAAAAAAAAATTGTTATTTTTGTTTATGAACAAATGAAACTTATCATTTATAGTTTGTCTTGTAATTAAAATTAAACTTACTCTCCTCATTAGTCCCATAATGCCAGGGGTCTTCTCTAGCATCCAGAAGGGTTCAGGAATCTAGAGAAGGGCTGTGGTAAATTAATCCAGAGATGAAACATAATTTTGGAAGGCATTTTGGGGAGCCAGAGGAGAATGGCTAAAGAAACCAAGTCCTCTCTGTCTCAGGACCCCTTGCTCTTTATTAACACAAGTTGTCCTAAGGCAAGATAGATATACACATCAATGGCCAAGGTTTAGGATACAGAGGCATTGTTGGATTGGGGTAATTGCCTATGGCTGTTCAGGTATTTGGCCAGCAGGAGGCAATAACATATAGATTAAAATGCCCTCTGCTGTCTGGCAGCAAGCAATCATTTATGCATCCTTTTCAGGTTTGGGGAAATGCCCTCAGCCATTTCCAACAGGCAATAACATGTGATTTTTCAACCCTTGCTGAAAGCTCAAGGACCATCAACCTTTTGATGAACTTCTTGCATTTATGACCTGCTGGAATTAGCTTCCAGCACCATAGAAATACTGCTACATATGAATTTTCTTTCTGGTTTTAATATTTACACGCTAGACTATCTCAAGGTTTTTTCATCTTACTTCCAGATTGACCTACAGCAACATTACAAAATAGCAAAGCTTCCTCTTTCAGTGTCTTTTGCCCATATTAAGCGTTTTCTTTTCCATTGGGTCACTAGTGATAACATTCTATGAAGAAGTAATTGCATTTCTAAAAATGACCTTGAGTTCTTACCAAACTCTGTTCTTAACTTAATGAAGGACCCCCCCCCCCTTAGCAGCAAACAGTGGATAAACCTACAGTGGAATTGCCCACATCACTGACAGTGTGGAAGAAAGGTAATTTTGGAGGGAGGTTTCCCACACTCCTTAAATATTAAGAAGAGCCCCTTCTACGGTGTCTCATTCCTTTTTTAATTCCTTTATTCACTGTAAAATTTTAAATATCTACTACAAAACATAAATGTGAAAACTAGTAGTATAAAGATGAATAATATTTGATCCCTATTTTTAATTCAATCTAGCAAAAGAGATGAGTATACTTGAATAAACAACTATAATACATTACCAATGATCAAATCATTCAATAAACATTTATTGAGAGCTTATTCTGTTGTTGGAGAACCAAAGATGAAAAGAAATGCACTTGCTCTCAAACAGATTATATTATGAAGGCAAACATACTTGAAAGCAATTATTAAAATACATGGCCAAGGTCTCTAGAAGTGAGAAATAATTACCTCATATAATTCTTTCAGTAACACAGCTAATAAAGTCAATTTAGATAATCAAGAATGTTTTGCTGTTGCTCCCTTTAATAAGTGGCAAGGAGACACACCATATTTTTCCAGAAGGAAACAGTACAATATAAGAAGAAAATATGATGAAGGAAGACAAAAGGACCTATAAAATACAAGGAGAGAAATGTCAAGAGGATAAAAAGTTAGAGTAAAAGCACGTTTAACTTTTAATAAGGTCAAATGGGAACCAATTAAAAACAATAATAATTTCTCAATTTAGTTTCACAGCCAAGGGGCTGATGGGACCTTGCTGGATCAGTTGGTTTAATTCCCTGCCTCCAGGCTGTACTTAATTTCAACTATCCTGAATAATAATTGTGATGTTCCCATTGTATACCCTAGTTCCTATGCAATAGCTTTATTATAGTTTTGTTTTCAACAATTAAACTAATTCTCCTTTTTTTTTCACCTTGGCAGAAAGAGCAGAACAAACATCAATTTGTAATTATTGTTTCTCCTAGGGCTTCTCAAAGTCTGTGCCTGAGATTTAGGACACAATTGCAGTGAGACAGTCCCTTAATCTTTATTATTAATCCATGAGGAAATATAGAGTATGAGGAGCTGAAACATAGGGAAGTATATTGAACTATGTGTTGGTGGTACCTTGAAGAAAACTTAGCTAGTGTTTCAATTTCTTCATTTGTGCTAAGGGACCAAATAATAAAATGCGTGACATTTAAGATCCTTCTTGGGGTTGATAATCTATGATCTGTGTGTATTCTGACATTTTATTCCACCTTATAAGGAAAAACAAAAATATTAATAGTGGTAGATACTATAATGCTCTACCACAGTTCAGAGTACACTGATTCATTTCTCAACATTTTTTTGTATCAAGGGGCTTCTGTGCATGTATAACACTCACTCCTAGTTACAGTTCTTTTTTTTAATTTCTTTATTGATTAAGGTCCTTATTCTCCTATTACTTCCCCATCCCCTCCACTCATGCCCTCACCCCCCGTTATCTGTGTCCATTGGTTAAACTTATATGCATGCATACAAGACCTTTGGTTGATCTCTCCCTCTTACCCTCACCTTCCCCTACTAGTTACATTTCTTGAATCTTCAATTTGTTAAAGCGTTTACAATAATTTTTGTTAGTTAATTTTTTAAATATGTTCATTTTTATTATAAACTTAAGTCTCTTTCAACAATTTGGAACATACAAATTTAGTCAGCTGATTCTTTAGAACCTCAAACACCTTAATCAATAGAGAAAAATGTAGCGAAATGCAATGTTTTCAATTGCATTATTATACTTAAACTAAAACTTGTTCTATAACATTAACAACCTATGCTTTCTTTATTCTTTATTTCCTTACATATCATTAGTGTCATGGAAATGCTACCTTTGATGCTATCCCAATGCAACAGGATAAAGAACACAATCTCATAAATTTAATAATATAAAATCTGAATAACCAACCAACTGATCTTTAGTTGGAAAGTGAGACTTTGTTGTTTCTCTCCAGGTGACTTATGCAGTCTTTTATCATTTTAGCTAGAAGGCCGATGCACGAAATCTTGCAAGAGTAGATCTTCCTTCCCCCAGTGGCCGGCTGGCACTGGCTTCCCTGGACCAGGGCTTCCCGCCAGCTGCCAGCATGCAGCTTCCCTCACAACCCTGGCTTCTTCCAGAAGGACGTCCGATCTAATTAGCATATAATGCTTTTATTATTATAGATTGCTTGTTAAACTAATAAGAATTTTTATGATCATCATTTCAACTAGATTTTAACTCTTTGTAACTGGTAGTTAATCCCAAATGATGTACCCTTAATGTTCAAATGTCCCATTACAGCAACATTAAATTGTATTGATGTGCAATGAAGCTCAGTAGCAATGAACTCAACTAGCACCCAAATCTTGGTTTCAAAATACCATTACCCAATAAAATAACTAGGACTACTTGGAGAAATGGCTGATTCCAGGGTTAGAAGACATAAAGTACAAGATGAGTCTGGAATACTTGATTGTGCCAGAAAGTAGAAAGTTGCTCAAAGAAAGTGATAGGGAAAATGCCAACTAATAAATCTAGAAGGAATAAAAGAGGAGTTAGAAAAATTTATATACACACACACACACACACACACACACACACACACACACACACACATATATATATATAACTAAATTATTAATGGATACCAAAATCACTATGTAAAAATGTGTTGGGATATTTAAACACTGTTTTTCTCCACAGTTTATTTAGTTTCAGAGGGAACATGGTATGTTTACAATGTTAATCTTGACAGATAACACCTTAATCAAGTGATCAAAGTCAACTTCACTAATATTAGTACAAGTTGACAGCCTTAAGGTGATACACACAGAAGGGCACAGCATCACATAATAAAGTTTATGTCAAAAAATACACAACACGAGTAACAGACAAACCCAAACTAAGACTCACTCTATAGAACAATTGGCCTGCCTACTTTAAAAATATTAATGTTTTCACTCATCCCCTCACTCTCCTTCCCTCTGGCAACTATCAGTTGGTTCTCTGATTCCATGAGTCTGTTTTTGTTTTGTTTTTTGTTTGTTTGTTTGTTTGCTGTTTTGTTTTGTTTAGATTTCACATGTAAGTAAAATCATATGATATTTGTCTGATTTATTTCATTTAGCATAATATCCTCTAAGTCTATTCATGTTTTTGCAAATGGCAAGATTTTGTTCTTTTTTATGGCTGAGTAATATTCCATTATATATATCCATTCATCTACAAGTACAAACTTCCAATTATAAAATAAATAAGTCACATGGATATAATGTACACCACAGGGAATAGAGTCAATAATATCATTATAGCTGTGACAGAAAGTTACTGGACTTATCATGGTGGTTACTTCATAAGCTAATAAATGTTGAATCACTACATTGCACATCTGAAACTAATATATTGTATCTTAACAAAAAAATGCTGTGTTGTAAAAGCAAAAATGACTAAGGAAACCTAAAATAAAGAAGGCAAAACAATATGACAATTAAATGCAACATGCGATACTGGAATTAAATACCAGAAAGGGGGGCGGGAGAGAGGAATGTTATAAATAATTCATTTCTCCAATGGAATAATTAGTAAAATTTAAATATGGATCATATATTAAATGGTAAAATTTCATCAATGTTAAACTTTTATTAATTTGATCATTATATTGTGGGTAGGTAAAATAAGCTCCTTGTTCTTAGGAAATACATGTTGAAGTACATTATTATTATTTTTTTTTAATATATTTTATTGATTTTTTACAGAGAGGAAGGGAGAGAGATAGAAAGTCAGAAACATCAATGAGAGACATCGCTCAGCCGCCTCCTGCACGCCCCACAGTGGAGATGTGGAGTTGTGCCTGCAAGCAAGGTACATTCCCCTAACCAGAATCGAACCTGGGACCTTTCAGTCTGCAAGCCAACACTCTATCCACTGAGTCAAGCCAGTCTCGGCTGAAGTACATTATTAAGCCTGATATTTACTCTCAAATTATTTAGTTCTTTAGCTATAACAATAATAATGACTATGTATATGTATATGTATATGTATATGTAAGCGATAAAACAAATATGGAAAGTGTAAACAATTAGGGAATGTGAGTAAAGAGTATATGGGGAATGAGGAATGTGAGTTGTTGGAATAAAGTACCACTATTGTACCACTACATTCAGTTTAACAAAATTCTTGAAATAAATAGTTTCTTTTTAGATACATATGTTTTATTAATTTTCCAATTTATTGCAATATCCTACTTAGAGAGTGAAGTTTTATTAACCACTAGGCTTTTTTGTTACAATGATTGGACACATTATTTACAGACCTTACTTCTGACAATATGTGAGCATTGTTGTCCCTTCTTTCTGATATATCCTTTGTCCACTTTCCAATCTCAGTTGAAATAGAAGCTCCTCTCTGATTTTACCCAAAATTCTGGATATCCAACTTCCAAATAGTGTTCTGAAATTGCCATTTTTCTTTATGCCTCATGGTTACCTATTTGCAAATGATGTTTCTGAAATACCTTCAAACATTCCTTCCCTAACTCCTTATTTTAAAAGGGTAGTATTGGATTTATTTTCCTTCAAATTATATCTCCTCCTTCTCCTTTCTCTTGCCTCACTACTTCCTTAGAATGTCATAGTAGATAAGATCACAGACTTTGGTGGAAGTCCCATCCCAGATCAAAAGCTGGTTCCACCACTAGTCAGGTGTATAGCTTTGGACATTTACTTTTCTACACCTCAGCTTTCACATTAGTAAAATGATCAACTATTCCTCATATGGTTGTAGTGAACCTCATATAAGTTGATGAATGCCAAA
>JAAGEH010000046.1:6092244-6230273 GCA_011751065.1 Lasiurus cinereus
TCTTCTTCTTCTTCTTCTTCTTCTTCTTCTTCTTCTTCTTCTTCTTCTTCTTCTTCTTCTTCATCATCATCATCATCATCAATGCTATAGTAGCTGTTAAGAGCCACAAAATCAGAACAATTGATGAAATATTAATATATCTGGTTACTGACATTAAAGTGTTTAATGAAGTATTAACCATAGTTAATTCTTCTGACTATAACTCCAGAAACTCTCATAGATGAAGGGTTATAGCAATTTTAGTCCAAATTCTTCAAAAGCAATCATTAATTCATAACCAAATTTATGACCTTAACTATCAATATGTGCCCCAAAAGCAGAGAAGTCTATTAACCAAATAGAGTATGACTCATATTCATTAGGTTATCTTTTAGCCAACATTTACTGAGCATCCACTATGTATACTTTTCTAGATGTTAGTGACATTGCAATAAACAAAGTGGATAAATTCTCTGCTTCCATGAAACTCACATTTCAAAAGGAGGTGGAAGAATCAGTCATTCCTCCCCAAAATATTATATATTAGATAGTGATGAATACAAAAACGAAAAGGCTAATGAGACAAGGAATAATGAGAAAGATGCTGCTTAAATAGGGAAGTCAGATAAAGCCTCTCAAATAAGTTATCACTTTTTAAATTCCTAATTAAATTCATCCTTTTGTATTTTAAATAACATAGGAAATTAAGTCTAACAACAAACCAAATTCACATTCTTTCTTAATTTTTAATTTTATTGAATTTATTGGGTGGCATTGGTTAATAAATGATACAGGTTTCTGATATAAGTTCTTAAACACATCATCTGTATATTTTATTGTGTGTTCACCACCCCAAGTCCACTGTCAAACTCTACTAAAGAGTACCACTAATCATGAGCATTCTGAACAGACTCAGAACTCAGAAGAGAATGGTATTTGTAGACTGATAAATGAGTCTGGAATAAACTCCTTCCCATAAATTGCCTAAATGTGGCTCAGGCTAGCATAAACTTGTTGCTCCAGGCTGGCTTTCATTTTACTGAAAAACAAGTGGCACTTCACATTATGGAGTAGTTGAAGTATATTCCAGTACATGCTCAGGTATACTGTCCACATTTCCTTTTCTCCCCGACTCCAACTTCTTTTGTTATCCTCACTTCAAATATGCTATAAATCCGTAAAGCCTCTACTTTTCTTCTCAAACATATATAAAATACTAGAGGCCCGGTGTATGAATTCATGCATAGGTGGAGTTCCTCTGGCTGTCCTGCAGGAATCAGGCTGAAACCCGCAGTCCAATGCTGTCTGGAGCTCCTACCTGCCCCTCCTGCTCATCCTGGTCCCACTGTGCCTGCCATGGGCTTGCACCCAATCAATCCCCATCAATTGAGAGAGGCTCGCACTGTTGCAGCAGCACTTACCAGCCATGAGTCCTGTGTGTGGTGTCCTCCCAAGGGAAGTGGCCCATGGAATCGGTTGAATCTAGCTCTCTGACATCCCCCAAGGGATCCTAGATTGCAAGAGGGTGCAGGCCAGGCTGAGGGACCCCACCGATGCACAGTTGGGCTGGGAAGAGGCTATGGGGAGGGCTCAAGGGTGTGTCCAGCCCATCTTGCTCAGTCCTGATCAGCTGGACCCCAGCAGCAAGCTAACCTACTGGCCAGAGCATCTACCCCATGATGGTCATTTCACTGATCATAGTGACTGGTCGACCAGTTGACTGTCTGCCTCCTGGTGGTCAGTGCACATTGTAGCGAGCTGTTGAACAGCTTTAGCATATCATTAGCAGATTATGCTTTGATTGGTTGTTCAGTTGTTCTGCAGTTCAGTTTATTTGCATATTACCCTTTTATTATAAAGGATATTATTATACTTTTCAGGGTCATACCACATTATAGAAGGATTCCCATATTTCATTTGGTAGATGATTCATGATATGCTGCCCCAGTTTACATTCAAGAATGAAGGACCTATCCTCCCAGCTGCTGGAAGTACTACCACCAGACAGTCCTCAGATATCAGCCCTCTTTTGAGAAGTGCCTTGGTTGAAGAGAGCTGCCTTGTCCAAAGTTATGCTCCTTCCCTGGACTTCCTGGATTCAGTGATTTCTCAACACAGGAATATAAAGGCCCCGTCTCCTTGCCTTAACTCAGGACAACTCTGCAAGGCCAGTCCACACCAAAAGCTCCTCACGAACCAGCAGTGGCACTCATTGAGATGGCAGTTCAGCCCAAATTTTTCTTTAGCCCAATCTTACTTCTTTCCTTCTATAGGTATTTTTTCCAGAACATTCTCTAATAAGCTAAGTACATTGTAAGCAGAGGTAAAATACACCCCTCCCAGTTAGGAGCTAAACCTTATGAAGATTCAGATTCTGTCATATCAGTAAAATGTTTAGAAATCTATTGAGCTTGGGCATTTGCGGATATTTCCTCTAAAGAAAAAACCGATTATGCAGTTTGCACTTTCTGCTCCAAGGAAGGAAAGTACCTCGTTGCGTAAGTGCTTCCATATTCTGGAGGCAGCATATTCCGTAGCTGATGGTAATATAGCAACAAATCATAAGCCAGGAGGCATAAAAAGCTTCTAGCTTCAAGTAAAGACTAAAGCAGAAAAAAGAATACATAGCAATCCACACTGTGGTGCAAGTATCCCTGTCACTTGAGTATCATAACCCACCAGTATGGCATAGCATTAGAGATATCTGTGTGTAGGAAAAGGTGCCATGTGGTGTTTATAGCGAGTCCAAATGGAAGAATCACAGCACAGATGTCTAGGTTTTGGAGTAAGACCATGCCATCTACAATAGATATTTATACATCTTCTGAAAATTAGGTCTTGGCATGATACTGATGAATCCAGGTAGAAATGCAATGCCTCGCTATGTACAACAAATCACTATGAGGCCTTAACTGCTTATTAGGAGCTAAGTACTATCAGATCACAGTGTCATCAGGTCAGGTAGTTCCAAGACCAACATATCATGAAGTGAGCATGGTACACTTAAGGTCAAACATTAATAGGAGCAGGAGACACAAGAAAGCTACATGAGCAGATGGCTTAGATCCTGAAGTCACATACCATTGCTGCTGTAGCCCTTGACTGGTGACTCATAACTATCCCCATAAAGGGGAAGCAGTTGGCCAATTTAGAGAGGATAAAAATATTTAAGTAGGGTATGCAAACAGGTTGGTTTGGTATGTGGGTGAAAACTGAAAATGATTGGAGGCTATTGTACAGTCTGACTTAGAGGTGGCTCTTAACAACAGGGCAAGAAGAAATCCTCCCGATAGGCAGCTTCAGACAGTGCATGTGGTCATGTTCTTTGTGTAGAAAGGGAAATGTCCTGAGCTTATAATGTGCATGGACTCATAAGTAGGGGTATATGGCTTAACTAGGATGTCAGTGGTTAAGAAGAACAAAAACTGCAAGGGCAGGAAAAGAAGATCTGGGGTAGAGGGATTTGGACAGATCTATGGAAATGGGCATGAAGAATGAAGATCTTGCCCTAACTGGTTTGGCTCAGTGGATAGAGCACTGGCCTGTGGACTGAAAGATCTCAGGTTCAATTCCAGTCAAGGGCATGTACCTTGGTTGTGGGCACATTCCCTGTGGGAGGTGTGCAGGTGGCAGCTAATTGATGTTTCTTTTCTCAATGTTTTTAACTCTCTATTCCTCTCACTTTCACTCTGTGAAAAAATCAATAAAATATATTTTTTAAAAAAAGGAGATCTTTGTACCAAATGTTAACACCAATGAGGAAGTGTCCATCATGGAAGAGGTACTAAATACTCAGTAAACAATATAACTTAGTCAATTGACATCCTCCAGTGTCTATCATCAAAGTCTCCAGTGATAGCACAATGGACATATGAATGAAATAGCTATAGTGTGAAAGATAGACGCTATGCATGGGCTCAAGAGCATGGTCTCCACTTAACAAGGCTGACTAAGCTACTGATCTAATTGAATGCTCGATCTGCTAGAAACAAATAAACAAACAAACAAACAAAAACAACAACACAAGATTAATTCCCCAGAATGGCACCATCCCTATAACAGAACAAAGAGCCATTTGGTGGCTAGTTGAATACATTGGATCTTTCAACTTGCAAGAAGCTTTAATGCATTTTGACAGGAACAGGCACATCTCCTGGGTTTGGATTTGGCTTTACTGCCCTCAGTAGGTCAATTAGTAATGCTATTTAAGACTCACCATGTTTGATTTACCAGTATCATCCTATATAATGTAGATTCAGACCAAAGGGGTCTACTTTAAATAAAGGAGATGAAGAAATGGGTACCTAATAGCTGACTATAAGTTCATTGATATCACCTACCAAACCAAACAAAAGGTGCTGACCCAATGGAGTAGCCTTTTGAAGGTATAGCTGAAGTAATACTGTTAATATTGAACTTTATCCTCCAAAATGCATAGTATGTATATTCTAAATCCATGATTTTTATATGGTGCCAGTTGGTTGAACACCTGGGTCCATGAAGAGACATGCAAACAAGAGTGGCCCCATTTATTACCGTTCCCAGTGACCCACTTGGATAATTTGTGTTTCCCATTCCTACAACTCTGGGAACTACATAACTTGAGGTCCTATTTCCCAAAGGGGAAATATTTTCACCAAGGACCAGACAGAAATGTGCTAATTGCACTATAGTTTTGGCTGACACATGATCATTTCAGGCTCCTCGGGCCAGGAGACAATCTTGTAATAAAAGAAGTCATCATCTTGGCAGTGTTAATTAACCTTGATCATCGAGAGAAAGTAGGGCTTATATACAATGGGAATAGGAAGAAATATGTTTGGCACCCATTTGATCCACTTGCCTAAGCTTAATGGTAAATGCACAAGTATAACTATAACTGGAATAGGACATGGTGAGCACAAGCTCAGAATGGTCAGGGTCTTGTTGCTAAGAGAGCCACCAAAACCAGAGAGTGTGAGGGAAATTAAGAGTAGATAGTAGAGGAAGCAGATGGTAAATATCACTTGAGATCTTAAACTAGCTGCATCAGCAGGGGTGCGCGTTTATCATACCAACCTTATTCTTTCTTATACCATTCCTCCAGGAAAAGAAAACAACTGGAATTCTGGATGATTGATTCCTAGTATTTATGTGAAGAAGTGAATCCAAGAGGTACAAGCAGTTCACTTACATGCTGCCAAGATGTAATGAAGATCTTATTCTACCAGCTCTTGGAACTGATGCCAGATGCCAGTCCTTAGCTTTCAGGTTTTTTTTTTTTGTTTGTTTGTTTTTTTGCATAGGTCCCTGGCTGAAGAGAGTGTCCTTGCTCAAGATCATGGATCTTCCCTCGGTGCCGCAAATAAAATGTGATCATTGGGGTTATAAAAGCCTAGATCCTTTGTCTCAACTCATGACAATCATCACGGGCTATCTCAGCCTCAGACTTTCCCTGGGTCACCTATGACATTCATTAGACGTGTCACAGTTCAATTTTCCCCAGGGCCCAATTCTGTTTCCTTCCCTTCCATTTCATAGTTGTTGCTTCCAAGAAAATCCCCTAATAAGCTTCCCACCCACTCATCTCCAGGTTATCTCAGAGAACCCAACCTTTGAAACAATGATGGTGTCACAGCAGGTAAACTCATGGTCTGGATGAGAAATCAAGAGACTGGATCTAGGCACATGTTTGCTTCAAATGTGTTAATTGACCTAAGCAAGTCAATAAACCGAATAACCTTTTATTTTCCTCATCACTTTGGTAAAAGCAGGGAAAGAAATTACTGTGGTATTTAGTCCTAGACGAAGAACCAGAGTTTCAGTTCCTGGGTGGCTGTTAATTGACCTTGGGAAAATCACTCCAAGCTTCTGGTCCCATTTCTAAAATGAACGGTAGACCAAATGATCTTTAGTGTCCTTTAGAGCTCTAATAGCCTTTCATCTAAATATATAAATCCCACAATCATTACCTCGGTAACATAGCCTTTAAGATGGCATTTTCAATTTTATCAATAATTTCATTGCCTAGAAAAAAAAATTTAAGTTCTTCTGAAAAAAAAAAAAGAAAAAAAAAGGTCCTTGCCAAGAATATTTTTTAAGTCCCATTACTTCATTCTTTCTCATCTCTTCCTCATTGATCTTTTTTAAATCCATTTTTTGGCATGTACTTTTATCTCCCATCCCTAGGAGACTTTGGACAAATGATAGAGGAGCAAAGTAAGTATTTAGTGTTGGCATACAGCTAGTATAAAGCTTACTTAAGATATTTCATATTCTTTCTCCTTTCTTTATAGCTTCTGTTGCATCATGGATTTTTTTTACCTTGTTCCTTTTATTCAATATTCATAAAGCATTTACTACTAAAGTTCTTCAGAAGTATTTTCAAGTTTTGCCAAATGCTTTTGTTTTTTGGTCCCCTAATCCCTTTTCTCTACTACCTTGCTGTTCCATTTTATTTCATTTGTATCTCTTTCTGGGCACTCCTGTAGAGATTGCCTAAAACAACTCCTTTCCCTTTTCTATCTCTGCTCTCATCTAACTGGCCCCACACATTCTCATGAAGAAAAGAGATGTCAAGCCCATTGCAAGAGGAGCAATAAGAAATGAGGCTGGTGTCTGGCTTCTGCCAGTCTGGACATCTGAAGAGGAGCCAAAAATAGAAGTGAGCTGAGTCTGTTCAGAGTTTACTGCTGCCAGCGGCATTTCCTCAGTCAGTTCTCCCAGGCTGTATTTTCTGAGTCATCTTTCACAGCTCACAGGCCAAAATGTATAACTCACACGCTGGGCTCTCCATCAAGACACAGTTAATGTCAGAAAGTGGTTACTCTCTAAAGGAAGATCTTTACTCATGTCCTGACTGACAGCCAACAGAGTCCATGAAATGAAGGGTATAGTGCTCACCTGCGACAAAGTTACAGTGAAAATCTTCTAAACCATACACTAAAAAGTATGCCTCCTCCTCTTATTCTCATCTCCCCCAACCAATAAAGTGCTTTAAAATGAACCATGATTAAAATAAATATACATTGGCATGGTTCACAAACTCCAAGCTATGTGAAACAGTGACTTCACGTTAGAGGTGGGAGAAGTAAGAAATGGTGGGGTTACTACGTTAATGTCTCCAAGATGCTCCTGTCACTTGTTTCTTTCCTGGAAATTTGTTTATTCCTTTATGTTCAATGAATGTCAAGGGTATTTTTTTATCTTTTCAAATATTTAATGGCATTGAATTAGTAAGAGAGTAATAGCCCAATTTCCTAAACTAAAATATTATTATAATTTTGAGTATTCTTGCTCTGAACCTCTCTAAAGGCCAAAGTTGTCCTAGTTACCCTATTCTCAATGCCTTAGAGTTTTTTAAAATTTTATTTCAGAAGAGGAAGAGAGAAAGATAGACACATCAATGGTGAGAAAGAATCATTGATTGGCTGCCTCCTGCACGCCACTGGCGATGGAGCCTGCAACCCAGGCACTTGCCCTCCAGTCTGAAGGCCAGTGCTCTATGCATTGAGCCAAACCAGCTAGGGCTCAATGCCTTAGTTTTAAGATGAAAGAATTTGCCTCTTGTTATCTCATAAGGTCAATGAAACAATTTATTGTTTATTGCAGAATTATTTTTTCTTTTTCTGTTTTAAAGAGTAGCTTATATTTGCAAAGGCTATAAGATGTCACCAAAGATTGACATTGATCAAACACTCTTGATTAAGCAACTATGGGACTCTGGAGCCTATTGACACAAGTTTATGACCTATTCGCACATCCTATTGCTTGGCAGATATCACTAACATGAAGTTGGGAGGAAACATTAATGCCACAGTAGGTGCTAGGAGAGATAAGAATGCTGAGCATGAAGCCTGCTGAAGAGAAGGAAATGTTTGTCTGCCTCAAAGCCTTTTTGTTCAAAACACTACTCCCCTAGTCTGTTAACCTTGCACGTGAGAGAGGTAGGCTTGGAGATCTGTGTCAAATAGTCATGGCTCTCTGAGCAGCTCAAAATGGGGGCAGCAGTGCCACCAAGGGACATTAACAATAACTAATTTTTTAGAAAGTATACAATGCCTTGCACATGGGGGATGTAGGGTTAATCACCATCAACCTAAAGCTTAAAATATAATGGCTGCAATGTTGATTTAAGTGACAAGAGAAGTACTGAATTATCATCATCTATTTGAAATTCAAACTCAATTTCTTCCATCTACTTTGGTCACAGTACACACGATTAGGTGCTAGAAAAGTTTGCATTTGTTACTTATTGAAATATTTGGTCTCTCAGCTATCTTGAAAATATAACATCTGCAAGAACGAAGATGATGGATGTGTTACTGTCATCACTAGCTAGTTAATATTAATAATAGAAACAGAGCAAAGGGGAGACCAAATATTAGTAAGTGTGGTCATCCTGGCAGCTTCACCAGGAAGCAGCAACTCCACACTACTCAGAACCACCGATCCATTCTGCGCAGATCACTGGGGGAAGAGGTCCTACAGAGAGGAAAATGGACATAGGGCAGGGAAGTAGGGTGACGTAGGGAAAGTGCTTGCCTAATAGTCTAACCCAGAAAAAGGTAATGGGCTAGAGGGGTGGAGACACTGCAAGCCTGTGAAATCCTGGAGGCATAATTGGTTAAGCTTCTAGCTTAAAATCCCCAAAGAATTCTCACTCCCTAGCTTGCTCTCGCTTACTCTTTTGCTTGATTGCTCTTGTGCTCCTATTTCTCTGTGACCTGCACTTGCCAGTCCTCCCTCCACATGGCCCATGGATTGCTGCTGGGAACACAAGCTAAGCTAGCCAGATGCCAGGCTGCACTGTGCTTTAATGTAGAGTGGAGACTCCAAACAGTTGCCTTAATTCTAGCTCTGCTGAAGACAAGGCTGGTCTTCTTCCATGATGAAATGGAGGGAGAGGGGACCTTGGAGGGGGAAATTCTTTATTGTTACATCATCAATCAAGCTTTCCATAATACTTCATTCTCCCACGGGGACCCCAAAAATTATTTTCCTTGTGGCACCCAAGAGCTCCATTTCCACCAGTAACAGGTGGGGACACAGAGGGCACCCCACCCGTAACAGATGGACCAGCATGCTCTTTCACTCTATCAGTGTAACATGTTTTCAGCTCTGCGAGGGTAAATGACAGCAATTCCTTCAACAACTGAGAAGGAAGTATGGTCACAGGAGCACCACCATGGATGCACCAAATGATGCTACCGCCCCCTTCACTCTACCATCCACTCTAATTGTAGAAATGCACAATGCTATTCACCATGTGAGAGCTGTGTTTAGTAGGATATTGACACCAGTACATCATAACCCAGAATATGGAGAACTATAACAATTCTGAGCACCATATTCCCATGGCCACAGGGTACTACTTCTGATATTATTTAGGCTTCATGCCTTAACCAACAATGATATAGCACTTTTTAGTTCATAGACAAAAAAATTTTTTTTGCTTTCTTTCTTTAGTTAATCATCACCCAAGGATATTTTTTTCCACTGATTTTTTTCAGACAGTGGAAAGGAGGGAGGGAAGAGGAGAGGGAGAGAGGAACATCAACATGAAAGAGACACATCGATCAACTGCCTCCTTCATGACCCCTGATCAGGGCCACAGATCAGATCGAACCTGCAAGCCATCAGTGCATGGGCCAGCTCTCTAACCACTGGCCAGGGAATGACAAGAATTTTCTTTTAAGAATTTGTCGACTACCCAGCATTCTATGACATACCATCCATACATGGCATTTGTAAATTTTTATTGTGCTTTAGAGTTTTCTACTAGTAATTGCCTGTAAATAATATTCTTATTTGATCAAATTTATTCAATATTCTTCAGATCTTATAATCAACCAGAAACATAACCTTCACACATGAACATAAAACACCAACAAACGAGGTCCAATTATCTCCATCCAGCAAATGAAGAGATGTAAGGTTGAGATGTGAATATCCCAAGGTCACAAGAGATTAGAGGAAAAGATTAGTAAGCAATAGGCAGAAAAATTTGCCAAGAGAGTTCATGGATAACTCTCAATTACCAATAATAAAAAATGTAAAGCCTTGATAACTCAGAGGCTCAATACAGATGACTGCTTAAAACCCTCAAATTTAACTTCTTCCCATTTCTCTTCTTTTTCTGTTGGAAGTGTGAATAAAGAAATTTATCTGATCATCAACAGGGATTTTCTTACCTTTTTTAATGTCACTGACCCCTTTGACTATTTGGTGAAGTCTATGGACTACTTCGACTAATGTTTTTAATATACAGAGGAGGACAAAAGTAGGTTTACAGTTGCTCCTATGGAAAATCATAGTCACTAATAAAAAATAATACACAAATAAACTCTGTGTTTCCTGTGCTCACAACTGTAGGCCTACTTTTGCCCCACCCTGTACAGAAGAATATATGCAGGATTACAAAAGACAACAATTAAATTGAAATACAATTATAAAAATATCAAAAGAAAAATTTGTAATTTGCTGATATATGTGTTTCTACATTAACTAAATTAAAAACCCTAATTGCAGGTCTAGTAATTACTCTAATGTTAAAATAGTGAGAAAGTATAAATGGCATTTCCAGATATCTACAACAATTGTAACGTGATATGCAAATACCTGTAATTTCTATTGGTGACAAGATCACAGATACCCTTAAGACTACTGTGGATTGTGCCTACATATATACCTGAAGGAAATATTAAATTTCTGTTAGCAATTAATCATTTAAAAGATAGAATTTTTACAAACCACTTGAGTTCTCTCCAAGGGATTCTTATGGGCTCTGTATTAAAAACTAGTACAGCTGAGACTGGTTTGGCTCAGTGGATAGAGCATTGGCTTGCGGACTGAAAGGTCCCAGGTTCCATTCCGGTCAGAGGCATGTGCCTTGCTTGTGGGCACATCTCCACTGTGGGGCATGCAGGAGGCGGCTGATCGATGTCTCTCTCTCATCGATGTTTCTGACTTTCTATCTCTCTCCCTTCCTCTCTGTAAAAAATCGATAAAATATATTAAAAATAATAATAATAAACTCCTACAGCCTGGCCCATGTAGCTCAGTGGCTGAGTGTTGGCCCTTGAACCAGGACAATTCCCAGTCAGAGCACAAGCCCTGGTTGCCAGTTTGATCCCCAGTAGAGGACACGCTGATCAATGATTCTCATATGATTGATGTTTCTATCTTTCTTTCCCTTTCTCCTCTCTAAAATCAATTTAAAAAAAAAATTAAACACACACACACACACACACTCCTGCCTTTGAAGGAAGGAAAGGGTAGGGACATTCAAAAAGCACATGAAGCATTCAGAGTAACTTAAATGAGCACTAGCGTTCATCAACCTGCATAAGAACAGAGTCTTGCCTCTGTTACAGTTTCCTGCAGCCCTTAGAACAATGTTTGATTAATAGGACACAGGTGCTTAGGGGCGCTTGTTAACTGACTCGAGGAGGGCCAGACCTCTTGACAGAGTCCCCTGCAGGGCCCCCCTTCCTGAGGGGACTTCCATTCCTCCTGCTGGAGATCCGTGGACAGTGGGCGCTCCTTGATAGAATGAGCCTGGGGCTCTAGTGAGCCAAAGGGCTGAGAATGAAACGGTCCCTTATCTCTGCTGGCAGGTGGGAAAATTACAATAGCAAAATGAGAATAAAATGAATTAAAAACATATCAGGGGGAATGTTTCACTTAATATAGTTTCTACTTGACAAATTGTTTCTCTTCCTACTGGAACACTTTATTTTATATGACACTAAATGGCAAGAATAAATCAAAAGCATTGTTTAGTTAGGGTAAGAGGAGAAAATAAACTTAAATGAATTTAAACTGTAAGTCAAAATGGTACAGATACCTCTGATGAATGGCAGCGATTTATTCTCAGTAGTTTCATTATGCAAATTATGTTTTCTAGCTTTCCTCAAAACAAACGAGGACGCCAGAACAAAAGCAAATCCCAATCTTATCAAGCGTTTCATCAGTGTAACCTAAAATATTGCAAAATTGACTCTGTGCTGGCCTTTCTTATATTACCTGTTGATCATTTAATTTCGAATGCTGATGTGTCACTGTAATATTCCCAGTAAATATTTTTCTTAATAACGAAGTATCATGAAGAATTGGAGCTTGTAGTAAAAAGAACAAAACAAATGTGATTTTTTTTTCCTAGTCTTCCCACCATCTATATAGGTTCTTTCTTGTCCCAGTAAGTTTATATTTTCTATTATGCCTCCATAGTAACAGTGAAAAGCCAAGTCTTCCTGTGTGAACACAACAGCAATAAGAAGCATATAAATTGTTCTCAGGAGCCAGATTTTGTTGTGTGGTAACTTGCCTTTTCCAGTTTAGGAGTCTCCTTTTCCCACTCTATCCCTTTCCTTTTTGGATTCCCCACCAGTTCTCAATTTTGTTTCCTCTTTCCTCTGTTTAAACTCTTTCTAACGTAGATGCCACGATATTCATCCTTGCATGTCTTCCTTGCTTCTATGCATAGCTAATTCCTAATCACACAGAAAGCAGCATGAGATAATGATGGATTTAAAAACCACACACAAAAAAGTGATTTTATAATAAAGTAGGAATCATCATTTATTTAAACCCCAGTAGAGACAAGTAAGCATCAAAAGGATATGAAGGACTATACACTATGAGAAAAACATTCAACATTTAGCAAAATCTACTTGTGAACTTTTTTCCTCTAAAGATTGGGCAAACATTTGTGACAAACAGTAGAAAAGCTCAGATTTCAACCATTCAAGAGTCATTTTGCTAGTAAAATCTTTCTCCCCACTGATTTCCATAATCTGACCCTCCGCATCCACACACACCAAAAGATCTCTTTTTTAAAAACAGAAATGTTTTCTTAGAAATCTAAGCCATATGACTGCCAGCATAGAATATATATATAGACCAGGAAAACAAGGTTTCAGATCTAGCATCACTATGCAGATGAAAAGGTATTCATACCATCTTAGTATGTTCACATTTCTATTTACATCAGTGACTATTTATTGAGCACTTGTTAGGCACAAGGTTTTTGAAGTGAAATCAAATGGCAATAGCTATTTCATGGAGCATGGATCACAGATTCAGAGGAAAAGGAGTGATAATACTCATCCTGTGGACCATGGACAGATTCTTCAAGTACAAAATGACATGAGTCCAGCCTCATTTTAGTAAGATTATTAAAAATGATAAATTTGAAGAAGATATTAAAGAACAGGAGACAAACCATGAGTTATTTTCTTTTGTTTGATATTAGTGCTGCCTTTGGCGTTTTCCAGGTTTTTGTGAATAAGGACCATGACATTCATAATGTATCTACTCATATACCTAGTCTATTTTTATATATTTACTAGAGGTCCGGTGCATGAAATTCATGCACAGGGGGTAAGAGGGTGTCCTTCAACCCAGCCTGCTCCCTCTAATCTGGGATCCCTCAAGGGATGTCCGACTGTCCATTTAGGCCAGATCTCAACAGAATCGGGCCTAAACGGGCAGTCTGACATCGCTCTCACAATCCAGAACTGCTGGCTCCCAACTGCTCGCCTGCCTGCTTTCCTGATTGCCCCTAACCACTTCTGCCTGCCAGCCTGATCACCCCCTAACCATTCCCCTGCCAGCCTGAATGATGCCTAATTGCTCCCCTGCCATCCTGATTGCCCCTAACTGCCCTTCCTATGGGCCTGGTCACCCCTAACTGACCTCCCCTATAAGCCTAGGTCCCCCCACAACTGCCCTTTCCTGCAGGTCCAGTCACCCCCAACTTCCCTCCTCTGCCAGTCAGGTCATCCCTAACTGCCCTCCCCTGCAGGTTTGATCACCCCCAACTGCCCTCCCTTGAAGGTCTGGTCCCTCCCAACTGCCCTCCCCTGCTGGCCATCTTGTGGTGACATGAGGGCATTCATCTTGTGTGTTGGAGTGATGGTCAATCTGCATATTACTCTTTTATTAGAAAGAATAGAGACCTGGTGCACAGGTGGGGGCCAGCTGGTTTGTCCTAAAGGGTGTCCCAATTCAAGGTGGAGGTTCCTATGGGGCATTGGGTGGCCTGGGCGAGGGGTCTGTGGTGGTTTGCAGGCAGGCCACACCCCCCAGTCACCCAAGCAGAGGCTCTGGTATCTGGGATTTATTTATCTTTTACAATGGAAACTTGGTAACCTGGAGTGGAGCTAAGCCTTCTGTTCTCTCTGTGGAAGCAGCCATTTCTGTTGGAATTTATCTTCTATAATTGAAGTTTTATAGCCTTAAGCAGAGACCTGGGCCAGACAGGGTGTGTGGAAAGCTTGGCTTCCTCCATCACCAGGGCAACCCAAGTCTCCCTCCTGCTCTCTCTGCGGCCATAACCATCTTGGTTGGGTTAATTTGCATACTTGCTCCTGATTGGCTGGTGGGTGTGGCTTGTGGATATGGCAAAGGTACAGTCAATTTGCATATCACTCTTTTATTAGATAGAATGATTATCAAAGAGTCATTCACTATTTAGTGTTAGGCCAACTAGTTTATGTATGCTCTATTTTTATAAATTAAGAACTGGGGGCAGGAGGTCAAAAATGTTTGTTTTTTTCAAGGTCATAAAGCCAGTAGTAGAATTGGCATTAAATTCCAACTTCATTGACTTCATATCAAGTGATTTTTCCAATATGTTATGGTCCAAGAAATCAAATAGGCTCAGAGTAGATGTTTACAAAGTTTTGATCTTTGACTAATTCTGATGGCATTGGCTAAGATAGTGTGTTGTCTTTTTCATGTTAGACCTAGAAGTCACATCTTAAAATTACCTTATATCTTACAATTCAAAAGACTTTCTAATAAGATAAAACCAAATTATTTAGAATACTAAAAATAAAACTTAATGAACCAATTTAAATATGATTATAAAAATTAAGTATTAATATAGGATATCCCCCAAAATGTGCACATACACTTTTAGTAATTATAAAGACAGCATTTATTAAAATATATTTAATTTTCAAAATTGAGTTATCAACTCTTAAAGTGTACATGCATTTTTGGAGGGACACCCTGTATATAACTTTAGCATTTAACTAAGAGGCTTATGAAATATGAAGGAAACGTGTCTACTTGCTTAGTCACTAAATTATTTTGAAGGACCCATAGAAAATGAACTACTATTCTTATTCCCAAAGAGAAAAATCCATTTAATATAGTCAAGAATATCTTCAAGTACTTTCAATTAAATAATTTATTATACAATTCTACCCTGTTTCCCCGAAAATAAGACTGTCTTATATTAATGTTTGCTCCCAAAGATGCGCTAGGTCTTATTTTGGGGGGATGTCTTATTTTTCCATGAAGAAGAATATGGTACATATTTATTGTTGAACCAAAAAAAGGAAATTTATTACTGAATAAGGTACAGTAGTTGTCATCACAAACCAGCTCACTGATTGGCTGCAGCGCACCTGGAGCTGTTCAGGCAGTGCGAGGTCTCTTTAAATCAGGAGTCAGACGTCTTATGGTAGCTTCGGGGGCCTTATATTCCTGGGAGGCCTTATGTTCGGGGGAGGCCTTATTATTGGAGAGGTCTTATTTTCAGGGGGATGCCTTATTTTACAGAGAGGCAAACTGGAAGTAGGTCTTATTTTGGGGGGATGTCTTACTTTCGGGGAAACAGGGTAGTTAAACAAGAAATGGTCAGCCCTATTTACAGGGCAGATTTATCTCTTCTCCCTCCTACATTCCACTAAAATAAAATTTAAAAATTAAATTTTCTCATGGTTCAGAACACTGGGTCTATTTTGGAACTAGAGTCACCAATAGAAATTTAAATAGAGATGTATTAGGAAGATGGAGAGGATGCTAATGGGAGGGCAGGGAGCAAGCAGAAGTGATATAAGAAAGCAAACCCTTTAAAACAAGAAGTTAAAAAATACCTACAGTTAAAATTAAGAATTCACAGTATAAGCATTTTCTTTAGATACTAGAGGCCTGGTTCATGAATTCATGCACCAGTGGGGTCCCTTGGCCTGGCCTGCGGGATTGGGCTGAAACCATCTCTCTGACATCCACTGAGGGTCCCCAGATTCTGAGAGGGTACAGGCCAGGCTGAAGACCCCACTAGTGCATAATCAGGGCCAGGGAGGGACACGGGAAGTTGGTCAGCTGGGGAGGGACCACAGGAGGGATCCAGTCCCAATTGGCCAGATCCCAGCAGCAAGCTAATCAGAGCATCTACCCCCTAGTGATCAGTGCACATCACAGTGACTGGTCAACCAGTCATCTACGTGCCCCCTGGTGGCCAGTGCGTGTCATAGCGAGTAGTCAAGTGGCCTTAGCATATCATTAGCATATTACACTTTGATTGGTTGAACAGCTGACTGGTTGAATGGACACTTCTCATATTAGGCTTTTATTATATAAGATGTAGAGGCAACAGTTGAAGAAATTACTAAAATAATTGAAAGTGGTTACCTCTACAAAGTGAAAAAATTAATTTTGAAGGGTCAAGTTTATCACCAGGAGTTAAGACTCCACACAGCCCACTATTGAAGCTGATATGGCTTTGTCTTCTTTCTATGTTCCATCCAGTGTTTACCTTGTGTTTACCTTGGCAACTCCAATACCACATGTAGTGGGAAGAAGTATCTAGAGACCTCCCCTGAGATCAGTAGCTGGTTCATGGTACTCTATGCCCTTGGGACTGATAATCAGTGCATGGTACTCTACCTGGTATTTTTATTATGAGCTTTGTAGAATTCTTTAACTTCCTAAATTACATGCAACTGCTATATTAAGAAATATAAAAGTTTATTGTGCATATTATTTCAAGTAGGAGTACTATAAAGAATACTGGTATAAGCTTCATTGATGTTGGGATTATAATCAATATGCCTATTAGTTTCCATAATGCAAATGATGCCCAGTTCATTTATCATCCTATGTAATAAAAGCCTAATATGCTAAGTGTCCAGTCATCTGGTCATCTATTCAACCAATCAAAGCATAATATGCTAATGACATGCTAAGGATGCTCAAACACTTGCTATTACATGCAAAGACCACCAGGGGGCAGACACTCTGAAGGGTAGGTTAGTTTGCTGCTGGGTCTGGCCAATTAGGACTGAGCCAGACAGACCGGACATGCCATGGATCCCTCCCACAGTCCCTTCCCAGCTGGCCAATCTCCTACATCCCTCCCCAGCCCAGCAGTGGGATCCCTCAGCCTGACCTGTGCCCTCTCACAATCTGGGACCCCTCAGGGAAGTCAGAGAGCCCATTTTGGCCCAATCCCACTCAATGCAGGAGCTGTCTCTGGTAGTCAGCGCCACTCAGCCAGAAGCTGAGCTTTTGGCTGGTGAGTGCAACTGTAGTGGCGGGAGCCTCTCCTGCCTCTGCAGCAGCACTAAGGATGTCCAAATATGGCTTAATCCTGCTCCCCATCAGTTGGACATCCCCCGAGGGCTCTTGGACTACAAGAGGGTGCAGGCTGAGCTGAAGAACCCTCCCTCATGTGCAGAAATTTTGGGTACCAGGCCTCTAGTTATTACTAAACAGCATGTTTGGCTTCCCATAGGAAAGAATTAGACTCTCTCATTATGAAGTTTCAAAATACTAAAGCATTTTATGGGTATATTTTCTAAATTTATACATAAATAAATGTGGCAAAGCTGATTAAGTATGTGGTAACAGGTGAATGAAAAGAAAAAAGTTTTTAAGTAAATACTAGTTCACCAGATGGCAGACAAAACAAGACACATCTACCCAGAAGAAGAACATGGATTTAGGAAGTAGGAATTTGGTGATTAATTGGACATTAGAAAATAAGATGTCAATAAGGATGCATTTATTTTACTTAAATAACAGCGGAGTGAGTGTGATGTCATTCCTTGAGAGAAGAAACATGAGGGAAAAAAAACAAATTTGGAGAACTGAGAAGTGAATAATAATCAGACTACATGTGTACTGACACAAGAGATTTAGAAGCCTTTTAACACAAAGGTGGCCAGTGAACTCGTGAACATCACTTGATAGGGTAGGCAAGATCGACAAAGGAGAGTGTGTAGACTTAGAAGAAAAGAGAAATTTAGAATTTTGAGGAATAACAGTACTTCAAGTATAGGAGAAAAAGAAACCTGAAAAAAAAAAACCGTGAGAGAAGCTGAAAAGAAAAAAGAAATATCCAACAGTATGACAACAGACAAAAGCAGAGAAAAATTCAAAAATAAGAGCCAGGCTAGAAAGAGTCAATGGGAGTATGGGGGTGAAGGAGAACTGAATAAAAGAAGGTGAAAAGATTAGCCAAAGAACATATATGCATATCCCATGGACACATACAATAGTGTGGTGATGGCCAGAGGGAGGCGGGAGCTGGGGCTGGGTAGAGGTGGGTAAAGGGACATCTTAATAGTATCAACAATAAATTTTTAATTTAAAAATTAAATTTTTAAATTAAAAATTTATTGACTAGGCATCTGAATCTCTGCTCTTCCCTTCCCAGATCAGCTTTTCACAAAAACTGCACCTATTTTCAGAAATCTCAGGTACTGTCCAGTGTGCTAATATCAACCAGAAAAACCACCTAAAGCCTGTACTGCTCAGATGCCAAAGGTATAATATTATTACTGCTAGAGACTCCTATTGGTAGGAGTCTCATTTACACTTTGCTTCCCTCCAGACACTGGCCTACATCAAGTGTGGGTGCACCAGATTGTGTTTGACCCTGTGAGCTTTGACTACCCACTGGCTGATCAATTCCACAAGTCTATGCACTTCTCAAGCAATCCTCCTTCTCCACTGACCGGTACTACTAGCAACCACCAGGCTTTAACATCAATGGCACTGGTAATACTAATGGTTACCACTCGTTAGTGTTAATTATGTGCCAGGAACCATGCTAAGTGTTTCGTAAAAATTATCTAATTTCATCCTCTAAACAATTTTTTATTTCCTTCCTTTTCAAATGAGCAAATTGACACTTAGAGAAATTAAGAAACTTGCCCAACATTCATCTATATATATATAAAAGCGTAAGCGACCGAACAAGGTCGACTGGTTGCTATGATGCTCATTGACCACCAGGGAGCAGACACTCAATGTAGGAAGTGACCCCTGGTGGTCAGTATGCTCCCATAACCAACTTTCCAATGCCGGCCAACCTTCTGTGGTCCTTCCCTCCAATCAGCCTCAATCACCAGCCAGGTCAAGGGACCCCACTCATGCACGAATTTGCGCACTGGGCCTCTAGTAAAGTAGTGGATCTAGGATTTGAATGTGGGTTTGTCTGACTCCAGGACCATATCTATGATAACACAAGTTAGAATAAACCACATGCATGCCTTTGCAGCCCTGTGAAACGAGGCATCCTGGAGCAAAAGGCTAATGGCCTGGGGTTTCAGATCATCAACACACAATTTCCCCGGTATAAGCTACTGAGCCATGTAAGCCTAAAACAAACAGCCGTACCCTAAAAGACTTTTTAATCTGGCTAGGTAGATCAGACAGATAGGTTTGAAAATGCAATGAACTATATAAAGTAGCATATGATTAAGGGTCAAACGACTAGGACAGATTAGAAATGCTGGTGGCAGGTAAGAGGAAGAAAAGATGTAATCACTCTGGGAGGATCAGAAAAGACTTCAGAGGAAGGAACTGAGCTAGCTCTTGAAAAATGGCTCCAATTTTAGCAGGAAGAGGAGAGGAGGATATGAAACTAATCAGCAGATATGAAACAAGGGCTGAAATGTTGATGATAGCCAACACAGGAAATGAGCAGGTCACTGCCATCTGATTTGGGCAGAGCCAGTTTTCCTCAGCATGAAAATATTTACAACCAAACTGGGGAAGTTATCCTTCTCAAGCTCCATTAAAGGCTTCTAGCCCATTGATGGTTTTATTTTTTTCAGAACTAATAAAAAGCTTTCATTTTGTGAGATACCACTCCATCCTAACATTAACCAAACCCCGTTGATTCCTCATATATTTCAGATATGACTCATGAAGTGGCAGCTTGAATAGCTTAAAACCTCTAATTGAGGCAACAAAGAAATAGTGAATTAAACCATTTATATCTGTATGCCTGCCAAAGTATTACAGAAGAATGGAATATATACAGTCTTATTATATGTTACCAGAAGCCCAGTCCCTTCAGCCCAGCCTGCACCCTGTCCAGTCAGGGACCCCTTGGGGGATGTCTAACCGCCGGTTTAGGCCTGATCTCTCTCACAATCCTGGACTGCTGGTTCTAACCACTCACCTGCCTGATTGCCTGGTTGCCCCTAACCCCCCCCCCCCCATTCCTGGCCTGAGCATCCCTAACTGTAGCCTGCTGCTGGCCAGATCAATAAATGCCCCCTCCTTCCCAGACAGATCACCCATTACTGACCCCCTCTGCCAGCCTGGTCACCCCCAACTGTCCCCCCCTGCTGGCCTAGTCACCCCTTATTGTCCCCCCTGCCAGCCTAATCATGCCCAATTGCTCCCCTTGCTGGTCTGGTTGCTCCCAACTACCTTCCCTCCACTACCCCCTGGCCTGGTCACCCCATACAGCCTGCTGTTCAGTAGTTTGGTCGTCACACACTAACCTCCCTGCTGGCCTGGTCATAGGCAGCCATCTTGTGAGGGAGTGGGGGTTAATTTGCATATCACCTCTTTATTATATAGGATGAGCCAGATCAGTTCATTAAATCTTCAGAGAGTTGAAACAAACTAAATTTTTTTTAAATTTTAACTGATTTATTTATCAAAACTTACAGTTTGATAAATGAGCAGAGGATTTCAGAATAAGACCATTTTCTGAATGAAACTCTCTCTCTTTAGGAGGCATTATTACAGCCCTGGTTATTATAAATAAGAGTAATAACTATTATATTTATTTAAGAAGTGATGATAAAATAATGAGGTGGTATCTTTGTTTATTCCAGCTTTTGCTTTTCCAATTTAGTAAAAATGAGACTCAAGAAAATACTTGACTATCCTTGAAAGTAAAAGATTCAGAAACATGTTAATATTTGTAGGATACTCATCATCCTCTAAACATCATTCTTAGCATTGGTGAGTAAATTAAATGAAACCAAGTGGTAACATCCAGTGACACCTTTGTATCTTTGTATGTACAGTTTTGGGTTTTTAAAAGATGTCATTTTTACTGATGAGGAATCTCAATACATGATTAGATTCATCACCCCTCATTTGCATAGAATGTCACAATCAGCTCTACTCTATTTGCAGTCAATGTCACTGCTAATTGCCAGGCATCAAATATTTATGCATTTAAATATAGTGAACAAATATTTGTGCCTGGAAAACAACGAGCTGGATTTTTGTTAATTTGAAAAAATAATGACAAGACAAAAGGCAATGTGAAGTAGAAGCCATTCTAAATACAAGGCATTGAGAAGATTACTTTTTTCCCCCCGTTTATATTCATTTCAATATCTCTTCCCCACCCCTTATCACCACTAACGCTCTATGAGTCTTCAGTAATTGATTGCTGGAGTGATTTTGCAAACTGAAACACTGAACTAGCTGACCCTCATCAATGAAGCCGTTGTTGAGTTTCCAACTGAGGTCAACCTGGTTTCTTTGTCACTGGTTAGTAGGTGGATTAGTATACCCAGTGGTGTTACTGTTTTGACTAAAGGAAGAAAATGTTTGCTTTTATTTGCTTGTTTGTGGTCTGACTTGTTGGAGAAGATCAGAGAAATGGCAAAGATCACAGAGAGGACAAGAAACATCCCACCTTCCTCATGTGACCCCGGTGGAGGGAAAAGTGACGGTGACAAGCCTGAAGGAGCTGACTTAATGAAAGACGATGTAAGATAATGACCATGACCACTGATGCTTTGGGACATAAATATCAAAGCCCTCCACAGATTTGGGCACCTAAAGGACAGCTCTTTGGGAGCTTCAGTGTACAGGATCCACGCAGAAACATTAACATTTTCACGGAGGGCAGCACCAGCCAAAGCAAGTGAGATCTACACGAGAAAGAAGGAAGAAATACTACAATGTGAGCAGCATTATTTCTGGACACTGTTGAGAAACTGTCCTGAAAAATGCCAGGATTAACTGAGGGGGATTTTAAGAGGGAGTTCATTTCCTCTAAAAGCAGGGCTGGATCGGGAGGAGGTGGCAGAGAAATCAGCCCATCAGTATGCTCATACTTCTTGCACCAATGGCTGGCTTTTGGATAGTATATAAATATGAAATATGTCCATAAATTTAATGTTAAAATGTCAACAGCCCTCCAAAGGGAGCAGGCAAAAAGATTTATCCCAGACAAGCTTGTCTGAAGCATGAACCATCTTGTAAACATCACTGATGATGTTTATCTGATAGAGTTACTCAATTTCCCTCTCCCCAATTCTTTTTTCGGGACATTATGTTTCTTTTAAATACTAAAAAATTAGTCCATCATCATGTAGAAAACAGGTTTCCATAAGGATGGGAAACATGCTTTTTTTCAAAGGTAGGATATAGGCAATCATTTAAGGTCATTTCAATATGTCAAATCTAGTACTGATGCAGTTAAGTGAATATAAGACTTTAACTAAGCAATGGACTCTTAATGGATATTTTCCATATTGCCACTCTAGAAATTTAATTCACCTGCTATAGTAATTTGTTAGCATATTCCTTAAGGAAAGACAGTCCTACCAGATCGGTACTCTGTTCAGTACTCTGTTCAACATGGTACTGTAGCTCCCGGACATTGAAATATGACAACAAAGGAAATAAACAAGTAAAACTATTATTATTCATAGATAATGTGATCATAAACACAGAAATTCTATGTAACTTACTAAAAAAAACACTAATAAGTGAATTTAACAAAGTATCAGAATATAAGACCAATATATAAAATCAGTAAGTATACTCCTATATACTAGCAATAAATATTTTTAAATTAAAAATTAAGTATATTATTTAAAATAGCATCAAAAACACAACAAATTCTTAAGGACAAATGTATTGAAATGTATTTAAAATTTGCACATTGAAAACTATAAAATATTACTAATGAAAATTAAAGAAGAGCTAAATAACATATTAATGAAAAAGAATTCACATTGTTAATATATCGTTTCTCCCTAAATGTATCTACACTAATAAAAGAGTAAGATTCAAATTGACCTTACCTTTGTGACGCCCAACAGCCAATTAGGAGTGAGCATGCAAATTAACCCAACAAAGATGGCAGGTTAATTTGCATGCACAGGCGTCTAGCAGTGTTTTGCACTGCCTCAACCACTATGGGCCTCTGGGCAGGCTGGGAAGGTGGAAAGGCTGCTCCAGATGAGCGAAGGCGGTGCCAGCAGCCAGGGGAAGGAAGGCCCATTCTTGCACGAATCTTCATGCATCGGGCCTCTAGTCAATAATAACAACATAATCCTGATATCAAAGGCAGCAGAAAGTTTTCTAGCCAGAACTGAAAAGTTAATTCTAAAAACATATCATTTGAGGAGGATGCTATGATGATCCGCTCAGACCCTCTTTCAGAAATAAAGGAATTCTACCCTTTGGCCATTGGTAATGCCACCTGCAAACAGATGTCACTCCCACTTGGGAACTGCCTCAGCAAACAAGAGCTGCTTCACCCAATGCCACATCCCCTTCCCAGGACCCCTGCATTACTCAATAACCCACAGGCATGGAAGTTTAAAGCCCTGTTTCTCTCATTCCAACTCAAAACAAGTTGAAGGTCATTCCAGCTTCTAAATTCTTTGCAGCATTAGTTGAAGAACTCCACTGAAACTACATTGTAAATCACTTCTCTCTGACAAATCCTGTTTCTTTCTCTTCCTTTTCCATAGTGTTGGTCCCTAAAATATTCCCTAATAGACCTCCCACATGCTAATTTCTGCCTGGGATTCTGCATTTTGGGGAATCCTGTGACAGAAACCCAGAGTCTAATTTAAATTCATTAACTTAAAACTTAATTTTAAAAGGACTTACTTTAACATCAATGATGCTGATAATGTCTTATACTAATGATATTAGCACTAGATGATATTTGTTGTTTATAGTGCTTTATGGTTTACAAATAACTTTTAAGTGCATTATTATATTTTAAAGAACCAATACCCAATAGTAGTGATTAACATTACAGCCAATAAGGAAAGAAGAGAAGAACTAAGTTTATCCTGCAGCACAAAATATTGAGATGAGGCATTGGACATAATGCCAGCCACATGGAATATTGGGCTTTGAAATGAATATAATCTAATACCTTCCTCTGAAGCATTTTCAAAACTGGAAGAGAAAAGAGTCACATGTGACAATGAGGATCTGAGGTGGGTGTGTGTGGAGGCAAACACCCACTTAACAATCTATTAAGGTTCCTAGAATAAAAGCACACACCCACAGACACTTCACAGATTATTTTAATATTGATACGTCAGAGGATCAGCCCAGAAAAAGTTTTGTGAATTTTTCTTACTAGGCCATTGAATACAACAAAAATTCCCCCATTAAATTCCAGGAATGCTCTCTGTGAAGTCCACATCAGCAAATTGGTCAATATTGCAGCTTTTTTTTAACTAGTAGTATGTACAGGGAGGCTTTGTAGTTGAGTCTCATTAGCGAAGTTCCTTTGGAATGGTTAGTGAATATCTCTCATCATTTTCAATGTCATTTATGGGGATATTCAGAATACAGTAAAATGCAAACAAATTAGATCTCATACTTTAAAAACACTGTTTGGGATATAGCTACCTTCTCTGCAAAAATATTTTTTATTGTTTTTATTCATCTTCATTTGGTTGAATGACAGAAAGAAAACATTCCAATTGACAAATGAAAATAATGTTAATATTCTCTGAGATGAAGAATACCCATATACAGTATAGCCCTAGATTTATCTTATATTTTCTAGAATGTGAGGACAGGATGAAAATGTAGAATGTGTGCACATAACTAAAACCCATAGCCCTAAGTAGCTCTTAACTGATTAATGTCATTCTAGCTACCTTTATGCGTTGTGAGTTGCAGTTAAAAACAAGAGCAAAAATATAACACATATAGGACTACTGAGTTTTGCTGTTTTTGCATAAGGAATGTTCTCTTAAGAAGCAAGGATGGTCCCTGCTCAGGATGGTGGGCTGAGGATATAGTATTAGCTCCCCTTTTAGCATCAATCCCTTTATAGGCCAGAAAATGAAATAAATGAATTCATTTCAACTGTGGAAAACAAAGAAGGGAGACATTGTGAGGACTCCATTAACAGGCAGAAAACAGAGAATTGAGTTGAAGAAAGAAACTAGAGCTTAAGACGCTACTAAGAGCAGGAGGTTGTGAAAGAGCGGAAAAGCACTGGTGCCACCCTTCTGAAGGTGGCAGATACTAGAAGCAGGAGAGAGTCCAGCACACAGAGTTGCTACCCACCCTGCCCTCGTCTACCTGCCAAGACCTAGGCAAAGGAAACAAGAATATCTTCCTCTGAGTGAGTAAGAGTGGCACAAGACTGGGTGGAGAGACACAGTGGTGTTTCTGGCAACTGGCAACCCCCCGGGACAATGGTGAGCTCCGGACACAGGGTTCTATCTTCCTCCTAACCCATTCAAAAACAGATGCATCCAGGAAAACAGATGCAGTCTTTTCTGAGTTTAGAAGAGAATTTCAATTTCAAAGCTGTGCAGGATTCATCAAATATTTAAAGGAAGCCAATGCCATGAAAAAGCAATGAGAAATTCAACAAGAAACGATGTTAACATGCAAAGAAAGGAAATTTAAAGTGTGCATAGACAAGACTACTTTTTGTCAGTGGTGGTTGGGATGGTCTCCGGCCAGAGAGAGCCTCTGGCCAGAGACAGAACTCTTCATCCCCAGCTCGTGTCTTCTTATAGGAATGAATTCAAACAAGAGACAACAACTAGCAGCAAAACCAGGCAAGGATTTATTTGTAGGAAAGAAATACATTCAGATAGAACCTGAGTGGGCACATTGGCCAACCAAAATCAAACCAAGTGCCTTGTTTAGGTGGGGTTTGGGATACTTATACCCTTAGACTTATACCCTCAGTACGTCTTCTCCTCCTTTATTTCTCAAAAAAAGAAAAAGATATCCTTAAGCTATATGGTTCTTTCCCCCTCACATGCAGGTCTACTGCCTCTACTGTCTACTTTTTGTTTGTCACATCTCACATATATTCCCTCCAAGCCCCCAACGGCTTTTCCCAGTTTATATCTTTCTAATTTCCTACTCTAACACTGTTTCCCAAAATAGGCAAGCGAATATATTATCCTTAAATACAATCAATAAAACGTTAAGGAGATTGAAGTTTTGAGTGTGGAAATAAAAACTAACCAGATGAATAAATACAGAATTTCCAACTCACAGAAGTTACAGAGAGAGAATGATTGACATTATTTACCACTTGCAAATGCTGCCGGACCTATTCCAACTATATGACAACACTGTGGAGACCAGGAAAAGATCAGTAAGTGCCAGCAGTTGAACTAAGGGAAGAAGAGGGCTGAACAGGGGGAGCACAGGGAATTTTTAGGACAGTGAAAATATTTGGTATGATATCATAATGTAAATGCATGTTATTATACACTTGTCTAAACCCATAGGACATACAACACCAAAAGGGAACCCTAATGCAAACTATGGGCTTTGAGGAGTCACAGTGTGTTGATGTAGGAGATGTTGATAACACAGGAGGCTATGAGTGTGTACAGGGGGTATATGGGAAATCTGCATCGTCCCCTCAACTTCGCTATAAACCTCAAATTATTCTAAAAAATAATGTTCTAATAAAAATTAATTAATTAATTGGAAAACATAATGAGCTAGCCCATACCATAGCACTAATATAAAAACCAGAAAAAGACCATAGCAGGGAAGGCAGTGATGGGTCATTTGCACTGAGAAGCATAGAAACATAATTTCTACCTTAGCTAACTCAATACCAAAGTGCATTAAAATAGTACTGCTCTCTGCTCTAAGAAACTGAATGAGTCACTCAGAAAGGGCCCACTGAGATACAGAATAGACACCACAGCAGTTATTTTTTCCCAGAGATAATCTAATAGGAAGTATTGTTAATCAGCCAGATATTGAAGAATCAAAAAGGCAAAAGGGAATACTAAAATATCCTGGAATAGGTAACTGTAAGGAGCAGCTTTCATCCCGAGGGCTGGGAACAAAGGGAAAAGGTTTGAGTTAATACAAGTTAGAAGCTTAAGTAACTTCTCAGAGCTGGGGCCGCTCAGGATGGGGCACTCATTGGCCGGCGCTGGTGTCTCCATAAGGAAGATAGTGAGACCAGGCCTAGGATTGTTGTCAAAACTACAAACTGGCCTTGGCTGGTTTAGCTCAATGGATAAAGCGTCAGCCTTCGGACTGGAGAGGTCTGAGTTCAATTCCGGCCAAGGACATATGCTGCGGTTGTGGCCTTGGTCAATGATTCTGTCTCATCATTGATGTATCTATCTCCCACTCCCTCTCCCTGCCTCTCTTAAATCAATAATAAATTTAAAAAATGTATATTTTTTAAACCTACAAACTGGAACCAACTCTTGCCATTGGAACAAACTATCGCTGCTGGGAAGGTAAACAATTGCTGGGAAGGAGCCGGAAGAAATGTGTCCCTTCCTCCTCCTTCAGACTTCCAGGCAGCCTCCAGAATCTTCTAATTAGCAGAGCCTGAGAGGGAGCCAGCTGGCAAGAGAGAAGTGTGATTTACAGAGTCCCAGGCCCTGCACACAGACAAAGGATATGACGGTGGAACTGAAATTTGGGCAATAGCTTAATTCCAGCCCAGGTACGATGCACAGCGAAGGCTGCACTGTACTTCCCATAGCTTGGATTTCCCCTCTACATCTAAATCAAAGTTTTCATTTGTTTTGTTGCTCTTTATCCTGAGACATTAATACCACAGGCAATAGGAATAATGGCCCAATTGAGATTATTTTTGATAGTTGCATTATAGATATAATTTTTATAAAACTCAGAATTTGAAGCATATTTCTTTTCACTTATACTGCATATCTTTATTTGAATACATTTATTTTAATTTCACTCTTCATTGATTCAGTTATTTAAATAATTCACTCATGGTTTTCTTAAAGTAAACTCATGTTTAATAAGGCCTTTTTGTGTGTTTAAATATGCCAACTGGTTTAGTAAAAACTGTACTTATATTAACATACCCTTGAAGTGTGTGTGTTTTTGTGTGAGTTTATTTTTTTTAGTGAGTTGAAATGCTTTTCTTTTTTCTTTTTTTTCTTATTTAGTTTCTTGGAATGTGAAGCAGCAGGGTCCCTGGGTAGAGAGGGAAGCAAAGAGTGACCGGAGTCATTATTTCCCAGGGGCATTATCTAATGCCTCTGCTTTCCTTCTGTACCTATAAGGACCTACTACCAACCTTTACTCAGCCAGACAAGGTAACGTAAAAAAATAGTTATGTTCTTATTAATCTGCAGTGCCACTTCCCCAAATGCTACATTCCTCTGAAGGAATGGGTCAGCTTCTTAACTTGCTGTTCTGTTCCATGGACCTATATCCATCCATTCTTCATTACTATAGGGTTTTAATAAACCCTGTGCTTTGTTTCTTTAGGTAGAACCTGACTATTCTTGGCCTTTGTTCTTCCGCACACATTTAAATAATTAACTATCTATACTAATAAAAGGGTAATATGCTAATTAGACCAGGTCAACAGGACATCTTCCAGATGTCCGACTTCCTTCTGAATAAAGCCACAGTGGTGGGGGCTGAGGCAGAGGCTGTTAGGGGCAAACAGACTGGCAGGAGAGAAAGCAGTTAGTGGTGAGATCAGGCTGGCGTGGGGGAGCAAGCAGTTATGGGGTGATCAGGCCAGCAGGGGAGGGCAGTAGGGGGCGATCAGACTGGCAGGGGAGGCCAGTAGGGGGCGATCAGGCCATCAGAGGAGAGGGCGATCAGTCTGCAGGGAAGCAGTTAGGCGGCGATCAGGCTGGCAGGCAGAGGTAGTTAGGGGCAATCAGGCAAAGGCAGTTAGGGGTGATCAGGCAGGCAGGCAAGCAGTTAGGAGCCAGGGGTCCTGGATTATGAGAGGGATCCCAGGTTGGAGAAGGTGCAGGCCAGGCTGAGGGACACACACATACACCACCACTACCACCACCACCACCACCACCACCACCACCACTACCTTCCCACCCCTCACTCCCATGCATGAATTTTGTGCACTGGGCCTCTAGTTTAAATATACTTTTCTTTCATATTCTAAATCTTTTCTTGTTTTCTTATTTTCCTGGGCAGTCTCAGGCCACTAATATAATACTGGGGAAAAGAGAGAAACCAGGAGAATGAGAAGGAGAAAATAAAAGGAGAAAAAAAACACATATTTTGGGGGGCATCTTTGTCTTGATTTGGTTTTAAAAGGACTGTTTTTACCATTTAATCTTGTAAGTGAAATATTTGCTGTAGAATTTTAGTAAAAACTCTTTTTTAGGTTACGTTTCCTTCTGCTTTGAGCTTTCTAAGAATTGTTATCATTGATACATAATATTTTCTCTATCTACTAAGATTATTGGATTACTTCTTTCTTCTTTACTTTTTAAGTGATATAATACATTTAATGTTAAATCAATCTTTCTGTTTTCATAATGATTGTACATTTTCATGGGACTCCAAACACTAAGCATGTGCCTATGTGCACTATAGTTTTTCAACATCGAGGAGCAGTCTCCTGCCACTCAATAGAAAACTGAATCAAAGCCCTCAATAAACTGTTCTACACACTAGGCTAATTTTTAAATGAATAGCAACCTTTAATAACCCTTCATAATTTGCTTAAGAGGAAATCATAAGCAGCTTTGGTTATTTTACAAAAATAATGTTAAAAAAATATTGTTTGACCAGAAAAAGTTGACAAATAACTTGTATTTCTGCATCCGTTCAAGGCCCTTGAAAAGTACCCGCACTGTGCTCTTACAGGACATGAGAATCACTGCTCTGGTCAGAGTCTACATTCCACCAGCTGTAATCTATAGCTGCATATTCATTTACCCTCTCTACTGAAACAAAATCTCTGCTTCTCACATTTTAAATTACTTTATTCTGTATTTCCTGACATTTTCTCTTTGGAAAACTATTTTATCTTCCTCCATTAAATTACTGCTTGAAATTCTCCAGGAAGATTTTCTTTTCTGGATACCCAATCTGACTCAATCCTAGTCTTTTCATTAAACTATTCTTCTTCAGTGATTATTTCCAGTCCTTGGCAATGTATTACATTTAGATAATGATTATGTGAAATACGTAAGTAGCGTGATGTGTAATACATAAATTGCACTTGATATATATTAATTATCCAGTTAAATAAATTCTTTCCTCTATTAAATTAGTAAAGCTAGTAACGTGTTATTTATAGCATTCACACTTCTCTGCATTGAACAATGCTTTGTTTTGCATGCAATTAACATTCTATGATATGTTCAAAAGCTACTATTCCTATCCTCCCTCCACTGTCATGAATATATCAGACACTGTTCTCTTAGGGTGTTCTGTTTTGCATCCTGCTTTTTTCTTTCTTATTTATTATTGCAATCTCCATTAGTAAATTGGCCTCTTTCCTGTACTTGTTCAGATCCCAGCTGTTTGGACTACAAGAATCTTGTAAACAAGGCCAAGACTTAAGATCAGATAAGAAATTATTACTTTTTCCCAATAAATTTACATTTTCAGTTTGCTAATGAGTGAGGAATCTACTGCCAGGGTTTTGCTGGAGTAATGTTTTGACTCTTCTACTAAACAGAGAGATAATAGCATTTGAAAATATTGCACAATAATGTATTTCTGTGGAAATTAAAATCAAAGCTAATAAACTAAAAAATAACTATGACTAATTAAGGTCCTTATTAAAAATTATATTTAAAAATATGAGACAGAGTTCAAAAGTCTGAACAATTAGCTGAAATAAATGTGACCTCAAAACCTGATTTTCAAGTTCTGAATAAAACTACAAAGCAAATGAATTCTGTCATTCCCTGTGCATGTTTACAAAGAAATATAAAGTTTAGAATGAAGAATAGCATGTAAGTATGTGAAGCAGAAATCCTAATAATATTTTAAAGAAAATAATTAAGAGAATACTCATTTTTCAACCTGAAGGTTGGCTTCCTACCCTGCCTTAAGATCTCCTGTCCTATTTTTTCTCTCATGAGCCATCTGCCCACCATATAATGCAAACATCGGTAGGTGGGAGCCATTTGATAGTTTTCATCAGTGGAATGACATGATCAAACTTATATTCTGCCCCCTGTAGAGTGATTAGATTGTAGGAGAAGAATTCAAGTATGGCACTCAGAAGACTGTATTAGTACTGTGGGAAGGAGATGAGGGTAACTTGAACTTGCCTTGAATATGATGAAAAGTCCTATTTGGGACACACTTTGAAAGTAGTACTAATGAGGATTACCTCAAGTTGGTTAAGAGGTATAAGTGAGAAAGAAATATCAAGAAATACTAAGTTTTTGGTTTGTGCAACTGGGAGAACATAGGCGCCATACTAAGAGAGGAAACCAGGAATGGAAAAGACTTGGGATTAAAAAAAAAAAAAGAGGTTTGGCTCTGGCTGGGTGGCTCAGTTGGTTAAAGCATCATCCCAATACACCAAGGTTGTGGGTTTGATTCCAGGTCAGGACACATACAAGAATCAACCAATGAATGTATAAATAAGTGAAGCAACAAATTGTCACACTTTGGTACCAGACAGCCTTCACATCCAATTTCAGAGCATCAGCCTTCAAAGAAAAATAAACTTAAAATATATTACAAAAATATTACTCAGAAGTAGTATGGTTTTCAAGAAAACAATTTTTCAATACCGTGTTTATTTTGAGCGAATTGAAAACACTGTTATCTTGTCATCTGTTCCTCAGATTTTTTTCCCCTGGCCATTTCTTTGCCTCTCCTATCACTTTCATTAAAAAGCAATCCAATCGGCTGCCACTGACACTAGATTTTAACTTCAGATGCAAAACAAATAATGAGCAACTCTTTAGAAAAAGAGTGTGTAACCACTGTCTGCATGCAATATAGCAAAGGAGGCGATAAAATTGAGCTGCAGTTCTCTCCCATACACTTCCTTAATACAAAATTGGCCCTCCCATCTCCAAAGGGCCCCCGGCTCTGCATTTAATAAGCAATTCTAAATCAATTCAGCTTCTCCTAAGAGGGGTATTGAACTCTGAGCCCAGAAAAACTGCTTCCTTTAGATCTCTCCCAGAGCAGACACCAGACCTTAAACTTGGCACAGAGAATAGAAAATTATGCATCTGATTCTGGTGTTTCTTGGAAGATATCAAGTAATTAATTTTCACTTTTCCTGCCCTCTCCCTCCTCCCCTACCTCCACCTAATTCTGGCCTAAAATTGCCTTCAATAACATTTACTCCTTACTAATTCAGAAGTCAAGATTCCTCTATTCTGGAGTTTCCTAAACATGCCCTATCATGTATGTTACCTGGTGTGCTCTGTAAAATAAGGATTTTCCCAGGACTCTCCTTAGAGATTATGATTCGGTATGTATGGGATGGGGCTGCTCCATGAAAATGCAAATGTTCCAAAGGAGAGGTAACAATTTAAGGTTTGGTTTTGTTCATTCGATTGGTTTATACTTCAACTCTTACAGAGAACCGTTTGAAATGCCTCGCTACAAGGTGGACTGAGAAACTTCATGGATTCGCAGTGCGATGAGAAGCATCCTAGCTGTCTGTCACTGCTCTGCTGAGTAACCTTAGACGCATTATTCGCCCAATGCCCGCCTGCCTGGCACCTTAGCAGGAAGAGCCCTAAGCAGCCGTGGGTTACACTCTCAGCCCTTTATCCCTAGCTGTGTGAACTTTGCAACTTACTTGAGTCTGAGCTAACCCATTTCTTCACCAATAAAGCGTTACATTTGGTGATCTTGGAGGGTGGCTACTTACTTTATATGTAAAAGAGGCCCATTCATCCTGATATCTCTTATGAGGCTTGTAGGGGAAATTGCTAAATATGATGGTAACTATCCAGAGGGACCCTTCTGCGAGTCAATGCAAAAATAAAACATTCCCTTTCGCCATTTGTTACAGTTTGAATGGTATCTTCCCACCATACACACACACATACACACACACACACACATGCACACACATGCACACACACACGCCCACACACAAAATATATTAAAGTCTAACCCCCACTATCTCAGAATGTGACTTGTTTTGGAAATAGAATCCTTGCAGATGTAATCAAGGGTCATGGGGTCATACTGAATTAGGCCACCTTCTGGGCCCCAATCCAATGGCTGCTTTCCTTATAAAAAGATTGAAATTTTAAGCAGAGACAATGAGGAGATGGCCATGTGAAGACAACAGAGGCAGAGATTCAGTACTACATCTACAGGCCAAGGAACACCAAGGATTTCTAGAAAACTCCAGAAGCTAGGAGAGGTTAGAAGCCATTTTCTTCTAGAGGAGAACATGACCGTGCTGGCCTTGATTTTAGATGTCTGGCCTCCAGATTGTGAGAGAATGAATTTCCATTGTTTTAAGCTACCCAATTTGCTGTACCTCATTGCCACAACCTTAGGAAACTAATTAGCAATAAAACATAAGCATAGAATTGTGATGATCAGAACTGTATTTAACTTAGGACAAATACACATTCACCTCTTTATATTATGAGATAGAAACATCAATGATGAGAGAGAATCATTATTGGCTGCCCCCTGCACGCCCCCTACTGGGGATTGAGTCCACCATCCAGGCATGTGCCCTTGTTCAGAATTGAACCCAGGGCCCTTCAGTTTGTAAGCCGACGCTCTATCCACTGAGCCAAACCAGGTAGGGCTCATCCACCTCTTCAAACAGAATTTTTAAAGAGGAAACTGTGGAGTTAAAAAAGTGTACTCATAATGCAACATCTCTCACCCCTGCCTCTGCCTACCACCATCACAAATTTGACACTGAAATCAAATGTTAACACACGTCCACAGCAGTTTACAAACAGAGGAAAAGAAGAGAAACTCAGAGTGGAGTAATGGAGACATTTGGCATGGAGATCAACATCAAGAACAGCTTTATCAGACTAGAGCAAGATTGGGCCTTGTCTATGTGCCGGCCAGACAAAAAATATCTAACATTCAAAGAGAAATACTCTGGGGTTCTACTATACTACTATTCATTGTCATTCAGAATTTGGTGTGCAGGTTCATCCTGGATGTCGTCCAAACTAGACTTATCATGGAAGATGCCCTTCTTTTTAACACTCGGGCACCTAAAACCGGGAAGAAAGAGTGCCTCCAAGCAGAAAGGCTCCTGTACAACCAGCCTCATTTTGGCCATTGAGGAAGCACGAAAACACTGCGAAGAGACCACCAAATGCGGGAAACGTAGTCTTCCAAACAGGACTTTCTACACATCATTTGTGTTTGTTTGTTTGTTTCTCTCTGCCAACTTTGACTGCTAGCCATCAAGTTTTGCAAAGACAGAGAAAAATGAACTCTTCCCTCTGCTTGTAACATTGGACAGCCCACTTGCTCAGGAGTAAATGTTCCCATACATCGGTCTTCCAAATAAGATTTGGAGAGTCTGTTTTGCAAGACTTTCCTCCAGGAAACAAATAAAAATGAAGACCAGTGGGATAAAGGAGGTCTGGAGGAGAGCGGCCGGTAATGAAGAGCTTGCTGGAAAGTTGTCAGGACATTTGGCGCCTGTTAGTTTTGCCTGTGACTCCCAAGGAATAACCTGACCCTGTTTTCATCTTAGTGAAGTGGTGAAGGGAATGGTTTCTGTCTGCAGGGAATTTTGAAGAATAATGTAATTTCCATGCTAATTTTAAAAATAACACATACGCTGAATCAATACCTGTATTTTTTTAAATATATTTTATTGATTTTTCACAGAGAGGAAGGAAGAGGGATAGAGAGTTAGAAACATCAATGAAAGAGAGAGATCGATCAGCCACGCCCCCTACCGGGGATGTGTCCGCAACCAATATACATGCCCTTAACCGGAATCGAACCTTCAGTCCGCAGGCCAACACTCTATCCACTGAGCCAAACGGGTTTTGGCTAAATCAATACCTTTATTGCCATTTCCAGGTAGTAGCCATATGTGAATGACTTACTTTAAAGAGCAATTGTGCAAATTTTGAGTGGATGCTGTAAAATATATAGCAGAGGAAGGTCAGGGGTTCAGGTTCCACAATGGGGGGAGAAATTGTACCAGTGAATTTAGCCCAGGCTACCAAAAAATAAGAACCACCCACCTCACTCAAACTGCCCCTGATTTCTACCTTCAGATTTGGCAGAATAGTCCCATAGCTGGAATTCAGATCTAACAAGAATCACTGCATCAGTACAAGTCATAATTAGGCAATTATAGTTTCTAATGACATGATGGTTCATATGTATAATGAAAACATAATTAGTCCTCATCAGATTATGGGTTCAAATAGACTAAAGATTTCTTTTTTTTTTTTTTTTTTAAGAAAAGTGCTCATTGGGCCCAAATCATTCTCAGGGCATTACATTGTTATTACCTACTGGATAAAACAGGCCTTTAGTCTTCTCCATATTTCTTTCTACATAGAGTAGGATGAAATAAACAATCTTCACAAACATAGAGCTTTCTTCTTAAGTTCCTAACACTGCTTGACAAAACACACACACACACACATACACACACCACACTGAATCCAGAGGCATCTTTGATTCCCCATCGGCCACTTTTGCCATTTGAAGTCTCCTGCCAGCCTGTCCCTTCTGTGTGTACAGATCTGTGTTATTTTTACCACAAAGCCCTGGAATCTTGAAGTACAGGAAATACATACTAGGCATATGTTTTTATTCAAACCTGTATTTACTCATGTGATATCCAATAGTCTTAATAGTCTTAATCTCTCTGGAGAAACTGATTCTTCCCAGGACATCTCATGAGACCTTTTTCTGTCCTGCTAATTCAGTTTCTTCCTGTGGCCCAACCCTGTGCTAAATTCTCTAATTTATCCATTGGGCTCCAGAAAGGTAAAAAGCTTATGTATAAGAAACACAGCAAATTAAAGGGGAAATATTTGCTTCAAAGTCCACACACTCACCCATGTGAACAATAAACAAGTACAGAAAACTCTTGCTTGCCAAAAATAAAGAGAAAAGTATATAAAATAATAACAAATAAGAAATACAGTGGGCTAAGTTAAATAAGAATGCTTCCAAACCAGTAATCAAAAGTAAATCTTCAGAAGAGAATTTCAGGAAGCTATATGCTATTCTTTAAAGAGAACAGAATTGTGTGGGTTTTGAGCATTAGGATACGGTGAGGTTGGGTTTTTTTAATAAGCAATCTGAAAAATTAAAAGAGAAATAAATTAGAAAGAAGGAATTCAAAAAAACTAAACATGAAATAAAAGTAATCAGATCCACATTAAGTTTAATAGCTAGGAAAATGTTTATTATAACATTAAGTGATAAAAACAAAACACCAAACAGTTTGTACTATACTATACTATCTAAAAGACAAAAATGCATTTTAAAAAGACTGGAAGGAAAGAGCATATAACCAAGACCTGTTTTCTCTTGGTTGTGAGATTAAAGTTTTCTTTTTTGCTTTTTTTGTTATTGCTTTGCATTTTTTACAAGTTTCCTACAGTGAACATATATTTCTTTTTATAGTTGAGGCAAAAAGCACATCAGAAATTGCATTGGTATCTCTTTCCTCCACTCTGAAGACTGAGATCTGAGAAAGTCCTTTGCCTTTCCCTTGAAATTTTTCTGTGTAAAACTCGTTGTCTTATTAGTCAGATCTCCTCCTCCGCATCTGAGTGATACATCTCATGAAGCATTTCTGAGCCTGTGGAATAGTATGTGGAGAGACAACCCTTGAGAATACTGACTGTCAAGAACCCCCAGGCTCCCAGAAATCCATGCATGCTGGTTTTACATTTGTGCCCATTAATGCCTCTATAGCATGTGCTTACATAACCTCCCTTGCCATTTCCTGCTCAGAATATTGAGACCAGATGGAATTAGGTTAAACTGAAATTTGTAGATGATTTTTAAAAGGTAAAAATGAAAAAAAGAAGAAAAAATAAAAGGGGAGTGGCAGAGAGAGAGGGGAGGAAGAAAGAGAGGGAAGGAGGAAAGAAGGGTGTGAAGAAAGTTAAATCTGATGACCTGAGGGGGAGTCAGACCTGAAGTGCTTTCCACTCCTGCTGGGTGTGTATAAAAGATTTCTCTCTGAAAAGACACAACAATTACCTGTCCTATGCCCCACAAGAACCAAGGACCCATCTTTAACCCTATTCTACAGAAGAGGAGTCTTTCATATGCATCCACACAATAGCTTACCTAACCTGAAATTGGTCAGTAATCCAGGAAGGTGTGGGGGGATGCCAAGATTCTGATCCCCTGCCTTATATCAATGTTAAAGCAGTGTCCATTGCACATCGAGGACTTCGATTGTGCTAACGTGCAGTAAACTAATTGGCATCATTCTAGCTTTCCTGGCTTGTAAACTTAATGTTCTTTCAACATCATTTTGACTGAGCTGATTTCCTAACCACAGTTTAATAGCAAAGGCATTTAAAATAACAATCTCAAAAGTCTTTCCAGCCTCTCCAATTAGAGTAAAATAAATTGCCTCTTAGAATCAGAGGCTGTGCTTTCACAGGCTATGGTTTCTGATATCTTCACTATGAAGGAAAATGACGATTATGACTGTGACATTTTCATCCTGCTCCTAGTTATCAAAATATCCCTCCTAGAACTAAAGCCACCTGCCTGGTCCTGCGCTTTAACTTGGACCATCTTCTTGTGGTTTGGCTTGGCTTTCATTCATTTGCTTAATTACTTTAGCTTTTATTGGATCTCTGGGAAAAGCTATGAGGTTCGGCTTGTTACCTCTGTAGCAGCCAAGAAGGTTTTCGTGTTATCAATGTCAGCTAATATTTATTGAATTCTAGGTTCTCACAAACAACAGACAGGGCGGCTCTCATACAGCTTCATAATCTAAAGAAAAAATAATAATCAGATCACTTTATTGTGGGAACCTCTTTCCACGTCCCACGTGGTTCAGGGTTCCCGGTTCAGGGTTCGGGTTCTGAAGGAGGCTGCACGCAAACAAAATGAGAGACTAGAGAATATTAATTTGGCAATATTGGGGGGCCAGGTGGGAGCCTTCCTCTAGTGGAAAGGACTGCCACTTGCTCTGGCCTTTTTCTCCCTTTTATTAAGGCTTTGGGACACACCCCTAGCCTTTAGGCAGGAAATAACAAAACAGAAATTAACATGAAACAAACAGATAGAGGTTGCTTCAACCAAAAATGTTTCAACAAAACAGTGAGTAATTAGCTCTGACCTTTCAGAGCAGTTAAGGTTGACCAGCCTTCTGGCTTCCTGTTTACATCCATTTAGTAAGAACAATGTTTGGTTTCTGACACTTTATAATGCCTTTGTGATCTTTTTGTCCTTATCATTTACTAAGTGAATATAGTCATATATTCGCTAAATAAATTCGTTAGCAAAGACATTAGAAATTGGTGGACCAGCAGGTTGGAGTTTGGATCCAGGGAACCCTATCTGAGTATGCCTGTATTGTTTACTCCAAGTTTACCTGAAGTTAACCTTTATTTCTGGTTTAAACATCCATGAATGGGGTTTTTCTAGGACTTTAAAGACAAAATAATCAACTCTGAAGAAACAAAACAACAGTGTCCAACCTTTCACTTGCACATACTGATTTTACACACACACACACACACACACACACACACACACTAAAATACACACATATTTGTCACTAATCTTTTCAGTAGGATAGCTGGTATTTTTCCAGCAACATTCCTCAGAAACAACTTTCTGCCTTAGGTTCTCCACAGGTAGAGCTTCTGCATGGAGGGGCCAGGAACTGAAAGACATTTGAAAATACAAAGGTACATTCGGACTCGGCCCAGGGTAAGCACTCTGTGCTCCCATTGTGACTTTACGTGTTCTTTGGGATGCGATCCAGATTGACCTCCCTGCTGCTCCACTGCCTTCTTCTCTATATGACTGTCTTGGCTTTCTGGCTCCCACTTCAGTTCTTCTGGCTGTCACTTAGTTCTTACTCTTACTCAGTGTGGGTAGCTGACCATAGCCTGCTTTGGTCCTTGGCTTGGTCTAGCCTCCCAAAGTTCCACCATTTGAACATAGATTTTTATTCATGACCCAGCTACCTCCATGAACCTCTTCTCTCTCCAGCACTTGCCAACACATGGATGCTCTAATGGAAGGCTAGAGACAGACCCCCAGTCCTGTTTCTCGTCATTAATATTTTTCTTTTATATCAGCATTTCCTGGTCCCTTACCATCTTCTTTAGTTTCTTGTTAATAGGTTCCCTATATTGTACAATTTCCAGGTATGATGGGATACATATACATGCATATATATATGTACACATACTAATATATGTGTTTGTGCATGCTCAGACATGTGCATGCACTGTGTATATGTGTGTTTGTAAAGCTTTGGCTTTCCCTGCTGTTTAAAATCAGTAATTTTATATTTCTGCTTCCTTTTCTCATAATCCCTTCCTTTTCTTTTGCTTTATAGGTATAATTCTCAGAATGTCAAAACCTACCTGACTATTATACATGAGAGTTCTTCTCACTGAGAAAAGATCAATTACCTTTTCTTTGAACTGAGTTTTGTCTATGGTTCTGAAGACTATACTGTAGTTCTAATCTCTCTACTTCACTCCTACCAGGTCATAGAAGAAAGATTCAAGTTAATTCTGGAGGCCTGCAAGAAATGTCCCTTCATAATAGAACTCACAAGCTTAAATATATTACTAGAGCTTAAAACAACCTCCCTCATTTAGAAGGAAGCAACTCACATACACTTCAGTCTACACATATGTTTCTGCCTCAGTTTTGGAATAGCTTAACTGTTCTACTTGGACATTTTATTAATATACTAGAGGCCTGGTGCATGAAAATTCATGCACTGGAGGGGGGCTCCCTCAGCTTGGCCTGCCCCCTCTCACAGTCCAAGAGCCCTCAGGGGCGGGAAGCAACCTGGTGATCAGGGAAAGGCGACACCCCCTCATATCTCTGCTGTTGCCACTGATGGCAGCGCAAGCCTCGGATGGCCCTGGTTACCTGAGCCTCGGATGGCCCTGGGGAGCTGGGCAGCTGTCATCCAAGGCTTGTCTACACCTCAGGCCAGCCCTGGGCAGCTAAAGGGCTGAGGGGACTGGGCACCACCATCTTGTGGCTGGGGGCACTGCCATCTTTGAAGGCATGGCAGTCAATCAGCATATTCCCTCCTTATTGGTTGTGAGCATTGTCATCTTTGTGATGGTGTGAGAGTCAATTAGCATATTCCTTCTTTATTAGATAGGATGCATAGGACCACAACAGCAAGGTCATGAAATGAGACTATCACAGCTCTAAGCCAGCTCTTAGGACCTAGATGGATGATAGATATATAGATAGATAGATAGATAGATAGATAGATAGATAGATAGATAGATAGATAGATGCTAGATAGATAAACCAGCATTCTATTGAAGGACAATGGGCAGGTGATAACATCTGCACATATCATCTGTCTTATATTAGGGTTTACTTATGTTCTGTCTTCATTGCTAATCCAAACCAACCAGGAAAAGGGAGTACAGCCTAAACAACAGAAGTTTATATTGTCTTTAGAGTGAAAAAAGGGATAACGTGATGCAGAGTCTTTATAGCATAAACCTCTTTCCATTTGGGGAACAAAAAAGCCTTCTCTATACTATCATTTTCTGCTACACATTAACTCTCCCTCACATCTGTAACTCTTCACTTTCTCCTACCAACTTGTCCAGTCCTCCTTATACATTAAAATACATATAGTATAGACACTGGAAAAACATCTAATTTTTAAAGTTTCCCAATCCTGCCTTAATTAAATCCCTGAACTTCTTTCTCTACCATTATTACGTAAGACAAAGTTTCCTCTTTAGAGAGCATTTTTAAGAACCCTTGATGCTCTTGAATGACAAGACATACTTGTCATGAGTCCTCCAGGCCACTTGCTTTGTTGCTCAAATACAAAACGCTGAGTACATCTAACAGAGGTCAGTTTCTTGCTGAATACGGAGCATTCTTCTCTAAGGACACCAAGAAGTGAATGAAGGCTCAGTAAAGAGCAGAAGTAGGATTTGAATTACAACCTCAGACTGTGGCATGCTGGAAACCCATTCCCTCCACTGCACGAGGGGGCGGAGCAGCATCCTTCTGTGTTCTTTCCACAGGACCCTGGAGAGAAAGGACCAAGTGGCTCTCTGGACATCTACGCAAATACAAGTCTTCCACGAAGCAAAGTAGCATGAGCTTTGTTAGTCATTAAACCACATTCCCAAGCATTCTTGTTTGGATGGTTGAGTTCTCTAGGATGATTATTACCAGACTATCCCAAGCAAAAATATTAAGTTGCTAACTTGGGCTTTCATGCCTGCTATCTACAACTCATTCTTTAATGCCACCTTTATTCTTTTTTTTAATATATTTTATTGATTTTTTACAGAGAGAAAGGGAGAGGGACAGAAAGCTAGAAACATTGATGAGAGAGAGACATCAATCAGCCGCCTCCTGCATGCCTTCTACTGGGGATGTGCCCACAACCCAGGTACATGCCCTTGACCAGAATCGAACCTGGGACCTTTCAGTCTGCAGGCCGACGCTCTATCCACTGAGCCAAACCGGTTTTGGCACCACCTTTATTCTTGAGTGCACAGGATCTCTACATTGACCCCAGCTGGCCAGAGTTTTCCTTTTGTTTCCCTTTCCGATAGAAACTTGCAATCTCTCTATGCGAACAGTATCGGAATTTCTGAACATTTGGATATATGATCTCATTGTACTATTTTAAAACACACTCCACTTATAAGAGATTTTCAAATACTTTTCATTGCTAGCTAACTCTTTAATTTCAGTTTTCTGTAAGATCAGCAAACCTGGTGAAGGGATGAACCAAAGAGAAAACTTGAAAATCTCATTTGCTTCTTAAATGATGAGGCTTAAGCTAGAAACAAGCTTTCCTTTTCTTAGGCCAACCCATGATCTTAGTCCTTTATGTCTTATACTCATTTCATTTCAAGAAAAAGTGAGCAAGGACATGGAAAAGAGAGTCCTCATTAAAAAAGTTTCATGAAATAGAGTAAACATGGATGTAGAAAGAGCAATATGATGAATTCCTATGTACCTATTACCCTGTTTTATCAAATATTTACATTCCAATTTTGTTTCAGATTTACTTTTTAAAAAATAAAATATTAGATAGAATTAAGCCTTCCTATTTACCCTTCCCCATTCTTCTCTTTATTATTTCCAAAGAACAAATCTCAATCATGAATGATTCTATATATTGTTCCATATTATAACCATAGACATTATTTAATATTTAATATTGTTTTGCACTTAAACATTTACAGAAATGGAATATATATATATATATATATATATGTGTGTGTGTGTGTGTGTGTGTGTGTGTGTGTGTGTGTGTGTATACTAGAGGCCCAGTGCACGAAATTTATGCAGGGTGGGGGGAGGTGTCCTTCAGCCCAGCCTGTTCCTTCTCAAATCTGGGACCCCTTGAGGGATGTCTGACTGCCCATTTAGGCCCGATCTTACAGGTCTGACATCCCTCTCACAATCCAGGACTGCTCACCTGCCTGCCTTCCTAACTGCCCATAACCACTTCTGCCTGCCAGCCTGATTACCTCATAACCACTCCTGCCAGCCTGATTGATGCCTAACTGCTCCCTTACAGTCAATTTGCCTCTAACTGCCCTCCCCTACAAGCCTGGTCACCCTTAACTGCCCTCCCCTGCAGGCCTGGGTCACCCCCACAACTGCCCTTCGCTGCAGGCCCAATCACACCCAACTTCCCTCCTCTGCTGGCCTGGTCACCCCTAACTGACCTCCCCTGCAGGCTTGATCTCCCACAACTGCCCTCCCTTGCAGGCCTGGTCCCTGCCAACTGCCCTTCTCTGTTGGCCATCTTGTGGTGGCCATCTTGTGTCCACATGGAGGCAGGATCTTTTGACTACATGGGACAGTCATCTTGTGTGGTGGAGTGATGGTCAATCTGCATATTATTCTTTTATTAGATAGGTTAGAGGCCTGGTGCACGGGTGGGGCCCACCTGGTGAAGGGTGTCCTGGATCAGGGTGGGTGTTCTCTTGAGGCATGGGATGGCCTGGGCGAGGGGCCTGTGGTGGTTTGCAGGCTGGCCACACCCCCTAGTGACCCAAGCGGAGGCCCTGGTATCTGGGACTTATTTATCTTCTACAATTGAAACTTTGTAACCTGGAGCAGAGCCAAGCTTTCTGCTTGCACAGCCATTGAAACTTTATTGCCTTAAGCAGAGGCCTGCTGGCCAAAGTGTGTGGAAAGCTTGGCTTCCTCCATCGCCAGAGGCAACCCAAGCCTCCCTCCTGCTTTCTCTGTAGCCATAGCCATCTTGGTTGGTTTAATTTACATATTAGTGTGGCTGGTGGGTGTAGCGGAGATAAGGTCAATTTGCATATTACTCTTTTATTAGATAGAATACACACACACACACACACACACACATATAAAGAGAGAGAATATATAACTCTACAAATAGTATTTTCACTCAACATTACATTTTTTAAACATCCATATACTAAGCAGTAGGTATAATTCTAATTTACTCATTTCCTCTTAGTGAGCTTCAGATATGGCTTCTCTCTGGCAATATGATGCTCACAACATACTGCAACAGCATATGTCCAAGGAGCACTCACTGCAATGGACTCATCAGCTACCTCATTCTGTTCCTTATACTCTAGCAAATGCCACCCTAAATCATACTAGCTTTTTTGGCCGCCATTCCACACTGGTGACTCATTCTGGGCTCATGCCAACAATAATTCTCAAGTATTTTTTTTACCTGTATCCCTGTTAAGCCCTGGCATTTTCAACCTTCATTTTAACAGTTATTATTTTATTCAACTATAGGACATTACATTTGTACCCATTAAGTTTTATTTGTTTCAGCCTGCTGAAAATATTTGGTTCTTGATTCTTTCAATGTACTGGAATTCACTTGGACATTACATAATCTGTGCACTATATTTGTCTTCATCAAATTCATTGATTAAAATCTACTCTGTGGTCTGAATCAGGAGCTTTGTGCTATACTCACAGACACATTTTTTTTCAAACTCATACTTATATTTTCAAAAAGTCAGTCGAGTCATAAGGTCAGACTCTCTGACTCTATAAATCCATCTAAATGTGATAGTATAACCTCACATTTCTTCATCTTGACAACAAGGATATCATGGAAAACTTGGTCAAATATCTTTCTAAATTTCAGATAGACTATATTTTTTTCTGTAACCTTAACAAATAAAAAAATGGAGCTATTTACTGATAGTATATTCCCAACGATCCTATATTAGATTTATTTTGCTGTGCCCCTTTACAATGACTCTCCATCTACCTTTTAAATAGTTAAGTTTTAGAATTTTGCTTAGTATTTAAAATTGACATACTGTTTTACAGATGGAGGGATTCACTTCTTTTTCTCTTTAACAGGAAATGAACTTCATTGTAGAAAAGATATGGCAGGTCAATGTTCCTCCTGGCAACTAGGAAAAAACACACATAAATTATAAAGAATCTTATGTTTAAATACAGTGGTACCTCGAGATACGAGTTTAATTCGTTCCGTAACCTTGAGGCGTGGGAAACTATGAGATGCTCGAGTTGCAATAAAATGGTGGGTCTTGTGCAGCCGGCCGATCCGCGCGATTACTCCTATCTCAAATGTTGCTCGTATTTCAAAGCAAAAATCACTCGCTCGGCAGCTCATATATCAAAAATCTTGTATTTTAGGGCACTCGTATCTCAAGGTACCACTGTATATTAGAAATCTGTGGAGTCACTGAGGACTAGAACTACAATTTCATATTCTAACAAGCCTTTGCTGGAAGAGTCGACAATTACCAGGCATTTTCTTTCCTGGGGTCATTTAACAACATTGAAATCAGCACAAGGATTGAGACTGGCTATCAAAGAGGGACAATCATGGGAAAAGAGAAGGAAGTTGTGAAGTCAGAGGCTTCATAGCTGCTGCCATGTATTAGGAATGAGAGAAGTCCCAGTTTTTGCCATGGGTCCATTGTGATCTGAGGCAGCATGAGAGACTAAACTGGAAAAGCAGATTTATATTCAAAACCTGCAATGGTGCAAATTGAACCCTTTGAGTATGTCAATGCTAAGGAGATAGAGATCCACAAGTAACTGAAAAATACTCTAACGCAGTCTGAACACAGACCAATTCAGGACTAGATTGAAGTGGGGTGCCCTTCAAACTTCCTTCCTCACAGAATACGGTAAGAACCTTCTCTAATGAAAATAGCATCATCTACACTCTCCCTGGTTCTTTTATATACATTGCCTGTCATAAAATAGAAAATAGCTAGGTACATGTAGAATTAGAAAAACGTAACTAATAAACAAAAGGGGAAAAAAAAGAAAATAATTCAGAGATTAACCAAAATAAACACTTAAAAAATACTTTTATGAAACAATCAACAAAATAGAAAGGTAAGCTACAGAATAGGAGAAAATATTGCAAACCATGTATATATGATAAGAGATTAATATACAAAACACATAAAGAATTAACACAAATCAATAACAAAAAAGAATCCAATTTAAAAAATGGGCAGAAAAATTGAACAGACATGTTCCAAAGAAGACAAACAAATGGCCACCAGGTACATAGAAAGATACTCAGCATCACTAAGTCCTGCTGTTTTTTACAACATGGGGGGATCTTGAGTGTATTGTTAAGTGAAATAAGTTAAACAAATAAAGACAAATACTCTAATCACTGAGAAGAGTTTAATCGCTAACATGTACAGGGAACTCATACAACTTAATAAAAAGATAAACAACCCAATCAAAAAATGGGCAACCGACCTAAATGGATATTTTTCAAAAGAAGACAGGAAGGCAAAGAGGCATATGAAAACAAGCTCAAAGTCACTAATCATCTGAGAGATGCAAATCAAAATGACAATGCAGTACCATCTCACACCTGTCAGAATGGCTATCATCAACAAACCAATGAACAGCAAGTGCTGGCGAGGATGTAGAGAAAAAGGAACCTTCCTGCACTGCTAGAGGGAATGCAGACTAGTGAAGCCACTGTGGAGAACAGTATGGAGTTTCCTCAAAAACTAAAAATGGAGCTCCCATTTGACTTAGTGATCCCACTTCTAGGAATACATCCCAAGAAACTAGAAACATCAATTAGAAAGGATATATGCACCCCTATGTTCATAGCAGCACAATTTACAATAGCTACAATTTGGAAACAGCCTAGGTGCCCATCAGCAGATGAGGTGATCAGAAAATTATGGTACATCTACATAATGGAATTCTATGTTGCCACAAAAAAGAAGGAATTCCTACCATTTGCAGCAACCTGGATGGAACTGGAGAGCCTTATGCTAAGTGAAATAAGCCAGTCAGAGAAAGATAAATATCACATGATCTTACTCATTTATGGAATATAAGGAACAACATAAACTGATGAACAAAAACAGATCCAGAGACAAAGAAGCATCGATCAGACCATCGAACCTCAGAGGGAAGATAGGAGAAAGTTGGGGTAAGAGGAGAGATCAACCAAAGGACTTGTATGCATGCATATAAGCCTAACCAATGGACACAGACAACAGGGGGTGGGGACATGAATGGGGGTTTGTGGGGAGGAAATGGGGGAATAAGGATACATATGTAACTCCTTAATCAATAAAGAAATTAAAAACAAAAAAAGACAAATACTCTATGATATAACTTATATGGGGTTGGGCAAAAGTAGGCTTACAGTTGTTCAAATGGAAAATAATACAATAATTAATAAATATAATACAAGAATAAACTCTATTTTGCATACTCACCATGAAGTTGCTTCTAATATTTCAAACCTACTTTTGCCCCATCCTGTATATGAAATCTAAAAACACAGATAGTAGAATTGTGGTTACCAAGAACTGGGAGTTGGTTTGACATGGGGAGAGCAAAAGGGATCCAGGGTACAAACTTGCAGCTATAAAATGTATACTTTCTGAGGATCTACTGTACAGCATAATGATTATAGCTAATAACACTGAATTATATACTTAAAAGTTTCTAAGAGACTAGGTTTTAAATGTTCTCACCACACACACACAAAAATTATGTAACATGAGAAAGGTGTAAGATAACACTAGTGGTAATCATTTTGTGGTAATATATAAGCATATCAAATCAATAAGTTATCTACCTTAGACTCACACAATGTTATTTGTCAATTATATCTTAACAAAGCTGGAAGAAATGAATGAGTACTTTTCAAATGCACATGAACATCTACCAAAATAGATACAGAATCACAAAGTAGTCTCAAGAAATTTCAGAGGACTGAAATCAAATAAAATATATTCTCTGATCACACTCCAATGACAATGAATCACAATGAAGTAAGAGCAATAATAACTAGCATGTGCCATGCAGCTAAAGCAGGGCTTAGGGAAATTTTTCATCTCTAAATAGATATATTAGGGGGAAATTTGAGAATGAGTGATCTAAGCTTCTAACTCAAGAATCTATTTAAAAAATAGCAATATTAAACCTAAAGGAAGTAAAGGGAAATCTATAGTAAAAGCAAGAGCAAAAATCAATAAACAGAAATGAGACATAGATAGAAAATTAACAAAGCCAAAGCTCTTTCTTTGAAAAGATTAATGGATGTCATCAATATCTAATAAGATCAATTTAGGAAAAAGAGAGGTAGAGAAAAAGGGACAGAATGAATACAAATGACCAATATTAGGAATAAAAGACTGACTTTGTAACAAATCTTACACATTAAAAGTACAATAATGGACTATTGGAAGCAACCTCATGCTAATGAATTTGATAACATAGATTACATGAGGAAATTTTTTGAAAAATAGTATTTACCAAAACTTATCTAAGAAGTAATAGGAAATCTATTAGTCTAATATCTGTTAACATAATTGAGTTAATAACCAAAAGCATTTCCTCAGAGAAAATTCCAGGCCCAGATGTCATCCCTGATAAATTCTATCATAAATTTAAAGAAGAAATATTACCATTCCTACACACACTTTCTAGAATCAGAGGAGGAAATACTTCCCAACTCATTTTATGCAACCAGCTTAACCTGATACAAAAACATGACAAGACAAAAAAATTACAAGCTGATATTCCTCATGAATATCAATGAAAAGCCTTCTATAAATTATTAGCAAAGTGCATCCAGCAATGAATAAATGGATAATACATCAGGACCAAGTGGGCACTCCATAGTTGCAGTCCTCTCTCTGCATGTTCTAGACTGTAGCTTCCTTCAATCTTTAATGCCAACCACAGAGGTTGCAATTTCTAATTTGGGGATACCTCAAGGTCACCTTTTTGGTGATACTCTATTCTCTGTTTAAAATATACAGCATGGCCCGTTTCCTAATTAAACCCTAACTGATAAGCAATTACAGAAGAAGGTATACTTTCCTTTGTCTTTGATACTTAGCATGTAATTCTTCCTCTACCCCAAATACCATCTACTGCCTCTATTCCAACGTCCTCATACACAGAGCTCACCAGCTAAAATCTACATCTCCCTTTGAATTCAGCTTCAAGGGCACGGTCTCAGGAAGTCCTTCCTTCCTAATAGTCCATAGCTCCCTGTGTGTGCTCTCATCATTACCTTAACCACACTGAATTGCCTATTAACTTGTTAGTATAGAGAAAGATAAATAGATAGATGACAGGTAAATATATATTTCTATATCTCTATGTCATAAGTATAGATAATCTATATAGATATACAGATATATTCTAGAATATATAGACATATTATCTAAAATAACTAGAGGCCCGGTGCACAAAAATTCATGCACTGGGGGGGCCCATAAGCCCCGGTCTGCTCCTTCTTGCAATCTGGGACATCTCAGGGAGGGTCCCTAGACCTGGCAGGCAATTAGAGCCTACTGGGGCTTTCCTTCCCCTGGCTGCCAGCAGCTGGTCTCACCCCACTGCTGCCACTGCTTGCCATCTGTGCGGCACTGCCCCCACCCCTCCTCTGCCATCAGTCGCCTCTCTCTACAGGGGACAGGCATGGGGTGCGATTGCTTGGCTGGCCAGGGCCTCCCTCTGTAGGGCAATTGCTGGCCACTCCACCCACCTGCCACAGCGCAGCAGCAGAGTAGCCTGGGCCTTCCTCTTTTTTTTTTTTAAATAAGAGTAATGTTTACTGAGAAATACAGGACTGAGTACTATGAAGGGGTTACCAGAATGGACATGCACCCCACCCCCGCCTCTGCCACCCCCAACACCCAGATCCTACAGTACCTATAAGTTACACGCAGCAGCCATAACTGCTGAATATCTGTTCATAACAAACAATAGCATACTTATACTATATCAATCGAGTGATTATAGAAATCCATTTATATATTGCTTGTATAAAATCTTTTTTTTAAATATATATATATTTTTTAAAAAATATAAAAACATGTGCAGTTGAAAGCCTTGCCAGGACAGCCAGTCTGTAAACATTCAGTGAGTATGTGCTTTGGAAGGGTGCCCATGCCTCATGCCCACAGCAACTCCATCAGAGTCAGCGAGGGTGCACCCTGGCTGCCACTTTGGGCAGGACTGAGCTGGACCACAGTGGGTGGGTAAAGCAGGGCGTGGCACTGTGCCCTGCTCCAGCCTTGCATCAGAATCAGGGTCATGCCTGGGTGCAGGCAGATTGCAGTTTCACTTTGAGTTCCATCCTCAGCCTAATTTTGGTTGCAACCCATGGCTTTTCCTGGCTGCTCAGAGGTCCTTTGGGTGGGTGTCCTGGCAGAGAGGCCAGAGAAGTGCCCACAGCTGCCTGGTTGGGCATATCTCTGGCCCAGAGCCTCTGTCTTGCTTACTGCAAGCCTGGCCCCAGGCAGAACAGGCCCCCCTCAGGACTACTTTGGTCTCAGTGCTTGGTCCTGGGTTTCATCAGCCTGGGTTTCTTCCCCTGGTGTGGCTAATCTGAGTTTCACAAAACAGCCCAACCGATATTGGCTGTGCTGAGCTTCATTGAAGAGTTTTTCATGCAGGAAGGAAGAGCTTTCTGGGAACAACTTTTTTGCTGGAAACCAGTTCCAGCATGTCATAATTACAAGAGTTTCATCAAAAGATTGGTGAAGCTTAGGGGGCTCAACAAGAGCTGAGCCACATATGTAATTAGCTGTTGGAACAGCTAAAGGGCACTTCTCCCAAATCTGAATAGGATAAGCGTTTGCTGCTAGACAGCTCAGGGCATCTTAAATCTGCATGTTATTGCCTCCTGTTGGCCAAACACTTGAACAGCTGTAGGCTAGTCCCCAAACTGACAATGCTTCTGTACCCTACCTATCCTTTGAAGCTTCTGTACCCTACCTATCCTTTGAAACCTTACCCTTTGAAGTGTATTATCTCCACCTTGTCTTAGGAAAAAAATGTGTTAATAAATAGCACAGGGTATTTAGACAAGGGTAGTCTTTCAGCTCCTTTAGCTGAAGATCCTCTGACCACCAATGCCTTTCAAAATTATCTTTCATCTTTTGACTCCTTCTCAATCTACCCTTTCTCCAGATTGTAGCAGCCTTTGTAACATTGGGACAAGAATCCCAGAACCTTTTCATCCCTCTCCTCATCTCCTCCTCCTCCTCCTCTTCCTCCTCCTAGCCCATTGTCACTTCTTCTCTAGCTGCTCCAGCAGTGGGTTGCCTCTGAGTCAGCAGTCTTAACTGCTGTTGGTCCTGACAATGCTGGTTGAACATCAGAATGAGCTCCTCAATCTGGGTTTTCAGCTCTGCATTCATGGGCTCCAGCTGCTCAGATTCCCACTGCAGAAACTCCGTCTGCTCCTTCTTCTTGTTCCAGCATTAGGCTGCCACCCCTTTTTTTTTTCTTTTTTCATTTTTTATGTTTTTACTACTTTTATTTATTTTTTTTGCTTTTATTTATTGTTTAAAGTATTACATATAGTAGTACAGATATCTCCTTTTTTTTCCCCATTGACCTTCCCCCAGCTTCCCCTACCCGCTGTCGCATGCCCTCATCCCACCCCACCCCTCAGTGTCCGCTGTCCCTTGGTTGTGCTTATATGCATGCATACAAGTCCTTTGGTTGATCTCTTTCCTCCCCTTCCCCAACACTCCTCTGCCTTCCCACTGTAATTTGACAGTCTGTTCATTGCTTTAATTCCTCTGTATCTATCTTTTTTTCATCATGTTATAAGTTATTTTATTCTTTTCCTCGTGACTTTTCTTCTACTCCTCATTCTCATCTAGCTCACTTTTCACAGGTTGAGGCCTCTTGCCCAGTTTACCTCTTAGGAAGTGCCAGGGGGGTGATCATGGCGCCAATGTTGCGTATGTCAGCATATTTCAGCTCCTCTGCAATCAGGGCTGAGCTGGGGAGTCCAGTTAGGGGGCTGAGTTCTGGCCAAGAGCCCACAAACCCAAAGGGTCCAGGATCTGCCCAGGCATCATAGCAGGAGGAGTGGCAGTCCAGCGCACCCCACAGGCTGTGGTGGAGTGGCCTGGGCCTCCTTCCTTTTGGCATTGTGGGGCGAAGGCAGTCCCCTGACTAATCACATGGCACCTGCCTTGGCTGGCCTGGTGCCATTGCATGTCAGCGTGGTCATCTGGAAGATCATCTGGAAGGTCATTTGTTGTTCAGTGGTTTGATTTGAATATTATGCTTTTATTATTAAAGATTATATATATATAGGGAGTCACAAAAAATGTATACACACTTTGAATGATTATAAAGTCAGTGTTTATTAACATACAGTTCATTTTCAAAATTTAAAAGAATCTATGGAAACCAATAATTTTTTTGTTAATGCCTGTTTTCAAACTGCTGACCATTCTGATCCAGGCACCGCTAATAATGCAAAGCGATAGAATCACAAACATCAAAAATCATTTTTTTTTTGGTATTTGGCGCCCTTAATTCATAAACTGTTGTTTTTTTGTGCTGTAAACTTTATATACCCCCATGAAAAAAATCTAGTGAATAAATTTTCTTTGTTCAAAGTTTAGTCTGGCTTCACCCATTATTTCAAATCAGTTAAACCTGAGAAACAGAGAAAATTAAGTGAGTGATCAGCTGTTGAAGTGTGTATACATTTTTGGGATACTCTGTGTCCCGCCAAAAATCTATATACACTTTGAATAATTATAAAGGCAGTGCGTATACTTCCAGTGTGTTTTCAAGTTTCCAGTAGCATTTTAGAAAGAATTTCCTTTGTTCAAAGCTTAATCTGGCTGAAAAGGAGAAACATCAATTGAGCTATCGGCTGTGAAAGTGTGTATGTGTGTTTTGGGGATACCCTGGATATAATAGTCAGGAGATCTCAAAGTCCTTCACATATCCTGGCGTTTGATAGGGCACAGGATGTTGAATGTACAGAAGGAGTAAGGAAAGACTTGCTCCCAACTCTAGATCTCAGGCCTTTGGAAATGCTACAATATTAAATACCTGGATTCATTAGGCTTGTGCCTTATATAGCTAATTCAGAAATCAGGCTTTCCGAGACATAGAATTGCTAATTCATTAACAGTTTTATGTTAGCATTTGAAATATGCCTGTTATATAGCTTTGTGCAATATAAAAATACCCACCAATATGAATGTTCAAACAAAAAGCCCACAATCACAGCCATAATTACAATAAAATGAATGAGATCAAAATTAATTTCTACTCACGGAGCATCAACTGTTCATCAGTCTGGACCGATGGGAAGGCACTGGCTATTCCCCAGGCTGCACAGGCACCAGACGAGCTGTCAGTTACTGACCTGCAGCAGGGCCCTGCTCACCATCACGCTTGCCCTGCCACAGGGGAGGGAAGGGAGTCCAGCTAGAAAGGCTCTGGGCTTGGCGGCTGCTGGCTCAGAGCATGATCTGGCTGCAGAGGAAATGTTAGCCCAGCCCGAGTCCTTCCCTCTCCGCGAGGACCCCCTTAGCCACCTCTACCCAGTGACCTTATGCACCCTTGCTGCCTGTATGGCCTCCTTGACATGTGGGTGTCCTTGGGTCGTTCTTTTCCTGCTGAGTGCTTAGATCATGGCCCCCAAGCTCTCTTTCCTCACCTCACCTTCTCCAAAGAGGAATCTGTTAAGCAGTTAAAGACAATTGATGAAAGCACACTAAAGGGCCGCCATCAAGATGCTCAACAGAGGTGAGAGCCAAGGCAGAAAGAGATGAGAGAAGAGAGCAAAGGCCCCAGCCCAAAAGGCATCCCCTCCTCTATCAGACCCGCCCCGCACCGTTCAGATGCAGTATTTGTACTTGGATGTCGAAAATAACTCCTACAAATGCTATCCCCAATATAGATTAGGCCTCAATCTTATTTCCCCCCACACACACACACACAGATATAATACTTACTAGTACTGTAGCCTTCTAGTGTATAATGCGTTGTATGTTTACTTCTGTAATAGCTTTTCTTTGTAAACTCTAAGCGTCATGAAGACATAGTCTATCTGTTTGTCTGTCCTGTACTTTTAGGCCTGGCACATAGTAAGTCCTCAGTATTTGCTGAATAAATGGATGGATGTGTGAGGTTCTAAGGGATCCTTGCAGCACAGCCTTAGTGGGGCCTTTAATGGGAAGTTCTGAGAGGTTAATTGGGGTACAGATGTGGTTGAGGGGCCCTTTTGGGGAGACAGCTTTCCTTCCTAGCCTCAAGAGTGTCCGGGGTTAGGTGCAGATGAGATATATTAAAGATCTAACTACCCGAGGATTTTCCCAAACTTGTGACGCATAAAGCCTTAAAAGCAGAGATAGTTAAGTTTCTTTTTAGTTTATATATCCCAGGCCACAACAGGGAAAGAGGTAAGGATTCAGGGTAGAAGCTCAGGTAAAGAATAAAGAAAGCACACTTGCTTGGAACATCCCTTGTATACGTTAAGATCCTGCATTTGAAGCATGGAATATAGGAGATTTGACTTCTCCAACTAAATTTATTTATCCAAATAAAACAAGTTTCTTGAAGTTTTACACTGCAGGGCCTTCCTTAAATCACTTTATTTAATCTTTGTTTATTCCCATAAAAAGTATTCTATCCAATAAAGAGGAAATATGCTAATTGACCCTTACACAGTCACAAAGATGGTGGCACCCACAGCCAATAAGGAGGGAATATGCTAATTGACTGCCATCCCTTCAAAGATGGCAGCACCCACAGCCACAAGATGATGGCACCCAGTCCCCTCAGCCCCGTTGGGGTGTCAGGCACACGGCAAGGCTAGGTCTACCACCAGGCAGGCATGGCCACTCTGCACACCTGCCACCAGGGTCCCCAGTTACCTCAGACCCCCAGCCACCCAGGGCCAGCCCAAGGCACAGGCAAGCCTCGGATATTGGCTGCCCAGCCATCCAGGGCTGGCCCAAGGTGCAGGTAAGCCTTGGGTGGCTCAGGTAACCAGGGCAGCAGAGATATGATGTGGCATCACCTCACCCTGATCACTGAGTCACCTCCCACCCCTGAAGGCTCCCAGACTATGAGAGGGGGCAGGCCAGGCTGAGGGACCCCTCCTCCAGTGCATGAATTTTCACACACTGGGTCTCTAGTTTATGTATAATTATCTATGTAATATCTATTATATATGTACTCATTTCAATATAACTTAAGTATTTCAACTACCTTTACCTCAAGGTATTTCTATGGGCTCAGAAGCCAGAGATGTTCGAGGAAGAACTTAGCCTGGACTCAGACAGGAGCTCCCCCAGATTATTAGAAGCACCCGACAATTCAGGGGCTGCCTGCCACTGCCGTTCCCATGGAAACAGACATTGCATCGCAGAAACGTAGACTGTGAGAGCTTAAACTAATCATTGTAGCACAAAAGATAAAAAATAACATCCTATTTTCTTCTCATAGTGTGGAAATGGTGATTAGGTTCATGGACCCTGATCCCTTTTCCTGGGGTGAGGTTTTCGTTGAAATAGGGATAGACTTACATCGTATTAAAACTTTTTTTTTGTACCTGTTCATTGCAAGCTACACCAATACCATTTCCCACCAACACTTCAAAACTCAGTAAGACCCCAATCCAAGAGGTAAGGAGGAATTAGAATGTTAGACCAAGCAGCCTGAATGTACCATTTATTTTGTACCCTATACTATACGCATTGCTCAAGAGGGAAGCCTGTTACCTAATGTGCAAGTCTTCATGTTGTTTGTGTTCATTAAGTCAGAACTCTTCGGGAATGCTCATTTTTACACAACACCTATAACTTCTCAGTGTCTTCATGTGCTTTAACCAAGCCATTAAGATTATAGATAAAACTTTGATCTGGCCAAACATTGGGGCCTCCCTGAACATACTGTACATTAAGAGTTTAATTGTACTTACTAGTCTCTGACTCTGATTCTAAAAGGAATACACTGGAGTTTATGGATAAAATATGGTTTATAGACAAGCTTAACTAGCCAACATCTGCACTGCATAACATGAAAGGTTTGTCATTTATTTCTACTAATGCCATTTATATAAGGAGTAAAATAAGTCATGCAGACCACCTCGCTGACCCTAATTTCATAGACTGAACAAGGGACAAATTGTAAATGTGTGTTTCAATCAAGGGAATAGAATTCTCTGGAATAAAGTTACTTCAAATCTAAGAGTAAGGTTGCAGCATTCTTTTCCACTGAATTGTGAAAAGTAGATCAGCTTCTGGTGCCTTGGGTGCAACAAGAGAAAACACAACACAACTTGTTTTTATTTAGATAAGAAGAAAACTCATTTATTTACTCTTTCCCTCACCCCAACTCCAGTTCACGCACACATCCTTTAAACCACCACCAACCAATCCTTGACACTCACCCCCACCAGCAACAGTGACTATGACCTCCATCTCTCTTTACTACTGAACCTCACTCAGGCAGCTATAGAATTGACAAATATTCTGTATTAAGAAAGTGCTGCCCTAGCCAGTTTGGTTCAATGGGTAAAGCGTCGGCCCTGGACAGAAGGGTCCCGGGTTCAATCCTGGTCAAAGGCACATACCTCGTTACAGGCTCGATCCCCAGGCCGTAGTCAAGTAGTGTGTGAGGCAAGCAATTGATGTGCCTCTCTCACATTGATGTTTCTCTTTGTGTGTCTCTCTCCCTTCCTTTCACTCTCAATTTAAAAAAAAAATCAATGGAAAAATATTTTCCGGTGAGGAGTAACAACCAAAAAAAGTGCCCTTTTTAGTTTATTTTCTTTTTCTAATTATTTATGTTCATATATATCCTTAACCTATTGAACAGTTTGGTCTACATTATAGTACATGTTCTTTGCAATGTAGGAGAAATATCTAATTTCTATCTAGCACTATAGAATTCATAAAACACATAAATATATCCACTTATTATATTATCAAATGTTAGATAAGCAATTGGTGCTTTAAAAGACTTAAAATTCTGGTCCATTTCTCTATAAATATTTAAGAATATCCTCTGTAATAAGAGAGGAATATGTTAATTTTCCATTACACTGTGAGGTGTAATGACCGATTACGTAATGACCAGATCACAGATCTGCAGGAGCGGGCGGGGGGGTGGTAGTGTTGGGGGGGTCAGTGAATTACAAGCGGGCAACAGAGAGCTACAAGAGGGGGCAGGGCAGCAAACTAGGAGGGAGGGGAAGGGTGATGGGGAGAGCTACAGGAGGGTGGGGCAGCAGACAGAGAGCTACAGGAGGGAAGCAGCCAGCTACTGGCTACAAACAGGCTGTGGAGAGCCACAGGAGGGAGCAGGGCAGCAAGCTATGAGTCAGGGGGCTACAGGAGGGCAGCAGCGACCTACTGGGCACAGATTCATGCACAGGGCTACTAGCTTTAGTAACATTGGAAGAACTGGCTGGGGTTTTGATATGGGCTAGGAACACATTACTACTTCCTCATTTAAAATAATGAGATATGAGCTCCTGGTATTAAAAAAAATTTTCAAGAATGGCAAATATTTCAAAATGTTCACTGTGTACATTATTAAATAAATAATTTTTGTTTTTTATAATTTTCTGTTTTAGAGCACTTCCACATTAAATGATTACTTTAGAATTATAAAAATAATGTGTGTTTTTTCAATGTATAGGACAAAAGCTTTGAAATAATTTTCACTTGTACTGTTGCCTGTACATATTATTGGTGTTGTTATTCTGGAACTATTGTGTGTATGAGGGAAAGTAAGTTTAACACATTTTTGTAAACACTCTAGCCCTGAATTTGAATTTGGAGCATCGCTATAAACTCTAGTTTTAAATTCTAGTTTTGTTCATGAAAAAAGCCTAGTAATGCCAAGACCGGTTTGGCTCAGTGGATAGAGCATCAGCCTGCAGACTGAAAGGTCCCAGGTTTGATTCTGGTCAGGGGCATGTACCTTGTTTGCGGGCACAATTCCAGTAGGGGGCATGCAGGAGGCAGCTGATCGATGTCTCTCTCTCCACAACGTTTCTGACTTTCTATCCCTCTCCCTTCCTCTCTGTAAAAAAATCAATAAAATATATTTTTTTAAAAAAGCCTAGTAATAAGAATAACCAGGGAAACCTGAGAAGCTTTGGTGTGCATACTAGGGTCTCCAAATACTCCAAAAACTATTAGGAAAAGACATACTACCCACAGACATACACAGTTAACATATATGAAAAGGAGAGGTACAGATGAGAAAAACCCACATATCTAATAAACATGAAAAGATGTCCAACCTTAATCAGGAATATATGAAAAGAATAACATTTAATACTCATCAATGAGGGAAAAAATTCAATTGACAATAAGAAATGGTGGCAAAGGTATGAAGCAACGGAATTCTCACACGTGGCTGGTTTTGATTTAATAATTTAAAAAGCTTATTGAGATACAATTTACATATTCTACAACTCACCCATTTGAAGTGTAAAACTGAAGAGTGTTTAATATACTTACAGATTACGCAACTACCACCACAGTCGATTTTTGGACATTTTTATCACCTTAAAATAACTCCGTAACTTTTAGCTGTCACTCTCCTGTCCTTGCAGCCTCCCCTTCTGACCCAACTACTCATCCACCTTGTCCCTGTGCATTTCACTTTCTGGACATTTTATAGATGGAATCAAATATATGGAATTTTGTGACTGGCTTCATGGTTGTAAAATGTATCAATACTTCATTGTTTTTTTTGTGACCAACTAATATTTCCTTTCATATATATACCTCATTTTGTTTATCTATACATCTATTGATGGACATTTGGGGGGGAGAGGGAGGTTTACCTTTTATTTGATAAACTGGCTATTATGAATAATGCTGCTATAAACATGCACATGCAAGTCTTGTATGAACATGTTTTTATTTCTCTTTTGTACATATCTAGGAATGGAATTGGTAGGTCATAGGGTAACTCTACGTTTAATCATTTGAGGAAGTGCCACACTGTATTGACAAAGAGAGGCTGCACCATCTTACAATCCCACCAGCAATGTATAAGGGTTCCAATTTATTGGCATCCTTGTCAACACTTATTATCTGACTTATTGATTCTAGCCTATATATATATATATATATATAATTAATCTAATTACTCATACCAATTAATCTAATTGGCTAATCAGATGCTAATCTATGTATCACTGGGACACAGTGAGGTAGGGGCTGAGGCAATCTAACTGAACTTTTCTTTACAGGGAACAATTTCAGAATCAGAGAAGCATTCCCCCCTACCGATTACTCATAGGAAGAATGAGAAAAAATCAAACCCTGCTGCAAAAGCTACCTCCAAGAGAAATAAACACACGCATGCATACTCAGCTTGAATTTCCTCTGCATATTTGCAAACATGATTCAATATATCTATTGATATACTGTTCTTGTTAGTTGTCATCCATTTTGACCCAAAATTGGGAATTTTAAGCTTGCTGTTGTCTAGGGATCCTCTCCACACCTGCATAGAACATCCACCCCAGAAATTTCCATTTTTTCTCATATGCTCAGTAATAAAAATTAAAAAAAAAAAATAGGTATTCTCCTGACTGCATTCAGCAAAAATCTGAAAGCTTCGGGTATGGGCAGTCTCTACACAGCCAAATGAAGCATTGAAGGGGATCGTCACAGATTTTTAAAAACACTCACAAGGGAATGTCCCATTTGCAGTTGAACTGTGACAAATAAATCCTTTTCTAAATGTCACAATCTTAGACTTAATGGGGTGGAACACATGCAAAATGGATAGGGAAAGCAACCAATTCTACCTCCCTCGGAACCAATACTCCCTCCCCCCCCCCTAACAATTGAGGCATAAATACATACTTTGCAAAGATTATTTAGAAAGCTCAGATGCACACAGATAAAATGTGGCTCGCCATGCAAAATACTATTTGGCAAACTTGCTGCTGGGTAACACAGCACAGCCAGAAATAGCTGTACGGTTGAATGATCAGTAATTCATCACCAAAAGACAGACCAAAAATTGCCCAGCCATATAGCATTCTAAATTTAACTACTAAAAGAACAAAAAGACCATAGCTTTTAAAAAAGATAGAGGAAAAGAAATAATAAAATTCATTGTTTGCATGGCCCTTGGTGAGCTTGAGCAAACCCACCATTTCCCAAGAGCATAAGTTGTAGTTGTTTATGTTTTTGAGACTGTAGGTAAAATTCATAGAAGAGTCAGCAAAAGATTCATGAGAGAAAGAGCCAAGCTCGCTGTCCTGTTGATTTTGTATTCTCAAAACTACATACCAAGTGTGGTACAAATTAGGTGCTCAGTAACTATATCTCCCCATTCGTATTTTTAACTTAAAGCCAGACATGGTCTGTCCTCTGCCACACTCTTCCCCAACATCTCCATTTCTGCCCTCTCTGCTTCAGCTACATTCACAGCCTGCTGGTAGCCAGGCCTGTGAGCACAAGCCCATCTCAGGGTCACTGCGCTCACTCTACTTGCAGAAACTATGTGGCTCCTCTCAACCATTCAGATGTCTTTTTCTCAGAGAGGCATCCCTCAACAGCCCCTCTAAAAGATCAATGCCCTCCCACCCACCAAATTACTCAATCTCTTTATCCTACTTCATTCTTAGACACACTTATCACTCTCCATACTATACTGCTTATATTTTACATTAAATACCCCCACTGTGATGCTAGTTTCATGAGGGCAGAGACTTTGATTTGCTAACTGAAAGTCTTTGAAAACTAAATATCTGGCACAAACATTGGTTGAATGATTGCAAAGGACTACTAGACTTAAATTACTACCTGAAACTAATACAGTATTGAATGTCAACTGTAATTAAGGGGAGGGGGGGATTTAAACATTACTTGAATGAATGAGTAAACCTTTCTGTATCACTATATTTCAGGGGAACTCTATAAACTGCATGAACTTAGATTGCATTTTTTAATCCAACCTAAGAATCTCTTCCTATTGATAGCAGATTTAATAATGAACATTTGTGAGATCATCAATAAAACTGGATTAATTTTGCCATCTTATTTTTAACTATGCAATTTATTTATTTTTCTTTTTTATCCTTTCCAAAATTTTAGGTAAATTGAAATTTTTATTTTCTTTCCCCCGTTTGTTTGAATGTTAAAGTTCTTGTTTTATTTTTTTCTTTCTAAATTAATTTATTCTGTTTTTCTACAGATTGCAAGAGCAATACATGACTATTTTATTATTGAATATATGATACAACCCAAAGATGTGATAGTAATCAGAATTCTAAGGTGACCCCCATTTTCCCAACCCCTGGTGTTTATGCCCTGGATAATATCCTCCTGAGTATAGGCAGAACCTGTGAATATGATGCAATAATCACTTGTTGGATTTGGTTGCATTAAATGGCAAAGGTAATGGGATAGTCACTCTAGTGATTATGTGACATTATGTAAGAGTCTGTCTTCGTGGTCTGAAAAAAAAATCATCTAGTCAGCACAGAGAAGTAAACTGCCATGTTGTAAAAGGGCTAGGACCTGGGAAAATCCTCCAGGAGCTAAGAGTAAACTCTGGCAAACATCCAACAAGAAAAGGGGACCTCAGTTGTACAACCACAAGTAACTACATTCTGCCAATTATCTGAATAAGCTTGGAAGAAAACCCCAAGCTCCGAGTGAGAATGCAGCTGAGTGATATTTAAGATTTTGGTCTTGTGAGATTGAGCACGGAACCCAGATACTCAGACTTCTGATCTATAAAATGAATCCATAAAACAAATAGATGGTTCTTGTTTCAATTATAACTAATAATCATCAACATCTATAATGTTTTCGGCCTGAGCAATGGGAGGGATAGAGCTGTGATTAATCAAGATGGGGAAGAATGTAGAAGATGGATTGGTACACATCTTCTCATCCAATAGGCAAGATATGGGGGCAACTCTAAGAAAGATGACACAGAATCCTCACAAAACTGGAAGAAACAATGAGGAACAAATAAGTGCCTATTGTAAAATTCTACCCATAAAACTTTCAGAAAGATACCCATCCATCTGTTTCTCCATTGCTCACTCAAAAAGTTGATCCCTAACTAAATAATAGACATATTTTCTCAAACAAATGGAAATATATTGAAGTGGAATGTCAAATTGATACTGAGTTTTCTTAATCCTTAAGCAAATATACTTCTCTACCCATAGACTTAGTTTCCTCTAATTTGTTCTCAGAAATTTTTTTCCTATTTTGTCTTTTAGAGAACATTTGCATGTTGTATGCTGTACATGCTTGGAGGCAACCACCCTGATATTGGCCAAAGGACAAATGCTTCCTGTTGGCGGTCCTAGCAGAACTATCAAACTACCTACAGGTCTAAACAGCAGCTGCCTCATCCTAACTTGCAGTCAACTCCACACCCCTGTGACCTTCTGGAAATGATGCAGCACTACCCCTTCCCAAAATATAGAAAACTAGAGGCCTGGTGCATGAAATTCATGCACAGGTAGGGTCCCTAGGCCTGGCCAACAATTGGGGCCACTTGCTGGCCCTAGCCCCTACTGCCATCACCAGTTACCTTCCTCTGTGGGGCAACTGGGGGAACAATCAGGGAGCCCTCACTGGCACCCACCTTGGCTGGCCATGGGTGTAGCTACTGTGTTGAGCATCAGCCCCCTGGTTGTCAGTGCATGTCATAGTGACCTGTCACTCCACCAGTCATTCCACCTTTTGGTTGATTTGCATATTAGGCTTTTATTATATAGGATAGTCCTCAGGCATCAAAAGGCAGGTGCTAAATTTGTCATTGTGTAGCAAAGAATTTAACCTTGCCCAAAGAGTGGTCTTGCCTTTGCCCTTAGCTCCTGAGAAGTAAGCACTAAGGAATGTCCTATCTGAGAAGAGTGTCTTTGGCCAAATCAGATATTCTCACACCCTGATTTATGGTAGAAGCTTTGGGTCACTCAACTGGTGGATATCAGCTCAACTTCCAGGACAACTGGACACTGAGATTAACTGCCATGTCCACATAAGCAAGCCCTAATAAAAACCTGGGCATCGAGTCTTGATGTTACATAGGAACATGTAACACTATTTGCACAGTTGGCAATATTATGTGTGTAGTGTTCACATCATCACAAGTGAAATTAATGCCATCCGTGATTGTTGGGAGGATAGCTGAAAGCTCTATGTCTTGAGCTTTCCTGTATTCTGTGTTCTGTCCTTTGTGTCTGCCCTTGGATGACTTTAGTATGTTTTCTTTTGCTGAAATAGACTATAACCATGAACATAGCAGCTTTTAGGTAAATTCTGTGTGTCCTAGCAAATTATCAGAGCTTTTGAAATCAACTGTAAGTTTGGAGGTCCCCCAGAACCTAACTACAAACTTGCAGTTGATTTCAAAAGTCAGGGTAGTTTTGTGGGCTACTACCCTAATTCTGCAGGTAGGAAAATATAAACTACAAGTTATTTGCATAGAAACTTTTAGTTTTTATAAGAAACAGTAAAAGAATACTGTTATCTTAGAATACTCCTTTGGATGAAGTCCAAAAACAAACCTCTTACTTTTTAAATTTAGAACTTATCTTGTAAATATATATATCAGGCCTTGATTAGTTTTGAATTAATGTTGAAAAACAAATTCTTTTTTTTAATTTTTTTAAAAAATATTTTTATTGATTTCAGAGAGGAAGGAAGAGGGAGACAGAGAGAAACATCAAAGATGAGAGAAAATCATTGATCATTGCCTCCTGCACACCTTGATCCACTGGGGATCAAGCCCGCAACCTGGACATGTGCCCTTGACCGGTATCAAACCCAGGATCCTTCAGTCTGCAGGCCGACACTCTATCTACTGAACCAAACAAGCTAGGGTGAAAAACATATTATTATAATTTATTTTTATTTCTAAAATTATTAAGAACATGTAATATAAATAATAGATGAATTGACTAGAATGTAAACAACACCATCTGAAGCTACAGTATTTCAACTTTTAGAGTCCATCATTTGGGACATAAACAGAGAGTTATATTAGTATTTTGACCAGCTTACTTTTTAATCTTAAGAAGCAAATAACCCAAAAATACAATCTTATAGTGCAGAAGGATAACATGAGTGGATCTTTCTACTATTAATTTCAATTTTCTCAGTTTGATATACATTTCTAGGAATTATATCTACGTTTCTCAGAATGTTTCAAGTAATAGAATAAAATAACCCAAGAAAATATATTTTCCAGGATTATGAATCCAAATATGGATCTAAAGACAATAACTATCGTCAAAGATTCAAGGAGAACCTGGCTGGTGTAGCTCAGTGGCTGAGCATTGACCCATGAACTAGAAGGTAATGGTTTGATTCCCTATCAGGATACATGCCTGAGTTGCGGGATAGATTCCCTGCCCGACATGTAGGGGGTGTGCCAGAAGCAATCTATCAATGATTCTCTGTCAGCATTGATATTTCTAGCTCTCTCTTCCTCTCCCTTCCTCTCTCTGAAATCCACAAAAACCTTTTTTTAAATATTCAAGCAGGAACGAAATTTTTTGATTAGTACAAATGAAGGACACTGTTGATCTAAACTCACCAGCTTGGTATGAGATTGAGATCCTCAATACTGTAAATATTTTAAAGTGGGACATGAAACTCATATGATGAAAGTCTTTGATGTTCCATTTTATGTTTTAAAATGATGAGAGACCTATAGTAAGAAAGATGCCTTGCAAAAATAGAGAGGATATAAGAGAACAGTGAAGGAAATCTATAAAGACAGGGAGGGGGAAAAGGCTAAATGAATAGTTACCTTCATTTATGTTGGTTCTATTTCATCCTAAATCTTTTTTTCTAATAGCTAAAGATAAAGATTAAATATTGTTTAAGTAATCCACAAATAGTTTGGGGGATAATTGTTACTTTATGTCAGAACCAATATTATGATCACAGGTATTACTCTTTAAATCTATTACTTGAGTCAACTTCTCTCCTGGTATGAAGTACTTACATAGCAATATATCTTGAAAATAGAATAAATGTCAGTAAAAAAAAATCTCTTAACTTAAACCATATTATTATCTTTAATAATAATAATATAAATGATATTGGATTTATTAAATTGCTTTTCTTTATGAACATGAGTTTAAATGTCATTGGATAGCTAAGCTTAAGAAAAATAAGAAGAAAACAGGAAACTAATTAATTAGATCTGTATGTACTAAGTGTCAAATTAAGTGTTTCTAACACAGAAACAATTTTTATTTTCTAATAGCATTTTCATCCACAATATCTAAACAATTACCTCACTCATTAAAAGCCCTGTCAAGTGAAAAGCTTAGTGAGGTCTCAAGGTCTCAGAAAAATGCCTAAAACCCATGGCAAGTTCATAGACTACTCCCTTAAAACTCAAAATGTATGTCAAAAATACAGAACTCTAGTAGATACTCTCTGCGGGAGGAAAAAAGGTGAGGACAGATCACCTTGAGAAATAAAGTAGTTAGGGAAAGAAAATCTGCAGGAAAAACTAATGAAAGGAATTCCTAGTTTAAATGGTAATGACTCCCAAATTTTGTACAAAAGGAAGATACACCCCTGGTAGAAACATAAATTGACCCATATTTCCTGGGGGACAACTTTGTAATGTTCAACTCAGCCTTCAACTACACTAGCCATTGGCTCAAGGCAGTAGATTCAGGTCTTTGCAGCTTTGCCTCTCCTAGCATGAAACTGCTACCTTACATGCCAAGACCTGAGAAGCCAGGATTCTGTCATTGCACTGGGCATCGCCCCTGATAGAACCTCTGCCCCTGAGTGAGGTCTGGGCAGAAGAAAAGAAGAAGAAGTGGAAAGGAAGACCCTGCTGAAGAAGTGGAACTTAGAGAATTAAAATAGATTATCAAAACTTGAGCGGATTTTAACTCTAATTTCAGCAGCTATTCTAGAGGGCTCGGCCCAGAAAGGGGCCTTGTATCCAACATGAATGCCCACTGTCAAGGAAGCTTTTAATAATAAGGTAGACCGTGAACCCCTCTTCTCGTCCCCAGCTATATATGAAAGAAACTGTGTGTTTATCAACATGGACATCCCATTACAAGGCCTTCCAAGCTACTGCTATTTGCTCAATAATTCTACTAAAAGACCAATATAATACTACTGGAGGCTGGGGGCACAGATTCGTGTACGGATGGGGTCTCTCGACCTGTCCTGTGGGGACTGGGCAGAAACCGACTCTCTGAGATCCCCCATGAGGTTCCAGATTGCGAAAAGGTGGTTCTCTGGTGATGCACCCTGGAATCGGGCTCCCTCCTCTCTTCTTCTGGGTGTGTCACCAGAGAACTACAGCTGCAAATCACCACAGCTCGGCAGCTCCTGCGTTGAGCATCTGCCCCCTGGTGGTCATTGCTCATCATAGCTGATGGTCAGATGATTGGACAGTTGCTTAGGCATAGATAGATAGATAGATAGATAGATAGATAGATAGATAGATTTTCATGGGCCAACCAGAGGCCTAGTGGAAGGTTAATTGTATTGGAAACCTTCCTTCCTAGGAAAAGTAGCCATTTGACTTCACTTATTCGGATTTGGATTTGCTTTTCTCCTTACCCTCCTGCCACAAGTACCCCCATTACTGAATATACAAGCCTTATATACAAGCGTGGTGTCCCAAATGACATTGTTTCTGACCAAGGAACTAACTTTATAGTGAAAGAAAGGGCCGTAAAATAACTTCATCCTGTGTGCCATCATCTGAAAGCAGCTAGACTTACAGAACATTATAATGAGCAGTGGGAGACTGAGTCACTCCAGCTGGGAGAGAATATTTTGCCGGGCTAGGCTGCAGTCTTTAAGGAAACCATGAATGTTCTGCTTCTTCTAGAATCAGATTGTGGGTCCAGGAACCAATGGGTGGAAGTAGGTGTGATACCTCCAAGAATTAAACCTAACCATATACTTGGAAAAACTTCAGACATTCTCACCTCATAACTATATTACTCCCCTGTGTTGAAGTTTCGTTCACAAGGAAGGAGCGAGTCATCCTTTTGAATTGCCATCAGGCTATTTATGCTCCCCGTGCCACAGGATGAATACATAAACTAAGGTGTTATAGTATTTTTTTGTAATTGACACTATTTATAAAAAAAAGAAATAAGGATGCTCCCCCCCCCCCCGCCGCATATGGACAGAGGAGAATGTAGTTGCACCCTTTCCTAACAAGTTTCATGGTCAGTTTCAAGCAGATGATCACTGAAGCCTTTCACAGACAAGATTATACAGGTTTCGAGGTTATCCTGAAATCGGGCAATAAAATTGGACTGGGAAAGAGCCCAATTCTCTGAAGTATGGCTGATGGCAAAGGAAACAACATTGTTTTATTTAAAGTTGTACAATATTGTAGTCATCTGTCATGCATAACTCTTTAAATCTACATTTCATTAGAATCAAGTAAAATGAAAATATTAGGTCCTCACCTTAACTAGCCACATTTCAAGGGTTCCCTGACCACGGATGACTAAACGCTTGGGTATTGAACATTTCTATTACAGAAACTTTTATTGGGCAGAGCTGACCCACGGCCATAGAACCAGTTGAAGAAATAAGGATCATAATCTCTATCCATACCTCCTCGCTATGAATATACAGACTGGGGCAAAAGTTGGTTTACAGTAGTTTGTATGGAAAATAATACAATAATAAATAATAATTCAGGAATAAAGTCTGTTTCACATATTCACAACTGTAAACCTACTTTTGCTCTACTCTGTATTTTAACCAGACTTCCTCTTCTTTCTTCTCTCTTTACTACTGTATGGTATTTAGTGTTTATGAATGGTAATTAATCATTATATATAAAATACTAGAGGCCTGGTGCATGAAATTCGTGCATGGGGGTGGGGGGGTGTCTTTCAGTCCAGCCTGCACCCTCTAAAATCTGGAACCCCTTGAGAGATGTCCGACTGCCTGTTTAGGCCTGATCCCACCTGGATCAGACCTAAATGGGCAGTAAGACATCCCTCTCACAATCCAGTACTGCTGGCTCCTAACTGCTCACCTGCCTGCTTTCCTGATTGCCCCTAACTGCTTTTGCCTGCCAGCCTGATTACCCCCTAACCACTCCCCTACCAGCCTGATTGATGCCTAACTGCTCTCCTGCCACCCTGCTTGCTCCTAAATGTCCTACCCTGCAGGCTTGGGTCCCCTGCAACTGCCCTTCCCTACAGACCCAGTCACCCCCAACTGCCCTCCTCTGCCAGCCTGGTCACCCATAACTGCCCTCCCCTGCAGGCTTGATCACCCCCAACTGCCCTCCCTTGCAGGCCTGGTCCCTGCCAATTGCCCTCCCTTGCTGGCCATCTTGTGGTGATCACCTTGTGGTGGCCATCTTATGTCTACATGAGGCAGGATCTTTTGACCACATGGGGGCAGTCATCTTGTGTGTTGGAGTGATTGTAGATCTGCATATTACTCTTTTATTAAATAGGATAGAGGCCTGGTGCACGGTTGGGGATCAGCTGGTTTGCCCTGAAGGGTGTCCTGGATGAGGATGAGTGTTCCCTTGGGGCATGCAGTGGCCTGGGCGAGGAGCCTGTGGTGGTTTTCAGGCCAGCCACACACCTCAGAGACCCAAGTGGAGGCCCTGGTATCTGGGATTTATTTATCTTCTACAATTGAAACTTTGTAGCCTAGAGTGGAGCCAACCCTCCTGCTCACTCCCTGGTGGCAGCCATTTCTGTTGGAATTTATTTATCTTCTATAATTACAACTTTGTAGCCTTAAGTGGAGGCCTGGGCTAGCCAGGGTGTGTGGAAAGCATGGCAACCCAAGCCTCCCTCCTGCTCTCTCTGTGGCTGTAGCCATCTTGGTTGGGTTAATTTGCATACTCGCTGTGATTGGCTGGGGGCGTGGTTGAGGGGCATGGCTTGTGGGTATAGCAGAGGTATGGTCAATTTGCATATTATTCTTTTATTAGATAGGATTGAGAAGGTGCCAAGCTGGTGTTGGCTCAGTGGATTGACCATCATCCCATGGACCAAAAGGTCCAAAGTTGGATTCCTGGTCAAGACATCTGTGCTGGTTCTAGGCTTGATCCCCAGTAGGGGATTCATTGATGTCTCTTTCTCTCCCCCTCTTCCTCTATCTAAAAATCAATTAAAAAAACATTTAAAAATAAATAAAATATTGAAAAGGGATGGTGATAAAACTAGAGAAGATCTAAATATTAGGCAGAGATATGGGACATGGTGAACAGTGTCAGAAGGACCTTGCCTCATTATAGAAGCAGAAAGACTAGAAACTTTCCCTCCCAAATACCTTTTAACTCTATGATAGGCTAGAAATATAAGCCTCGCCCATTATGTGTTCCTGCTTGGGGTGTTAATGTCAAGCAAATGATGCCCCAAAGCAGAGACCAGTCAGAAATCACCTGGAAGTGAGAGCAGCCCAGGGATAGAGCAGGAGCAGTCCAGGTGCCTGAGGAAGTGTCTGGTGCAGTGTCCATGGGACAGCGGCAGCAGGGGCATCAGAGAGGTGCTGTTCCTGCGTGTGACCTGCCCTGTGACAATGGCTTCTCTCTGTGCACCTGTCTTCCTTCCTATCAATTCTGTGAACACCTCCTTATCCTTCCTTCTCTGCCTAATTTAACCAGAGTCCATTTCTATGGTTTATAAATAAGAACTCCAATTGGAAAAAAAGAATTAACAAAAGACTGAATATCATTTTCTAAAAACCCAGACAAAAATTTTAAGAGGGATGTTTATCTTTCAAAACATTGGAAAAGGTAAAAGAAAACAAAGCATAGCATACAAAGTAGAAGCTGTAAATCCAAAGAAAAACAAGGAGGTATAAGCTCTAGAATCATAAAATGAGATGACAGAAGCCAGGCCAAGTATACAAGTTATGATAATAAATTTTAATTATTTCAACTCCCTATTAAAAATAAATTTTGAAAACCTAGTCATATGTTGTTTAAGCTTAAAGAAACACATTAAATTGATAAGTGTTTTTTAAAGGCTAAGCAAAGTCTTGTCTGATAAATGAAATTAAAATAGAGAGGAAATGAGGCCCTTTTTATTTCAAACAAAATTTAATATAAGACAAAAAAGATTCCCATGGAAAAAGAAGGGTCATTTTGTACTCATAAATGGCAAAATCTACATAAATTTGTAATAGCCATGAACCTTTATGCTTCATATAAAATCATCAATTTATATAAAACAAAAATAGAATTGCTGCGAGAGATTGTAAAATATCTCTTTTCACATTTTATAGATCTATTAGGGGGGAGAAAAATGGAGAAATAAAACTTGGAAAGGGAATAAATTTGATAGAAAGAGCACAAATATGTCCATCTATTCGTCTTCAGATCCACTGAAATAACAAAAAATAGTTAAAATAAATTTACAACATATTAAAAAACAATAATAGTGTTAATCAGGAGACCAGAAAATGTTTCTCACTATGGGGGATAAAAAAACATTAGTTTCCTCATACCTTGTCAGTTCTAACAACTGGACTAATAATAAAATGAACATAATCTGATTAATTGGAAATATTCAAAGCTTAATACATGCAAAAGGAGAATTCACATACAAATAAATACCAAAAACAATGAAATAATATTGGACATATAGGATGTTTTGGGAAGTGGGGAAAGAAGGACTTAGATTTCAGAGATGAAAGGGATGGTATGCACTTAACTTAGGAAAGGTGGGGCAAGTGTGGCAGGTTAACTTTTGTTTGGCTTCCACAGAAGCAACCAAACTGCGTGCATGGGGGTCAGAGGACAATTTTTGAATAATCTTGGAGTGTGGCTCTTCCACAAAAGACCATGTGCGGGTGCGCACATACAGTGTAATTGAAGGAGTACCCTAATTAAGTTAATAACAATGTACCTACCTATATAGTTTAAGTTTAAAAAATTTGGCTCTCAAAAGAAATTTCAATTGTGGTACTGTTGATATTTGGCTCTGTTGACTGAGTTTGCCGACCACTGAGCTAGGGCTCTGCTCCCACATTTTTGCTCAGCTTGTTTTCACAGTGGGATCTCCTGGGCAGCTAGCTTTAGGGGGGTACCTAAGACTTTGTCCTGGCCCCAGAGATCTTGATTTATTTGGTTTGGGGAGCAACCTGGGCACTGAGATGTTTTCAAGTTCCCAAGCTGATCATAACTTACAGCCACAACTGCGAACCCCGGTGCTAAGAAATGGCCTCAGGAATATCTTTTACAAAAGTGTAGAGGAAATTCTTAGGCAGGAACTATTTTTATCCCCTGCTCACTGAAAAGAGTGCCTTTCATCATTTTATAGCATAGTTCTAGAATGATCATCATGTTGTTTGTCCCTTAGTCTTTCCTTCTTTTGTATCTGTTGACTTTAACTTAACCTGAAGTATGTAGACTTGTTTTTATGTCTATAGTTGTTTTTATTTTTTCTTATTTGTTTTGGTTTGAAATTTCTGTTGCTGTCTGGTGGAAATTTTGCATTACTTTGGTCTCTGCTCTTCTGTTTTCTGCTTCCACTTTTTTTTTTTTTAATTCTCACCCAAGTATCTTTTTTCCCATCGATTTTCAGAGAAAGTGGAAGAGAGAGGGAAAGACAAGAGAGAAATATCAATGGAAGAGAAACACATCGGTTGGTTGCCTTCTTCCGGCGCCCTGACCAGGACCCAGGGTTGGGGAGGAGTCTGCAACCAAGATACGTGCCCTTGGCTGGAATTGAAACAGGGATCCTTCAGTCCACAGACCAACGCTCTACCCACTGAGCCAAACCAGCTAGGACAGTGGTCGGCAAACCATGGCTCGCGAGCCACATGTTTTACCCGTTTGGTTACTATTGCATTATCCTAACCCATCGCCAGTATAAGCTGGGCCCTTCCAAATGATATCTTTTCTCTAGCCCTATTATGGGGTGGTCTGAGGCCACCTCCAGTTAGAAGCAATATATCACCAGATACTTTTTTCCTCTAGGCACCTAAAGTTTTTTCTTCTAGCCAACCAAATTTTCTAAGAGTAAACCTCTTGTCTTCAGGAAAGATAAAGTATCCAAAGTCTTATTCTGAATATTCATATTATATGTTTGGCTTGCCAAACATTTATTGAGCACCTATTCTATGCCAGAAACTGCTCTGCATTTTAAAGAATAAGGGGGGAGGGGCAAGATTTGTTTTATTTTCTATTTGCCATCTTTGTAGTTTTTGCTATTTACATTTGGTCTGTTTCCCTGCTCCAAAAGAAGAGGAGAAAGTGGGAGAAAGATTCATTGCAAAGCGATAGACAGCTTTGAAGATAGTTCTGAAATGGGGTTGCAACATCTGGTTAGAACGGGTGTCTAAATGATTGCTGTTTCATTGACCCTCTCTCACTTCACCATGGGTCGCTGAAAGTAGACTGCTGCCTTTCAATGAGAAATTACTTGTGCTATTGATCTGACTAGACTTCATTTTCACTTTGGTGTAAAAATGATTTCAGATCCAAGGCTGAAGAAGAGAATAATCTCTCGAATTATCTTTAGAGAACACGGGGTTTAAACTGGAGCTGGTCATTATTTGTTCATTCACATTACTTGCTCTCATGGAGTAGTTATCAAACTATGTAGAAGAATAAGCTATAGAGTCATTTCCCAAATACCCTGGCTATGGAAAATACAATCTGATGCTGAAGGTGGCTGTTTTAGTTAATTTTCTGCAGTCACCTGTGTTAAGGATGTCTTGCTTAAGCCTGGCTGTCTAATTGCCTTTCAAAGCCCATTTGACATCAGTGATTCACTTGTAACAGTCCTCTGAAGTGGAGAAGCTTGAAAGCAATGAGACCAGATGTCAAATTAAGAAGGCAGGTGACTCACAGTTTCTGACCTTCCTGCTCACAAATTGCCCAAGAAGGTTACAAGAGAAAAGCACTAAATCACAAGAACATTGGAAACTCAGACTAGCGAACAGTAATTTTCCAAACTCTGAGGAAGAATTATGCACGGACATCTAAGTGAGCAAAGAGACCAACAAAAAATATATATATAGTTAACTATTTTTATGCATCATGTAAATAGCAAAAAATAAAGAAACTGCAAATCTGAGGTGAATGACTTATTTTTCCCACAGGCAAACCAAAACCAAACTACCATGAAGACTCATCGTCCAAGGCAGTCTCGGGTGAGATTCTAAAATTATAGAAGCAAAATGAATTTTTTTACCAGCTCTCTGACCAATGAAAATAATTGAGAAGCATAATCCATGGCTTGCCGGTCTCCTATGCTCCTAGAAGCCAAAGAGGCCAGATGTAAGGCCTATTGGGCAACTTCTTTGTGTGGTCAGCAGGGACTGTTCTTCTGGAACTAGTTAGGCCTGCATATCAGGGCCAGGAGTTTTATTGGGCAGGTATTTTACCTGACAATGTCTGGGATTGGTGGGTGGCCAATATTCTGATGTTTTAGATTCTAGAGCATCAGAGTAGTGACCTTATCCAGGGTCTGGTGACTTTGGAAAGGCAATGATTTGGAAAGTACGACAGGAGATCTATCACCTCTTACTGGGCCCTCAAGGGCATGCTCTTGAAACACACCAAGTGCAAAACCCAGGGATGAGAAAACCTTGCAAGTTTCTGGTCTGAAGACCGACAAAAATAGGAAGAAAGTTTAGAGTTGGGGAATGCAAGGTCACAGTGAATGTGGGACACTTACTCTGCCATTCACAAGGGGTTAGATCTGTGTACCTAAGAGAGAGCCCACAATTAACTGAAGATTGGAGATCTGGCACAAGGCGGTTAATGGAGATAGATAAAAATTCATTGGGAAATTGTAAATAGATGATGTGGCCAATAAGAGAAAAAGCTCAGGAAGTTCCTGATGCTTACAGTTCCCCATCAGGAGCTCTGAGAGAGAAGGCAATTTGCATGGTGGTAAATGAACCTTTTTTTTTTTTTCAAAATATGGAAATGTGAGTGTCACAATTAACCTATTGAGGGCAGAGCTTTCCCTGTGGAGTTTAAAGGTGATGGGACCAGAACAACTGGCATGAACTAACTCCTATGTTGGCAAAGCTGAAACCATACAATTTTTTTTTCTCTTTTTGGTTCGATGTTTTCTCTGCTTACACCTTTCCAGTGGTTCTCAACCTTTCTAATGCTGCGGCCATTTAATACAGTTCCTTGTGTTGTGGTGAATCGTAATGTAAATATCTGTGTTTTCTGATGGTCTTAGGCGACCCTGCTGATGGTTCTCAACCTGTGGGTCACTGCTCTAGAGCCTAAGACCATCAGAAAACAGGTCACGACCCACAGGTTGAGAACCGCTGCTCCAGACAATAGGAAGTCTTGGTGATGGTCTCTGACTGGCAACAGGAGAAAGGTCCCAGATCAGTCATTCTTGACTTTGTTGTTTTTGTGGCTCATTTTCTGAATGTTATGATCTCTTGGCACTCAAGAACACCAATGCTAACCAAGCCAGGAATAATGATAACACAAATACTTAGAAAAAAATGTCTCACTCTCTTTGAAAGCATCCAGTTATTGCCCTGCTTACAGGGCCACGTTTCAGTCTCGTGTCACTTTAAAATCGCCCTCTTTCAGTCAGATCACGCTGTCGGCAGGCAAAGTCGTCATTTGTCCTGCTAAATGCCTATTTCTTCTTTGGCACCAGCTTGACAAGGTGCTACCACTCATGCCCCTAACTTCCAGCATGGAGCTCTGCGCTACCACCCATTCGAGGACCTGCTTAGCTCAGTGACTGATGCCATGGACAGCATTCGTGCAAGGTGTATTCACAGCTGGAGCAAAAATTAACCAAAGGATCATAATACCACAACGCCATGTAGCGCACATGGCTTGTGAGCCTCTGTTCTACAGTCATGTACAGTATCTTGTTCAGGAAGAACCAAGTGTAGGGCCCCCCGCTTTAGACACTGTTGTTGTTGGTTTTTTTTTTTTTTAGGGTTTTAAAATTTCTTTTGAAAGTTCACTGATTTTCTGAGCAAATGAGCTTATTCTGGGGAAAGAGCATGGCACAGGCTGTACCAGGTCCCGCAGCAGATGATGCAGGGCTGAGAGCTGAGCTGTGCGAGCTGGGGGAAGGGAAGCCCAGGAAAAGGAGCAGCGACTCCAAATCGCCCTGAAGTGGGAGTCTGAACAGGGGTGTTTCTAACATAGCTAAGTCCCTTCCCTCCATTTGCTGTGTTGTTCAAAAGCTTGGAACTGTCTGGAAGTCCTCACCAGAAAAGGGGCGTGTGGCCCTGATTGGTTTGGCTCAGTGGATAGAGTGTCGGCCTGAGGACTGAAAGGCCCCAGGTTTGATTCCGGTCAAGGGCATGTACCTTGGTTGCGGGCATGTGCAGGAGGCAGCTGACCAATGTTTCTGGCTCTCTATCCCTCTCCCTTCCTCTAAAATATATTTTTTTAAAAAAGTGGCGTGTGGAGAAGGGGAGTAGGCACTTGCCTGAGTCACTCAGTCCCAGTGCAGAGTCCCACTGAGAATCGCAGGCTCAGGGCCACTTCCACTGGCCTGCAACTAGCATCTCTGAAGGCAGCCAGACTGGACCTGTGGATCTCCAAGGAGATCTGAGAGGACCCCCCCCCCCCACGGGGCCCTCAGGGGGACTGTGGTTTGAGCCATGGGCCCATCTTTGAAACATTCAGACACATCGGAAATGAGACTTCACTTACTAGTGTAGTCTTGCTCCGGGTCCCACAAATCTGTGGGCCTGATTTGATGTATGGCGCATGGAAACAAGTCTCGTGTGTTTGTAACTGCATTCCAAAGGCTCTGCAGTGTGGTGATAAGAGCTTGAGCTTTATAAGCCTGCAAGTTCCACTTCAAATACACTCAGGGGAACCTGTCTGTTCTTTCCCATCGCAAGACCCAAGTGCTAGGTGACACGCCTGGGTGCACAGTCTAGGACCCCCTACTCCAAGATCCATGCCTCTCCGGAAGTGAGAGCAGGCAGAGAGCACTTCTTTACCCCTATGGTTCTCCAGCCAGTGACGAAGTATTTCCTCCCTGTCAATCCATCTTCATATTTATGTCATGGGCATACAGTTTCCTTTGACAAAGGAGCTTTTAAAAGTTGCATAAAAGATACCTGCTGGGATTGCACGCTTACTTCCTTGATGGGGAAATTTATAAAAACTCAAACTGTGACAACCACACAATTGTTCCTGTGTTTGAATAACCCAAGAAGAAGCCTTACACCAAACCATCCATTGTCTGGGCTGCTACAGCAGGATTGGTCTGAGGGACTCTGGACTGGGATGCAGGTGACCCCCGTCCTAGCTCTGGCTCTGTGACCTTGCATTGCCTGGGTGACATCATTGCCAGGTGCTCCTCCTATCCTGGCCTCAGTCTCCTCAGCTATAAAGTGGAAAGAATAATACACTCTCTGTTTCCATCAGAAGGCTGAAACCGGCGTTAAGTACTGTCATGGAAGTGAGAGTGTATTTTTTAAAAGCGGACATAAAGTTTTGGATAATTAAAGAAATTATGCAGAGTTTTATTATTACCATCTAGAGCAGTGCTGTGCATAAGAACTTCCTACGGCAATAGGATTGTTCTATAAATGTGCGGTCCAACACAGAAGCCACTGTATCGCACTGCACGTGGCCCAGGTGAGGCTAGAGATCACCTGCCTGGACTGGATTTGGAGGGGAGTTTTGCAAGAATAGCAAAAAACAAAAACGATTGGAGCGGATGGAACCAAGTTATGGTGGTACCTCTGAGGCTCTTAATTCACTCCTGCCACCTGATTCTTCTGGAAGACCCCAGTTTCCACCTTTTCTGAAGGCAAGGTCTCTAGATTTGTTCTACTGTGCCCCAAAAAAAGATGTTTATCTTATCTTTCAGTATGAAAAATACCTCTTTTTAAAATACTTTTTATTTTATTTAAATATTTTTTATTGAAATCAGAGAGTAAGGGAGTGAGAATGACATCAATAATGAGAATCGTGAATCAGCTGCCTCCTGCATGCCCCACACTGGGAATGAAGCCCAAAACCTGGGCATATGCCCTGACCCGGAATCAAATCATGACCTTCTGATTCATAGATTGATGCACAGCCACTGAGCTGTGCCAGCTGGGCAAAAAATACTTCTTAAAATAAAAGTGCTTAGAGAAGTTGGTGAGAGAGATAAATGCCCAGGTATGCCTGGTTCTTCCAGCTGAGCAGCAAATGGGTATAAATAAGGCCTGGGTATAAAATGTTCCCTTTGGCCCAGCTGGTGTGGTTCAGTGGTTGAGGGTCAACCTAGGAATCAGTAGGTCAAGATTTGGTTCCCATTTAGGGCATATGCAGACTAGACCCCCCAGTGTGGGGCATACAGGAGACAGCCAATCAATGATTCTCTCTCATCATTGATGTTTCTATCTCTCTCTCCCTCACCCTTCCTTTCTGAAATCAATAAAAATATATTTTTTAATGTTCCCTTTGTGGAGAGTGCTATAATAAGGACAAGATAGGTGACACTAATGCCGCTAGGTTCACATAATCATTTCCTGAGGCAACCAATGATTTTTCTCTTTCTGTCTCTCCCTCTCCCTTTCACTCTCTCTAAAAATCAATGTAAATCTTTTAAAAAAAGGAAGGAAGGAAGGAAGGAAGGAAGGAAGGAAGGAAAGAAGGAAGGAAGGAAGGCAGGCAAGGCCCTGTAAGTGTGCTCCTGGCTTACTTTATGTATTCCGAGCTTTTCTCTCTGACCTCACACCCTTCTATTCTTCCTCTTGCTCAGCTGCTTCAGGCATGCATCTCCTTTCCTGATCACCCAATTTGCCAGGTGAAAGGAGCAAAATATGCCACCCCAAAATATGACAATAGGAGTTTAAGACATGCCACTCCAAAAGGTGCCAGTTGGTATATTATTTTGAGCTGTAGGCACCTGAAAAACAGCAAATGCAAGGAGAGAATTTCTCTGAACTCCCCTTATCTGCCTTCAGTAAGATCCTCTAAAAGGAACTCGGGTGTCACAGGTCCCCTTCCAAAGGGTTCCATCCCAGGAGAGGAGACTAGAGGTCAGCAAACTATCCTACCAGACAAAGTTTCACAAACTATCCTACCTCCCACCTATTCTCCCAAGAGTCCATCCAGCTTCCCTAAAAATCATTTACTCTCCCCTAAGAGGCCTACATCCCACCCCCAGCCCTTTCCCTAGAACATGGTATTTGAGCCTGAATTCTAAAGTCACTTCTTTGGGTTACTCATTTTTCCTGGGTTCTGTTTGTGTTTCTCTTGTTAATCTGTATATTAAAGGGGTCTCAGCCAAGAACTCAGGAAGGTAGAGGGAAAACCATTTTTCTTCCTCTTAGAAATGCGTTCCTGCATTGGGATTTTGCACCTGCTGTTCCTCTACCTGGAATGTTCCCCAATAGATACCTTCAAGGCCCCCTCACGCCCTTCTTAGTGCCAAGCCTGCTTAAAATTAGAATACTTTCCCAACACCACATTTCCTAGTCCCCTCTTCTGCCATATATTTTTCCTTAGCACTCAGGATCACTAAGCACACTGTACACTTAATTCAGTTATCTCCCTAACAATCTATCTCCTCATTAGAATACAAACTGCACACGGGCATAGAATTTTGTGACTTTGATTCCTTGTAATTTAGAGCAATACCTGGAATAGAATAGGTGCTCAATAAACATATTCTGAATGAACAAATCTTTTTTATCCTATAGAAATTCATTTTCCGTTCCTGTTTCCCTCTTTCTCTTATGTTTTTTCTCTGTATTTCTCCTCTTTAACAACTTCTGCCCACTTGGACTGATCGCTTAGTTTTAAACTTCTTCATTCTAGATTAAAAAATTTTACATTGTTGCCCTAGCCAGTCTGGCTCAGTGGATAGAGCATCGGCCCTCAGACTGAAGGGTCCTGGGTTCAATTTCAGTCAAGGGCACATACCTCGGTTGTAGGCTCGATCCCAGAAACCAGGGAGTGTGTGCTGAGGCAACCAATGATTTTTCTCTTTCTGTCTCTCCCTCTTCCTTCCACTCTCTCTAAAAATCAATGGAAAAATATCCTCCGGTGAGGATTAACAAAACAAACAAACAAAACACAAAACATTTTATAATGTTTAATTTTATAAATATTTCTTCAATCCCTATTATTGAGAGGATAATAGTAGGCCCTATTCTAAATACAAGGCTGTAGTCAGTGTTAGTGGCTCAGACTATACCCTCTGACCCAACTGAGTTCACCTACTGACAAAGGTCAACAATTGCTGACCCAGAGACAACTTCCTACTTCTGTTTAGCTCCTGGGTCTCTCTTCTCAGCTAGAGGGCTTTCTCTGGCACCAAGAGAACTAGACCTGCTACACTCAGTTATAACCAGAACCGTGGGACTAACACAGCTGGAGGTAACCTTCACCCAACAGGGGGCAGAAGTTCGTGGATCAGTGCCCCAGCCCCCCAGTCATGGGACACAACACTTTCTTGAGGGCCCACAGCGGTAACCCATTTATTAATATACCCATGCTGGGTGTCACCTTCTCTTTCTCACATTGCCAACTCCTCATTTGTGTTTCCTGGTTTCATCTCCCAACTCCACAACCTGCACCCAAGTCCTGGTCTCAAGTTTTCAGGAGCAGCAAAGGAGGCAGGTAAAACCTGGTGGTGTGCTATCTTTGGTTAAACTGCCAGATCCATAGGTCCTAAGAAGTACCTGAGCCCCTGTCTCTGAACCGAGAACTCACGCTGTGACCTGAGAAGCAGCTGGATGGCAATACTGGAGAGGTTTCCTGGGTAACCCTGTAGCAAATTTGCCTGATACTTGTTTCAGCTGAAAGGGACATTCTTGGCCAGAAAGAGAATCTGAAGTGCATCTTTGTAGCTGTCATCTCGAGATGACTAATAGCTTACTATGGCTTTCCACCTTCTCCTGCTCTGTGGCATCAGCATCTCCTGGCCTCTTTTTCCTCCGATTCTCATTTTCATTCTTCCTCTAGAAGAGTGGGATCAGGAGGGATGAAGAGACTGAAAATATCTCTTAAACTTCCCCTGACTGCAGAGGATGCTGATCCCTAAGTGGATCAGTAACTTGATTGGGATTTGTGCCTGAGGTGGAGTACACATCAGCTCAGCAGAGAAGAATAATTAAATCATTCCAAGCACATCTGAGTGGAGTTTGCCAGAAATGACATAATCACTGGGTGATATCAAGCCCAGTCCCCGGTCCTAACGTTGCTCCTTTCTATAAAATGCAGTGAAGCCTGGTCTGTCATCATATCACAGATGACAAACGCAAATCGCAATTAACATGCGACAGAGATCCTATCTTACCTGCAACCTCAATGGAAAGTTGCTTTAACTTAGGGTTTTTGGTCTGGTTTGGGTTTGGGTTTGGTCCACTGCCATATGGAATAGAAAAGAATGCTAGTTTTGTGGGGGGGTTTTGTTTGGGGATTATTGACATTTGCTTTATTCTCTTTCTGTTTTAGTTTCATCCAGTACAAGTAGGGTCTGGGAGGGTGGTAAGAAGACAGAGTGTTAAATGATTCAACACATCAGAAATCCAAGGTCTGATTCAAAATCACCAACCTGATGAGTAGTTTTGAAACCATGGTCCAAGAGTCCTAGTTCTCGTGGCCACTGGGAATTGGGAAAGGATGGTATTAAACAGCAGAGTTCCGGTCCCACACCTGCTTCACTAGAACTCTTCTATCTGATGTATCAGAGATCTCTAAAGGATTTCATTTGAAAAAAATTCCACTGCTAACCTTACATTTAAAAATATATCCATTTATCTTATATTGTAACACTACCTTTATGTACTCACTGAGTGATCCTCCATTAAGCAGTGTTGTTACTCCATTTGCTCTGCTAGGGAATCTACGCTTTTCATGGGTATTCTGGTTTGCTAATCAAAATGATCATTTATTTACAGTTTTTATTGTTTACTGGCTAGCTTTGTTGTGAAGGCACCTTCTTCTCCCATTTTCAGGAAATTCTCCCAGCCCAATATGTACAGAATTGGTAAGACCTGCTCCCCTCTATGAAAGATAAAGGAAAAAATCCTCCTTTTTCCCACCCCTGGTGACCACATGATGACTGGGTTTACTCAAGATACAGAGATAGGTTTTGTGCTCATAGCTGATCTAAAAATTAATACACACGTGTTTAGTTTTTCCTCTATATGCAAAAATTTGATTTACATTATAAATTCTATATAGCATTTATAACATGTAGCATAACCAACTAATATCTGCATGTTTTATGCTTGCTAAACTTACAAACCCTGTATGTCATGCTTCACAATCAATACACTTTGTTTCTGAAATGCAAGATTTTCGTATGTAGATTTACCCTTATGTAAAATTTTCAGGGATAAACTTTGGATGGGAGTTGGGCAGCTGCAATTTCCTGTGTAACAACATCTTAATTGGAATTCGAAATTTGTGTAATTGCCCTGAAGCTTCTAAAAGTTACTGACGCAAACATCTCCAAACACCACTATCTTGATAAAAGCATAATGAATGACAACTGTTCTCTTATTAGAATTAACTTGGCTATGGGGTCATTGGTGCTTATGAGAAATATTAACAGCAGAGATATGAGTGACATATGAGCGGTACATATCAGTCAGGATAGTTTATGCTACACTAATTCACAAACAAAACCCAAAATCTCTATGGCCTAAAGCCACAAAGATTTCTTTCACTCATGCCGTTCTGGTGTAGGATGGTACCTCTCCAGGGGAGTGGCTCTGTCTTTCTGTCTGCCCTTCCAAAAGCACCTGCACGTTGCCTTGTGTCCATTCCTGTGGCCAAGTGGTGTCCTATGACCCCAAATTGTTACAAGTCTGAAAAAAAAGTTTAAATTGTAGAAATAAGAGTCTGAGCAGCATACATACCAGCTGCTATGGTGCTATTGCTTTATATTATTTATGATTGCTATTATTATCAGAATTTATAGCAATCATTAGCCAACAGCCACTCTGACACCCTCAGCCAGCAATCTGTCACTCTTCTCCTTGGTGGAAGGCAGGGGGAAGGACATGAGCAGTTACCCAGCACCCAAAGCTGGGGGTGACGCAATCCTCCTGGAGAGCTGGTGAGGTTGTGATTTAAAAAGAGAGAGAGGGAAGGGAGAGAAAAGAGAAGCAAGAACTAATGAAGGAGACCTGGCACCCTCTCAGAACCCTGGAAGCCAAAGCCTCAGAAATGAAAGGGAGACGGTCACAGCAGAGCCAGGGACCCAGCATCTGAGAGCTTGGCTGCCCCCTGAGCAGCCATCACTCACAATAAACAACCAAAGTAGACACGCCACAAAGGTGTGTTCTTTTGCAAAGCCAGAGGCAACTCCACTTCCTTAATCCTGATTTAGTATTCACGGTGCAGCGCCCATGCTTGCCCTATGACTCATAAACTAATAAAAGGAAGACCTCATCTGGTCAAGAACATAACTGCATAAAGCCAAAAGCCATCCCTGTCGGACACCGAAATTAACTTCACAGGTTAATTTTAATGCTTGTCAATTTACGGGAAACATCTCTTTAGGAAGGCAGATGCTCCGGTCTTACCTGAATCACTGACAATCTTCCCCTTAGCCCAGATGCCAATGAAGAAAAGACACAGGAAGTTAATTGCCATCCTGGGTTTGCGATGACTGTGATATCGATATTAATAGAGAGTCGGGTTTTCTTATCTTTTTCCAAAGGCTTACAATCCATTATCTAATTTGATTTTTATGAGGACTCTTTAAAAGGGACATTGTGTTTCATTTTCAGGACCCTGAGGTAGCTGAGGAGAATAATGTCCTGTGTCGGATACAAATACCCAGGCCTAGCACAGTGGCTGGCACAAAGTAAACACTCAAAAAATTATTAAAAAATGAATAAACTCCAATTTGAATAATGATGGTAGGACCTAGGTCCAGTGTCTCCTGGCTTTGTATTCTTTTCACTTTTGGAAATGCCAGTGCAGAAATACTCCTTTTTATGTATAACTTCAAATAAGAAAACAAGATTCAAAGTACACACAGAGAGAGAGAAACTAATCTCCTAATGCAATACATTATGCTGTCTATTTTTTGGTCCTATTTGCTGTCAGCTGGTAGTACGAGGACTAACTACAAATCAGCTCTGCTTTTCATAGTTGAAACAGGTGTTTTAATATCTTTATAGGAAAGTGATAAACTGCCATGGACTCACAGAAGTGTACCGAGCCTTCTGAATAAAGTACCTTCGGATAAAGAGGCACAGAGTCTCAAGAGAGAGAGGAGAGATGGCAGAGAGATAGGGTTAGGGGGTAAGGAAAGGCAGGAGCAAGGGAGGGAAGTATTTAGGCTCTTCCGGTCTTGCACTTGCAGTCCACACTGGCTGGAAGCCTGTGGACACTCAGCAGTAAGTTTCTGTGGGACTTCTTGTGGGCACCTTCCCCTGATAAGCTAGAGGCACTTCCCAGTGCATCACCTCATGGGTAGCTTTCCAGCAGGTTCCATGGCATGAAACCTCTTTATCAGGCATCTTCCCCAGGAACACCAGGGGTTTCCCAGCTAATATCACCAGCACAGCATCTCCCCGCAGAGCCTCCCCCAGGGCCCTGGAACACAGCTTCTCCAACACTCTGCCAACATGGCATCTAAGGACATCTCCTGACATCCAGGGGCCTCACCCTCCATCTCCAATCGATGAGTCTGAGTCTCACTCTGGGGGAGGGAGTGTGTTTCAAATTGTTTTCTTTCCTCAGATGCTATGACTCAGCCCTGGGGCAGTCACTGGTCTCTATATATGCTATTCCTATATTTCCCAGAGTTCTTTTTATCCCTTGGAAGGCAATTTCTTGTTATAATTAACTAGAGGCCCAGTGCACGAAATTTGTACATGGAAGGGGTGGGAGTGTCACCTCAGCCCAGCCTGCACCCTCTCCAATCTGGGTACCCTTGGGGGATGTCCGATTGCCAGTGTAGGCTTGATCCTGAGGATCTGGCTTAAACCAGCAGTCAGACATCCCTCTCACAATCCTAGACTGCTGGCTCCTAATTGCTCACCTGCTTGCCTGCCTGGTAGCCCCTAACTGTCCCCTCCCTGCTGGCCTGGTCGCTCCTAACTGCCCCCCCCCATCAGCCTGGTCACCTATTACTGCCCCCACTGCTGGCATGGATTCCCCCATCTGCTCCTCTCTGCTGGCCTGGTCACCCCTAAATGCCCTCACTGCTAGCCTGTTCAACCCTCATACTCCCCCCACCCCCAATGGCCCGGTTGCCCCATGCAGCCTGCTTGTTCAGTCATTTGGTTGTCTGTCACTAACCTCCTGCCGGCCTGGTCGCCCCATGCAGCCTGTTTACTCAGTTGTTTGGTCATCCCTCACTTAACCCTCCTGCTGGCCTGGTCATAGGCAGCCATCTTATGATGGCGTGATGGTCAATTTGCATATTACCTCTTTATTATATAGGATAATTCTTATATTAAACTTTCCCTGTTCTAGCTACTACATAATTTCTGATAACTGATGGGATCAAGACTGATACAGAACCAGGAGATGGTCCTTTAGTGCTGGGCTTTATTAGTTTGGTTATACCCTTGAACTTGAGTACAGTGCTGCATTGTTTACCAAAGGAAAACAAGATACTAGTAATCCGTGCGTGTGGTGTTGTCACAGTTAATCACATTATCACCTGTGGTTGATTGAGATGAAGTGTCAGCTGAAGCCCAGTGGCTGCTGCCCCTGATAGTTACTGAGTGTTGCAGGAATGGTGACTCCTCTGTCTGTGGTGTGAGGGAGTAGACTGCAGTGATTGTATAAATCACTTGACCAGAAACATGGAACAGACTCGCAAATCTCAGAGGGAAAGGGCATGCGAGTAGGAAGAGATTAACGAAAGCACTTACATGACTATATATGCATTACCTATGGACACAGACAATATGGTGGTGAAGGCCTGGGGCGGGGTGGGAACTGGGTAGAGGGAGGAATGAGGGGGGGCACATCTGTAATACTCTCATGCACCTCCTCCTGTTTACAGTATGTATCCACAGCTACCTGTGCTCCTGCAGCTCAGAAGGGGCTGTGTGTCCAGGAAGGGGAGCAATACTAAGGTAAATGTGAGAATGCCTAACAACGCTTGTAAAGTGGCATTCTTCAGTTACGATATAGTTCCAAACAATTAGCACATGTGAAAACTTGTTTTTCTGAAATTTCCACAAATGCCCAATATATTTCTTTTACCAAAGTAAATTGACAAAGGGGTTATTTACCACTGAATAACTGATACAGACTTTAGAAGAAAGGAAATAAGTATCATCATATGCTCAAAATGCCTTTTTCCTTCCATGGTTTCTGAAGTTTGGTTTGAATTGCATTTTTAAAAATTTTATTTAATTTATTGGGGTGACATTGGTTAATAAAATTATATAGGTTTCATGTACACAATTCTACAATGTATCATCTGTGTATTGTATTGTGTGTTTACCAGCCCAAGTCATATCTCCTTCATCATTTATCCCCCCTTTACTCTTCTCTACCTCCCTTCACCCCTTCCCTCTGGCAACCACTATGCTGATGTCTATGTCCATAAGTCTTTCTGTTTTTTCTTTGCTTAATCCCTTCACCTTCTCACCCAGCTACCTATCCCTTCTCCTCTGGCATCTGTCAGTCTCTGTATCCATGAATCTCTCTCCACTTTGTTAGTTTATTTTGTTCATTAGATTCTACATATAAATGAAATTATATGATACTTGTCTTTCTCTAACTGGCTTATTTCATTTAGCATAATACTTTTCAGATCCATTCTTAAGTTCAAGGAATAAGCTGTCACATAAAATACCCTACAGGGTGAAAGGAAACAGATTATAAAATCTAAACTATCATTGAAGTTGCTCTTTGTATGGCAATGGTTACCCCACAACTTTCAAATGTTTTGGGTTCTTGAAAAATAGTATATGGCTAAACTTTTTATCCTTAACTTTGCCTCTTGCTTCTCCCCAATATAACTGTTATACTATATTTATAATAATACTAGAAGCCCAGTGCACAAAATTCATGCACTGGAGGGGGGGGGCGGCCTCAGCCTGACCTGTGCCTTCTCACATTCTGGGAGCCCTCGGGGGATGTCTGACTGATGGCTTAGGCCTGCTCCCCACCACTGCCGCTGAGCTCACTAGCCATGAGCTGAGCAGTCCTCCTCCTGTAGGAACACACTGACCACTAGGGGGGCAGCTCCTGTGTTGAGTGTCTGCCCCCTGGTGGTCAGTGTGCATCATAGTGACCGGTCGATTTGCATATTAGTCTTTTGTTATATAGGATAGATGAGAAGAATAAATATCCAAGTGGGTAAGTGTTTTGCTAAAGGTCATCTAACTGGTGAGTGTTGTTTTGGATATTTCCACTGCTCTCCAAACCCATTCTCCATCCCTCTCCATCTTTCTGTGCATCCTGGGCAGCTGGCCTCCATGGACCACGTAAACTGATTTTCTTTGTCCTCTAGCTCCCAGTTATATTAAGTCAATGGGGGAGAAAAAGAGGAAATTGCAGGGCAAAAGAGGGGGCTTATTCCCAGGCTTCCTTCCTGCCCACAGGTTGACAGTAGCTGTTTCTCTTACAGAAGTTCAGAAATGAAGACCCAAGCTTCCTGTCATAAAGCTCAGAGGAAATATGGTTACAGCTCATACTACAGCTTTCTCTGGTTTCTCAAAACCATTTTCTTTCCTTCCTCCTTCATAGGCAGCAGTGATAATGGCTCTATACTACTGCTAACCTCCAGATACTTTACCATCTTTTATACTACATATCAACCATCTCGTGACTGCCAAGATCCTCAAGAAATAGAGGTAAAATGGGGTTTGAATTCAGGAGGTTTAATGATACTCAGATCAGTGCTCTTTCTACTGAACCACACTGTATCCACATACATTCTAGGTTACACTACAGTGTTCCATACATGCTATATACTCCTTTCACACTGCCTTCATTCATAGTAATCCCCTTTTGCATTCTCTATTCACTTCTTCTGCCTACCCAACTTACATACAACTTCAAAGACGGTACTCAATTTTCCTCTTCACTATAAGGTGTTCTTTGACCCTTCATCCCTTATGGGCCTGTCTTTTCAGACAATCGGAGTCAATATGATAACAATACTTAGTTTGACATTTAGTCATAGGTTATCTTGAAATGTTTCTATTCCTTCATATATGTGAATCTCATTCCCCAGCTACCTCGTAATGTACGTGAATATGTTTTTAATATGTTGGGATCAAAAGGGCAAAAAATATATAAAGCTTGTTTTGTCAGATCGGTCAGTCTTTTCTTACACATATTCTTCTGTTTGAAACTATTTCTTTGCCATTAGAAGTGAAATATTTATTTTGTATTGTCTTTTGTTTTTTTATGACTTATTTGTTAAAATATTTAATTCTTTTTTTAATTTCTTTATTGGTTAATGTATTACATATCTGTTCTTATCCCTATATCTCCTCCACCCCACCTCCACTCATGCCCCCACCCTCCTGTTGTCTGTGTCCACTGGTTAGGTTTATATGCATACATACAAGTTCTTTGGTTGATCTCTCCCCCTTACTCCCATCCTCCCCTAGCCCACTTTAGAATTTAAATGAGAACTTAGAAAATAAGCTGACCTTAAAGTACACAAAAACTACCGGTTGAACTCATTTCTCATTCAGCATTTGGAAATAAAATTTCTAGTGAGCATAAAATGCTCAATGAGGAGAATGCACCTTTAATTGGCTAATTAGAAGTGCAGTCAGCATGCTTCACCCTCAGAATGAGAGAGAAGCGTTTCAATTGCCCTGCTATTCCCCGAGTGTGTCGCAATTAACTAATTATTGAGGACATTATTTCTGTGCTTGATTGGTCAGGCAGTCATCATGAAAGAGGCTACCAGCCTCAAAAACCCAAACCCAGAACTTTAAGTTAAATTTAGTTTTCATGTTCAAAAAAATGAAAAAATGTTGATATTGGTGGGGGTGGGGTATATATTTCTAGTCACACTTGGCTTATGAAATTTTTGTTTGAATTAGTAACAAAAGTCATAGACTTTGCAACTGTACTTTTTTCAAATATTCTGTTCTCTTTTATTCATAAATTACCTAACTTTTCCACATTTTAAATTTTATCCCCATACTTTTTCTACAAGGGCAAAAAAAATCTAAGTAAGAAAGCTAACACTAAATATAATTTCTTTGTAAAAAATAGTGGTATATATATGTGGAAAAACAGTTTTAAGCTCTGTTAAAAAGTCTCTTGAGAACAATATATTATCTGACATTTCTTGGAGCTAGGTATCTTCCATCTTATCACTGGTCATTACTTCTGATAATAGCATTAGGTCTTGAAAAATTGAAATTAGATGTAGTTTATGACCTTTCCATGGTGAGCTGCACTGTCAGAACAGTGTATGTAATGAGAATATTTTAGGAGTTGACATCAGACAAAACAGAATTAAGCTCACAATTAATTCCTTTCCTTTTTAAAATAAATTTAATCATTTGATTCTTAGAACTACAGTTTTCTCATCATAAAATGGATATATTAATGCCTATTTTGCAATGTAACTATTTAAACTAGGGTACTGGTCTATTAATGAAGATTTATTATATTGAATTTCATAGACAGAAAGCATAGTTGTATATGTCTCACCTTCTCCAGCATTTTGGGATTACTGACTACTTTGTTATTAAACAATTAAAAAAGATTCATGTCCTGGCGAGCGTGGCTCAGTTGGTTGAGTCTTGTCCCATGAACCAAAAGTTTGCCAGTTTAATTCATGGTCAAGGCACATACCCAGGTGGTTGGTTTGATCCACAGTCAGGGTATGTGCAGGAGGCAACCAATCAATGTTTCCCTCTTATGTCAATGTTTCTCTCTCCCTCTGTGTCTCTAAAATCAATAACAATATATCTTTAAAAAGATGTCTGTGAAGGGTGCAACATTGAAAATGGCATTTTAAAATTCATTTAAAAACAAAACAAACAAAAAAAAACCCTCAAGATCCTTCTATGTGACCACAGAAAGCCCAGACCCATATCAAGTATTTCAAGTAATTTCTTAGTGGCAAGGATTACCATTCCCTCGGTTGCTGCTTATAGTCTGTTCTTTTGAGTGCCTACTTTGAGCTTTCCCTTGACCATTTCCCTGTTGCTCACTTCCTATATATAGTTAGTGTCCTTTCCTGCTAGTCTTCACCTTACATCCAACTTCTGCCATCAAACACTGCCAATTCTGTTGTGTGTTAATAAACTTTCACTTCAGTTTTAAGTTTTTAAGTGTTAAGTTGTTATATTTATGAATATATTCTCATATGCAAATACCATTAACTTCCAATCTCATAATCATATCTGAAAAATACTCCTGATCATAACTGACCTTGATGTAGTATTTATACTCAAAGACTGAATTGTAATGGAATGATTCATTCTCATTGCTGCTCTGTGGTGTTAGATTGCTACCATCACTCCTTCCTTTTTATAAAGAAGTATAGAGAAACTGAAAGATATAAGCCCAAGTCATAAAAATCCACTTTGTAGAGGCTTTTCTTGTTTGGGACTTAAAAGGGTCTGGGTTGTGCTATTTAGGTGCAACAGAGAAGGAACATTCTCCCTCCCTTCTTAGAAAGAGAGGAAGGAAGAGAGAGAGAGAGAGAGAGAGAGAGAGAGAGAGAGAGAGAGAGATTGATTGATTGATGTGGGTGAGAAACATCAATTGGTTGCTTCCCATACACACTCCAACAAACCCAAGCTGGGTATGTCCCCTGATCCAGTAATCAAACCCACAACTTTTGGGTGTACAGTGATACCAACAATAATCAAGACTTAACTACAACAAGGCTGTACACACAGCCCACAAAGGGGTGCACCAATAGTGTCTACCTCAGGTAACTGGGGAGGCGGAACTAGGGGGCCATATAGGACACCTAGCATACAAAGCTACTCTGCCAACTCAGGGAAGCAGCAAAAATGTGAAGACAAAGGAACAGATCACAAATGAAAAAAATGGAGGAAAATAAATGGCTGGCTACAGTGGTACCTCAAGATATGAGTGCCCTAACATACGAGATTTTTGAGATACGAGCCATCGAGCAAGCAATTTTGGGGAGGTAAGGACAGAGGGTGGGGTGGGAACTGGGTGGAGGGGATCTATTGGGGGAAAAAGAGGAACAATTGTAATAATATGAACAATAAAGATTTATTCTTTTTTTTTTTAAGAATCAAACCTGGGACCCTTTGATCCACAAGCCAACGCTCTATCCACTAAACCAAATTGACTAGGACTAGTGTGACTGTTTCAATAAAGTTTTATCTATGGATAATAAAAAAATAAATAAGATAAATAAATAAGCAAGCCAGCATTATAGAGATGGTATATAAAGGCATACACTAGCTGAGAACTCCTGGAGATTGAGTTCAGATAGAGAATATATGTAAATATGTAGGTACTAGGTAGTGTGCATGTCCAAAGAACCTTTTAGAAACTCAAGCTTAATGTATGATGGGATTACTATACTGTCCTGAAGCAGAAAGAAATATCAGTGAGAATTACAGAAAAGTTTGCAATCTTCAATGTTCTATTAAATGGCTAAAGTGCAAAAAGTGAGAAACTGTGGAAATAGTTACTATGAAGACTTCAACATTCCAGGAGTGGTAAACTGACTGGATCTAACTATGACCTAGGAACCCTATATAAGCGATGGGCTGGCAACCAAAGCAACTTTCTCCATAGGACTAAGCAACCTCTCTTCATGGGAAAGAGACAGATGGCTTTTAGTTTTTGTTGTTTTTTGTTTGTTGTTGTTGTTTTGTTTTGTTTTGTTTTGTTTTGTTTTCAGAGAACCACCATCAAATTCAAAACATACTCAAATTCACTTTGCCTAATCTATTTATTAGAATCTGATGTCCAGAACATTTTCAACAGAAAAAGATTAACAGGAGATCCAGATTGGCAGGATGAGAGAAGGGAGATGGGCGTGGACCACATGGACTAGAAAGTGAACAAGCAGGAATATGGGGAGCTTAGAAAAGAACTGTATAGAAATGGTACCTTTGCTAGGAGGATATGATTAAAAAGGTAAGGATGGAAGTGCTGTTAACTAATGGGTTGAAAACATTAATTTATCTTTCTGTCACTCCCAGTTCTCACTGAATTGATGGTAAAATAAGTAAAACCATAAGTTTTTATAGAATAGGAGAAAAGGTAACAATGGATAGGAGATGTCAACATATTTTTGGAAGACTGAAAGCATAAAAGAGGAAGATGGAAAGTAAGTATTGCTGATAAGAATTTAGACCTGTTCAGGATTTGACAGCACATGCACCAGGAAGGATGAAATTGAGTCAGAGCTAGAACAGGTGGGAAGGTCACCTTAAAGTTTCTGTATTTACTTGAAATCATGAGAATTCATGTAAGAAGCAAGACCTAAACCTCAGAGATTTAAAAATAGAGAGGATCTGATTTAAGAGACTTAGAATATATATAAAATATATGTACATAAAATATATATACTATAGGTGTATATATGTATGTATGAGACAAATTTATTTCACCTGTCTTATATATTTATCATGTACTCCTTAAATGTTTTTTAAAAATGTATGTACAATTTACTTTTATCTTTTCTATACTTTGTTTTCCTTATTGAGTTTTTCATAATAACTATTCTATATTAAGGTCCTCCTTGAGAGAGACATCCACAGAAGGGGCCTTTTGATTAGCAGTTTATTGGGATACAAATAATCTATACTTTGTACCCACAAACTTCTCTTCAAACCTTCTTTTTATGTTTGCTTTCCAACTAGATGTCCCTTACCATCTGGCCAAAACCATAAGCCATTTCTCATGAATTGAGAAAGATTCATACCTCAGGCAATCTTTCCATCTCAACAGAGTTGGCAACTCAATGTTCTTGGAAGGTCTGATTTACTCATATAATTCACAGCTATCTGTAAACTAGGAAAAAATATTTTCCTTCTCCATCAACTTAATGTAGGGACCTCCTTATGAAGTCATAAATATGTGTTGATGGCAGCATGATAGAACAGTATGAGTAAGTACACTGGGAAAAGAAAGCAAACTCATACATTTTGTGCCATAATGTCTAATTGAATTCAATCCCATTTAAACCTCTTCCACATGATTGTAAAGTCCTCTTGGGCACTCTAGTCTTTATAGCTTGGGGCAGTAGTCAGCAAACTCATTAGTCAACAGAGCCAAATATCAACAGTACAACAATTGAAATTTCTTTTGAGAGCCAAATTTTTTTAACTTAAACTTCTTCCAATGCCACTTCAAAATAGACTCGCCCAGGCCATGGTATTTTATGAAAGAACCACACTCAAGGGACCAAAGAGCCGCATGTGGCTTGCGAGCTGCAGTTTGTTGACCACAGTTTTAGGGAATCAGATAATAATACCCTAATTGCTTCTCAGCCTTTTGGCTAAGATCAAGTGCAGATAATAATAACCAATCTAGGATGAGTCACTCCAGTTGCATGTTCACTTGATGTTTCGAGGTCATGCATGAACTCTCTACTAAGGTCTAACAGCCACCTCAAAATTTTCATCAAAAGAGTATTTATTAAAGGTCTGTAGGATTTTGCTGTGTTTCCTCATTGGGATTTGCTACAGTCTTCACACAGTATAGTGGTTAATTGTGCACATTTGAGATCTTGAACTTGTTGGGTCCAAAGCTCAAGCGAAAGAATTGCTTGCTCTGCATCTGGACAGTTAGAGAGCCTTCTCTTGTTCCTTGCCCACTCATGTTTGATAGACTTTTGGGTCACTCACTAAATAGACCAGTGTAGCTCACCTAGGTAAGGTACATTTTTCATAAAATCCATTTTCCATAAAATCCAAGTGAATCACAAAAATTGATTAATGCTACATTGGTGAGATTAATGTGCAACAATTTATTTTTCATATTGGAGGAGATAAGCTAGTATGATTCAGACCACTAAACTCTCAGAAACTTTATTGAAATTGCTTCTGCATTGGATTTATTTCCCAGTTACTGACAAGCATGTATCTGGTACCTGCTTACTTCCTGTTCACTAGGTTCAATTATCATGATATCAACATAGTAAACCAATGAAATGTTACAAGGAATAGTAAAGCAATCAGTTGTGGAGAGGTGAAATAATACTGCATCAAAATTTTGAAAAGTTATTCTGATCCTGCCAAATGAAAGCAAAATGCTTCTGGTATTTTTTTTTTACTTTGAGAGTTAGATGAAAAGCATTTCTCAGAATAATATCAGCTACTAGATAAAACGGGGTTTGTTGATCTATCACAATGAAGAGACCACATCTAGAATAGCAGCTCCAATAAAAGTAAGCAATGATTCAGTGCTATCTTCTAAGACCCAGTTGTTTTCTGGACTAGATCAAATGATGAGTTAAAATAATCACCAACCCTGTATCTTTCAAGTTATTCTTTATAGCATTAAACTCAGAATTTTCCATTTTTAATAGATGTGCTGCTGAAGCAAGCACTAAACGCAGAATTTCCCATAAGGATATAGTTTGATTTTTGGTTTCCTATTTTGGTAGGGAAAGGTTGATCCAAGGACTTTCACTTGGCCCTTAGCATAATTATTCTTACTCAGTGGTTCAAGAAGCCAAATGTGGATATTCTGTCTGAATATAGCTATTCCAAACATACACATAGAAGCTAGAAAAAATATCCCTGCATTAGATTTAGCATTCCTTTGGACTAATCATGTGGGGATTTAAGTAATAATTCTATTTGCCACATGGCTTTCATAAACTCCCTTCCTGATTTAAAGATTGCACTTAGTGTGCTCTGGGTCTACAAGGATTAACCTTTGGTCAGAACTAGTGGATAGGGACACTCAACATCATAAAGATTCAATTGTGACTCACATATTGTTGACCATTGTGGTAAGCAAAGGTACTCCACTGAAGTGCAAATAAATGGCATTGGTTTAATTGGTTATCAATAGAGAAAAATGGATCTTGACAGTTATCTAACCAGTTGCATGGAAATAAATTCCAGATGAATCGTAGATCTTGCCATGAGAAGTAAAACAATAAATTGCTTTTAAAAAATTGGAGACGATTTATAATCTGGGAGGAGGGAATCCAGGATAGATTCTTAATGGTACACAGAGTAGTACACAAAAAGGGCCACCATAAAGGAAAAATTGATAAATTAGATCATATTAAAATTAAGAATGTGTTCATCAAAAGAATGATTAAGAAACTGAATGGGCAAGCCTCAGGTGGGACTTGTATTCATAATATGTAAAAATACCTACAAATTAATAAGAAAAAGGCAGAAGTATCAATAGAAAATAGCTAAAATATATGAACCCAAAAGATCTTAACAAATGGTTAAAAAACATAGGAAATGGTGGTCAAATTACTAGCCAGCAGGGAAATGCAAATTAAAATCATGATGTGACATAGACATATACTCACATGTAGTAGAATGGCTACATGGAAAAAGACTGTAGAGAGTAAGTGTTGTCAAGGATGGGAGGCAATTGGAATTCTCATATACTGCTGATGGAAATATAAGGTGATATGACCACTTTGGAAATTGTTTAACAGAATCTACTAACACTGAGTAAACATATATCCTATGACCCATTAGTTGGTTTATACCCACAAAATGCATACATGTTTTCATCAAAAGATCTGAAAATAATAGTAATAAAAATAAATTATGAAAATTGGTGAGCAGATAATATGTTCCAGTGAATTCTGAAAGTGGATCCTAAACCCCCAGGGACTCATATCCACCTCATCATATCTCTTTTTAATTCTGACTCTTCTTCTCCAAATAACAGGACTCGCTTATTTTATAATGGAAATTTAAATATTTTATTGAGGCTGCCAAATAGTTTTTTGAAGTTTCTTGCTTGATTCGCTATTGAATAATTTCCAGATATTTGACCTTTCAGAAGGACAATTTATTTCACTGCCTTGCTATTTTTCCCTCAGAGTTTTCATGCTATTTTTTTCTACCAGTATTTGTTGACTGTCAAATGTATTGAATCCTTTCCATTTCACTGTATATCACCATACAGTATATAGAGGCAGCACTTGCCCCTACTCTCTGCATTTGGTTTATGGTTAATTCCCCTCTAAAATCTAACAGCTATTCATGTATACTCTCCTCTACCATGAAGGCATCCAAAACACACTGCTTATTTATTCAATATGTTGAACCAATGTATACATGACTCAGAGCAAGTCTCAGGATGTACAATATCATGACTAGATTTCTTCTGGTCTTTATACCCATCCTGCCCCACTCCCTCCCTGAAATGAGCATGGAGCATAGCTAGTAGAACTTTGAAAAGTTTATATTCACAACTATCACTATATGTACCCATAAAGTATCCATAAACTTTCTATCTTGTGGCTTTAGAACTTTCATTTTCTTAGCCTTCCTTGTGTGTGGGTGGGTGTGTGTGGGGGTGTTTTTTCTTCTATCACGATCACTAGCAAGTGGTTTTCCTTAAGACACCATTTTTATCATCACTTTATGAATGTTGCTTCGTCTAGAAGGTGAACAGAGAAATATAACGCTATTTTGAGATGTGGGTGCTGGGCTGTCAGCTGTGCTCACTCATTACTTAAATGACTCATTGCAGTTCACCAACTTCACAGAGTATGCAATATCAATTTGTACTTCAGGAGACTTTTTAATTTTAGAATTTCACGAGTCTTACTGTTTTGAAGTTAAAACATTAATTAGGTTTTTCCTTAATGATCTACCACTCTAATTTATGTTGATGCTTTTCTCAGTGGAATCCCCAGATTATTCAGGAATAGGAGAGACAGGTATTTTGAAATATACCAGTCCAAAGGAAGACCATATCCTCGGCAGAAAATTATAACCATCGTTTCTCTCCATATCTGGTTCACTTATGTTAAAAGTTACTGCTTTGATTTACTTTTGGTAGGTGCTATTTCTTTGAATCTCTCCTCCAGCTCTATTTAGACCAAAGGATCAGCTGTAATGTTTTCTGTTCTTCACTTTTAGAATTCTGGGCTTCATTTACATGGTCTTCTATTTTTGACATACTTTGTAAGAAAATAACATGACCAGGCTTAGGAATAGCTGTGAAATAAACAAAATATGTCTTCAGTGCCTTCAATTGTGCTGTCCACTGTGCCCGTATTTTTCCTTTCCTTATTATTTCATTAAGTATAGTTTCTTATCATGAGATCCCTCTACCAGGAGGACTGAGCCATTTTGATGGTAGAGTATGATATTACAGGAACATCACAATAACTATCTGCTAATGGAAGCGATGTTAGTAACCCTGATACTAAATTGCTAGGGTGTGGTTTCTCAAATGAGAAAAAATAGGTAAGATGATGAACACATCTGCTTTTTCATTTAGAGATATGTTCTTGTAAGAAACTTCCAAAGAAGTACGTACATTAAGATTTTCAATTCACCAGGCCTTAAGCCAGTGGTCAGCAACCTTTTTCTATCAAGGGCCAAATAATAAGTATTTTAGGCTTTATGTGTCATATGATTTCTGCTGCTACTACTCAGCTCTGCTGTGATAGCATGAAAGCAGCCATAGACTGTATGGAAACAAATGGAAGTGGCTGAGTTCCAATAACATTTTATTTAAAAAGCAGGTGGCAGGGGAATTAGCCAACAGGCTGTAGTTTGCCAAACCCTGTTCAAGCCCAGGATTATCCATTCTCTTGGGTCATTTTAGTTCCATTTTCCCCATGTATTCCTGTTCCCCTTAAGAAAAATACTGATTAAAATAAATTATAATGAGTGCCCCACAGTATTGGCATGTCAAAAACCACTCTGTGAAATTCTGGGTCTCTTAGGAAGTTATTCTCCTGCTGCTGAGTCTAAATCTTAACTTTTGAATTAAAGTTATTTCTCTGGCCTCTGTATATGACTTTTGTTACTGAAGACAAGACAAACTCAAGGGAGGACAGATGCCCTCAAATTGTATCACCATCTGGTCAAACACAGTGGGAACCAATTGTCTTTGAGGGCAAAGTGTGACCACCTGTTCTCTCCAGCAGACTGAAGATTCGCTGTTTCAGGTATATGAAGTTGTATTTGCCCACGACTATGGCAGGTAAGCCTATTTTTTAAAGCTTAAGCAAATACATCTTCAAGTTGGGCCATGGTCGACTGATTTATGACTCAAGAACACTCAATTCCCACGTTGGAATCTGACCAACAGTTACATTGTTCTGTACACTGCCTGCTGCTTCCTACACAGATAATTACCAGTGGCTAATTTACAGATGCCAGCGGGAACGGAAATGGAGTGAATGGCTGCCCACAGAGCTAGGAATTGGATTTTATCAGGAGTCATGGTGAAGAAATAGAGTAAAAAAAAAAGGTTCAAAAAAGTGACTAGTTAAGAAATATGACAGCAAAACGACTTATCCAAAGGTTCTGCCGTATTTAAAGGCGTTGCTTAAGAGCAGTGGTTCTCAACCTTCCTAATGCCACAACCTTTAATACAGTTCCTCATGTTGTGGTGACCCCCAACCATAAAATTATTTTCGTTGCTACTTCATACCTGTAATTGTGCTACTGTTAATGAATCATAAGGTAAATATCTGTGTTTTCCGATGGTCTTAGGCAACCCTGCTAGGCCATTGGAAAACATGTCTGCTTTAGGGTTAGACAACCTGGATTTATCCCCTAATTGCTCCACCTAACAGATGGAAACTGGGCTCAGTTACTTAACCTAAGTCTCAATTAATTGCCTGCAACATTAAAGCAATTGCAGGATCTGTTTCAAAGCTGTGAAGACTAAGTAAAATAAACACATGTAGAACATTTATCTCAGTATCTGGAACATAGTAAATAATGAATGTGTTAGTTATTACATTCTAATTCATGCCTTCAATCTAGTTGTCCACTGTGCCCATACTTTCCTTATTATTTCATTAAGTAGTTTCTTATCAGGAGATCCCTCTACCAGGAGGACTGATGACATTTATTGTTTTCTTCTATATTCAACAATCATAAACATCATTACTTTCCACATTCATTCCAAGTTATTGGAGATTTCAAGGGCATTTAATCACTTATCTTACAGAAATAGAAAACTCCCTTTTGATAGTAGGTAAGAATGTCTCACAGTCACCCTCAGAATTGAGATGTAGATAAACAAGATGGTAAAGATAAAGTTATTGCAAGTTAATGCAAATAGATATGAAAACTGTTTACAATTAATATACAATGCAAATAATTTAATGTGTGGAAAACAGAATAGTGTCTACACATATGTGCTTAATATATGCCAGATATTATTATTACTATGATGATGGTGGTGGTGATGATGATGTCAGAGGAAAATGCAATTAGGAATAATGGAAGAAAAAGAGTGGGTTTTTATACATATTGGATAGCATGATTTTCATTTTCACTTGATTGATAACACTTAGCCACAGGTGCTATTACAATACAAATATTAGGGTCCTAACTTACTGATAAGAGTGCAAATGCTGGCATATTTAATAGGGTTCAGTATTTTTTCATTTGATTAAGAAAATATGTACCATTTATCTTTCAGAAAAGCAACAATCCACAAAGACTCCAAAAGAACAGCAAGTAATTCTGCTCACCAATATGATAGGTTATTTTTTTAATATATTTTATTGATTTTTTACAGAGAAGAAGGGAGAGAGATAGAAGTCAGAAACATCGATGAGAGAGAGACATCGATCAGCCGCCTCCTGCACACCCCACAGTGGGGATGTGCCCACAAGCAAGGTACATGCCCTCGACCGGAATCAAACCTGGGACCTTGCAGTCCGCAAGCCGACGCTCTATCCACTGAGCCAAACCGGTCTCGGCTGATAGGTTATTTTATTCAATTGTTGACAAATTTGTGATTCTACATATCAGAAATGTTCTCTATTTTAAGAATTTTGACTGCTAGCCTGATAGGGATTTGACTTTCTATCTAGTTCCTGGTCAGGAAAAGGAGTGTCTCTTGTTCACATGCAACTTCATGATTGCCATATAATATTCCGGGAGGCAACGAACCTTAGAGTAGCCATTCTTAACATCCGGGGAGAGCTGCAGAGTCTACAAAGTGCCATTATGCCCGTTACCTCATTTCCACGAGAGCCAGGCTTATGACTTCCCCTATACTAGATAGTAGCAGCTGTACTGCAGAGAGGTTGCTCGCCCTGGGTGCTCCCGAGTGGCAAAACCCTGCGTGACAGCTCTTTCTACCACATCACAGCTTCTGTGGCTTGAGCTGAAAGCATTAATTGAAAGCACAGGGAAGATGCTTCATCTTCCCTCAGTATCATGAGGGTGGAAGGATGAAAGCGGGTTGGGGAGGGGAGTGAAGGCAGAAGCGGGGAGGAGAACAGAGAGCAATGCTCCCTCACTTTCTTTTTTAACTGGAATCTATTGATTGATTGATTGATTGAATCAGGCTAGGCCAGCTCTTTATTTTATTTTACTTTTTAAGTATATTTTATTGATTTTTTACAGAGAGGAAGGGAGAGAGATAGAAAGTCAGAAACATCGATGAGAGAGAGACATCGATCAGCCGCCTCCTGCATGCCCCACAGTGGAGATGTGCCCGCAAGCAAGGTACATGCCCCCAACCGGAATCGAACCTGGGACCTTTCAGTCTGCAAGCCGACGCTCTATCCACTGAGCCAAACTGGTCTCGGCTTTTTTTTTAAGAGAGTGTGATTGCTCTCCTGTAACTAGATGCATTGGCACCCCGGCAGATCATGATAAAAGCAAGGAGCTGGCAATGATAAGGAAGAGATCACATTTCTTAATAGGATAGTCCGTTCATGGGGGACATTTTGGGGGGAGCCCTCTTTGGCCACTCTTTTCATTTCTTTTTCTAAGCTCCTCACTCACACGCTGAGCCAAGGAGGCAGGTCAGGAGAGCTGCTCTTGGCTTCTTAGCAGTGAGTGAGGCTCCAGTTCATCTACTGTAACGGAGCCTGGTGCAGGGGGTGTCCCTGTTTGGAGGAAGGTCATTTCCATCAGACGGCTACGTCAAAAGGCCCATTTCCTCTCATTCCGCTAGCTACGGTGACAGTCTCAATTTTGAAGGCAACTAAACCGAAGTACAGAAAGTCTGGCAGAACTGCCAAAGGGCAGTGGCAAGGCCAGGGGGAATTTAGTGATCAGTCACTTTTCCCTGGTAGAGGCCACAGCTCAGGAAAGCAGGGTCTCCCAGTCAAGGAGTTACACAAGTGACTTTTTATTTCCAGGGCATCTGCTACCCATTCCCCTGTAGGTGGGTCCTTCCAGAGGCGCTCATGTTTTCTCTTTCTTTGACACTGCTTTCTAACTTCTTACACTACTTAGAAAACACACTTTCCTCCCCACCCACCCCCCCACACACACACACATTTTCCCACTGAGGTTATAAACATGAAACCAATGGTCCTACAATTTACCTCGTTTAGTTCTTCCTTTGTTCTCTTTGTAATGTTATTTAACTTGATCTGTTGCTCCCTGTATTTTCTATAATAGGGCTTAATCTACTCTAGAGCAGTGGTTCTCAACCTGTGGGTTGCGACCCCTTTGGGGTCGAACGACTCTTTCACAGGGGTTGCCTAAGAGTATCAGAAAACACCTATTTCCCATGGTCTTAGGAACCAACAGACCACTCCTCGGTGTAGCAAAATGTAGAAATGTAGTTTACTGTTGTTATATGAAGACTGTTGCCCATGCTACACCACGATTCAAGACAAAGTTTCACTTATTTGTAATTAGAAATAAATATTTCACAATATATAATTACATATTGTTTTTGTGCTTAATCACTATGCTTTAATTATGTTCAATTTGTAACAATGAAAATACATCCTGCATATCAGATATTTACATTATACATTACAGCTCATAACAGTAGCAAAATTACAGTGATGAAGTAGCAATGAAAATAATTTTATGATTGAGGGTCACCACTACATGAGGAGTTGTATTAAAGGGTCACGGCATTAGAAAGGTTGAGAACCACTGCTCTAGAGGATCAATTTGATTCAAGTTCAACTTTTGGGGCAAGAATACTACACAGGTGGGTCTGTGTGCTTTTGATCGGACCACATCGGTAGGCACCCAATATCTGGCTGTTCCCATTTCTGCGTCCCTAAGTAGCTTGCAAAATGTTAGACCTCACCATTTGTCATCCGCTTGTGTGAGCCACATTGAACAGAGATCTCCAATGAAACAAACCTCTGTGGCCAAATCCCTGGAGAAAAGTAATTTGAGAAAGGTTTTGAGGTACCTTATCTGAAGAATACCTAAAGATATCATTAGAATATTAAAATACAGTGGTACCTCGAGATATGAGTGCCCTAAATGTCACGGTGGGGTGTGAAAACTGAACAGGAGACTGAGGCCGAGGGAGGCAACTTATAACAGAAAAGCTACTAGTGCCCTTCGGCAATGAGCATGCCTGTAAGTCTCTGGTTGAGACCATCCCAGCGGCTTCCCTGTTTCTTCAGATGTTGATTTCAATTCTGCAACATCTCCCGAAAGCCTATATGTTCAGAGAATTGGCTAGGTTTCATGGAACACTTAGGAAGATGAACCAGTCAATTTCTATCCCTCAAGATGCTCTTAATTTACTAGGATGACACACCAAGTTGCTTTAATCTAGGTCAGACGGTGTCAAGTGCTGCAATAAAAATGTTTATGTGAGGGCCAAGGAACCACGGTGGAAAGAATTACTAACTTCTTAAGGACGGGATGAGGGAATTCACAGAGGATTGGGCATTTGAATTGGATTTGAAGAATATAAATGGATTTCACTTTGTGGAAGGGAGAAGAAAGGGAATTCCAGTTGGCAGAAATAGCTTGAACATAAGATAAAGACATATTTTAAAGTGTGTGATGTTTTCAAGAAATGGCCAAAGGTTCATTCTAAGGAAGCCCTCGGTACATGGCAGTACATGGAAAGGAAGCCTAAAAACTAAGTAGAAACACACCAGAAAAAGAGGGCAGAGGATCAGATTGGGAAGAATTTTAAAAGCCATGCTAAAATTTTCCTGTGAATAATTGGAATCTTTTTTAAGAAAAGATAGCAGAATTTATAATGCAATCAACACGAAAAATTTAAATTTATGATTTTTTTCATCAACACCTGCAGTCTTATGCCTCCTCTTATTCTTTAACCTGATAGATGGCTCCATGCGGTTGATCATTGTACAAATCTGGTCCTCAACCTCATTTTCTGTTTCTTCTAACATCTCCTACTTCCTATCTGTCTCTCCTCCTATGTTTTTCTCCCCAAATATTTCTCAACCTATTCTACTCTTCTCCATTCCTGCTGCCACCTCCTCTGGTTTTCATATCTATCAGGACCTTACAGCCACCTAGTGCAGCTACTGCATCACCTTCTGGTCCAAGGAAGTGTTCTCAGAAGCCAGGGCACATTTGGCACCATCTGAAGACAGTTGTGGGGCCGGGATGCTACTGGCATTGAGCAGGCAGAAACCTGGGATGCTGCTAAACATTTTACAATGCATAGGAGAGTCCCAGACACAACAAAGAATTATCTGGTTCAAAGTGTCAATTATCTGCTTCAAATTGCTGCTGAGAAACCTTGGCAAAGGGACATTCACTCTTACCATCTGCCTTTTCCCTGATAACATTTCTCCAAAGCAGTCTGTGTAATCTCAACAATAAACATATTTTTAAGTGACATTCTCTGCAGTACTGAAACCCAAAATTGTCATCCATTTTAAACTAAAATGGCAAATCTTATTAAATAAAACCAATGATTTCAATAATTAATTATTGTTTCAATAGTTAACATTAGGAAAACATTGTCTTAATATACACTAGTAGACAAGTTTCTCTGCATCAATTTCTCTATAATGAGGCTGTGTACCTGCTCTTGTTAATTTATTTTATAACTATTGTTTTTTATACTTAAGAATATGCACATATATGATATTCAGTGGTTAGTAATCAAACTTAATTAAAATTCCAAGAAAATAAAAACAATGCAAACAATATCACATTCATAAACAAACTGACATCACAAAAGGGAACAATAAATGAAATTATGCCTAATATAAACAGTGCTGCTAAAATTATAGAATAGTCAGTGTAAAGACCCTGGAGCAGGAGCATGCACTTGCGGGACAGCAAAGAGCCCAGAGTGGCTGGAGTAGAGTGGGCACAGGGAAAAAGGTAATTATAATTTAATTAAACACAACTACTTCAAAACAAGCATCCTGTATAATAAAAGGCTAATATGCAAATTGTTCCCAAAGGCGGGAGTTTGACCAACCAGGAGTTAGATGTGCACTGACCACCAGGGGTGGTACAGAACATGGACATCAGCTTCTCTGTGGCCAGTGGGAGTGGCAGGCAGCTGGGGGAAGGGAGGCCACAGCTGCTAAGGACCCTACCTGTGCACGAATTTTATGCACTGGGCCTCTAGTTAAAAATAAAATGGAAAATTCTGTCACTGTAAAGTTAACTGCTTCCAGCTCTCCTCTCCTGCTGAGATGGTGCAGGAGCAAACTCCCAGTAGATGTGGGGGGAAATGTTCCTTAATTTGAGGTAGGGTTTCAAATGAAACCCCAGAGATAGTTGGTTTCTCCTATTGGAAATGGATATAGAAGGGTATAAGTATATTAAATATTGTTTTATGTTAAGCAACAATATAACAATGAAACTAATTATGTCACATCCTGCTTAACATCCTCAGTAGTTTTCTTTGCCAGTGGATTAAGTCTACATTCTTGCCCAAAACTTAAAAAGTTATGCAAAGTCCCATCTCAAAACAAGCCATTCCCTCTGATCTTACCATTTGGCCTTCCTGCACTTCTCCCAGGTCCTTGCACATGTGGTGCTCACTCATCCTTTTATCTCTGCTACTTTACATTGTGCCGTTTTCTCTCTGGAACCTTTTCCCTCCCCTACTCCTAACCTTCGTGCCAGGCTTCTCTAGCTTCTTTATTCTATTTGGCTATAGAGTTTGCATTTGTTGTTTTATCTACAGTGTTGGAAATTCCCAATGTTTTTGTGAGGCTCATTTAAGTTTTCAAGAAAGTATACCCCATTCTACTCTCAATTTAAAAAATAAAAAGAACTATTAGAAGCAAAGTAGAAAGTATTTTATGAGTTTTAAGTGTTGTGCTCCAACAAGACCATTTCCTTCACTTACAGATTGTGTTTTTCATAGCACAATTATGACAGTATACACCTGAATGGAGCCCTCACAAACTACCACTCATAGAAAGTGACTGGAATCAATGAGAAATGAAAGCAAAAGAGTGCATCAATAGGAAGCTGGAGGCCAGAATAGAGTTAAAACTCCTTGAAGATTCCATACAATGTTCTTAATCATTCTTTGATACTTCCATAAAATTTTCTAGGAGTGATCACTTTCTTTGTATGACACTAGATCCCATAGTTTAATAAATCTAATTAAGATTTTATCAACTTCAAGTTAATTATTTCTGGATTATTTTAAAAACTAACTCTTTCAAGGTGGAATACAATTTTCATCCTGAGAATAATGCTTTGACCTTGTCTTTAGAAGAGAAAATATAAAAAAAAACATCTTAATGCTTAGTGATCAGAAGGCTGTGTTGCAAGACTCACCCTGTGATATCAGGAAGTCCATTTTGGCTCAGTTTGAATTCTGGTTTCCAACAGAGCTGTGCCCTTGCTCTATAAGACATCTGAATTTTTAGCTGATACTATTAGAGAGTAAAATAAGATAATCTGTCAAACTGTCAATGAGAGCTTTTCTTAAATATAATAGGAGCTTTATGACCAAATAACAACATTATTTGAATTTTATTTTATTTGAATACCAACTCTGCATTTATATATAAGATATAGTACTATGCTATATATATACAGGGGTGGGCAAATGTGGGTTTGTAGTTATAAATACGCAAAAGAAAGTTTATTATTGTATTATTATTTATTAATTATTGTATTGTTTATTTGTATTAAAACTGTAAACCTACATTTACCCACCCCTGTATATAATGAATTTAAAAAAATTATACATGGGGGAATGCAGAAAAGATGGCGACTGGCAGGAAGGTGAGAAGGGAAAGTGTGTGAGAGAGTGAGGGAGCAATAGAGGTGTGTGTGTGTGAGTGAAATAGGGACAGTTAGACCCTCAGTTCTTCCAGGGGGCTGCCAATCTGGGCAGTCTTAGACAGCAAAACTCCACTGCCACAGCAAACAATCCAGGGAGGACACCAGTGGCACACAGACCACGCCATTTTGAAGAACAGGACTGCTTGAGACTAGAATCCTAGGTGCGCCAACACCCAGTCTGGTCTCAGAGGCAAATCAGGACCCTACAGCCACACTAGTAAAAGACCTGTGATCACTGCTGCAGACCCAGGGACACCAAGATTCCAGGCAACACCGCTGCAGATTTCTGTGAGTCACAAAGCCAGTGCCTCTGCCCCACCACCCCTGAGCAGTGACATAGAAACTACCAGACCCCAGCCGCACAATAAGGCTTTCTGCACTCACAAAGCAGTGGCTACTCTGTCTGACTTTAATCCTTAGTGTCAAACACGGGAAGTTTGTTTCCTGCGACTCATCTCCAAACCCAGGCAGGCAAACTGAGGTGAATTTGAGCCTATCTGCTCATCCTTAGGGAGGCAGTTTTCTGTGACCAGATCCTGCGCCCACGCAGGGCAGAGAGACATACCTGAACTTGAGCCCAGACTTACAAACTCTGGGAATTTGTTTCCTGCGACTAGTCTCCCCGCCCAGGCAGGGAGGCAGTCCTGAATTTGAGCATAGGCATATGACCTTGGGAAAATTGTATTCTGTGACCAGATCCTGCATCCACACAGGGAGACAGTGCTGAATTTGAGCCTGTGGTGCAAACCCAGGAGTTTGTTTCCCATGACCAGATCCTGTGCCTTAGCGGAGAGGCTGCGCTAAATTGAACTTGGATGTGCAGACTTGGAGAGTTTGTTCCCCATGACCAGACGCTGTGTCCACACAGGAAGGCAGTGCTGAATTTGAGCCTGAGTGCATGGACACAGGGAGTTTGTTTTCCACTGTGCACACCTGTGTGACCAGACCCCACATCCACACTAAGTGGCAATACCACCTAACTTTGATCCAGGGAAAGCCCACACAGAAGGCTGTTTATTGCAGGGCCGAACTGGACCGCCTGCCAACACAGTGAGACTGAGTAACCCAGTCTCCCAAGCAAATTGGGGACCCTGCATCTCCATGCAAGAAGCAGCAATGAGTACCAGTGACTAGACTCTGTTCCTCATTGTGTGTGCCTGGAATCCCTGACTCCCAGTACATTCACACTAAGAGCCAGTAACTCCAATTCTTGGCACATGTGCACACAGAGACTCTGATTCTCAGTGCAAGGTAGCACCAAGCAACAGAGACTCTGATACTCGATTCTCTGCCTGGACACAGGAAGCCTCTGACTCCTGACATGCAATAGAGGATTTTGACTTTTGGCACATGCCAGTGGGTCCTCTGTTTCAATGTGGTGCAGGCCACACCAAGTCCCTGATTATAGGTGCACACATGAGGCCACACTAAGAGCCTATGACTCTGACCCAGGGCAAGTGTGGCTCCCACTTACCCACAGCAACTGCATGTCTTGGTGTCAGAGCTCTTCAGTGACACTTGGAGGGTGCAAAATTCCCACTCCACATGGCCCAGGCCCCCACAACTTGACATTTGAACCTTCTGGTGATAGTCAAAATGGGGAGACAACGAAGCCATCTCCAGAGGAAAGAAAAGGAGGAATCACCAAGAAAGGAAATAAGTGAAATAGATGCATGCAACAATATAGAAAAAGAATTCAGAGTAATGGCCATACAATTCATAACCCGATGGACAAAAAATCAACAACCTATGCAAAAATCAGGAAGAAATAAAAAATGATATAGCTACAATCAAAAATACCATAGAAGGCTTCAACAGTAGACTAGAAGAAGCAGAATGCCTAATTAGTGAGTTATAAGATCAGGTACAGAAACAAGCTCAATCTGAATAGCAACTACAGAAAAAAATTAAAAAGCAGAAGGAGAGCCTAAGGGAGCTTTGGGACAATGAAAAATAAAATAACATACATATAACAGGGCTGCCAGAAGGACAAGAAGAGCAGCAAGGATTAGAAAATTTATTTGAAGAAATAATGACAGAAAACTTCCCTGATATGGGGAAGAAAAAAGTTACTCAAGTACAGAGAGTCCCAAGCAGATGAATCCCAAAATACCCATACTAAGATACACCATAATTACAATGGCAAATGTTATTGATAAAGAGAGAATCTTAAAGGCTGCAAGGGAAAGACAGAAAGTGACCTACAAAGGATCCCCCATCAGATTATCAAATAATTTCTCAAACACATCAAGCTAGAAGGGAATCGAAGGATATATATAAAGCAATGCAATGCAAGGGACTGAATCCAAGAATACTCTATCCAGCAAGACTATCAATCAAAATTGAAGGGGAAATCAGGAGTTTTGCAGACAAAGCTAAGGGAATTTATCACTACCAAGACAGCAATGCAAGAAATGCAAAAGGGAATGCTGTACCAAGCATCTTTTCAGACCATAATGGCATAATATTAGAAATAAACTACAATAAAAACAATCCAAAACATTCAAACACTTTGAAGCTGAACAGCATGTTATTAAATATTGATTGGGTTACCAATGAGATCAAAGAAGAAATTAAAAACATTCTGGGAACAAACTAATGACAGTAAAAAAAAAACACAACAATCCAAAACCTATGTGACACAATGAAAGCAGTTCTGAGAGAGGAGTTTATAGCTCTTACAAGCCTACCTCAAAAAAAAAAAAAGGAAGGTATTAAATCATCTAACTCTACAACTCAAAGAACTAGAAAGAGAGCAATAAGAAAAGCTCAGAGAAAGCAGAAGGAAGGAGATAATAAAGATTAGAGCAAAAATAAATGACATGGAGACCAAAAATCAATACAAAAAGATCAATGAAACCAAGAGCTGGTTCTTTGAAAGTATAAACAAGGTTGATGAACCTCTAGCAAGGCTCACCAAGAAGCAAAGAGAGAGGAATCAAATAAAATCAGAAATGATAGACGTGAAATAACAACCGACCCCACAGAAATACAAAGGATTGTTTAAAAATATTATGAACAACTCTATTCCAACAAAGTAGACAACCTGGAGGAAATGGATATATTCCTAGAAAAATACAACCTTCCAAAACTCAATCAGGAAGATTCTAAAAATTTCAATAGGCCAATAACTGAAAGAAATTGAAGCAGTCATCAAAAAGTTTCCAGCAAACAAAAGCCCAGGGCCAGATGGCTTCACAGGAAAGTTGTACAAAACATTCAAGGAAGAACTAAAACCTATCCTCCTCAGACTATTCCAAAAAATTCAAGAGGAAGGAACACTTCCAACTCATTCTATGAATCCAGCATCACCCTAATAACAAAATCAGATAAAGACAACACAATGAAAGAGAATTACAGGCCAATATCCCTCATGAACTTAGATGCCAAAATCCTCAACAAAATTCTAGCAAATCGGATCCAGCAGTACATCAGAAAGATCATACCCCATGACCAAGCAGGATTTATCCCAGGGATGCAAGGATGGTACAATATCCACAAATCAATAAACATAATACAATCACATAAATAAACTGAGGGAGAAAAATCACAGTCATACCAATCAACACAGAAAAAGCATTTGACAAAATACAACACCCTTTCTTGATAAAAACTCTCTGCAAGGTGGGAATAGAAGGATCATACCTCAACATCATAAAAGCCATATATGACAACCCACAGCCAGCATCACACTCAATGGACAAAAACTAAAGCCATTACCCCTAAAAACAAGAACAAGACAGGGATGCCACTCTCACTACTCCTGTTCAACATAGTACTGGAAGTTCTAGCCATTGCTATCAGACAAGAAGAAGAAATAAAAAGCATCTAAATTGGAAAAGAAAAGTAAAAATGTCCTTATTTGCAGATGACATGATACTGTACATAGAAAACCCTAAAGACTCCGTCAAAAAATTATTAGACTTAATAAATGAATTCAGCAATGTAGCAGGATACAAAATTAATGTCAAGAAATCTATGGAATTTCTATACAACAATAGTGAACTTACAGAAAGAGAAACTAAAAAAGCAATTCCATTTACCATCACACCAAAAAAAAAAAAATTAAGATACCTAGGAATAAACCTAACTAAAGAGGTAAAATACCTATATGTAAAAAACTACAGGACACTGAAAAAAGAGATAGAGGAAGATATAAACAGATGGAAGAACATACTGTGTTCATGGATTGGTAGAATCAACATCATCAAAATATCCATACTACCCAAAGCAATCCATAGATTCAATGCACTCCCCATTAAAATACCAATGGCATATTTCACAGACCTAGAACAAACTCTCCAAAAATTCATCTGAAATAAAAACAGACCCCGAATAGCTGCAGCAATTCTGAGAAAGAAGAACAAAGTAGGTGGGATCTCAATACCAGGTATCAAGCTGTATTACAAAGCTACTGTTCTCAAAACAGCCTGGTACTGGCACAAGAAAGACATATAGATCAATGGAATAGAATAGAGAACCCAGAAATGGACCCAAACCACTATGCCCAATTAATATTTGACAAAGAAGGCATGAGCATACAATGGAATCAAGACAATCTCCTCAATAAATGGTGTTGGGAAAATTGGACAGACATATGCAAAAAAGAAAAAAGAAACTAGATCACCAACTTACACCATACACAAAAACAAACTCAAAAAGGATAAAAGACTTAAACATAAGATGGGAAATCAGAGGAATCCACAGGCAGCAAAATCTCAGACATATGCCAAAGGAACTTCTTCACTGATACTGCTCCTAGGGCAATGGAAGCTAAAGAGAAAATAAACAAATGAGACTACATCAAAATAAAAAGCTTTTTGCACAGCAAAACAACAAGGAAGACCACTTCATGGGAGAACATATTTGCCAATGTTATCACTGATAGGGGTTTAATCTCCAACATCTACAGGGAACTCATACAACTCAACAAAAGGAAGATAAACAATCCAGTCAAGAAATGGGCAATGGAACTAAATAGAAACTTCTTGAAAGAAGACAAAAGGCCAAGAGGCATATGAAAACATGCTCAAAGTCACTAATTATCCGAGAGATGCAAATCAAATTGACAATGCAGTACCATCTCACACTTTTCAGAATGGCTATCATCAACAAATCAATAAACGACAAATGTTGGAGAGGATGGGGAGAAAAAGGAACCCTCATGCACTGCTGATGGGAATGCAGACTAGTGCAGCCACTATGAAGAACAGTATGGAGCTTCCTCAAAAAACTAAAAATGGAACTCCATTTGGCCCAGTAATACCACTTCTCTGAATATAACCCCAAAAGCTAGAAACATCAATCAGAAAGGATATATGCATCCCTATGTTCATAGCAGCACAATTTACAATAGCTAAGATTTGGGAACAGCCTAAATGCCCATCAGCAGATGAGTGATTAAAAAACTATACATCTATACAATGGAATACTACGCTGCTCTAAAAAAGAAGGAATTCCTACCATTTGCAACAACATGGATGGAACTGGAGAGCCTTATGCTAAGTGAAATAAGCCCATCAGAGAAATATAAATATCACATGATCTCACTCATCTATGGGAAATAATGAACAACATAAACTAATGATCAAAAACAGATCCAGGCAAAACTGGTGTGGTTCAGTGGGTAGAGCGTCGGTCTGCAGACTGAAGGGTCCTGGATTCGATTCTGGTCGGGGTCATGTACCTTGGTTGCGGGCACATCCCCAGTAGGGGCGTGCAGGAGGCATCTGATCAATGTCTCTCTCTTATTGATGTTTCTAAGTCTCTATCCCTTTCCCTTCCTCTCTGTAAAAAAAATCAATAAAATATATATTTTTTTAAATATTAAAAAAAAAACACAGATCCAGAGACATGGAAGCATCGATCAGACTGTCAAACCTTAGAGGGAAGGTAGGGGAGGTAGGGGTAAGAGGGAGAGATCAACCAAAGGACTTGTACAAATGCATATAAGCCTAACTAATGGACACAGACACCAGGGGAGTGAGGGCATAAGTGGGGGGGCAGATGTTGGGAAGGTAATGGGGGGATGATGACAAATATGTAATATCTCAACCAATAAAGAAATTAAAATGCAAAATAAATAAATGAATACAAATAAAATAAAATAAAGTGGGATTTGGAAACAAAAAATATTATACCTGGCCTGGCTAGTGTGGCTCAGTGGTTGAGCATTGATTGAGTCATGAACCAGGTCATCACTGGTTTAATTCCAGGCCAGGTACATGTCCTGGTTGCAGGCTCTATCACCAGTAGGGGGCATGTAGGAGGCATCTAATCAGTGATTCTCTCTCATCATTGATGTTTTTCTCTCTCTTTCCCTCTCCCTTCTTCTCTGAAATTAATAAGAAAAATAAAATAAAATTTTAAAATTATATCTGGCTATTTAACAGGTGGTCAGTTTTTTTAAGGGCAAACAAAGACTTGCCTCATAGAGTGTGCTCTGAAATATTTTGAATATTAGAATTCTTAGAACTAATACTTTTAAAATTCAGGGGGACAGGGGATAGCGTAACTGTTGAGAGCTCATTTGGAGTGAACTGTTACTTTGACCTCTGAGAGAACAATTATGTTTAATACTGTAATTTCTTAGCTCAGCGAAACATAGGCAGCCAAGAGGCTGGAGAGGTATCAGAGTGGAACCTACTTAGGGTGTCTTTCTATAATTATGGCATTTAACTAAAAATAAAACCAACCAAAAAGGGTACACAGTGTGGACACCGCCTCCATAATTCAAAGGGATTAACATTAGACAGATGGTGAGCCTGAGAAAACTGCCCAGCAGTCAATGGTTTTGCCTTGTCAGGTAAACCAGAAGTGAATTCTATGCTAATACATTACTCGCGAATAGAATTAGTTTGGTTTGGTTAAAATTCAACACAAAGTTGGGTACTTTAAAAAAGAACATTTTATCTTTTAATATTGAAGATTTTATCTAATAAGTTCTGATGTTGTGTGTCACCTTTCTTACCTGTTAAAGCCTCTTGAACTATACACTTTGATTAATTAAGTAAAACATCTAGAATGGCACCATCTGACCAGTGATCAGCAAACTCATTAGTCAACAGAGCCAAATATCAACAGTACAACAATTGAAATTTCTTTTGAGAGCCGAAAACCTACTTCTGCGCATGGGCCACAAAGTTTCAATCGCACTGTACATGCACACCCTACAGTGCATGCCTGCATGTGGTATTTTGTGGAAGAGCCACACTCAAGGGGCCAAAGAGTTGCAGGTGGCTCATGAGCCGCAGTTTGCCGACCACTGATCTAGACAATAGGTGCAGAAAATTTGGGGGCAAGTCTATATTCTAAGAACTGTACTAGATATTTTACTTACATTATTTCATTTTCCTTTCAACAAGCTCATACTGTGTATATTTATTTCTTCACTTGATAATATTTTTCCATTTTACAATGAGAAAACTGAGGTTCAGAAAAATATATTTAACTTTGCTAAGGTTATGGTTGTAGGTCTGCACATATAACTATTTGTTAAGATACATAATATAGAGATATGATCTATGATTCAGTAAGAAAAGATAAATGATAGAAAGTGGACAAAATGACTTTCTAGCCATTTTACAGGACAGTAAATATAGATATATGAAAAAATTAATCTCATGAGATTTATAGCAATAGGATTCAGGAGAAAGCAGAAGTGTGAGACTTTAGCTTTGTTTTCATAAATAAATTTATTTTGCACTCTTGCACATCATCCTCATTTCACCCTTCATTAGCCATCTTTATGTCTATCCACTGCTTAGCTTGATGGGGTGGTAAGTAAAATGTACTTTTGAAAGTCTCAAGTGGGTTTGCTTTTTTTGTTGGGGTATAGTGCTGCTTCAAGACACTCTTTGGGTCAAATTCCTAATCTTTTCCATTTTCTCAACTAAATGAGTCATGCTTGTCAGTTAAATGGGAAAAATGAGGAAATTGATCAATTCCCCTAATTTAAAAACCATCAAGTTTATAATTGCACATCTTGAGCTGATTTTTAACAATATAGACTTAGGTTAAGAGAATTAGTTGGTTTAGTTTATAGATTCATGCCTCTGGCCTTTAATACATACCCTCGTTTCCTATGCTACCATTTGTCATTTTCTGTATGTGAACAGTCAGTTCTCTTTTCCCTCAACACCTGAAACTTTGACACAAGCCTGACACCATGGCAGCCACTTAAGTTTTATTGTCAAGGACAAAAACATTCTGACTTAGCTACAAGAAGAAATGATGTTTCTATGTTTGCTTACTTAGAGAGTTCCAGTTCACTGGAGTGCCTTGTCTTTTTCTAGTCAAAGCCCTTGGAATAGAGTAAATCCCCTGCCTCCCAGAGAGTCATTAGTTCCAGAGAATAAGGTTGTACGTTGTCACCTACATGCTCAGGAGGAATACTGCTATAAAGGTTGGTTATTTTCAAGGGGAAAGTACAATGAGGTCATGGAGAAGTCTGAGAAAGAAGAAAAATGTTGTATTGCATGACTGATAGTCCATATCGGACACAGGCTATTTTTCTTTTTGTTTTATATCACGTGATTTTTTGCCATTCACAAATTCTGTATTCTATCTCATATTCTGATTCATCATTCATTCAGTCTCCAACACATTTACTGAGTGCCAATTATATGCCAAGTCTCCTCTGGATGTTTATGAAACACCAAGTGAACAAAAAACTAACAAAACTCCTTATCTTCAAGAGCCTGGATTCCAATGGGGGAAAACTGGCAGTGAACATCATGAATAAGTGAATTAAATGGAATTCTGGAATTAGAGAGGTAACATAGAGGAAAGGAATAGAGCAGGATAAGGGAAGGGGCATTGGATTGTGGACAGGGGGTCGTTGTAAGTTTGAATGGGGTGTTCTGGCTAGGCCTCCATAGTAAGGGGACATCTGAGCAGAAACTGAAAGAGGAAAGGCAGTATGCCAGGTTGTCATATGGAAATTGCATTCTAGCCAGAGAGAAAAGTCAGTGTAAAGGCCCTGGAGCAGGAGCATGCTTAGTGCACTGAGGGACAGCGAAGAGCCCAGAGTGGCTGGAGTGGAGTGGGCACGGGGAGAAGTGGTAAAAGGTGAATTCTGACAGGGAATGGCAGAAAGTGGTGGGAGAGTCAAAGGTGAGGCACAGTCAGACAATCAGAATTCTGCAGACCATTGACATACAACAAGCTTTTACTCTAAGTTGAGTGGGTGTCTATGGTGAGAACAGACTGCTAATGAGCAAGTGAGCCAGAAGAGAGACCAGTCTGAGTGCTGTGTTGCCAGGGAGAGATGTAGAGCTTAAGAGAAAGAAGTTGAGCATGGCCGAAACCGGTTTGGCTCAGTGGATAGGGCGGCGGCCTGCGGACTGAAAGGTCCCAGGTTGGATTCCGGTCAAGGGCATGTACCTTGGTTTCAGGCACATTTCCAGTAGGGGGCGTGCAGGAGGCGGCTGATCAATGTCTCATTCTCATCGATGTTTCTAGCTCTCTGTTCCTCTCCCTTCCTCTGTGTGAAAAATCAATAAAATATTTTTTTAAAAAATGAAGTTGAGCATGACTTTAAGGTTTTAGGTCTGAGCAGCGCAAGAATGTTGCCACCGACAGAAATGGTGATGACTGCCTGCAGAGCAGGTTTGGGAGCTGGGGAAAGATCAAGAGTTTGGTTTTGGGTATTTTAAACATGTGTTACCTGTTAAAACTTTACATGAAGGTGAAGACAGAGTTTTGGTCTGGAGATACACATGTAAGACCTGATACACATGGTTACATTACAAGTTGGCTGTCTGAGATGGCCAAGGGGTGATTAAGTATAGAGAAGAAATATTGAATGTGAACTAGTAATTGGGGGTGGGGAGTGGAGAGATGGAAAATTGTATGTTAAAAAATAAAGTATAGAGAAGAGGTGACAGAGTGCTTGGGACACTCCAGGATTAGGAGACCCAATAGAGAGAGAGTTGAAGGTGCAGGAGAGTTTTCAATGCCTGCTTGAATTTCCTTTTCTACCATAAATTTTACTCTCTCATTCCCTTAGGTCATTTCTCCTTCCAGTGCCATTTGTTCCTTGGCATATCTGGCTGATACCGACTTCGGAATGCCACCAATCAACACCTCAGTTCATAATAGAGCAAAAGTGATTCAGAAATAAAAAGGCTGTGGAAAACCGACAGCACATAATGGATGAAGCACTTCAGATTTTAACAGTCAAGCTTCAATTAAGTATGAAAATCTGCTTTTTAAAAAGTTAAAGACTTTGTGATTTACAATACAATTCTGGAAAGCAAGCATGGAAATAACGAGGCTGTCTGATCCCCTGATGTTTCAGGGAGGTGTGGAAGGGCCTGGTCCAGTGTGAGACCGTAATTTACTGAAATGTAGAATTCACCTTCAGTGCCGGTGGTTTCTGTGGTCATCAGTTCCCAGAAGCCAGATAGAATGGAGACTCTATAGAAAATGTCAGAGAGTGGAGACAAATGCTAATCTTCTAATAATGGCTCCTGCTTTGTTGCCTCTTCCATGACCTTCATGCTGAACTATTCTTCCAGTCCACGCTTAGACTTGAGTTACCCAAGCTTTCACATCCCTGTTTGATTTCCCATACTAATGGTGCTCAACTTTTGGCTCTCCTTAGGACACCATTGTCTTGGAATCGTGCAGGATTTTAGGTGTGGGATGTTTTATGTTGAGGTTATTTGCTAAATAGCTATTTAAGTATGTGTGTGGAGGGGGGGGATGTAATATGGGTGTGGAGGATTTCTTGCTTTTTTCTCTTCCTTTCCTCTGAAGGAAAACAAAAACTATCTTCAAGTTAGGATCTCAGTTATGTAAGTGTGGTTATTCAGTGATTATGTATACAAGAGATGACTTAGAAAGAGCTATTTTGCAATTTTTAAAAAAAATCTAAATTTCCATACTGTTTCCAGTATAAACATCTCAAAGTCTCAGAGCCTCAAAGTCCCTGAGCATTAACCAGTTTCTGGCGCCATTTCCTACATATGAGTAGCACACCTTGTATTCTTAAGCTTGAAGTTTGAAGTGCTGATTAAAGAAGAAAGACAATAAAGAAATAAGAAATAAAGACAATAAAGAAATAAGGTACACTTGTGTTAATAACTATTATTAGCATTATTTTGTGAAAGCAAGTGTAATGAGGCATCATCTGTTCCCTAGCTATCATTTTACCACTTAAGTATGCTGGGAACTATGAGGACTTTTAATGCCCTCTGATGCTTACTGATTTACATGCTTATAAGTTGATACCAGCAAAGTGTACCACTAGAGAACCCAGCAATAAAGCCATAAAACCTTCGATTTACATCTTGGGGCTATCGGAAGTAAAATTGTTTTTCCTTTGTGGGCTGGCATTGAGAAAGAGACCTCAGCATTGGTGGGAAAGAGATTTGAGCTTGGTAGTTTCCAAGGAAGATCAATTTTCATTTATTAATAATATCTCCTTATGTGGTACTTAAGTGGAGGATAAATAATTCGGCCTGTACCATGGGTATTCTGTGGCACTTTTAAGTGCTTTTGTTAAGTGCTTTCTCATTTAGTTAGAGAACAGAAGTAGCTGTTGAAGAACCTTCGCTTAAGATCTGGCTGTAAATTATTGCTCCCCTGTAGCTTTTCTGTGCATATGCTTAGGGAAAGGGGGGGCTGTTAAGAGAAAAAATGCAATTGTATTCTGCTTCCTTGGCTAGGAAGCAACAGAGTGACACGTTTCCTGTAAGTCTGATTCTCAAACAACAAAATAAAGCTTTGTGGCAAGGAAATTAAGAGGAAAATACTGAGGATGTTAACTTTTCCGCAATGACAGAGAAAAATGAAATTGGTTCATAGTGGAAGAAGAAGAAGAAGGAGGAGGAGGAGGGGGAGGAGAACGAGAAGGAGCGGGAGGAGGAAACAATCATTAGACAGTTATCAGGTTTCTCTAAAAGGTGAATTTTTTTTCTCCCCTAGTGATGAAAAAATTCTTAGCAATTCATAGAAATGGTCAGTTCAGGTATTGATGGGATGGTTACCAAGTTCTAGGAAAATCTTGAAGACAAAGAGAACAACTGATCCCTTGTGGTTTCTACCAGCTCCGATCTAGTTTAGAAAATCAGGTAGTGAACTGAACTTTATAGAATTCTAGAAAAATGAATACTCAGAGGAAAACTTGGGTTTAATCATCAGGTTACATAGTTTGTGAGGAATAGTATTTCCTTTCTTTTGCCCTATATTACCCTAAAAGTTTTTTCTTCTAAGCCCAGGTTCACAACTTGGAGTAAATGATGGTATCTATCTATATAGGGAAGGATTCAGAGGTCATATCAGTTTCATTGAGAAGAAAGATCTTAATTGATTAGTGATATCAAGAGGGAAGGGGAATGGCAGTGTGTGAGGTGTGCATCATCCAAATTCTAGACCAGAGGTTGACAAACTTTATCTGTAAAAGGCCATGTAGTAAATATTCTAGACTTTCAAAGGCATACGGTCATCGTTGCAACCACTTAGCACTGTCATGATAGTGCAAAAATGTCCATAAACAAGATGAGAATGAAAACTTCAATAATGACTGTGTTTCAATAAAACTTCACTTACAGAAACAGGTAGTAGGCCCAGCTCAGCCCATGGCAGTCATTTGCTGACTCCCATTCTGTAAACTATTAACCAAGAGCTTCCCGAGTCAGAGTTGCCAGCCCTCTGCTGATGCCATCACATCCTCTCCAGACTCTCTCATCTTTGTGTAGGCACTTCGCGCACTATAGAATCTATCATGCTTTCACCAAGACTGTTGGACAATGTACTTTCCCAAGGGTAAAGGCTGCAAAAGGAAGAAAGTTGTGTTAGAGAAAAAGCTGATGCTTTGTCAAGGGAAGTATTTAGGTAGCATGGCTCGAAACACATGTGTACAATCTGACTACATTGGAAGCTCACTGCTAGAGGAATTGTCGGAGCATAAAATTAGGTCTAGTAGAGGAGGAATTGCAAGCCCCAAGGTCTGACTAAACTGAGACAATAGGATGAAGGAAGTTAACAGTGTGATAGCTGATAAGCTTCAGAAATACAATGCTTTTCATAGCAACCAGTGCCTCTTGAGAATAAGAGTTTACGGTTTATTAAATCTTTATTGCTTGAGTAGATTAGAAATTAATCCTGCACAATCAGAATGAAACAACTCTAATTGTAACAATACCTTCTGTGATGCCCCAAACGCTGCCAAGTCACACCTGCCCAGGCCTGACTCGGAACAGACTACCATGTTCAGCCTGCTTCCTAGAAAGGAAATTTCAATCCACTCCTAGTCAGAGGGAAATTCTAGTTTCCTGCCAAGACAGTCGTACATTCTGGCCCAAGTGTAAGCCAAACCAGTAAGTTCCTATATTACAAGATTTGAGCAATGCAAGGCTCACCTGTTGAAAAACTTCTTCCTCCAAAATTTATTAAATTGCATGAGATTTCTAAAACTATAAAGCACCATATCTCAAATATGTAAAGCAAAGGCACAGAGCACAAAGGAAAATAGGAAAAGATGTTTTGGATTTTTTTCCCCAGTTATAACAAAGAAAGATGGGAATAAAAATAAGGCTCTGAATTAGGCATGTCAGTTATAAGAAAAAAGCCAATATTCTTTTTGAAAGAGGGGAGACTTCCAGTTTCATGAAAAACCTAAAGCTCAAGGTCTGCAGTGTTACTATTTTTATGGAACCATCTTTCCAATCTCAAACATTCAGAGTTATTGAAATAGTAATCACTTTTGAAAAGAAGGATATCGCTGGAATTAATATAGAGAACGGTATATAGTCATTGAATGCCATGGAAGTATGGCAGAGTGTAATTTTTTACATTATGGCTCAGGTGTGCACAAAAAGTAATAATGCATTTTATCTACAGTTGGGGACAAATGCAACCAGAAAAGGTAACTGGAGTCCTTATTTTTGCTGCTGATAGAAAAAGTATAAAGTTATTCCTAAAGGTCTTCAGTCCATTTCAAATTAATTTAGTAGTCAGATTTCTTTTCAGGGCTGTTTGTTTCTTTTCTCCAAAAATCTCTCCTGATCTTCCTTTCATGCTAGGTTGGCATCAGAGAAGACTCGCAGCCTCCTAGTGTCCTTGGTACAGTGTGGTCTTTCTCTCTGGCATCCTGCTGATGTCTGCATTACCCTAGTCTCTGTCTTTATTTGGATGTTTGTCTTTATTTCATCCTCTAAGGAAGTGAACTTGGCTATCGTTACTGGAGGTTTATACTATCTATATGGTTAGAGACAACCTTCTCTGCTCAACTGTTGATAGGAGTCCACCTTGGTTCTTGTTGGGATAGAGCCTCAGAATCCTAACCAAGTCCTCTCTCCAACCCCTGATGTAGGCCCTCAACTCACTGCCTCAACAAGGGGGTGTGGTCTCCAGGCCTCGTCATTACACACCAGGTTGCCATTTCTGTCCTGTTGCAACTGCACCGCGTTGGCCAAGAGTCATCCTGAAAGGTGGTCTCCTCCCAAGAAACCAAATGGGAAGCAGAGCATTTACCTCCTCTGACCTCTTTGGAGCTTCTGTATTCTCAAAGGCCCTAGGGTTGGAGAGGTCAGATCCTTGAAAAACCCTGGCACAGTCCTACTCCTCACGCTCACTCTGAAATCTCTCTTCTTCCTACTTACAGGATTTCCACTTTTCTCACTTGTCTGATAGTGGCTGTTCTATGTCTGCCTTCTACACATCACAACAGATGGTTGTTCTCATTGTTCCTACCCTCCCATAACCTTTAGCAAGGGCCCTTTGGATATTTATGACATCATTCGTAGACCATACAAAATTATCAGTTTAAAAAGTAACCTGCTGATATTTGGTCAAACATTTAATTAACTCACCCCTAATGCCTCGTCAGGGCCAATCCAAATGAATTTGTAGGCCTTATACGGCCTGTGGGCCTGACGTTTCCCACCCCTGCCCTATAGGCTGAGGTGACTGACTTTCCTGCTTCACCTGGGACTGTCCTGATTTTAGAACTGAAAGTCCATGTCCTCAGAAACCCCTTGGTCCGAGGCAAACTGGGATGGTTGGTCACCCTATCTGTGATACATTAGCCTCATGGCCAAGCTTTAGTAGCCAAAGAGCTTTAGGGGAAGGAAATTTGATTACTCAGAAAGGAACCATATGTGCAGAATTGAAAAATATTTTTCTTCACTATAGAAATAATAGAAAGTTTGTTTCTATTACACCTAGCAACTAATTTGTTGAAAAGGAGCTGCAGTCACTGCAGAATTAAAATCTGGCTGGAAGCTGATTTGTTGAAAGGAACGTGGCTGTCACATTTGTGAAAACTTTCCCCTCTCACTGTGGAAGTTTTTGATCCAGAATGCTGATCGGATTCAACGTTTTGAGCCCCTTGAATCATTTAAGAGAATACTTTACCGCAAAATAACCTGAGTCCTGAAATAAGTCTTGAATATAAACAAAATGGATATTTTCATTGTGTTAAAGCGCTGTTTATTCATTTTATAATAATGATTGAAATGGAATTAAAGATGAGGATAGAAATGAAGACTATCAATAGGTTACTAAAACCACACTTGATGTGGGGCAAGGGAAGCCAAAGGAAGCCCCGGCAGCGTATCTGGATGTGGCCATGAGGGATCTTCACGTGGACAGGGGGAGGCAGCCTGAGATGGGCTGGCCTGTGAGTGTCTTGGAAGGACCTAGAGGCAGAAAACATGGACCAGCACCTCAGGCCTGGCAGTATCTTAAAGGCACATCCCAAACCCAGTAATGATTCAGGAAACGGCAATGACTCAAAATTTCTAAGAGATGGTAGCTGCGGTCCAGGTAGGTGTGGATGAACCTAGGTGAGAGGACAAGGCCACTAAGAGAAGGATGTCTGAGCCAGGTGGACAGCTGTTCGACATGGGGAGGGCAGGCAATAGAGTCGCAGGCTTGGTTTATAGCAGGAAATAACCAGGAAAAGCAAGAAGAAATTAATGCCTTAATACAAGTTGTTTTCATGAGATGGGCATAAGGGAGCAGAAACGTGATAACCTGAGACCACTTAGGAGCCCAGGGACCTTCACTGGGGCTGTTGACATAGGATCTGATCAGATGCTATAAAGGCAGGGTACAGCTCTAGCCTGTTTGGCTCTCTGCATAGAGCATCGGCCTGCAGATTGAAGAGTTCGGGGTTCAATTCGAGTTTGGGGCACATGCCCAGGTTGCAGGCTCAAATCCCCAGTTGGGGGCAATGCAGGAGGCAGCCAATCAATGGTTCTCATCATTGATGTTTCTATCTCTCTCTCCCTCCTCTTTAAAATCAATAAAAATATATTTTTTAAAAAGACAGCAAGTTGAGGGAAGACTTGGATTCTTGAGAGAAGAGTCAGACAGATACACAGCTACCCATGGACCTATGCTAAGAGCATCCGAGAGGCTGTAGAGACCCATCAGAGGGGTCACCCAATTAATTGGAGGGGGCACGCAATTTATCGAGACTGGGTATGTGTGTGTGTAAAGGGCATTCAGCTAGTATAACCTCATCTTACAGTGGAAGAGCAGAAAGATTAAGTAATTTATTTTATGTCACCTAAAACTTCAAGGCTTACCATATTCTGCAGCGGGAACAGCATCCTCATGGACAGCGGTTGCCAACCATTGGTCTAGATACCTGTTAGGTCAGGCCTGGCAAAGCTCTCGATGGGACCAGTGGCCCCAGCTCCTGCCCCCTGCCCCCCCCCGTGGGCGGGGCAGCACCTATTTCCATCTCTCAAGGTCTGGAGGTGATGTGAGCACAGGCATGCCATTCCCAAGAGTGGCTGGGAGGTGGGCTCAGTTCATGTCTCCATTTGAAAGGCCACTTTCTTGCTTGTCCCATGTAAGATGATGGAGTTACAGCATGGAAGGGAACCCCTCCTGGAGCACCACCCACGACATGGCCTGGCCTCCAGGAACCTGCCCTGGGATGCTGACAACTTGGAGGATGGCATGCCTTGTCTTGTCTTACACACCTCCTGCTTGTAAGTTTCCCTGGTAAACTTATCTTCACGTCCACGCTGCATAATGTGGTGCTGTTTGCCTTCATCTATCCGGTCACACTTGCCTGCATCTGCTCTGCATTCAACACAGATGCAAATGCTCAGGACAAAATGGGTGTAGAAACAATCCAGCATGAATCTAGAATTCAATAAGGACAGCTCAGCGTTCTACAGAGATTGAAAAGCAGAGAGTTGTGGCCCTGCTTCATATGGCGACCTCCACTGGGAAATGAAATAACAGAGTAGGTGCTAAGTGTTCTGGTCACCTTGGGTGAGAATAAAAAGTTAGAGAGGTAACACATTCTATGTAGTGGAACTACCATGCAGAGCTGGAAATAGGAGGCCTATGATTACATTTCAGTCCTGCCCCTCTGACTTTGAGGAAGTCCTTTTCCTTTTTGTTATTGTTAACCCTCACCCCAAGACGTTTTTTCCATTGATTTTTAGAGATTAGAAGGGGGTAGGAAGAGAAAGGGAGGGAGAGAGAGAGAGAGAGAGAGAGAGAGAGAGAGAGAGAGAGAGATGACAGAGACACATGTATTGTTTGCCTCCTGCTTGCACCCAAAGCAGGTCCAAGGATTGAACCTGCAACCCAGGTAGAGACCCTTTGGTGTGCAGGCTCTGACTGCTGAGCCACACCAGCCATGGCTCACTTTTCCTTTTACCATCATTAAACATTGGTTAATACTAAGACTATTTTTAAGGTTATTGTGATAGTTAAATAAATAAACAAAGTAGCATAGTAGCATAACAGAACTTAGAACAGAATGGATGTTTCATAAATGTTTACCAAATTCAGTAATGCTAAAACATATGCATTAATAGTAAAGAAACCCAAGAACACTCAAAGCAGCATATCATCAAGCGTTAAATTGTGTGGAACACAATGGAGGAAGTCCTGGAGGCCTATTCACAAGTGGGCTTGATGAAAAATTAGCTGTCACATTCGCGTAATGAATTTCACATGGACTCAGTCACAGGATGCAGCCTTTTGGATGCTGAACCAATAATTTTAGTTTTACATTAGATAAAAAGTATTTACATTTTTGTCTGTCTTTACAAGCAATATAGACACATGGTAGGAAATATGAGCAGTCCAGAAATTTTTTAAATCAATTGCAAAATTCATTTCTAGAATTAACCATTATTAAAAAATGGTACATATTCTTGACATATCTTGCCTTTTTATACCCTGCTTGTTTTGGTGGGGTTTTTTTAAATATATTTTTATTGATTTCAGGGAGGAAGGGGAGAGATAGAAATGTCAATGAGAGAGAAAATAATTGATCAGGTGTCTCCTGCATTCCCCCTACTGGGGATCAAGCCAGCAACACAAGCATGTGCCCTGACCAGGAATTAAACCATGACCTCCTGGTTCATATGTAGACATTCCACCACTGAGCCATACTGGTTGGGCAAACCCTGCTTGTTAACTTACATTGTAGGGTGAGAAATTTCTCATTACTTTTTAAATTTTGGGGGAACTGTATTTTTAATGGATGCAGAGTACAATATTTTGTTTATAGATATATTACACCATATTATTCTGTTTTATGGGAAATGTCTCTTTTTTTCCTCTTCCTATCTGCAATGAACATCTCAGAGATTCAGTATTTGCCAGTATTTGAGAACATTTTCTTAGAATAGAGCCCTAGAGGTGGAATTGAATTATTAGGTCAAAGTGTAGGAACATTTTAAGGTTCTTGATTATGAATTTCCTAAATGCTTTCCAGAAAAGTTATAGAGAGCATGTCTATCAGCCACAGTTTATGAACAAGCCACTGTGGCTCTTGAGTTTAAGGAATTTGGTTTTAAATTTTGTTTCATAACTTCACATTTAAATAGCATCTGTAACTAGTGGCTACGATTTTGGACAAAGCAGGTCTAGAGTGGCTTGCTCTAACTAGGAAAGGAGCCACGGAGGCTGCAGGGTCAACTGGAACACCATCAGCTTCCTAGACTGTGGGAAAATTCCTCCCATAGTTGGCAATAGATTGTCAGCCTCAGCATTTGATTTGGGAAAGTTTTACTATTTTTTGTGTGTCTTTCTAGGTATTTTGGTGGAGACTTGGGAATCACTGCATGGATTAACCAATCCACTAATTGGTTAATTGGTTACATAATCCATAAACATGGTGCGCTGTTTCCTGCAGATCTCTGTGCTAGTTACTATGCAAGAGAAAGGGGATAAAGTGACAGATGCAGAGTCTGAAGGATACTTTTTTCCTGATTTTTTAACTAAAATAAAGGTCAAAAAATATATAAAAATTAACTAACACTAGGTTATATATTAAGCATATTGACTTTATAGTAAAGAATGTGGTTATTTGGAATTGGGACTGCCTAGAAAATCTGGGCCTAGGATGGCTTTTATATGCATTGAAACATCTCTTGCTTGAGAAAAGCTGATGTTCTAGCTGAGGAAATAAAATTTGCACAAAAATGTAGTCCTCCCAAGAGGCAATGTTGAATTCTAGGGGATTAAAGTAATTTATTTTTTAATTAAAAATTGATAGTTTTATGCCAGTTTTGAGAACAGCTCACAAACACACAAAAACCTTCTTTAGTACTATACCTTCTCTTCGTAATTATATCTCACCTGCAGCTTCAATGTTTCAATAAAATCCTGGGTAAATCAGATTGGGTGACACATTGTCTTGTATGTACTACATGCCAGGTACTGGACCAAACAATCTACAAAGACTGAGAATGGGTTTACCCTGGACATGAGTGGTTTCTGCTGCAGAGTGAGAACAAAGTGTGAGAATCTTTAGAGATACTTGTCATCACAACAGAGCTAATGTGTTACTCTGAAGCACAGTAAGAAAGCTTTTGTACCAGGTTAAAGTCCTCAACAGACCTCTTCTTCCTCTCCTTCCCCTTTCTCTCCTTCCTCTTCCTCTCCTTCCTCTTCCTTTCCTTCCTTTTCCTCTCCTTCCTCTTCCTCTCCTTCCTCTTCCTTTCCTTCCTTTTCCTCTCCTTCCTCTTCCTCTTCCTCCTCTTCCTCCTCTTCCTCCTCCTCTTCCTCTTCTTCCTTCTCTTCCTCTTCCTCTTCCTCTTCCTCTTCCTCCACTTCCTCTTTCTCCTCCTCTTCCTCTTTCTCCTCCTCTTCCTCCTATTCCTCTTCTTCTGCCTTGGTAAGCCTTAGCATCAAATTGAAGCAATTTTTGGTGTAAAGGAAGGGGTGAATGAAAGGGACAGAGACTGGTAAAGGTTGCTGTGAGCCACATTGAGAACTGCTGCCCTCGGGGGTAAGTACAGTTTTTGTACACTGGTCCTTAGCTTTTGTGTTTGCATCACACTTTCAATTATTGGAGGTTTCATGACAAAGGTAAAGGGATTTAAAAGCAAACACTGCTTCTGTGGTTGTTTTTTCAAAAGCACATCATTGAAAAGTTAAGAGATACTAAATAGCTAAATAGACTTCCTTGAGAATTTTATGCTTCAATATTCCCTAAGTCTACTGTGTAATTTTTAAGTCAATATTATGTCAAGTGATTCATGACTAGGGAATATGGCATAATAAAGATAAGAGAAAGATCGTTTCCCAATGAGAGAAACAGAATTGGCCTCAACTACATGCATGAATTTCAGATGCCTACAGTTTATGCTGTGGGGGATTAAAAGAAAAGAACTGCAAAATTACAGACAATGGAATCTTGTAGCACAGAAGTGTTACTGGAAAAAAAGTGAGTGATTAGAGCATGCAGGCAAATAAAGTACATTGAAGGAATTTTTTTTCTAAATTCAAAGAGGTCTTAAAATCTAAGAATGAACTATAAAAATCTGGGTGGGTAGCTAGACTTGGAGAGAAAGGAAGATTAACCGAGGGTCATTAATTAGCTCATGCTGGTTAAATTCACAATGTTGGCAAGGCAAGATTTAAAACACTACATTATGAGAAACTGTCAGCACAACAGTATATTCATTAGAGAAAAATACCAAATATGTGGAGAATGTTAACAGTCTTCTTAAAAGAAGATTTATTTTAATGAATATGATTGTGTCTAGACAACAGAAATGGTCTCCTTGTTGTTGTTGTTTTGTTTTGTTTTGTTGTCTTTTAAAAATATAAGATCCTTGAAGTGACATCCAGTCCATTAAAACAGTTAATTAAATGTATTTTTAGAACTTCCCAAACCATGGGGTATGACATTCATTCAAAGTTATCTCTACTCACCCTGTGAAAACAAGAGATATTTTTGGAGAAATCTCATTTTTCATAATATTTTATGGGAGAATGCTGTAGTCTATTTGTATACTTTGCTCCATAGTACAATGTAGTTTTGTAATAATGTTTTCCAATATAGCCATATAAAAAATTCCTATTTTTTTCTATTTAAAAATCTTCCACAATCCACAGTGATTCCCATATCTTAGGTTTTTCTCATAATAAAATCATGAAAGAGAATAGTGTAGAATGAAGTAATTGGCTCTTAGGTGAAAAATTAAGTTATATGTATACTCACTAATTAGATATACGATGTTGGCAAATGTAGGTTTATAGTTGTGTGTACACAAAACAGAGTTAATAAGGCTATTGTAATAATCATAACCTGCACCTCTTTTTCCACACAAACAACTACAAACCTGCTTTTGCCCACCCCTGTATGTGTGTGTGTGTGTGTGTGTGTTGTGTATGTATATACATATATATATATATATGTATATAAAACACATAGAATAAATGAATATATGTGTGTGTGTATATATATATATACACTCAAAATGTTAACAGTGTGGTGTTTTCTGAGAGTTGGCAAAGATGGTGGCAGGGTTAATGATTAGGGAGAACTTTCACTTTTTATACTCTTTTATTTTTGTGATATTTGATTTTTTTTCCTAAAAGTATGGATTCCTTCAATAATTTAAAAATAAAAGTAACATTGCATTTTATTTTTTATATACTTTAATATTTTATTGATTTTTTTACAGAGAGAAAGGGAAAGGGATAGACAGTTAGAAACATTGATCAGCTGCCTCCTGCACACCCCCTACTGGGGATGTACCCACAACTAAGCTACATGCCCTTGACCGGAATCTAACCTGGGGCCTTTCAGTCCTCAGGCCGACACTCTATCCACTGAGCCAAACCGATCAGGGCACATTGTATTTTATTTATAGTAGAAAGTTTCAAAGGTAGAAGTTAAAGAGAAGAAAAAGTCTTAATGAAGTTGGAAAGAGAAGTCATAAAAATAGGATTTAAGGTAGTAAAATCAGAAATGTATTAGTATTATAGCAACATACTTTGACATCAGAAACTATTTCTAGCTATAAGATTAGAAATAATCTTATACCTCTTTAGAATCAAGGCGACAGGCACAAATTTCACTCCCAGATTATTTTGTCTTTATGAATGAATAAAGGTGTAAAGTCAGGATAGAAAAATCAAATGTTCTGAGAAGCTTCAACTTATACTATTGATAAACTTCTTTTTTATCTTCATGGGGAAACTATTATGAAATCAGTCAGTTGGGCGGACCCAACCCCCAGCCTCTGTAGATGGACACAAACATCTAACTTCTGAGAATCTCTTAGCTTCATGAAGCAATGTCATCTTCATTCTCACAGGCAGGGTGGCAGGAAGGAGAGATAATCTGTGCTCTAAAAGGGTTGAATTGCATAGCGATAAGCGAAGGAAGGGCCTCCAAACGTTATTTGCCAAATGATCTTAACAAAGGCTCCCAGAGAAAAGGGAGTCTGTCCTTCTCCAAAACTGAAGTCTGATGGAAGCATAACCAGAAAATGACATAGGAAGACCCTGGATCCAGCCTGAGATACTGTACTCACCAGAAGAGCAGATATTCAGTCAAACTGTTCGAGGAAGAGGGGCGAAATTCTCAGACTAGTTTTTCTATAACTAGAGTGATCATATACTCCAGTTTGTCCAGGACGGTCCCAGCTAGCTTCTGTTCTCTTGGCATACTTATGAATAGTTTCTTCTTCTACTCTAAAAATTATCCTGAAAGATAAATTATAGGGCATTCTTCTTATGGCTGAACTGTTGAGGAAAAGGTAGTGGATGTGGTAGATGGTTGATTGATTTGGCAAAATCGTCATTCCCAACCATCTTTTCTATCATCTTTCATTACAATGTCCAAGAAAGTGAAATACTTTCACGGCCTCCTTACAGCTAGGATTGGCCATCACAGTTTTGAGAAACAAGAACTTTCTGGGAAAGTTTACCAATCTAATTGGTACTGACTTCTCTTCTTCCTGTTTTGAATATGGAGGTGGTACCTGAAGTTACCTTGGTTGTTATTGGCTGCCATTAGCGAGATATTATAAGAGATGAGCTCAGTAAAGAATTGGCTGTTTGGAAGGAGATATCAAAGAGAATAAAGTCCAGAAATTAAAGACCTTAGATGACTGGGAAAATGTCATTCTGCTGGACCTCAAAAGAGTAAAAGATAAGACAAATGTTTTGGGTACCTAAGATCCATTAAAAATCAGCCTTAGATGAAAATTCTTTCAGTAATAGCCAGCATTTACATATCTAAAAACTCACTAATGTGCTATGCTAAATTTAACTAAATTGATTATTAACCTTGAGATAACTTTAGTGATTTAAAGAACTGCCAGAAGCTATGAAATTTGAATTTTATAAAAATATGTTCTGAATCAAATTCTTATGCAGAGACCGTGGTCTGACTGAAGCAGACCACAGTGATGGTTAGAGGAGATGAGAGTGGTGACTTTTCCCATGTGGGGGAGGAAGAGAATTTTCTCTCCTCTCAGAGTTATCTTGGCTGGTCTAAAATAATTGAATTTACATGAGACATTAGCCAGAGAAAATAACCAAATTTAATTACATAAATATGCATGGTAACCCAAATACATGAGAGGTCAGAGACCCCACATATGTGAGAGGTTCAAAGCCAGTTAAAAGGAGATGTATATGACATTCTGAGTTAAGGATGAGGTAAGGTACCTTGTGGCTTCAGAGGGGACGAAGGTCATTCAGGACAATAAGAAGAGCAGATGTTCAGTAATTAGTAGTTTGTGCTGCCCTATAGAGAGGTCATAAAATGTTATTTCTGGTGATAACTCTTATTATGGGAGAGATAAGAGTTGTTTTGCGAGCCTGCAGAGTCTTGATTGACTTCAGCTCCAAATAATTCACATGCCAAAGAAGCATATTTTTGGAGGCCTGTTTTGGACCCCTATACTCAATCAAAATAATACATGTCATACACACAGTTATTGAAGCATATAGCATGTTCATGGATAGGAAGAATTAACATCATTAAAATGTCCATACTACCCAAAGCAATCTATAAATTTAATGCAATTTCTATCAAATTATCAATGGTGTATTTCACAGATCTAGAACAAATATTCCAAAAATTTATATGGAACCACACACAAAAAAACACAAGTAGCCTCAGCCATTTTGAGAAAGGAGAACAAAGTTGGGAGTTTCATGTTACTTGATATCAAACTATACTACAAAGGCATTGTAATCAAAACAGCATGATACTGACATAAAAATAGGCTTCTAGATCAATGGAACAGAATAGAGAGCCCATAAATAAACCTATGCCTTTATGGTTAATTAATATTTTACAAAGGAGACAAAAGACTTTGAGGTAAAACTCTATTCATTAAACAGTGTTGGGACAATTGGACAGATATGTGCAAAAAAATAAACAAACTAGATACTTCTTTACACCATATACAAGAACAAACTCAAAGTAGATTAAAGACTTACATAGTCATTGAACCACAAAAATTCTAGAAGAAAACATAGGCAGTAAAATTCCAGATATTTCTCATAGCAATATTTTTGCAGATATGTCTCCTTAGGCAAGGGAAACAAAAGAAAAAATAAACAAATGAGACTACATCAAACTGAAAAACTTTTGCACAGCAAAAAAAGCCATCAGCAAAATGAAAAGGCAACCACTAAATGGGAGAATACATTTGCCAAAGATATATTTGATAATGTGTTAATATCCAAAATTTATAAAGAATGTATACAACTTAATACCAAGAAAACAAACAATCCAATTAAAAAATGGGCCATGGACCCGAATAGACATACAGATGACCAATAGACATATGAAAGAATGCTCAAACTCACTAATAATCAGAGAAATGCAAATTAAAACCACAATGAGATATCACCCCACACATGTCAGAATGGCTATCATCAACAAATCAACAAACAAGTGTTGGCGAGGATATGGAGAAAAAGGAACCTTTGTGCATTGTTGGTGGGAATGCAGACTGGTGCAGTCACTGTGGAAAACAGTATGGAGTTACCTCAAAGAATTAAAAATGGAACTGCCTTATGACCCAGTGATTCCACTTCTGGGAATATAACTGAAGAAACCCAAAACATTATTTTCAAGTAATATACGCACCCCTATGTTCATTGCAGCACTATTTATAATAGCCCAAGTGCCCATCAGTAGGTAAGTGGATAAAAAAGCTGTGGTACATTTGCATAGTGAAATACCACTCAGCTATTTAATAAAAAAAAAAAAAGGAAATCTTACCTTTTGTAACAGCATGGATGGACCTGAAAAGTATTATGCTAAGTGAAATAAACCAGAGAAAGACAAATATCTATATGGTTTCACTTATATATGGAATCTAATGAACAAAATAAATTAACAAACAAAATAGAAAGAAACTTGAAGGTACAGAGACCAAAAGACTGACAGCTTTCAAAGTAGAGGGTGAAAAAGAATTAAGGGAAAAAAATAAAAACAGGGAACAGTGTGGTGATTGCAAGAGGGAAAGGTGGGGGGAGGTGGAAGACAGCAAAGAGGGGATAAATGGTGGTGGAAGCAGACTTGACTTTGGGTGGAGCACACACGATGCAGTACGCAGATGATGTGTTATATAGTTAGTTGTACATTTGACACCTATATGGTTTTATTAACCAGTCTCACCCCAATAAATCCAATAAATAAAATAAAATGGCCAAAAGATAACTAAATACATACATGCATACATCTTTAGGAAAAGACTAGTTCACTAGATCCAAAACATACAATGGCCTTCAGACCCCCAAGAATTATAACTTCCTTGCATAATATGTAGAAAGGACCAGGGAGCTTTGTGTGACCATGTGCCCAAATAGAAAGCCAGCACTTTGACAAAAGCAAATGTACATGCTGAGTCATCACACATAAATGGCCGGGGAGCCAAATAAGAGAAGGAAAGCAGAGACTCCTATCATTCAATCCCAGAACTGAAAAGCAGCCTCCTCCATGCTACCACGAAGGAAAGTGGTAGTAACTTTGATTTCTAACCAAGTGTGCAGGGTTTTCCCCCACTACCCAAGAAAGAGATGAAGTCCAGAACTTTGAACGTGGTCTGAAACACAAGTCTTTTGATATTAGCATCTCTAAATTAAACAAGCCATCAGCCTCTATATAAACCCCAAATGTTCAATAACAGATTCTTAATCACTGGGGACCATGTAGGTGTAAACAAACCATCAGCCTCTATATAAACCCCAAATGTTCAATAACAGACTCTTAATCACTGGGGACCAGGTAGGTGTTTCCTAATAACCATTCTTCTTGGCTAATAATGGGGTTGACTGAATCAAGCAGAATAAAGGGAGAGATGAGGTGGTGGCAGCCTGGGAAAAGCAGGCAAAGTGCTGAGGTATGACTAGAAGCTTCCTAATGTTGGACACCTTCCAACGGTTCTAAGATAAACCCATCTTGCTGGAGTCTTGTGGGAATGAGGTAATCAAAATGATGCTAGCGCTTATTATGCATAGAATGATGAACAGATGTTTCAATCTCTGAGGAGCCAACAAGTAGGAAAGGGCACACACTGCAGCATAAAGTATGTCATAGTGTTTCTGCAACTTGGTTGTGGATCAGCATTGCCTACCGAGTCAGAATCTCTTGGGGGATGGAGGGGTGACATAATTTGCATGTTAGCCAGCACCCTGGGTGATACAAATAGCGGTGGTCTATGGACCCTATTTACATAAACCCTGCACAGAAGTGAACCAGAAGGAGGAACTCTCTAGAAGTTGGGGGTCTGGGATAAAATATCCACAGTGAAATACTAGTGGGATTAAACAAGGATCCTGCTTTATTCATGGCCTGTACAACATTTTGAAAAGCAGAAGGAAGAGGATTTTGAAGCCAAAAATGTCCTTTTAGAATAAAACCTCATTGGCCACAATAGCAGAAGGTTGATAAGTAAAAGCTAAGAGTCCTGACTGAGCGTCATGTTGTTGAGTGCCTCAACAAATCACTTTACTCTTTGTACTTCTCTGGGCATGATTTTTTTCCCTGAGTAAAATGATATTAGCTCAGAATTTCTAGGTGCCAATCTTAGTTTTCTATTACTTCATAACAAATTCCCGCAAACTTAGCTGTGAAACAACACAAGTTTATCATCTCAGTTTCTGGAGAGGCCAGGCTTGGCAAGTCTGGATTCTCTGTCCCGAGAGTCACCTAGCTGGGATCAGGTGTTGGCCTGGACTGCTGTTCTAGTCTAGAGTTCAGGGTCTCCCATCCCGTGATGAATTACATCTCCACAAAATTCATATGTTGAAGCCCTAACCTACTGTACTTGGAGATAGGGCCTTTAAGGGGGTAATTAAAGTTAAATGAGGTCATAAAAGTGGGACCCTTACTTGAGAGGCCTACTGTCCTTAGAAGAAGAAACAACAAAATCAATCTCTCTCTCTCTCTCTCTCTCTCTCTCTCTCTCTCTCTCTCTCTCTCTCTCTCTCTCTATATATATATATCCTACATCACATTGCCCTAAGTCCACACACAGGAAATGCCATATGAGAACACAGTGAGAAGCCCACTGTCTGCAAGGCAGGAAGACTTCTCCCCAGAAACTAATCCTGCCAACATCTTGATTTTCAGAACTGTGAGAGATTAAATTTCTCTTCTTTAACCACCCAGTCTGTGGTGTCTTGTTATGGCAGCTTTGGCAGTCTAATACATCTTTCAAGCTTACATGGTTTTGGAAAAATTCAGCTCCTTGTGGTTGTAAGACTGTGGTGCCTGTTTCCTTGTTGAATGTCAATCAGACACTATTTTTTCAGCTCCTAGAGGCCACTGTATTCCTAGCCATGTGGTCCCTTGCATCTGCAAGTCAGCAACAGAAATTTTTGCACCCTGAATTTTCTCATGGTTCAAGTCTTTGACTTTCTCTGTCTCTGACATCTAGACACAGATTTAAAGAGCTCATTAAGTCAGGTCTACCCAAACAATCTCTCTGCTTTAAGGTCACTTGATTTGGGATTTTATTTAGATTTGGAAAATCTCTCTAAGTAGCACCAACATTAGTGTTTGATTGAATAACTGGGAGAAAGTATAACCTCAAAGTATTTTAACCTAAAATACTATATATGCACTTTTATAGGTATGCTGCAAATGTCCACTTTTAAAAGTGGACATTTGCAGCATACCTATAAAAGAGAAAAACAGAAAGAGAACATCAGAGAGAAAACTTAGAATAGATTGAATATATATAAAACAAACAATGATATAATAGAATTAAAAACAAATATTTGGGTAGTTGCAATTAATGTTGCCTTATAAATAGTCCAACTCAGAGAAAAACATCGGTAGATTTTTAAGAAAAAATAATAATAACAATTCTATATTCCTTATAAGAGATATGCATTAAATCTAAAGGCACCAAACGGCCTAAAGTAAAAATTGGAAAAAGATTCACTATGCACTATACAAACACTGACCAAAAGAAACTTTATGTATCTTTACTAAAATCATACAGAATAGACTCCTGGGCAAGAAGACTTATTACAGACAAGAGGCTCAGTGCACTGGGGGGCAGTGAAGGGGGAGACCTCAGCCCAGCCTGTGCCTTAGCAGTCTGGGAGCCCTCAGGGGATGTCCAACTGTGGCTTAGGCCCACTCCCTGAAGCCACAGTCGGACATTTTCAGTGCTACCATGGAGGTGGGAGAGGCTTCCACCACCACTGCTGTGCTCGCCAGCTGTGTCCCCGGCTCAGGGCTCTGGCTGAGCAGCGCCCTCCCTGCGGGAGTACACTAACCACCAAGATCAGTTCCTGCATTGAGCATCTGTCCCCTTGTGGTCGGTGCGCGTCATAGCGACTGGTCATTCCACTGTGTGTTCTATTTGCATATTACCCTTTTATTATATAGAATGAGGAAGGATATTTTATAATGATAAAAATACCCTTTTAGTAGGAAGTTATGATAATTTAAAATGTGCACACACATAACAATATAACCTAAAAACAAATAAAGGAAACATTGCTAGAACTAAAGGAAAAATAGACAAATTCACAATCATACTGAGAAAATTTAACATATCTTTATAAAGAGTTGACAGGACAAGCAGAAAAAAACAAGCAGTTAAGGATTAGAAAAAAATTAAAAAGACAAAACTGATCTATTTATGCAGAACACTGCCTCTAGGAATTGCTGAAGACACATTCTTTTCAAGTATATATCAAATACTTACCTAAAATAACCATATATTGGCCATAGAATAAGTCTCCATACATTTCAAAGGATCAAAACCATTCAGAATATTCTATCTGATCATAATAAAATTAAACTAGAACTCAATAACAAGTATGAGTAGAAATTACTCACATTTTTCCAATTAAACAATACATTTTTAATTACCAATGCATCAAAGAAGAAATGACAAAATTTTAAAAATATATTTTTAGTTCAATGAAAACAAAGGTATAAGTGTACTGAATTAGGATAGTACAATTAAACCTGTATTTAAAAGGGAATTTAGTCTTTAGAAAATATATCTAAAAGGAAAGAAAACTGAAAATCAATTATCTTATCCTAATAGAGATAGCAGTAGTTGGACTTGGGGCCCACTCTGTCCAGTCTGACCTCATCTTAAGTTGGTTACCACTGCAAAGATCCTGTTCCATAAAAATAAGATCCTATTCGTAGGTATCAAGATTAGCCTTCAGCATACCTTTTGGGGAAAACAATTCATCCAACAACACAAAATATTGAAAATATTTTGATAACTCAATACAGTGCTAACTCAATAAAACCAAGCAGATTTATTATGGAAATTGATAAGCTGATTCCATAATGAAAATAGAAGATTTGAGAATAGTCAAGGCAATTTTTAAAAAGAAGGAACAAAGTAGTCAAAGGACTAACACACACTCCAGAATGTCTAAAATAAAACAATCAATACTGCCAAGTGTTAGGAGGAATGAAAGCAATCACAGCTCTCCTACACTCCTGCTGGAAGGATAAATTGGAACAATCACTGTGAATGATTATTTGGTAGTGAGATAACACAAAGAATCCGATTGTCAAAGCAAAGGCCATACCCCATATCAGCATATAATTACCAGGTAATTGTGATGGGCAGGCAAAGCATGGAGAGATTGGTGATCCATCATGCCACTCTCCACATTCTTCTTTGTCATGTGAGGAGGATGTAAGCAATGCATACAGGCATCACATACACCAGTGGGAGCTCTTTCAGGTGTGAAACATCTACATTTTCTATTCTGATAATTTAATAATTTAGATGACATTTCTTGAAAGCCGTATCCCATGAGGACATACATTTCTGGTTTGTTTACAAAGAGCAACATAAACTTTTCAAGTATATGCTGCTAAAAAGCATTCCATAGATAAGAACTCTCAGAGTAGTAAATGCCATTAGTGTATCCGCCAGCAGGTCTTTCATTAGCATGTTTATAAAACGGTTTACCTGTGTCATTTTTCTTTCTTTTCCAGGCATCCCCAATAAAGGGAGAAAATTGATTGCAGGACGGCTGTCAGATCTTCCCTTCCCAGGTGGTATATCTGAAAACAGAATAACATATTTAACCTAATGCACAGCAATTCCATTCCTGTATTCCTATCCAACAGAAATGTACTATTATAGACACCAAAAGACATAGATAGCAGCCCTACAGGCAAGAGCCAAAACTGGAAACAATCCAAATGATTCTCAACATTAGAAAAGAAAAATAAATGTGACATTTTCATAGATGGATTACTATATGGCAATGCAAGTTAATGAATTACTTCTATACCCAACAAACTGGATAAATCTTGCAAACACGATGTTGAATAAAATCGAGTATCATAGAGTTTTATATTATATACTATACTAGAGGCCCGGTGCATGAAACTTGTGCAAGGGGAGGGTGTCCCTCAGCCTGGCCTGAACCCTCTCCAATCTGGGACCCCTGTGGGGATGTCCGACTGCCAGCTTAGTCCCCATCCCTATGGGATCGGGCCTAAACCGGCCTAACCCGGCAGTCAGACATCCTTCTCACAATCCGGGACCACTGGCTCCTAACCGCTCACCTGACTACCTGCCTGATCTCCCCCAACCACTCTGCCTGCTGGCCTGATTGCCCCAACTGCCCTCCCTCCACTGGCCTGCTTGTTCCTAACTGCCCCCCACCAGCCTGCTTGCCCCAACTACCCCTCCTGCCGGCCTGATTTCCCCCAACTGCCTCCACCTTGCTGGCCTGCTCTCCCCCAACTGCTCTCCCCTCCTGGCCTGATCACCCCTAACCACCTCTTCCACAGCCCCATCACCATGGATTTGTCCTGAAGGACATCCGGAAGGTCTCCCGGTCTAATTAGCATATAACCCTTTTATTGGTATAGATTGATTTCAGACAGGAAGGGAGAGAAAGAGAGATAGAAACATCCATGATAAGAGAGATTTATTACCCCACACTGAGCCCATAACCCTGACCAGGAATCAAACACTGACTTCCTAGTTGATAGGTCATTGCTCAACCACTGAGCCACGCCAGCCAGGCATCTTCTGCCTTCTAGCACGTACATTCCTCTTGGGGATTGATGTGAACTTCCCTGGCTGTTTCTTCACTGCAGAGGCAGTTCACAGTGTGGTCTTTGCTTCTTCAAGTCCAGTAGGAGAATGCCTGCCAGCCCCATGCAGGACAATCAAATTCAACCACTCAGTCCTTTAACTACATCACATCCCTATAACTTTGCTACACCATGCAATGTGATTACGTCATATTCACAGACGTGCCCGCGCTCACGGAGTGGCTTAAACAAGAGCATGGGTCACTGGGCGTCATCTTGGAATTCTTCCTACCCCAAGGCTCATCTCAAAAAGGGCTCCTAGAGAACAGAAGTCTGAGGGGGAACTTGTAGGATTAATATAGCCTTCACCAGGAAATAGAAGGGGGATGGATTGATCTCCCCACCCACAACTGCAGGCTCTCCTTGTCACCCTTACAAGCCACTGGAGAACTCAAAGGGCCTTGGCCCAATCAAGAAGTTCTGCCTGGAGGCAATGGCACCTCTGGATGGGAGATTTTCCCCCAAAGGCAATGCCCAAGTGGCCCGTAGAAGGTGGACAAAGGGGCAAGAAATCAAAATCTTGAAAGAGCCAAAACTGATTTGGCTCAGTGGATAGAGCGTCGGCCTGCAGACTGAGGGGTCCCGGGTTTGATTCCGGTCAGGGGCATGTATTCTGGTTGCGGGCACATCCCCAGTAGGGGGCGTGCAGGAGGTGGCTGATCAAAGACTCTCTCTCATGGATGTTTCCAGCTCTCTATCCCTCTCCCTTCCTCTCTGTAAAAAATCAATAAAATATATATTTTTTTTAATCTTGAAAGAAATATGAGAGGTGGTGGTGTGTTTTGTGTGGGGGTTTTTTGGGGGGAGGGGGTTCCATTTATCAAAAGGAGTCATGGGCCAAAACCGGTTTGGATAGAGCGTTGGCCTGTGAACTGAAAGGTCCCAGGTTCGATTCCGGTTGGGGGCATGCACCTTGCTTGTGGGCACATCTCCAATGTGGGGCGTGCAGGAGGCAGCTGATCGATGTCTCTCTTTCATCGATGTTTCTAACTCTCTATCCCTCTCCCTTCCTCTCTGTAAAAAAATCAATAAAATATATATTTTTTTAAAAGGGAGTTATGGGCTTGAAAATTGAACAATGTTGCAGTAGATATTGATGCATGAACAATGAGTGCATGATCAGATCTAGGTAAGGGGAAGACAGTGTGAACGCAAGTGCAGGGTCCTGAGCAGAAAAGACCTGCCATTTCCATCCCCTGTTTCTTCCCCCAGTGTCAAGGTCAGTGTCAGAACCTATGGGTGACAGTATCAGCTGCTGATTTTTGAACTCCTTTGAGTAGCCCTCTCATAACACGGAGCTGGATGCACGTGGTCTTAGCCACAAAACAATAGGAGGTAAAATGACCTTCTGCTTACAGATGAGGAAACTTGTAAGCCTGCTTTTCGAACAGCCTGGCTAGTTAGTGGCCAAGCTGGATTTAGGCCAAATTGTCTGACCCTGTACGCTTAACTGTGATTCTTAACCTCCCACTCCCAAATAACCCCAAGCACCAGCTCTGAGCCTCAAGAAGTGAGAGGCTCTGTAGTCTTCATCTCATTTGTGCCTGCCTCCCGATGGACAGCTCCATGGGGGGCATTAGCTCTGGTTTAGAGAGAGAGAAAGGCTCAGAAAGCACCTTACCCTAAAGCCTAAGTGCCAGAACTGACTCTCAAATTCTGGTCTAAGGTTCAAGTTTAGATTATTTCCATTTCTGAGTGTATCCCTTTTATAAGTGGAGAGAGAGAGATGAGAGAGAGAGAGAGAGAGAGAGAGAGAGAGAGAGAGAGAAGGGAGGGAAAGAAAAAGAAAAAGGGAGGAAGGAAGGAAGGAAGGAAGGAAGGAAGGAAGGAAGGAAGGAAGGAAGGAAGGAAGGAAGAAAGTG